>CP115865.1:18527251-19727251 GCA_027920645.1 Caenorhabditis nigoni | reverse complement strand
AAATTGTAAAACAGTTTAAGATACACATTCTCCTAAAATTTGAACAAGTTTAAATCATTTTGAGCCGAGTTATAGCCAATCTCCAGAACCGTACCTTTTGTGCTCCAGTGAGCACATCTCAGGAGCAAGTGTTCCAAACCGCCTCAAATTTTTTTTGGTAACTATTTGATCAACACCGAACATTTTTCATCACAAAGCCAAACTTTAAAAAAATTCTGGTGAAAAATTTTTTTTTCATCTGGAGTCATCGTCACGTCTGTGAAAATTCAGAAGATACTAAGACTGATTGAATTTCAAAAAACTTATACAACGTTTTGTTGAAAACCCAGCTACATTTAACAAAAGAGTTTTCAATGATTGGACAAGTTTGAGCAAAGTTATGAACAAAAGTATAGAGGGACACTCACTAACGTTCGCCACTGTAGGTCAATCCAAAATCAACTTCCCCTGGAATCGTTTTTTTCAGAAAATGCGTCAATTCCGTGTGAACATTCTCTCGTTGACCCTCTTCGATTGGGTTCCAGTCCCATTGGTCTACACTCAAGTCGTGCATCTCGCAGTTCGTTCCTATTTTCTAGTTGCTCTATTCGGTAGACAATACCTTCATCCGGACAGGACACGTGTCCCGGATTATAAGCATACCATTGACCTTTATGTACCGATTATGTCAGTTCTCCAATTTATATTTTTCATCGGATGGATGAAAGTGGCCGAGGTGCTTCTGAATCCATTGGGCGAGGACGATGATGATTTTGAATGTAACTGGATTCTGGACAGAAATTTGCAGGTTTAATTGATACAAAATATTTCAACAATTAATTTTCTGCTCCTAGGTGGGATTGATGGTTGTGGACACCGCCTATAACCGATACCCAACTCTGGAAAAAGATCAATTCTGGGAGGATGCGATTCCTGAACCTCTTTACACTGCTGAAAGTGCAATGAGACCTTTGAACCCACAAGTTGGATCATGTGCTGAAATGTAGTTGTTTCTGAAACTAATATTACAAACTTATCCATATTTTACAGGCCAACTGAAGAGGAACCATTCATGGTTCGCCCTCGTCGACGTACGCTATCAAGGATGTCTCATTGGGATGGTGATATGGAAGACACCGATGTTGTGCCAGTTGTTGGTTTGAAGCATCTACCAGATGGAAGTAATTACGCTTCCGGAGAATCTCTTGCCTTCTCAAACAGCTTTGCTAATGGAGGACGTAAACTGAGCGAAATGTTCCGAAGAATGCGAGCAGGTAGCCGGATTGGGGATCGCTACAGAAAGAGACATTCGTCAGCTCAAGATTTTGAGACTGGATCGAGGAAGTGAGTTTGAGAATCCATAGATATTCATATGTCTCATTTTCAGAAAGAACAGTCTGGATGAGGATGTGGAAACTTTCAGTAACAAATTGGATCAAGCGTCTGGAACCCCAAAATCCGGTCGTCTCTGGAGCTCTCTTCCACAGACTCAATTGGAGGAAATGTTGAAAAACCGTAACCTCGGCGGGCCGGTAAAATATAACACCGACGGGATGAAGGAAAAAGAACTTTCAAATCCAACACCTGTCACCGATCACATTGACCTGCCAACTCATGTCCCAACCAGCCCTTCTTGGTATAATGATAGCTTACCAGTTATAAAAGAGGAAGAGGAAGCTAAACGAAAATCCAATACCGATACAGGTAATTTTTTTTGATGAATAGTTTTGTGGTAAGTCTGTGGAACGAGTCATTTTCCAGATTCCCTAAAATCCAGTAAAACCTCCAAAGCCTCTATACGTCGAACCGAGCTGCGAAGATCCTCCTCATCGGGCAGTGATCTCGGAAAGTCTGGAAGGCACGAGAGGAAAAAGAGCGAGTGATTTTATTCGGTTCAATTGTCTATGTTCTAAAGAAACATGTAAATAGTTCGGTGATCATTTGCTATGTGACTTTTTTGCCATTTAATTTAATTCCCCTAAAATTCTATCGTCGCTATTCTATGTTTTTTGTCGTCGTCCAATAAACGTCTTCTTTTCTTCCAATCTCCAATCTGACCTCTCATCAATTACAAAAAATAGGTATGCAGTGTGTCATACGTAACAGGCGATCAATGTTCCCACCCTACCTCCCTACCAACAATAAAATGTTGTGCATACATAATCTCTCATAGGGGGTGTCTTGTATTTTCTCTGTTTTTGAATCTAAAGTAAGAACATTATTCTCATTAAGTAGGATAATAATTGACCATTGCATGCTGCCGACCTCCTGTCAGTGAGCTGGTTCACAAAAAGAATTCCATTTCCAGCAGAGAGGCCCGGATTCCGGATTCCGTTTTCCGGTTTCCGTATTCGGGATTCCGTGTTTTTTTTTCAATCGGGATTCCGGATTCCGGATCCCATGAAAACATTTTTGTCCGGATTCCGTATTCCGGATCCCGGAAAATTTTAGATCGTCTGAGTTCCGGATTCCGGATCCTGAGAATTTTTTTTCCGGATTTTAAGAATATTTGTTAATTTGCAAGAATTCTCTGATTTTTTTTGAAATTCCGCGATAAAAAATGCAAAAATATAGCACGATATATGTTTTTAGAACTTTTCTGCCTATTTGAAGAACTCAAAATTCCAGATTCCGGGTTTTTTTTTCATTCCGGATTCCATGTTCCGGATTCCGGAAAATTAGTTTCCGGATTCTAGAGTCCGTGAAATTTTTATTTGTTCGGATTCCGGATTCCGAGAAAATTATTTTATTCCGGATTCCGGATTCCGGATTTCGGAAAAATTATTTTATTCCGGATTCCCAATTTCCGTTTTTCAAAAAAGTCATTCCGGACATCTCTGGTTTTGAGCCTTCTGAGATACAGTAAGCAAGAGGCCACCTGAACAGCCAACTTTGAGCTCATATACCTCGGCTCCTGTACAAGATATCAAAAAATGATCAACTAACAAAATAATGGTGATGTTATGACAAGCATTTTATCAGTTGAGCACTTTTTTTATATCTTTTACAGGAACCGAGATATATGGGCTCAAAGTTGGGTGACCTTCTAATATAGTGTTTACGGTGAGTCTTTTTTTGCATAGCCTGCTAGATAGCATCCTCAGACATATCGTTTTGGTTTCATGCAGACACACATCCTTTAATACAAAACATCAGTTGTCTTATCTTCTTCTTTGCGTCGAATCTGCGAACAATGACCTCCAACCCTGTTGCGTGAGTGCTTTCTCTTCCACTGTTAGTGAAGCGTGTGTTCCTCGGCGCGGTGGTGTTGGCCACACGGGCCGGTGACGAAAGGGTGGTAGGAGAGAGACGACCCTCATAAAAACTCGGTTCTTTTTTCAATAGAGTAGAGTAGAGAAAGAGTGTGTGCGACACGGGAACCGAGATGGAAAGCAGTTGAACTAAAGAAACGCAGGCAACTGAACAGAAACACACGTCACGCGAAACACGTTCGCGTCTCGCACATCGCCCTCCGAGCGCACACTCATACACGCACATACACGCACGTCCACATATTGTCCTTCGGGTCGAAATGGATGGGGTTGGTCCCCCAGGGAGATCTCACAGTATCTCACCTATCTCATTGCCACTAGAACCTTCGCGAGTGTGTTGTTGATTTCAATGTCACTCAGTTTCAAAATTTCTTGTGAATTGTGTTTCAAATTTTTTTAGAATCGCGATTTTTGAAAATCAGTGTGATAAACTTTTCCGGGACTTTTTTCTAGGTCTCTTTTTTGCATCCACATACAGTACCGATCAATAAGATATAGAAAAACGTATTTTTCAATTAATTTTAGGCCAGTAAGGCTGTGCAAAACGCGGCACCGGCCTGCCGCGGCCGAGACCGTGGGTAGGTTGCCGTAGACCAATCCAGCCGTCTTTTCGAAAATAAGCTCTGCTACCTAGAAAGTACTAGGACCTCTAGGCCGCCGTACCCCACCTATCTCAAAAGTACCCTTTTCAGAATGCTGCGGCTGGCCGTGGCACAGGCTTGGTCTGGAGCTCGGCTGTCAAGGAGGGCGTAAAACAGACCTAGATGGAAAACTTTGCAATCACCGAATTTTTTGAAAATTCCTAGTTTTTGGTCGATTACTGAAAAACACCTGTTTCTTCAAGTTTTCTGCGCAAAAACGGGCTAAAACACCTGTCGTTTAGAAACTGACATATAGCTGGAAAACTAGGAATTTCCGAAATTTCGGCAAATGCGATGTTTTCAATCTAGGTCTGTTCTACACCCTCCTAAAATTTTAAAGTGGTTGGAAACATGACAATCGAGCACCAGACTCTTGAAAATGCAGGAAATCATCTATAGATTGCTGACCGGTACTGTATTCTAGGCAATCCCACTTTTCATCCCATGTCCTACAGTACCTTCTAGGACATTCCTGAACTATTTTTCGGCGGTTCCAAAATCTGATCGAGGTCAACGTTTTTTGTAATAGACGTTGTTTTTCATACCACCACTATTTGACTGCAGACCGATCACGTGAAAGGATCATGAACTACTTTAGAGATAATTTTTAGAAGCGTTTGTTCTTCCATGTGACCATATCGTCTCAGGAATTTTTTTCAGGTTTTTGTTGAACAAGTCTGAACTACTAGACAAATTTCCTACCTTTCACTCTCCGTTGACTTTTTACACCATTTTCAATTCTTAAAAACATCATCTTTCAGATGAAAAGATCCTTCTCAGACGGTGTGGAGGAAGCAGCCAAACTTCTGGAGCCTGCTGTGAAGTTGCTCAGAGAGAATTCGGAAAATGAAGATGAGAGTCAAGAAGGGCAAGAAGAACTGGTGAACTTGGGATCTGAATCCATTCCTTCTCCTGCCTCATCCGGCACCACTCCAGAGAGGGCTGAACCCATTCAAATGCCTAAATACATGGCGGTAAGTCTTGAAAATGATCGAACTTATGCACGGCTCACATTTTGGGGTTGCTAGGGTTGTGATTAGAAACAATACTGAAGCTTGCACTCATTTGGGGGTACAGGTGAAGCAGGGTAGCCAAAAAGCGTACAAGCGGCGGCTGAAATGTTGAGACTGGACTATAACTTGAGTCAGCCGCCATTCGAACGCTTTTGGGCAACCCGGCCCCACCTGCTCGACAAGCTTGCCTTACATGTGACCATCTCTCCGAAATCCTTTTGTTTCATTATTCATTTACAGGTAAAGTGTGGAAACCTCCTTGGCCGTCTTCACACTGAACTATTCTACTGTCCAGGGATCCGTGAGCAATGTATTGAGATCGCGGGTGAGTAGGGATTTCTCACAACCTTAAAACCAATAAATTCTTCTTCCAGGTTGTTCGCATCTGTTGACTCCGGTTGATTTCACTATCAAAGCCGAGAAAAGTAAACAGAAAGATTGGAAGGGATCCATTAAACATAATGGAAAAATGTTGAGAACTCTAATGGAAGATAGACAGCTCGACTTCTACAACCATGAAGAACACTGCTCCTTCAAATGCCATTCTCGAAACTATATCACAAAGAACGGAGGAACCCAGTCAAAAGATGGTGTCCGTGTGAAAGAGGCTCCCCAGAGGAGACATTCGATTGCTGCTGTTCCTATGGTGGCACCTCAAACATTTATGAATCAATTTTTGCAGGGTAAGTTTGTAAGATGAGAATCTGGTTAATGAATGATTTTATTCAGAAGGAATGATCAATCCCGAATTGTTATCTATCTTGCAAGCCCACTGCAATGCTGAGAACCAAAAGAGACTAGAAGAAGCTGAGCGTCAAAGACTTCAGAAGCAACAGGCTATTAAGAATCTATTGCAAAACGGTAAGTTGGGCCGGAGAAGTTAGAATACAGTAAAACCTGTATTAGAAGGGCCCCTCCAAAAGAAGGACCCTCCGAGAGGGTCTTGAAAAAATAGAAGGGGATACCTGTAAGAGAAAGGTTCTCGTAATAGGAGGACCCTCTGTAGGAAAGACCTTTCCAAAATGAGTCTTGAAATCAGAAAATTTCAAAACGTTTCAGTGAAAAATTGCCGGAATTCCACAATTTAATAGATGCTTGTTAAACCACTATGTGTTCATGAAAAACCTGCTCAAATTTGGTGAAATTGGAAGATTTTCATTAATTTTGAACGTAAATCTGTCGAATTTTTTAATACAAATTTTCGGGGAATATGACCGGAAAAATAGAAGGACCCCCTCTAATAAAAGGAGCCCTCCGGAGGTACCTTGGAATAATAGCAGGGCCGGCCCTTCTAATACAAGTTTTACGGTACTCTTAGAAATTCTTGCACAACAAATAGTCAACAAAAACTATTGAGCTTCTCAGAATTCTGTGATTTATCAGACCTTTTTCTTAATTTTATCAAAAGATTCAAAAGCTAAATTTTTTAAATTGAATTTAGCTAAAATTGGCTATAAAACTGAAATATCCAATTCATTTTATTTTCAGATCCCACCACATTCTGGAAGCAAATCATGCTCTCCAAACTTCCCGCAATGGTTTTCTCCAAAATATCCAACGAGTTTGGACTTATGGCTCAAAAATTGAGCTACGGAACTGATCTAGCTTCCAATGCCCAAAAACTGCTTCAATTGATCCAAGCGTTCAATTTGGAGGATGCCTTGTGTCGGGAAATGTGTGGAGAGTTCATTCTTCCAACATCCAACGCCATTCCGCTTCTCCCACTTTTGGCTACCTCTCCAGTTTTAGCCATGTCTCCAATCCAAAAGGCTTCTCTTCCACTGAAAGAAGTTCAACCAATTCTTCCAATCCAAAATCCCCCAATTTCATTTTTCAACAATAACAATAATGATGTACTCACTTCTTCTGAAAAATTGGAGATGATGCTTCAAAGCATGTCCAACTAGGTCAACTGACTAAACATTTATTTTTTGTTTCGCGGAACTTCGCAAAAACTTCTTATCCATGTTCAGATTTCATTAATCACGTTCTTCTTCTCCCTTCCTTGCTATTTTATCTCTAATTGCTTTATTCTCCAAACAACTCCACTAGACATCTCTTTTTTCTAGACATACATCATGGCTGTGCCTATCTTTGCTTTTTTCTTCCATATTTGCTTTTTATTGGTCTAATTTGCGTATTGGTCATGAATTAATAACTCGGTTCAATTTTGTATAACTCTCTCTCTCCCTCCCTTGCATTGTTTATTATGTTGGCATAATTCGGTAATAAAACAGTGAATAGTCATTTTCAAAATTTTATATTATGGTAAAACCTCTATTAGAAGAGCCGACTCTTTTATTTTCAATACCTCTCTAGGAGGGCCTTCAATTAGAATGGCCTGAAATTTAGTGTGAAAGCTTTCATAGAACGTACAAGGGGTTTAAGCCAATGGGTCAGAAATCGCGCCCCAGTAAACGTGAGATTTTAGAAAAAATTCGCTGCTGTGTTATTTGGCTGAGCATCAAACGTGTAAACGTTGGGCGAAAAAATCACGCGTTGCATCTCGTTGATTAAAATTAATTAGGTCAAATCCACGTCAACTTTTAAATTATTAAATTACTTCTGGTCTAAAAGTTTTCTGGGCCGCGATTTTCGACCCGTGGCTCTGACACACCGTGCGTACAACATGATTATAACAGAAAATTTGAAAACTTTTTTTCGGATTTGGAAAAAAACCTATTTTTTTAGGTCACGACCTAGATTTTTTTAGTCAGAAGTTCTGACCTAAAACCTTCATGACTCATTTCCCGACACAAAGCATCCTCCAAATTGAAGGCTTGGATCATTTGAAGCAGTTTTTGGGCATTTGAAGCTAGTTCAGTTCCGTAGCTCAATTTTTGAGCCATGATTCCAAACTCGTTGGATATTTTGGAGAAAACCAAAAATATAAACTAACTAAAATTTAAAAAGGGAGAATATTTCTAGAATTTGCAAAGAAAAAAGAAAAATTAGCTTTGTTTTATTCGGAAAACCTGGGTATGTGACCTAAAAATTGGAAGTCTAGGTCACGACCTAAAAATTGGAAATCTAGGTCATTACCTAAAAATTGGAAATCTAGGTCATTACCTAAAAATTGAAATCTAGGTCACGACCTAAGAATTGAAATATAGGTCACGACCTAAAAATTGAAATCTAGGTCATGACCTAAAAATTGGAATCTAAGTCATGACCTAAAAATTGAAATCTAGGTCATGACCCATTTTTTCTAGGTCATGACCCAATTTTTTCTAGGTAATGACCCAATTTTTCTAGGTCATGACCCAATTTTTCTAGGTCATGACCCAATTTTTCTAGGTCATGACCCATTTTTTCTAGGTCATGACATAGATTTTTTAGGTCATGGCTCAATTTTTTCTAATTCAGGACCCAATTTTTTCTAGGTCAAGACCCAATTTTTCTAGGCCATGCCCCAATTTTTTAGGTCATGACCCATTTTTTTCTAGGTCATGACCCAATTTTTCTAGGTCATGACCCAATTTTTTCTAGGTCATGACCCAATTTTTCTCGGTCATGACCTAATGTTTTTCTAGGTCGTGACCTAATTTTTTTCTAGGTCATGGCCTAATTTTTTCTAGGTCATGACCTAATTTTTTTCTAGGTCATGACCCAATTTTTTCTAGGTAATGACCCAATTTTTCTAGGTCATGACCCAATTTTTCTAGGTCATGACCCAATTTTTCTAGGTCATGACCCATTTTTTCTAGGTCATGACATAGATTTTTTAGGTCATGGCTCAATTTTTTCTAATTCAGGACCCAATTTTTTCTAGGCCAAGACCCAATTTTTCTAGGCCATGCCCCAATTTTTTAGGTCATGACCCATTTTTTTCTAGGTCATGACCCAATTTTTCTAGGTCATGACCCAATTTTTTCTAGGTCATGACCCAATTTTTCTCGGTCATGACCTAATGTTTTTCTAGGTCGTGACCTAATTTTTTTCTAGGTCATGGCCTAATTTTTTCTAGGTCATGACCTAATTTTTTTCTAGGTCATGACCCAATTTTTTCTAGGTCATGACCTAATTTTTTTCTAGGTCATGACCCAATTTTTTCTAGGTCATGACCTAATTTTTTTCTAGGTCATGACCCAGTGATCCCGGTCTGAAACTTCAATTTCAGAAAACTCGAAGGTCATTTAGAAGACCAAAGATCTGATCGCTTATTTCTTTTGCTTTGTCTGATAATTTCCGGTAATATTTTTTAAAATCCAGAATTTCAACTTCACAGCTGACCAATTTTTAGAAAAGCTTCATACTTGGAAAGATAAATGTTTGTTTATTCGAGAGTGATTATATAAAGTTTTTTCAGGGTTAACATAAATGATTTCAGCGATTAAAAATAGAGGTAGATTGATTAGAATCTGGAAGGGACCACTTGAATGGTGTTGTTGTTGCTGCCCGAGATTTTTCCCTTTCCTTGCTTGTAGAGCTGGCAAAGAACCTTCGAGAGCTCCAAACGGACACGAGTCGTGGTACAGGTGATGAAGAGGGAGTTGAGGACGGTGGCTCCGAAGAGGAAGATGTAGAACTGTAAGTAGTTGGCTTATATATTTTTAATTTAGATATCCTATTTTACATGTGCATGGATGAAGATGATGAAGGTGTTGTCTGACTGGAAGACCTCGAAGAGCTCGTAGAGGAAAATGAAGAAGTGGAAGATCATGTGCAGGACGTTGAAGAGGACAAGGGACTGATCACTTCTATGGAAATAGGAGACATTGATAAAGTTGTTGCATCTCAAACGGGTCATGATGGTGAAGGTTGGGGCGATGATCATGTAGAGTGCCATCCAGAAAATAATGATATAGCGTTGCAGTTTTATAACCCAATCTGGACTCAGAGTATACGTCCAATCTCCATTCTCATAGACATAATTACGATGGCGGAAGAAAGCTGGGATGGAGCAGAAGGCGGAGATAGCAACGATGATCTTGAAGTATCTGCCGATGAGTTTCGGGCAGAAATGCATTGTATGGAAGGTGAAGGTAGCCGAGTAGCGATTAACAGCCATTAGTCCGTTCCCAATGATATGGATCAGGTAGCAAGAGCATGTTAGCCAACTGCACACGTAGGTCACTTCAAACAGTGCGTCTCCATGGATAACCTCATGCTCTAAGCACATCCAGAGAAGAGCGATGGCATGGATGAGATCAGCGCTTCCTGGAAATGTTCATTGGTCAGGTTATCAGAATATGAGTTTGCAAATAGAATTTAATTAGTGGTTACAATCTGACGTCGCGTTCCCTAGGGATCCGTAGGGCTAAAAATGTAGTCTATATGGTTGATGACGTTTGTTCAATCTCACAAGAGAACTTCACCTGAACGTCATAAAAGTTACAACTACAAGAATTTCAATGAATATATAATGCACTGTGTAGATGTGATATCCTAAATGAGAACTACCGTAAACCCTGTAAAAAAGGACTATTTGAAACCAAATTTTTAATGGAGCCGAGATAACAGAGCTCAAACTTGCTAGCGTGGGTGCCCTTGAATTACAGGTTTCAGAATCCTGCAAAAGCTATACAATCGAAAGCTACCTATCTCCTCAATGAGAGGCCCACTCATCCCGTCAACTTTGAGCTCAATTATCTCGCTTCCTATGTGAGATATCAAAAATTTATCAACTGATAAAATATTTGTGCTATTATGATAAACATTTTATCAGTTAACCGCTTTTTAATATCTGGTATACGAAATGTGACAATTGAGTTCAAAGAGCGCGTATAGCTTGTTTGATGACACCTACTCACCAATAAAAAAGAACAAATGGTAGAACTGTGATCCGAACTGAGCCTTATTCTTGATCCGCTGAACAGCCACAAGAACGCATCCGTAGAATGCGATGCACAACATCTGAAGAGCGTATCCCGGAACCATGTACGAAGCAAACGTGAACGACGGTGGTGGAGGTGGTGGTGTCTCCAGCGGAGTCATTTGAGGAGTGGTGGAGTCCATACCTGGAAACAGGATAGATTTGGGATTGGAAAGGTAAAGAAAGGGGTGGTGAAAGGGGAGACTGAAACTGGATAAGAATGAGCTGAGGTGAATGAAAAAATGGGCGGGATCCATTCTGTGCTCCCAAGGCTCCCAAGGATCCAAGGCAATGGGCGGAGCAGAAAAAAATGAAGAAGAACTGAGGTTACACTAGAGAGAATAGGAGATTTTCTGCAATGGATTGGTGTCAGAAATCGAAAAGTCAGAAGAATGAGGAATGATTTTGTGTTTTGCACGTAATGGTTTCAGGAATTCTCCAGAAATCTCAAGGATGTGTAAAAACAGCTTCAAAAAACCAAGTTGGAGAACAAATCATCATTAGAGCTCATTTGGGAGTATACGACATTAGAACAAACTCCTGAACTAGGTGATCATTCGACATTAAAGGTGCAAGCAAGAAACTTCTCCTGGGACCTCGGACTACGTGGTTTTTGAACATTTTGTTAAGCAGGTCATTTGGATCATTATTGTATTTTTCGTCTACACTATTAATTGTAAGGAAACTGTCGTAACCCAGATAATAACCAAGACTGGATAAGCTAACTTGGTTGGAAAATAGACATGTTTCGGTTCAAAAAAGCTCTGGTATACTTTGACCTCGCTATCTCCTAATCGATCTAGATAATCACAGATGGATGACAACTTTCAAAAGTGTTTATCATTCGAAAACTAGATATCATTATCCTTCATTGATTGTCACAGACCAGGAAACCATTAAACCTGTAATAGAAGGCCCCCAACCATACTTGCAACGGGCCGGGCCGGGCCTTCAAAAAATAGGTCATGGCCCGGCACGGCCCGGCCCGGGAGGCCCGGAAGGCCCGGCCAGTTGGTGCCAACTTCGATTTTTGGGCAAAAAAAAGTGTGTTTTTTTAACGAAAAACGTTGTTTTTATCATCTAATTTTAAGCTAAATTGTAAATATCGAATTTGTAAATGTTTAAACAAATTTTTGAAAAATAATTTTTTCCTGAATTTTTCCAAAGTTGAGATGGAAAAAATTGCATTTTTGAAGCAAAATAATAGTTTTTTTTGTTGAAAAATTCTCAAAAAAATATCGAAAAAAAATTTTTTTTGAGAAATTTTCATCAAAAAATTCCTGTCCGGGCCTTCCGGGCCGACAGGGCCGGGCCGGGCCTTCAACGATTTTTGAAAGTATGCCCCCAACACTGTCAAGTTTCAGCTAATTTGGAATTTCCATCACAGGTTTCACGGTAGATGTCGTTATTCGGCATCGATTGCGACAGACCAGGTACTATCTAATTAGAATTTGAATTCAAAATCCTTCGCTTTGAAAAACAATATATTCGAGAAGACTGAAGTTAGTCAGAAACTCCAACTGTACATATTATGATTTTTTCGCCGACTGTCTGACAAGCTTCTATGGGTCTATCCTGGGGGAACATAATGATGAAGATGTTTTTTGTTATTATTAAAAATGAGTTCAATAGTTTATGAAGACAATGAACACAATGTCTGAGTAGCTTCCGGTGAGACATAACTTTGCGGAAGTGAATTCCAAGAATTATTATTGTCGAAGACAGTAAATTATCAGCATACCTTCGCCACGTCATGATTTCTTTTAAAATCAATATTATTAGACCAACTAAATTAGATATGCTAGAACCTGACGAGTACAACAAAAGGTGTTTTTTAGAAAGTTGTATCTTGCCCATGAACAAAGTTACATACGAAAGGGAAAATAGACAGGGACTGGCTCGGTTCGGATCAGCCACTGTATGGCTTATAAATTTGTTCATAGACAAGATTCAATCCTGTAAGTAACATCATTTTTTCCATAAATTCTATAAAAAGAGCCTGTTCAAAAAGTATGATGAGAAAGAGACTATAATATTCAGGATTTATTTACTTTTCCCAAGTACTCAAACTACTTGAAGGATAGCTTCGTAGTCCAGTATTCAGATGAACTCCACTAGCGAAACTATCGCGAACTTCAATGATAACAAAAAGTAGGTCAAATAACATATACCAATTGTCCCATAGAGCCTCTTGCACTTATCAAAAAGTATATTGGTTTTCGAACTAAATATGTAATCTTGCACTACTATATAAGATTTTGCTGGTTTGAAGTACATCAAAAATAATGCACTTCAAGGCCCCTCCGGAGTTCCTTCTTGATCTTCTGGAACTTCCAATTAATGAGGAAACCGCAAAACAATAACATACAATTCTAAGAAATGGCATATGACTGGCGTGTGGCTAGAAGATTCATCTAGCAAGAGAATTGCAAGGCTCATTAAAAATGACTATAGCATTCAACCCCGCCAGGACTGTCTGGACCACTTGGAGCATGAGGAACAAAGAATGAGATGTTCCGTTTTCGAAGATATTTGTATACACAGAGAAGGATTGATTTCCTTGATAATCTGATCTTCGCTACGATCTTCGCCACGTCTTGCAGATTCAAAAGATCTCAAAATGTATCCTTGGCAAAAAACGACCATATGGCGCTTGAAGTCAGAAGTAAGGATCCAAAAAATCATCGAAATCGAAACACAAATTTCTCGAAATAACCAATATGGCAACATTTGTAAGATTTGTACCCAAGAAGATTGGATACGAACCATCGGGTTAATCCTTCGAAAGACGTGAGAAGGCGAAGTTGTAGTTAAAGGACGTCAATGGCCTTTTTTTTTCTTCCTTCTTGAATCTGAGATTCGAAGAATCTCGAATGAAAAGTCAGAAAAAGGATCTTGTGAAGAAAATCAGAGAACGTAGAAAAACAAATCAAATGGTGATTCAGGGAGTGGTTTCAAAAACTGAAAGCTGTGCGAACCACCGGATTACAAAGTACCAGCGTTACTATCGTTCGATAGAAATTGGAAACTCCAGACCGATTGAAAACGCCAAAATTATCATTCAGCCACGGAAAAAAAACGGGAAAGGTTTTCCAGACGGAAGACGGAAGCCGGAAGACGGGAGAAGAAAACCCTCGGAAGACGGAAAACGGAAGACAGAAGACGGAAAATTTAGGGATTAAACTTGGACATTTTGAATTGGACAATACGTTAGAATCGAATTTGGGCATCGGTTTTGCAGTTAGGCGGATCCGCCGTAAGAATATTGGAAAATTTGACTAAAAATTCGACAAATCCTGAAATATTTCAGTCTTCCGTTTGTTGTGATTTTTCCGGACTTTACGGAAGACGGAAGACGGAAAACGGAACGACAAAAAACCGCGGAAGACGGAAAACGTAAGACGGAAGACGGAATTCCGCTCAACACTGGGTTACGGTAGTTGTCGTTATGTTCGGTTTGTTCCACAGCTCCGATTTTTTTGTACCCGAATGTTATCCTGCTGGTTTTTCAAGAACTCGACTTGTTAGATGGGTTATTATAATGAATTGGAACTCCCTTGAGAATTGTAGGATAACTAGCTGATTTCAATTAGTGCAAAAACTTTATTTCGTTACAAAACTTTTCACAGTTCACAATTCAAAACTTAATATCCGGGTTGTTCTTCTTGAGAGCCGCTTGATCCTCAGCCGATAGAGTTTTGAACTCCTCGTGGAGTCGTTTGGCCTCGGCGTCGTCGATTGGTTTTCCAGTGGTCAGAGAGCACAGAGTGTGAGTCACCATATGGATCAACTGGAAATAGAAAGAAGTGCAAAATTGTATTCTGACCGAGAAGAAGTTTTCGAAAAATCACGAAATTCGACACGAGGCATTGATGTCATCAAAATTCTAAAATACGAAGTGATTTGGAAACATCTAGGTGACTTTAGTAAATAAAAGAATAATGATGTGATTTTCTCAAAGTGACCTAAACCTAGTTGTGGGAGCCAGCGGATCAGCCCCGGAGAGACGACGCGAACCTACCTTTTTTAATTCAAAAATTTAGAATTGTGGAACTTTCAGAAACCAGAAATTTCGGAAATTCAGTGATCCTGAAATTCAGAAGTCTGAAATTTCGATATCGAAACATTTGAAACTTCAGGAAACCGAGAATTCACACACTACGGTTTCGGAATATCACAAATTCATCCTTTAGCAGTTTGGAAATTTTGAAAGTTCGAAAAATCTAATATTCAGAAATTTTGCCAAAAATTATTTCAGTGCCTTCGAAGTTTTTAAATTAGAAATTCGATTGTAAGATACAGTAGGCGGAAGCCAGGAGGTTGAGCCCCCGATAGGGGGCGTAAACCGACTGGTTTTATCAAAGTGACCTAAAACGAAGGTATGTATCTTAAAATGTCTGATAGAAATGGTTTCAAAAAATAACTTCATAAACTGTCCTCAATTTTCATACTCTTATCACAGTCAAGCTCACCTTCTTAGCATACTCAATAGCCGAAGGGGACAATCCATCGAGCCGTCTCTTGTTCCCCTCGAGCACATTTGCCAAACGTTTTCCAAGTTCTGGATGCTTCTTGGAGACCTCGTCAATCATCTCACCACATTGCGAGAAACACGAATGCTTTTGGAATACCTAGTAATTAAATGGAATGGTTTTGAGTGATTTATTAGTGTGTGCAATTATATACCTCATGCAGAACTGGCTTCTCTTCGGCAGTAATTGATGAGGAGAACTCGAGTTGTTCAGTTGGGAACATGTCTGGAAAAGTTATGGGGTTTTCGGAGTTTATGGGCTTCGGGAAGACTGGAAAATCATAGATGTTGTTCTAGTTTTTTTCCTAGCAAAAATTTCAAGTTTAAAATATTAGACATTAGGAACTGATTACCCTAAAACCGTAAAAGTCTAACTTTTCAATTTGAGCTAATTTATCTTGGTTCCTAATAGAGATATAAGAAATTTGAAATTTGAAAATTTTTAATTCCAATATCAAAGTATCGAGAAAGTTGTGAAAATCTGTGTTTTTTCGCAGCAAAATCACAAAAAATGGCAGTTGGTCAAGTTTATGGGGAATTTGCAGAAATTCTTCACGAGAAGCGAAATATTTACGAAATGATCGTTTTTAATGTATAATTCGAGAATTATTTCCTATTTTTGAACTTTTTTGGAACTGTTTTATTATTTTATTTATTTCATTGATTTTTAAACCTGCTGCTTTATTGTTACTAGGAATAATAAGAAGATCGAACAATGATACAAAGAAGAATATTATGATCATGGACTACAGTAGCGATCCGGGGATCTCTTCTGGGAATTTTGGAAGGGGGAAAGATACAAATAAAATAATAAGGATAAACATTAAATACGTGAACTTACAGAAGCGATCCCGGGATCGCTTCTGGGAATTTTGGAAGGGGGAAAGATACAAATAAAATAATAAGAATAAACATTAAATACGTGAACTTACAGAAGCGATCCCGGGATCGCTTCTGGGAATTTTAGAAGGGGGAAAGATACAAATGAGGACATTGGAACGAAAGTCTCAATTATTGTATTACTGCATGGTGTTATCACTTCCTGGTTCTTTCATGCATTTTTCCAGCTGATTCTGGTAGAAAGTTTTCGAAACAAAGACGGTCGTGCTGGGTGTCAACAAATGTGTTATTAAATCTGAAAAATGACGTGCGGGGCCAATTTGAAGCAATATTAATCGTACCAGCTTTCAGTGCACCTCCAAAATCAATGTAATATTTGGTGAATGTACTAGCTAACTGTCTCAGCTGATCAGTCGAAAAGACGGTTCTGTTAGGCATTCCCCTGGAGCTCAAAAAGTCGGAAGTATCGAACGCATTCAAAATATGTCCTTCTTTTTTTATTAAAATCGTAACGGAAATGTGATTGTTTATACCTGAAATATTTAAACTATTTCAAAGTGATGAAAGTTTAACATACGTCCAAATTCATCTGGAATTCCCAAAGCGTCCGGCAGCATCAATATACTTTGATTAATTTTCTCAATACGTTGTCCAATCAAGAGAACCAATAACGTGTTTTTTTTGGAAACAATTGATTGCGCATTAATCGAATTTGCGGTTATGAGAACTTCGAAATGTGCTACATCGATGGTCGAAACATTGATATTTGTCGACTTGGAAGTTTTTCTGCTGCTAGAACTTCTCGATTGTTCTTTGTGAGATTCATATTTTGCTTTCAGAAGATGCAATTGCTTAGAAGAAGTAATCCCACGCATATCCGTTTTCCTTAAATGAAACATTGATGTTTTCTTTAAAACCAATGTTTTACCTAACAAAGTCAATAAACTCTGGTTCGTTTCCGAACATTTCAATCAGTCCATTGATGGCATATTCTTCGATTTTCTTCTCGGTCAGGATATATCTGGCGCAAGGTATCACCCGTGAGAGCTCCTGATAATTTTTTTCAAAACTGTAAATCCAACTGTTACTCACATTTCTCAGTTCATTCTCTGTCTCCCAAGCTTTTCTAAGCAGCAAGATTGTTTCTTTGGGATTCACCTTGTATTTTATGAAGATGGTTCGAAGAACTCTGGTGGAAATCTGCAAACCAGCCAAACTCAACTTAGTGATCTCATCTTCTAACTCTGGAATGAGAAATATTTCCAGCAGTTGACCAAGTTTTTCCTGTAAAGAATGAAATATTTCAAGTTCTTCATTTCAATTTTAAACCCGCGACTGGAATAGTGATCCAAACACTTTATTTTTCTGAGGCAGTGTCCACGTTGCGGCGGTCCTTTTAGACAATTGAATTGCATGGAACAAATCGCGCAATGCCGATAACTATAAATACCTCGTCCATGTTTATATAGATTGACACCATACCAAACTGTGATTCGTCTCTTTTTTTTTCTCCATATTTCGAAAAAAACAACATGATCGGTATTTGGACCCATCTGCTGCATTAATCTCGGAAACATTAATTTTGTTTATCTGCATCGATTTGTACGCCGCTACTCGTCTAGTTCCAGAAATTACATTGTAATAATTTTCACTGAAAATAGTTTCATTTCTATATTTCAATATAGGTTATGGCTTTCCTCACTTCTTGATAACAACAATTGGGTCAAACTTTTTGATCTCTGATGACTCTTCCAACTCTTTAGTAAATCTTTGGATGATGACGTCTTCTTCCTCAAGTTCTTGAGATAGTTGCAACTGGGCTGTGGAGACCTTAAAGAATTTATCACTTCACTGTGTTAAATTTCTATGTTTAACTTACAATTATTTCTTTCTCACTGATTTTATCTTTAGTAAGAAGGTCATTCAAGGTTTCTGCAAAAAATAGAAACTTGCTGATCTTTCAGAGTCTTCTGGTCCAGGCAAGACTTAGGGAATTCTCCCTGAAATTTGTACAGTAAGGGGGAACTGAATTGTTAAAAAGACTCACAAATGTCTTCTTTTTCAAATTCAAATCAGAAAGAGTTTTGTTTGAAAAACTCAAGCCGATACCCGATAACATAGAATCATCTGATCCAGAACCCATTGCATTCATTCCTACTGTATCATCTTGCTGAGAACATGCAGAGAATTCAGTTTCCGGAACAATGCTGTCATCTGAATCTTCTCCAGATTCTTGAGTTTGAAATTCGGAGTTGATATGTGCCGGTTGAAAGTCTGACTGGGACGATGGAGATTCTTGGAAGGTCCGAACACCTAATTCAGTAGACATGGAACTTGATAAACCTTTAATTGGGGTATCCGTGAATTTCTTGTCCTGTTGTGATTCTTTTGAAAGCCTTCGACGTTTTGGCTGAAAAAAACCAATTTCATCACATTTTAAATCTAAAATATACTTTTGGACGTTCATCAGTTTGATCCTGAAGGAACAATTCAGAAAATGCGATCTCCGTTTGAAGAGTACGGGAGGTTTGATGAAATGGAATATCCAAATTCTTTTCATTCAAATAAATCTGAAATTTCTTGTAGTTAATTAGAATGTCGCAGCCTGAATACCTCAATTCTATCAGTGAACACGGAAATTGCGTTGATGGGATGATGAAGAAGGGCTTGATCATAGACGAAGTTAGTCAGATACAAATCGCCACTCTTTTTGTCCAAATATACATCAATTCCTTCTTCAGTGGGCGGGATTGCTATCTGAGAATTACATAGATTTCGAATTTAAAAAAAAACTAACTTTGTCAGAACGGGATAATTGTGATAAGGTTCCTGATTTTATATAGAGAAATTTAGCTTCTCGAAACTTTTTCGGTATACTTTTTGGAACAGTCGATTCACAGAACAACGAGACGCCTCCTATAGTTTTTTGGATAACCATGTTTTAGTGGTGACCTGAATTTGGTTTTCTAACTTTCCTATAGTAAACACGTTGCAAAGGGAAAGAGCCAACAGTAAATAAAGGTCACGTCCTTCATAGCGACCAAAACGTAGATTTTTTTTTATTTTCCGGACGAAAAATTCCTTCCAAGTGACCGAATTTCTCTGATATTCGACAGGACATTTTCATAGATTTCACCAAATTTTTTCAGATTACATTATATTAGTTCCGAAATGGAGACCACAATTGCAAGTAATTTTTTGCTACTGGAAAGGAATATTTATTTTACAGGACTTAAAAGAATTAATTGAAGCAGAAGCGATATTTTTGACCGTTTGTATGCCTCGTTACGCAATGACTTCTGAGCATGTTATCGCATCGGATTGTTGTGAAAAAAAATGTGTTTATTTCTTGAGAAGGTGAATCAAATCATAGGAGAAATAGAACACAGTTTCAACATCATTAGGTTTCAGACTCGATGTCTTATTGGCTCGCTATTATTACGTAAAGTTCTATAACGGGCTTGATCATGCCGGGAAAAGAGAATCCAGATACACATTTCTATCAACTCTGGTTCGATCTTCTCCTGATTACCTCCATTTTGTACCTCTTGGAGAAAAAGTGCATTCTTGCCCCGAACTTATCAGTCGTGTGTTCGGAACCAGCGTTCATGTGTAAACAGCTTTTTAAAAAATCATTTCTGCATGAGAAACATTTCCAGATTACTGAACGCTGTCACAGATTCGAGTAGTAGCCCTCCTTCTTCTCGGCTTTGGTACCAGCCAACAGTTGAACATCTGGGAAGTGCAATTATGGGATTGTCCCAAATTGTTCAGTTTAACTCGTTGAACAAGATCATGCTGCCTCCAAATTACTCCAGAAGGTTGTTTATAACTTTTAGTCCGTTTCAAAGTTTATCTTCAGAATCACAGACGAAAACTCAGCGAAAATTCCAGTTGCTGTCATTCGAAAGCGAATGGAAATAAATATTCAAGAACGCAAAAATGATAGTCTGACGCGTTGCGTTTCATGTGTATCTCTACCCAAGATCATAGAGAAATCGAAAACTATCGAAGAGAAAAATGAAGCCAAAAGAATGCTGAAATCCCATTACTCTGCCATAAGGTTACTACTATTTCCACTACAAACCCAAGGTGGCCTTTATGTTTTCAGTCAGCAGCGAGTTATTGTGGATGCTGTCACCAAAATGGGACGTTCTTCTGAACATGATGTATCCACGATTCTAATGGACGGAATGAGTAACAAACACACGAAGCTCCCTGTTCTAATCAGTCGACCCAAAAGTTTGTGTGACGCAGATCGAATTCCAGTGCAACTTACAACAATTCAATTGGCAGAAGAAACGGGTAACTATCCAACATAAGTAAAAAAAAGCAAATGGTCTTAATAGTAAGGAAGAAAGCCCAGAAGTCGTCGATGTACATCCGACATCTAAATATCATAATGTGCCTTAAGTTTCAAATTAGTTTGAATATCCGTGAAGTATGATTTCTTTCAGTGTCAGCTTTTCCGCGCCTCCCCTCCCCTCTCTTTCTCTGTGTGTGCGCTTCTAGAAATAGGCGAGCGCCTCCTTCCTTCTTGGCTCCATAACTCGCTTCAGAGTAAAGATAGAGTCTTCTGGTGGGGGTGGACTGCTTCAAGATTCTAAAGCCGTTATCGGATCATAAACTTCACTCGTTCATAACTCGGTTCATATTTGTGCTACTAATACGAACTCACTACCATTCGAAACCTCTCTTCAAGCTTAACACACTGAAAATTCAAGCTCAGTCGTCAGCAGGGTACGCTAGTCTCAATCTAATATGAATATCCGAGAATTATGATTTTATGATAGTATTTCTCGATTCCAGAATCTGCTAAATACAAAAACGTAGCGTTTCCTATGATACAAAGTACAAATCGTCACGACTCATCGTACAATGTTTCGTTGCTCTTGCATGGATTTTCGAAACTCCACAGAATGGCTGCGACTATTTTTATAGTTCTGGATAGTGCCAAAAATAATAAATCATTTGTTTTTCTTGGAGGATTGGGATATTCCATGACTAAAATCGGGACAATTCAAAAGGTCTGATCAAAATGAAAAGTTTCCATTGGAATGTGAAAAATGATTTTGCAGATTGTTCTACTCTACCCTTCAGTGGGCCACACTCATATGAGTGTGGACGCACACTTTGGGAGCCTTTCCCAATCAATGGCCGGTAAGGACATCAGAGATCCGAGCGGTAAAAAGGCCTTCCATCGAAGCTTATCAACGGATACAAAAATTTCAGATTTTGTGCATTTTCTAGAAGCTGTTCCGTCCGTGTCCAGTGTCGTCGTCGACGCAACAATCTACGACTTCCTTCCAATCCAACAACACATGCACACCCCACCAGGACTATGCTCACACGGAGTAATAGTTCTATCAAAATGCTGTGATGGTGAACTTAATAGTTAACTGTCTGAAAATACGTCAAACTGTTTCAGGAAAAATAAAGTATTCCTCGTCTTTGACACTGAATGCCACACAGCTATTGGGAGCGGAAACCAAAGACATTGAAAAACCTCTCTTCAAGGTGGGATTTGCTTCAAGTGAAACAACTTAATATCACTTTCAGGATGAGTTTTACGACTCGGATTTTTGGCCTCTTATCGTCAAACCCTCGATCGACGAGATTTCTCCCAAAATTAGAAAAGTCGTCCAGCAATCAGCCCTTGCTCTTGATGATGAAAATGAACAAAACTTCAAGAAGTTCATTTCCAGATATGGAAAACAATGTAAAAAAAGAAATATGATTCTTTTCTAAATGTAGTTTACAGCGTTGAGACAACTGATTGCAACGATTAACTCGATACCTTCAAAAATATCGTTGTTGGATACAAGTGCGAATGATCTTCAGCTGTCGGTTTTGGAGTATTTGAAGAGTAAAGGAGTAAAAACAGGCATTATCCCACAAGGTCTATAGCCTTCTCAATCTTCATCTAACTCCATTTTTCGTTGTCCTTCTTCTTCCAAAATTCCCAGAAGCGATCCCGGGATCGCTTCTGTAAGTTCACGTATTTAATGTTTATCCTTTTTATTTTATTTGTATTTTTCCCCCTTCCAAAATTCCCAGAAGCGATCCCGGGATCGCTTCTGTAAGTTCACGTATTTTATGATTTAAATTAATATTTTATTTGTATCTTTCCCCCCTTCCAAAATTCCCAGAAGCGATCCCCGGATCGCTTCTGTAAGTTCACGAGTTTATAAACATAATTCACGTTCATTATCTATTTTTAATAAAATTTAAAATAAACACAAAAATAAAAAAGCAAACAAACAATGCGAACAATAATATGGCTGATTCAATGAAAATATGGTATCAGCGCATAGAAAACACATTTCAACATGAAAAATGTGTTAGCCTCAACTTCTTCTGGAATTCACATATTTTTCTAAGACTAGTGTAGTAATTATCTCAAAATATAAAATTTTCAAATTTCAAACTTCTTATATCAAAAACATGTCAACTGATAAAATATTGGAGATTTCATGATAAACATTTTATCAGTTTACACATTTTTGATATTATTTACAGGAATCGAGATAATTGGGTTCCAAGTTGACTGTTTGGGTGGCTTCTATTAGAGTGTTTACGGTATCTTTCCTAGAAACTGATTACCGTAAAACCTGCCATAGAAGAGCCCAAAACTGTTATCTTTGACTCAATTTCATATCTTTGAAAGGAGCCTTTTTCATATCTTTGACAGGAGCCAAGATAAATTGGCTCTAACCTGATAATATGGGTGCCCTTCTATTACAGGTTTTTTGGTGATCCCATTGTCAGTATTTATCAAATAGCTTACTTTTGACACATTCTGGAAGCGATGCAACACTCATTTTCAGACGTTTCTTGGATCTTGAAACCTGCAAAAATCTTCTCAATTCTTTGAAGATCAAAAAGACCAAGTTTCGGTTTTACCAGATTGTGACCACAATCTAAAAAAACGTGATAAAGTCACAAAAAAGAAGATAACAAATAAAAGTGCTTCGAAAAAATAACATATCGGAAAACCGGTTATCCCCTGTCTAACTGACACGTAAAACGACCGAAAAACAAATTGAAGTATTTATGTGAGTGTGTGTCCGTTTTATATGGGCGAGATGTGTTCTTTTATACATAATCTTCTCTCGGGGCGGGCCGCAACTTTTTTTTTCAATTTTATTTGGTGAAACAAACAAGAGGAAAAGATGAGTATTTTGTCGAAAAATCGGTGATTCGATTTACAATGGTTGGGTGGTGATGATTTGATGACCCGACGAAAGATGAAGAATAATTGGAAGACCAAAAAGATTTAGTGATGATGAAAAAACACTAGAGCAATTTGTTTCGAAATTGTGGACACTATTAGGCCCTAAATTTTCCAAAACAAGGAGATCGAGTGTAGTACGAGATGAATGCCAACGGACACTGCGGTGGCCCAAGCGGAGTAGAGGGCTGGTATCTGGAACAACGGAATTTTTAAGATAGGTTTTTATTCTTAAAAAAATTTTAGAATTTTCATACCTGATACATTTTCCAGTGGGAGAGTACAATTTGAGTGACTAGTTGGTAAATAGTTGAAAGTGCGATATGGACCAATGGCCAGCTAGAAAGTTAGTATTAGTATGGCTTTAGTGGATTTTTGCCCATTTTGACCACTCTCAAGAGTCTGAAGCTCGACTATCAAGTTTCTGATCACTTTGAAAATTTTGGACAATTTAATACAGGCCGAGATTGGGAATTTGGCATTTATAGAATTTTTTGAACATTTCTAGTTTTTCAGCAACTTGCCAATTTCTGAAAGACCTGTTTTTGCTCCGTTTTGTACTGAAAACGAGGTCTTCCAGGAATCTACCAATACCGTGAAACCTGAATTAGGAGGGCCGGCCTTTCTATTTTTCCAAGGTACCTCCGGAGGGCCCTTCTATTACAGGGGCCCTTCTGTTACAGGGCCCTTCTATTTTTCCGGTCATTTTTCCCGAG
Organism: Caenorhabditis nigoni; assembly: GCA_027920645.1. Taxonomy (NCBI): domain Eukaryota; kingdom Metazoa; phylum Nematoda; class Chromadorea; order Rhabditida; family Rhabditidae; genus Caenorhabditis; species Caenorhabditis nigoni. Next base: position 19,703,213 of record CP115865.1, on the reverse strand, counting down.
AATTTTCATAGAAAAATTCGACGAATTTTTGTTCAAAAGTCATGAAAATCTGTCAATTTCACCAAAATTAATCAAGTTTTTGAGCAAGAAATAGTGCTCAAACAAAATTCTATCAAATTTTCGAATTCCCGAAATATTTTTCAATGAAAACCTACGGAAATTTTTTAATTTAATGACATATTTTGAAGGGGGTGCGTCTTTACAGCCCTTCTGTTACGGGGGCCCTTCTATTACAGGGGCCCTTCTATTTCTCCGAACCTCTCTTGGAGGCCCTTCTATTAGAGGGGCCCTTTTAATAAAGTTTTCAAAGTGAACTGAAACTTGACAACCGAGCTCCAGACTCCTAAAATGGTCAATATCTTATTGACCGGGTACTGTAGATTGCCCTTTTCCTCTGAGGATCTAGGCAGGATCAACATGCTTACTTACATATGAAAGAACCGTCTTGCATGCGTGTCAATTTTCATTTCCATCCGCAAAATTACAAACAAAAGTGCCAGTATAATCAACAGCCCAATTCCAATAATCACCAAACAGAAGACTGAAAACTTTGAAGCTTATTATCTACAACTATTATCAGACTCACTCTGAAAATGCGTAACAGTGGGGATGTCAACTTTGCTCCATTGCACCAAAAGGAAGTAGAAAATTCCAACATGGATGACAGAGGAAAGAGAATGAAGGATAGCGAGTACTCTCTTTTTTCTGAAAGCTGTGGGAAATGAAAAAAATCCCAGACTGGACTTACATCGGATCTAGCACTGGATCTTTGAAAATATCAGAGATAATTTCTTTGGGATTTTCAGGATTTTGGACAACAGGCATAATAATAATTGTATTTCAAAATGATTCCAGTGCTATCAGTTTCAGACCCCATGTTGTTCTCTTTTATCAGTGTCACCTCCGTTCCAGGAGGTGCTAATCAGATGATAGCTGATAAGAAAATGAACACTTTGTTTTTGAAAATTTTAATTTTGAAATTTTTATGTGCCCATAAAAAAATGTTAAAGGATCGAAGAGTATTTTTTTCCATCTTCACTTTCCCCCTTAGAGTCACTTAAGGATCAATAATAGCCATTATATTGCTGAATGGCGATGGAAAATAAGCAGTTTCTGTTATTCAACATTTTCAAGTACTTCCCATCCTCCCATAGAAATCCGGATTTTTCTGTCTCTGTTCCGTAGTACCGCCCATTTTGGTTTGAAACTATATAAAACTTCAAATTGACGACTAGTTCTATGCATTAAACCATTTTCGGAGAATGGGTTGGTGGAACTATAATTTCAAATTGTCCACTGTGATTCGGTTGGCGTTCGTTTCCTCGTCATTGCTCATTTCATTATGTCTGTTTTTGATAATGATGACGTCCAGGGAGATTTCGGAGTTCAGAGAGCTGACGTTAGACGATTTGAAGGAGTGGAAGGTAAGCATAACTTTAGGACAAACTATCCTGATTTTGAAATATAGAACCCCACCTATACTTAAACTTTTGCTCAATTATCTCGGTTCCTATAAAAATATCAAAAACCTGTCAACTGATAAATATTGGGGATCTTCTGATAAACATTTTATCAGTTGACCACTCTTTGATATCTTTTTCAGAAAATGAGATGATTGAGCTCAAAGTTGACGATTCGGGAAGACTTATATTTCCTAGAAACCAAGATATTTACAGTACTTCTCCGACGCCGCTTGGAAAGAAATCACAACTCAAACCATCCGCAAAACTCGAAGTGTCAGTGGAAACGCTGGAAATCGATTCTGGACGAAAAGATCCTATGACACCTACGCCCCAGCTCAACAGCAAGTCAACTCCTACGCCAGAGTGAATAGCTATGCAACTGCTCCAGTCCTCCAGCACCCAACCCAGCAAATCGATCAGTGTAGTGAGTTCCCTATTTCGTACGACCACTTCTTATGTCGAAAATTATCAGATTGCGCTCAACGTGCAAACAACTGCCCTCCTGGTCCGCCAGGCCCTATTGGCTACCCTGGAATGCCTGGTGAACCTGGGGATCGAGGACTTGATGGACGTCCTGGTGCCAATGGTGTAGCTCTAACCGCCTATGACCAAGAGGTACCCGGATGTATAGTTTGTCCACAAGGACCGCAAGGACCCCCAGGACCTACTGGTCAAGCAGGACATCAAGGTGCTCCTGGACTACCTGGAAACCCCGGCTACACCCCACCACCAGGTCTTCCAGGACAACCAGGCCAATGTGGAGATAAGGGAAGAGATGGACCAAGTGGAACACCAGGAATCAAAGGAGAACCCGGACAGAACTCAATCCGCCATGTTTGTATCCCAGGCAGAAAAGGGGCTCCAGGTCCACCAGGACAGTGTGGACCACCAGGACCACCCGGGTACACACCACCACCAGGGCCACCGGGGCCTCCAGGAGAGCAAGGAGAGGATGGACAAGATGGGGAACCGGGAGCGCCAGGAGTTACCGGGTATCCAGGAGTACGTGGACCACCAGGACAGGATGCAGAGTATTGTCCATGTCCACCAAAGAACGCCGGTGTTATTAGGAATAGTTATGTGGAGCCACCAGGTAAGTTTTAATTTGATTTGAGGTAGAATTAACCCAAAATTTTTAAATTTTCAGTGTCTGCCAGTTATGCTATTGCTCCTCCACAAACCCCACAAAATCGCTACGTCAGCGAGTACAACAAGGAGGACGAGTATCGAAAGAGAGTGTTGGCGAGAGTACTCAAGAAGCAACGAAGACTTCTGCTGGCCACTAGAGCGAAGAATGTCAGAAGAAAACCCGTTAATCATAATTCCACCACTGCTGTTATTAATCATCCAGCTTGAGATTTTTGAAATAAAAGCTTTTTTTTTTAAATTAGTTTATTGAGGTAATGAGTATGTACAAGAAAAAAATTGTCATCGGTTTCAAAAACACTTAACACATATAAAAGACAGAGTTTCACCTAATTAGGCATCGTTGGAGCTCGGATAGCAGAGGTGGACCGCTTCTGAATGCTCAGTCGGTTAGCACCACTTCCCGGATAAGTAACAGCGACGGAAGCAGACAAAAGTCCACTGGACACTGGTGGGAAGATCCGATGAGGGGATGATGGGGATGTGATTGGTGGTGACGTGGAGTTCAGTTGAGAAGATGCGCGACGACGATGAGTGGACGTCGCCATGGCTTCACGGAGTTTGATGGCACGCAATTGTTGGGAAAGATGGGTTACTGTTTGATTACGGTCGTTGAGTTCTTCATTGAGTTGGCGGATTCGGTCACTCTGGAATTTCAGGATTTTATAGTGCGGGTAATTATTATAGAAATCTAAAAAGTGTTCAGACCGCTTCGATCCGTTCCAGCTAAATTTTCTGACAGCCCAGGTGGCGCAGGGTGGCGCACAATTACCCAGACTTATAAAAATGGGTATATCTTCAGATATAAGAATCTTGGAAGCAGGAAAATTGGTAGAAATATAATTTTAAGTTTGATTCAAAGCTACAAAAATTTCCAAAGTGATTCCTCAAGTCTAAGTGTTGTTATGATTGTTCAAAGATGAATGGCGTAATTTTCATGAGATGAAGCAGCTTTGAAAATTGATAACTCAGCTCAAAGTTGATAAATTAATTTGAAACTTGATCCGTTTACTAATGGATAACTTGAATTTAGACAGTCAAAATTTGAGCCCTGTATAACACTTCACTAAAATTTTATGATAGTACAAACTTCAGTAGGCGCCACCATGAATTTTTGAAATCTTCTGTCCCAAAATTGTCTACTTACCTGAATCGTAATCTGCTCTTGCAATTTCTGAATCGTTGTGCTAACTTTCTTCTCCAAATTCTTCGTATACCCTTCCTTCTCCAAAATCAATCTCTCCAGTTCAGAAATTCTGGCCAGTGTGTCTTCGCTTCCTTCTCCATATGCGCTTCGTCGTTTCTCTTCCCTCAACTCATTGCCAAGTCTGTTGATTTCGTTATGAAGCGATTTCAACATATTCGACGTTTCATTTTGCAAAAATTGAATCTGCGCTTTCTCATGCTTCCTCCATTCGTTATCTCGTTCTTTTAAGGCTCGTTCTATGCGCAGCTCGAGTTCTTCGAACTGAAAATTGGAAATTAGAATCGATTCAAAATTTTAAAGTTTCATCATAGTCAGTTTCTGGACAGAACTCCCACTATCTCCAACTTACATCTGAAGAAGGGGGCGAAGGTTTTCCTTTGGTTGATGGAGGCAAAGATTCGGAGCTGGACGATGAAAATGAGCATCGATTTTGATGTGGTGCATGGAAGGAAGCGGTTTGGGATGGAGGGCGACTCACAATTGCAGTGGACATTTCTGAAGATAAAAAGTTTATAGAGGAAATAAAACCAAAGGATAGGAGAGAAAAATAAGGAATTTGTAGCTGTTTAGAGCTCAGATTTCGTCAGAAGTCGTCATGATGCATTTGACAGAATTACTTAGAATTAAATGGCTGCAAAACTACAGAGAAAATATAACAAAAAGAAGATTTACAGAATTTTCAAAAAAACTTCAAAAGAAGTGCGGAACACAATTTGCGGCCCGCCATAATTTCTTTCAGAATCAATATTTTTAGACCAACAAAACTAGCGATTTGTAGAACTCAACGAGTACTACAATATGCAATTATTTAAAAAAAAAACTGTATCTTGTCTCTGAACAAAGTTCCAGACGAAACAAAATGAAGGACGGGTCAGGTACGGCGCGACACAGCCAGGCCTCGGCTCGACAACTTTATGGTTTGTAACTTTTTTCATAAACAGAGAATAATTTATATAAATAATAGCATTATGTAGTGCTTGTCTAGTTCTATAATATCCATTTTAGTTGGTCCAGAAATATTGATTCTGAAATAAACTATGACAAGGCCCGCGAAGGACCGGAAAAGGTCCGGTTTACAGGTATTAAAAATGGACTTTCAAATTGGATGTTTCTGGAAATTCAATAAAAATTCCATATTACTACTTCATTCAACCTCCAACAACTATCTACTAATCTAAAATGAAATTTGAAGTCTCTTTTCAAAACTCTGCACGTAGACTCCGGTTCAACTATTCAAAAAGTGCACTCTGTGCTCAAAAAGTGTCCTTTAAGGAGTTCAAAATGGAAATAAATGAGTCAGCTGACTCTTCTACGACATCCTCTAGACTACGAATCGAACAACTTTGTGAGTGTGATTCAAGAGAGGTAGAGAGAGAAAAAGAGAAAAAGAGGACTTCTTGTTAGAGGGAAATGTTCGCATAATGTAGAGAGAAGTGAAAATTGAGAGGCAAAAAGGGAGTGAGGATTTAGTCCAAAAGGGGAAGCAAAGAGAAGAAGAAGAACCAGAAATGGTGGTCGATATATGTGGGAGAAAAACGGAGGAGGAGAAAATAGAGGAGTAGAAAAAGGAGAAGCTGCTCAATGAGCATGGGGAGTAAATGAAGATTAGTGGTATATTTATTCAAAAACGCTTCAGAGGAAAACAGAATGTTCGTCTGGACAAGAAAACGTCGGGAATAACAAAATCTGAGGAATTCTAGGATTTTTTTTACAGCAAATAGTGGTTTAAAAAATAGAAGACTCAAAATGTCAGATTGTTTCTCAAAATCAGGGGTTCTATTATATCCGTCCAAAAAGTGAAACAATGAGAACTTTGGAACACTTTTCAAAAGTTTTATAAGCATTCTTTTCTCGTTTTTCCAGAATTAATAGTACCCAAGAGAATAATATTGAAAGAAATACGACTATTTTGGAACTTTCGGGAGCATAGACCAATTTTTAAAAAACTTGGGCCAGAATTATTCGAAAAGATTAGGACGATTTTGAAAAATACTAGGACACTTTTTTATGGATTTTTTGTCGAAAACTGGAATTTTAGAATTTTTGGAATTTTTCTACAAAAACTGAAATATTCCCAGAATTTTATTCTGTTCCTACCACGATTTCAAAGTTTCAGAGTTTCAGATTTTTGAAACTTCAGAATTTCAGATTTTCAGACTTTCCACATTCAAGAGCTTCAGATTTTCAAATGACAGAATTACAGAAACTCAGAATTTTAGAACTTCAGAAATTCGTAACTTCTGCTTTTTAGATTCTCAGAATTTTAGAATTTCAGATTATCAGACTTTCGAAACTTCAGAATTTCAGAATTTCTAAATATTTGAATCTCATTAAACCAGAATTTCAGAATACCAGAATTTTGGAACTCCAGATATTCGAATTATCTGAATTTTCCAAAAATCTCAGAAAATTAGAACCTGAAAATCTCCGAATCTCAGATTTTCAGCTTTTCAGAATTTCAAAGTTTCGGAATTTCAGAATTTCAGACACTTAGAATTTCCAATTTTCAAAATTTTGAATTTTGGAAATCTCAGAAGTTCAGGGTTTCAGAAATAAATGAGTTCTCAGTTTCGGAATTTCAGAATTACTTCAGAATTTCAGAAACTCAGAAATTTGGTAATTTTAAAAATTTACACAAAAAATTTCAAATTTTCAGCCAAAATGTTCAAATAACTGTTCAATTAAAAACGAAAACTCTCCTGAACCTCGTTTGAAATCTAGAAAAGCCCTAACCAACAAAAAATCTGTTTCCTCCTTCTTCTTCCAAAAACTTTTTGAATGTTTGAGTAGTAACTCAATAAAAGAACGTCTTGTGTGACGAAACAGGGAGAGCGACAATTCAAAAGGGAGAAACGAATGAATGTGTTGGTTTTCGGTGAGCATATGGAAACGAAAAAACTCTGTTGGGAGAAAGAAAATGGACAAAATATGGGCGGTGGAAAGAATGGCTGTAAACAAATAAGGAAATATTTATGACTATATACACACCCATTTGGGAAAGGAGGAGGTGTGAAGAACGCTTGGGATATGACTGGGGATAGTTTTTTTTTCCCATTTTGCTCCCATTTAGAGTTACCCTAAAAACCTGTAATAGAAGAGTTCCGATACTGTCAATTTTGACCCAATTTATCTCGGTTACTGTGAAAGACACGTGTTTGGGGGTTCCTCCCTCTCTGCCCGCCACCCTTCACTGCGGTGAAACCAAGAAACGTCTCCAGAAAACTTCAAAATCGAAATTTCGAAAAACGAAAAATTCGGACATCAACTAAGACACATTTCTGATTTGCGTGTCTAGGTTTCAGCTCAATCGGTTAACTTTGAATGGGTCATAGGGCACGCGACATACAAACCAACAAACGGAATTTGAATTAACTCAAACTTGAATGCTAGAGGGCCCTTCTATTACAGGTTTTACGTTAAAAACTTTTCTGAAATGAAACTATCAAAGGATGCTGATTCTATTTTTAATTAATCTAAGGAAGTCTTACTTCTAATCTCAATTCTTCAGATAATCTCTTCAGTGACCTCAACTCGCACCAGAAACCAGCACCAAACACCAAAAACGGTTTGAAACAAAAAAAGTTCCGAACAAAAAACTGTGATTTGATAGAAACACTGAAATCAGTGATCCATAAAAAAGAGGACACGAGACAAAACTGGTTCTTCTTCCTCTCCACTGAAAATGTTTTACTGCCCCCAAAAAATAAAGAAAGATGGGAAGTGACTTTCGTGTTGTTACACTATCATTTATGTATTCATGGCAGTGTGTATGACACAGGAAGTGTCCCCCACTCTCTCTCGATTCTCGACTGCCGAACTACACAAGTTCAGAATTGATGATGATGGGTGTTTGGAAAATTTTCTAGAAGAGAAGAGATTCCAAAAAGAGAATAACATGTTTTTGGGGAAGGTTGTGATGATAGTGATATGCTAATTAGGTTGTATAGATTTTTGTGAACAATTTGAAAAACACAAATTTTGAATTGAAAGTGTCAGGTGTCTTGTGATGTAGTATAGCCGAAAAAACGACTATCATGGACAAAAATTTTCAGAAAAATTGATTTATTATAACTGTTCTCAAACCTGTAAAAAACCTGCACACACGAAGTTAAGTTTTAACTCAATTATCTCAATTTCTCTCCAAGATATAAAAAATATGTCAACTGATAAAATGTTGCTGATACTTTGATAAACATTTTATCAGTTGACAACTTTTTTATATCTTTGACAGGAATCGAGATAAATTGACTCAAAGATAATGGTTAAGGGCTCTTCTATGACAGGTTTATGGATTGTTTTTGAAAAACAATAATTGAAAAAAAAAGCAATTTTGAATTGAATTGAATTGAGCGATGTTAAAAAATCGAATCTAGGTCATGACCTAAGAATTAAAATCTAGGTCATGACCTAAGAATCGAAATCTAGGTCATGATCTAATAATTGAAATCTAGGTCAGGATCAAAAAATTAAAATTTAGGTCAGGATCAAAAAATTGAAATCTAGGTCACGACCTAAAAATCAAAATCTAGGTCATGACCCAAAAATCAAAATCTAGGCCATGACCTAAAAATCAAAATCTAGGTCGTGACCCAAAAATCAAAATCTAGGTCATGACCTAAAAATCAAAATCTAGGTCGTGACCCAAAAATCAAAATCTAGGTCATGACCTAAAAATAAAATCTAGCAAGGGAAGCCTCCCAAGTGTTAGACGGGGATTCGGATGAAACCTATGCCAAATGGTAGTACACAACCTAACTAGAACAACCCCAAAATTATAGCTGCCCTCGTGAAGGTTTATTCAAATGGCGAGGAATTTTATGATTTTTCGTGAGTTCGGAGTCGGTACCGTTCGAGCAGCCATAACTTTGTTCATTTTTGAGGTAGACGTTCAAACTTTTTTTTATTCAAAAGGTGATAAGTTGATAAGCATTAATGTCAACTACAGCTATACTCCATCTTCAAAAGTAAAGTCAGGAAAATGGAAAGTACCCAAATATCGAGTGCCAACGAATTGAAAAAATGCCAATTTTTGAAAAAAAGTACTCGGGGGACCATGTTTATCAGATTTCTCAGGGCAAGTAACGTAGATATCCGTGTTCAAATATAGGTCTAGCCTTTGAGTTACGAGACTTATTTCAATTTTTTTCAATCAAAATTGAAAATTCGTGTACCCCTATACATGAAATTTTTTGAAAAATAAAAGTTTTCAAAAATTATTTAAAACAAGCGGAAACGAGTAGAAACAACAAAATAAAGTTCAGAAACTCAAAAGAAAATCATTCGGAAGTTATAAAAATTTTCAAAAAATTTCATGTATAGGGGTACACGAATTTTCAATTTTGATTGAAAAAAATTGAAATAAGTCTCGTAACTCAAAGGCTAGACCTATATTTGAACACGGATATCTACGTTACTTGCCCTGAGAAATCTGATAAACATGGTCCCCCGAGTACTTTTTTTCAAAAATTGGCATTTTTTCAATTCGTTGGCACTCGATATTTGGGTACTTTCCATTTTCCTGACTTTACTTTTGAAGATGGAGCATAGCTGTAGTTGACATTAATGCTTATCAACTTATCACCTTTTGAATAAAAAAAAGTTTGAACGTCTACCTCAAAAATGAACAAAGTTATGGCTGCTCGAACGGTACCGACTCCGAACTCACGAAAAATCATAAAATTCCTCGCCATTTGAATAAACCTTCACGAGGGCAGCTATAATTTTGGGGTTGTTCTAGTTAGGTTGTGTACTACCATTTGGCATAGGTTTCATCCGAATCCCCGTCTAACACTTGGGAGGCTTCCCTTGTAGGTCATGCCCTAACAGCGTTTTGATATCTTTAACAAAAAATTCGTTGAAAGGTAAAAGTTGGGGGAACTACTATTACAGGTTTCACGGTTATTCAGGTGAGCAAAAATATTTTTTATGGAAAATAAATAATTGAAAACAAATTTAAATCTGGAAAAATACCGACCGACAGAGTTTAACTCATCAGATACCCTATGAAAAATCCAACAATTTTCTGTGAATAAACAAAATTTGTACATCTGACATCATTCGACATCAGTCCAGTCAAAACATATCAACTGATTCGAGAAGGTGTCTGAATACGAGTAGTAGTGTGAAAAATAAACGTTTTTTTTCTCGCACGTAAACAAAACATGAGAGCCTTCTCGGGACGACGACACACTCACACTGAAATTTGATATTCTGTGAGAGATTGAAAGTCAGGGAGTGACTAGGTGGACACTGCACAGACTGAATTTTTAAAACAAAGTCTTATAACTTTGTAAAAATAGGCGGGCTCCTAGACGATATGAGCTCATACATTTGCACTTCTGAGGTCACAGGAAAGCGCACGAGGGGGAGACACTGAATTCATTGAAAGTCATTGTTCAGGTCAGGCGACCGATTTTTGAGATTTTGAATTTTCAATAGGGGTGCCTCTGGGGACCACCTGTTGATCTCAAGGGATACATTGGAGTGGATTGGATTTTTTGGGGGCATAAGATTTTATAGAAGAAGGTAAGGGAGGTTTGAAGAGGATCTAATTTTGCCAGTTCAAAATGGAAACTTGAAGGATCCAGAATCTTTCAGAATTCCCACAGACCTCTTCAGAATCTTCAAATTCTGAATTCCGAATTCCGATATTTCGAAAATTTCAAAAATCAAAATGTTGGATGAACTTCATCAGGCCATTCGGTTTCAAGGAATTTCCACAGTTTTCTGGTAAAATATTCTAAAATTTTGAAGAAATTCAACTAAAATTTTTGAACAGGTTCTGAATCTCAGGATTTTCTTGAAATTCTAAGAACCATGAAAATTGCAAGAATGAGTCAGATGTGTATTTCAAAAGTACCGTAAAACCTGCAATAGGAAGACCCCACACTGTTAAGTTAAAGCTCAATTATCTCGGCTCCTACAAGCGATATCCAAAATGTGTCAACTAATAAAATGTTTGTGATATTATAATAAACAAATTATCAGTTGACAACTTTTTTAGATCTTTGACAGGAAACGAGATAAATTGGCTTAAACGGCTTTTACGGGAAATTGGCTTTTACGGTATAGTCAAGTTCCAAAAATAGTTATTTCAATAGCAAATTCAACATAAATCAACTTCCAAATTACACAAAACAATAAAATAAACCACAAAAACTGATCTTTCTACTGATTTTCCCTCGTCAAAGATATTACTGCATTCTGTTTCCTCATGTCCATCATATACGCTGCGTCTCTCCTCCTGCCACACTATATCCCTCCAGTTTCTCCGATTTTACACTTTGAGTTCTCTGAAGTGAGGAGCAGGAAGATCTCTTTATCCTGCAAAATCCCTCTTTATATTGATTTTCTACTCATCCCCGATGGATTCAGATGACAACGATAGGACTTCTGATGAGAACATCCGGAGTACCTTGGAAGATGAGGTGACAAGCAATACACGTGGATTCAAAGATTTTCTTGATTTTCAGGTCACTGGTCTTCGAGCAAAACGGTTGATTGCCACATTGGTATGCCTATTTGTTCTATTCATGATAACTTTAATCACTCTGGCTGTAAGTTCTTAAAGAATAAAATAGCTTCAAAAATAAGGTTTTCAGCTCAATATCTGGATAATATCCACTCTACGAATGACATCTAATGGAATTCCATTCCTCCGATTTTACCATAGTTTTAATGAAAAAACCAAGGACATGGAGAAGGTGAGAATTTGTGTAGAACCTGTAATAGAAGGGCCCCACATTTGAGCGCAATTATCTCGGTTCCTATGCAAGATATCAAAGTTGTGTCAACTGATAAAATGATTGTGATAATATGATAAGAAATTTGTTAGTTGACAACTTTTTAATATCTTTCCCAGAACTGAGAAAAATTGACTCAAAGTTAAAAGTTAGGGGGGCTCTTCTATTACAGGTTACAGTACCTATGAAACGCTTATGAGAATGTTCCAGACGATTGAAATGAGTGGGAACAAGATCCAATTCGACAAAGTCGTCTCCAATAAAATTGTGGGATTCCCAGAGAAAGATATCACGATAACTGCTCCACGAATGCTGATGACGTCACGACAAAACGATAGTCTTCTGGTGATGAGTGAGAAGTTGTGCAAGCTGGAGAGAGTTAATAACTTCCAGGTACTTATCATATTCCCTGAAATCTCATAAATCTTCATTTTGAAGGTCCTCTCCCCGAAAGACGGTCGAACGCTCTTCTCAGCCCGCCATCCTACAGTAACCATTGACAAACGTATCAAAAAGTTGGCCGCTGAGAGAATTATAACAAATAAAATTAGGTCGGCAGTTGATGAGACTCTGAAAGTGAATGGGGAGAATGTAGTGTTGCGTGGGAATGAGCAAGTAAGGATTGATGCAAGGAATGTGAATTTCGAGGGAATGAAACGGATGGTTTTTAATATTTCGGTGAGTTTCGGGCTTTGTTCCTCGTTTGGATCTGAAAATTTCCGCCTAAATACCATATCAATTATTAAGTATACAGAAACGCATTTTCAGTCGATTTTCAAAACATTTAGGAGCCTGGAGCTCGGCTGTCAAGTTTCCGACCACTTTGAACTTTTTGTAGGGTGTAAAACTGGCCTAAATTGGAAACTTTGCATTTACAGAATCTTTGACAATTCCTAGTTTTTCAGCTACTTAACGATTTCTGAAAGGCACCTGGTTTTTACGTTTTCAGTCCGAAAACGGGCCAAAAAAAAGGGGGGGGATAATTCAAAGGCTACAAAACATTGGGGGTCATTGGGGTACAAAGCAATTTAGGGATAAAATTTCTGAATTTCTTGAAACACACTGATTTTGTACTTCTCGTGGACAAGTCAACGCGCGAAATTAGAATTTCTGGGTAACAAAGCAGCTAAAAACTCTATGTTTCCGTGTAAAATCAAAAAGCTGGTTGAAAGGGGTGTCGTTCAGATATTGAACAATCTAGGTCTGTATTACACCCTCCAAAATGTTCAAAATGATTGAAATTTTGCCAACAGGCTCCTGAAAATGGTTAGATTCTATAAAAAACACTTTTTCAAATAAAAATTAAAAATTTATTTCAAAAAAAAAAAGAAAGTTCAATAGTGTACTGATTAGCCAGACTAAAAAGTCTGTTGATCCCTTTCGCCACGTAGAGGCTCAGTACATGAAAGAGTAACAAGGTTTTTTTCCAATGGGATCACCTTCTAAAACCCATAGGGGGTGAGGGGAGGGGTCCCCCACCCCGAAACAAAAAAAAAACAAGAAGTCAGCCGAAAAACGCCCTCTTTTCGGAGACCATTGTCGGTTAATTTTCAAAAGCTCCTTCTCCCTGATAAGAAGCCACATCGCATACCGCTTTTCATTGTTGTCTCAATTTTTTTAATCTTTGATAAAATCTTCTGCTACTCGGGGACGTTCAGTGATGAAACACCTAGCCATGAACCCGAACATGGCGACCCTTAGGGCCTTTTAGTACTTTTCTTCGCATCGGACCAATCGACAGAAAAAAGCAAGAGAGACAACAACAAGCAGCGTAATGCAGAGGGCTTCTTACCAGAGAGAAGGTGCCAGTGAAAATTATCCAACAATAAAGATTCAAAGAGTTGAATTTCCCAGAGACACAGATTTTTTTCAATACGTGGAATTTTTAAATCGTGGATAGAAGGAGGGGGCGTGACCTAACATTTATTGATTTATTGCATAACGTGAATTAGAAAAAAGTTAATGAGTATTTGAAAAGTTTGAAAATTAAACATAACTTGACGTGACCTTTCGAAAAACAATAGAAGTCGAAGTAAAAATTATAGGTTAAATCGCGCCAAAGGCGCGCCAGCCAGCTGTTTGAAGTGTCGGATACCTGAATAAAAACGTACTGCGTACCAGTGATGTCCTGATTCCGGATTCCGGAAAATTTTCCTTTGTCCGGATTCCATATTCCGGATTTTAAGAATTCTGTTAATTTGCAAAAACTCGAAAATTCCGGATTCCGGGCATTTTTTTCATTCCGGAGTCCGTATTCCAGATTCTGGAAAATTAGTTTCATTCCGTATTCCGGATTCCGGATTCCGAGAAAATCATTTTATTCCAGATTCCGGGCATTTTTTCATTCCTGATTCCGTATTCCAGATTCAGGAAAATTAGTTTTATTACGGATTCCGGATTCCGGATTTCGGGAAATTTTCATTTGTCCGGATTCCGGATTCCGCTTTCCAAAATTGTGTCTCGGGACTTTTTTTTTCAATTTCTTCCAGAAATCGGCACACAATAAATGTCACTTTTATCTCTGATCTACTTTTCAAAAAATGTACTCAACCCCGAATAATTCCAGCGCGACGGAATCCTCCACATGCGCGGTCGTGTTCGCCTGGGCGACGGAACGTCTTCTCTCCCAATGTCCACATCTCCGTCCCTATCTGCCAGTCTGGATGGAATGCGTCTTTGTGCTTGTGCTCAATTCCACCACAAACTGTTTATCGTTCCAGCTAATAAGCACTGTTTCACCAGTAACACATTTTGTTCATAGAATGATGATTCTGTCTGCAATATTTCTTTGAATAAAGAATTTAAAGGAACTTTTTAGAGTGCTTTCAACGATAAGAGACACCCACACAAACAATATTTGATCTCTTAATGGAGAGAGAGGACATCTACATCATGTGATGATTTGATTTCCAATTTTTCTCCTTTTCGTTTGTTTGCCTGATTCCTATTATTTTTCAGTGATTTGATTCAAACAGATTGATTCAAGACAAAGACAGTTTACAACTTTTTCCCCATTCTTTCTCTTTTTCTGCTTCTTCAATCGTCATCAGAAGACCTCTCTTCCTCTCTTCTTATCCCTTTTCCCTTTCTTTCGGGCAGGACACCGTCCTTCTTTTTCTGATTTCCCTCCTATTCTCAAATACGTTTCTATGTTTGTAGTCACTCTCCTTTTACTGTTCCTCCTATTTGTCCCGCCGAGGGTTTCTATGGATGTGATTCAACTATTTTATTTTTTATAGGATTTGAAGGCCTACTTCAGATTTCGGTGTTGAGAAAACTCTTGTTTTTGTATCCGCTTTCTTTTTTAGAAATTTGTTAAAAATACTGAAATCTTTGTGTTGGTACTTTTGCTGATTAAAAGTTATCAGTTATATCGGAATCAGTAATATAATTTAGCGAATAGCTTACCGTAAACACTCGAATATATTGTCACCCGATCTTTTAACTTTGAACCGATTTATCTCGACCCCGGTAAAAGATATCAGAAAATAGTCAACTAGCAAAATGTTTATCATAATATCAATAAAATTTTGTTAGTTCGCCACTTTTGGATATCCTTTACAGGAACCGAGATAAATTAGCTTAAACTTGACAACGTGGGGCCCTTTTATTACAGGATTTTGGGTGATACTGAATTCCTTGTCCCATGGTATCCTTCCATTACATACCATGGTATCAATTTAACTTTTACATTTATTGAACTTTTAGAATGTTCCAATACCATCAAAATTGTAGATTTACGCAGGATTATCAGTGATGTCAAAACAGAAATTTAGCGAATACCATATTTGCCATTATGACGACAATATTTATTTTTTTCGAATCTTTTTTATAATTCATATTTTTGAAATCTCAAAACAACTGGACCTTATTCAGAATGACTCAAACTGATTACACGGAATCCCATGAGCAAATCAAAGACACCCAAATCGGCTACTGTCGATACGGTCATGGCCCCAACTATGTTCTTGCCATTTGTGGAGCTGTTGGATGCTACAAAAAAGATTGGCCACTGAAACTTCTGTCCCATTTCCCACCAGACCAAGTGACAATCATTGGAATCGATCCACCAGGATACGGAACTTCCCGACCTCCAGATAGGAAGCAAGAAGTTCAGAGATGCCAGAAAGATTCCGAATATTGTCTGGGTCTTATGGAGGTTTGTCTTTTTTTCAATTTGTTTTTATTTAGTGGTTTTCAGGCTCTCAAACTGGAACCGTTCACTGTGATGGGATGGTCTGAGGGTGCTAGGACCACGGTTCACGTGGCAGCCAAGGGAAAGGAGAAGGTGAATAGGATGATTGTGATGGCAGGAGCGACAAAAGTGAATCATCTAGGAGCGATGGCATTCAAAGGTGAGCAATATTAAAAATTAATCATAACGGTACTAGTTTACCGAGCTGGAAGGTGATATGAGCTCGAGCTTGAAGCTCTTAAGCTTAAATTGAAGCTCTTAAGCTTAGATTGAAGCTCGTGAAGCCCATATAAGCTTAATTACAATTTTCAGGGATGCGCGAGACCAACCACTGGCTTCCAGCTGGTCGGCAACCATACCTGGATCACTATCCGGAAGAATTTCTCAGAACTCAATGGGCTGCTCTTTGTGATGTTGTTGATCAGTGAGTTTTTTTAGTCATTCGATATCTCAAAACTGAAACTTTACAATATTTGAACCCTTTAAGCTACCGAAAACACTATATTGGAAGCCCATCCATAACTTTCAACTTTGAGCTCATATAGCTCATTTCCTGTGAAAGATATCAAAAAGTAGTCAACTGATAATTTACTTCTGATATTATGACAAACAAATTATCAGTTGACAACTTTCTTGTATCTTTGACAGGAATCGAGAAAAATTGGCTTGAAGTTTAAAGTTAGGGAGCCTATGCGTTGGGTCAGGTGTTAGGGGTTTTACGGTTTTTCCAAACTGCCATCTATGTTTTACACTATTTTGAGCTTTTTAGGCTTTTTTCAAAGTTGGAGATTTCCACTGTAGACCACTAATGATTCGTTCAAAAAAGTACCAAAAATCTTTCAGAGTCCACACATTCATGGGCGGTCGCTTCCCAAGCGACCTGGCTCTACCCCAGGTGAAATGCCCCACCCTGATCATGAACGGAGGAATGGATCGTTTCTGTGGTGACCCCAACGTCTGCTTCATTCCAGTCCTGAAGTCCCTCGCCAAAGTAGAAGTTCATGCTCAAGGAGGACACGATTTCTACCAGAAGTACCCTAAATGGTTCTCATCGAAAGTTCTGGAATTCTTTAAAAGCACTGAGAAGAAATAAAGGAAATAAAGATTTTTAATGATTATTATTAGGGTAGTATGTACATTAATTAATTGCTGGCTGGCTCATCAACATATTCAATTATCTCTTCATACGAAACGTCATCAGACTTCCCGCCTCCAGCTTTTCGTTTCTTAGGATTCATTGGGTTTCCTGGAAAATTGAGATGTTGAATTTTTTTTTTGAAAATATGAGACTTCTGAAAATTACCATTTTCATCTTCATAAATAATTTCTTCAACGACAACTTCTGATTTGAATGCTGAAGACAACGGCGTTGGTCTTCTAGTGGTACGTCGTTGTGGCTTTGTAGTCGTTGTTGAAGGAGTAGAAGGTGTCGTTGAAGGCGTCACCACTTCTGGATGCGATTCTGTAGTTGTGGTTGTGGGTGGAGCAGTCGTGGTGGAGGTGGTGGTGGAGGCACTCGTGGTGGGAGGTGCTTGTGTGGTGGTGGTGGTAGTGGTAGTCTGAAAATTCCTATTTTTTAGGCTCAATGGCGCTTGACCCACTTTAACCTTCTTGGTTGTAGGGATTACTGTAGTTGTGGTTTGGGTGGTGGTAGTGGAAGCAAGGGTAGTACTGACATCTTGGGACAAAATATCTTGAGCAATCACGTCGTTAGCACTTTCATCAATAACCTCAGCAACTTCTACTTTTAGTCGTCGTTTTGGATGTGCGCGAGTTACAGTAATCTGGGTGGTCGGAGATGGTGAAGTGGGAGAAGAAGAAGACGAAAGGGAGGAAGAAGTAGCAGGAGAAGAAGAAGAAGAAGCAGAAGAAGAAGTGGTGGTGATAAGTGGGGTGCCTTGAGTGGTAGTGGTGGGTGGAGTGGTTGGTTGTGTGGTCTGAAGCGATATTAGTAAGATCTGGAAGTTCTGAAACATAGAAATCGGACAAGGTTCAGATATTTATCGTAGACACTCTAATAAATACCAATCCAACTTTGAGCTTATACAGGGTGGCTAATAAGTATTGAGACTTTTTTTTCATGAGCTGCTGGAACGGTCCCGAGTCCGTTTTATGAAAACTTTCGATATATTTCGAGAATACGGGATGTATATAAGCGGTTTCAATAAGCTTCTATCCTCGCTTTTTATTTTTACTTTATCTATGCGAGCTTCTTTAAACCATGCCAGGATTTTCGAGTTCAACTTCGAATGGAACTCGTTCTACGATGTTGTTTGAGACTCAGTGTCGATCAGTCGTTGGGTCAGGAAATTTCCAAACTGTTTAAAACAAAAGCATATGTCAATGAGCTACGAAAAAACAAAAAACCACGTTCTGGAAGCAATTTTAGAATTCGTGGGATCATTAAGACGAAGATCAGAAGAAATAACGGAAAATATGAGAGAATCGCTTGGTACCAGGTGTGGAAGCGTCCAAATGATGGTTATGAAAAACCAAAATCTCAAGAATCATCAGCTCTATTGGATACAATATCTTCCAGATCAGCCGAAAAGAAATCGGTTCGAAAATTCAAGAAGTTTCTCAACAAAAATCAGGCGCGCCGCCTCTACGACGCTATATGGACCTATGAGAACATTTCGACCACTGAGTCGCTTCCAAATACCAGAAAAATCGGCAAATATTATTAAAAGATACCTCGAGGTCCCTTAAACGTTTTTGGGATACAGAAAGCTATTCCCAAAATCCGTCATGGTCTGAGCAGGTCTGACAGCTGAAGGCAGAGCTCAACTGGTCTTCACTGATAAAAACGTGAAGATCAACTCGGATGACTACCAGAATATGGGTTTGAAGGGTTTTTTACTATCATGAGTTGCTAGTCACTCTGGTAAAAAATCATTTACTATGCAAAAAGATTCAGCACCGTTGATATCTACGATTTCACAAAATCGGCGATCGCAGCTTATTTTACGCGACACTGGGAGAAGGACTTCCGGCTTGTCTTTACGCCGGATCTCAAATCGCTGGATCTTTGTTTTTGGGGTACATGGAGAGCAAGATCATGACGTGCTCACACCCAAGTTTCAATTTGATCAAGCAAGAACTTCTCAAGTTATGGTACGAAACAAACAGCAACTACCTGCGGCGCACGGTAATATTTTTCGTGGATCATCTGAAGGCCTGCATCACGGCCAAAAGATCGAATTTCGAATACCTTTGCATATATATGTTCCTTTTGTTCTCTTCTATCAGAAAATGAAGTTAGTTTCGGTGAAATTCCTCTTTTTTGGGTTTTAGAGCCACAAACAAAAGTCTCAATACTTATTAGCCACCCTGTATATCTCGGCTCCTGTAAAAGATACAAAAATGTGTCAACTGACAAAATGTTTATCACAATATCAAAAATATTTTATCAGTTGACAACTTTTAAATATCTCGCACAGGAACAGAGATAACTAGACTCAAAGCTAAAAGTTATGTTTGAAGCTGTGACACATGGTTAGATTGTTAATGTTCCTGACAAGACACAAAAAAATAACCCAAACCAAAAAATATTAGATTCCAATTTATTACAAATAAAACACCTTGCGTTTTTGTTCCCAAGCCGACCGAAAGAAGATACAGAAAACCAAAAAAAAAAGAAACGAAAAATAATTCAAAGTCTGGAAAGAAATACTTTTTCCTGACGCTGTTGTGATACATGATTTCTGATCAAGTGCCGGAAGTCGACGATTTCCGCTGGCATCAAGTCTCCAGAATTGTCCACGTCGATTTGTTCGAAAAATGTCTTGATCATATTTCTTGGAATTCCATATTTCTGTTCGATAAGGACAGCGATCTCGTCGAAAGTCACAGCGTCATTTCCATCTAAATCAAACTCCTGGAATAGAACAATTTGTCAGTGTGATATGTTTCCTGTGTTATGTCCAAACCTTAAAGTGATCCGTTGCAAACTTTATAGAGCTCAGCCTCACTAATCGGTTGAAATCTGCTAATTCGACTTTGTCTAGCTTCCCACTTTTATTCTGATCAGCAATGTTAAAAAGCGCCAACGTCTCTTCAGAATCCATATCATCTTCTTTTTTAGTTGAATCAATAGCCTCAGCAGTGGAAACCAAACCGTCACCATTGGTGTCTACCCTCTGAACAATGCAACATAGTAACCCTCAAAATGTGGGCGGAGCTTACCTTCATCTTCTCCATTGCATCCTTCACCGATCTCGCCCTAATCACTGATCGGAATCCGGCAAATTCCACATTATCCAACTGCCCATCCTCATTCTCGTCTGCCTGTCCGAAGAATGGTGACAACGTGGCTTCATCAAATCCATAGTGTTCAAATGCGACCCTCTTGGCCTCATCCAATGTTAGAGTTCCACTGTTATCAGCATCCACCACTCGCATGGCTTTCTTGCTATTCTCAATTGCTCTGGCTCTAACAATTCGCTCAAAATCTGCGAACTCTGGTGCATTCAACTCTCCATCCATATTCTCATCAACACTTCCAACCATTGATGCCACGTCACCGGCTCCGATTCCTTCTTGTTCGAATGCAATAGCCTGTGCTTCGTCGACAGAAATGTGTCCGTCTCCGTTCAGGTCGGCATTCTGTAAATATAATAAAGCTAGCTTAGGAGAAGATAGAAGCTTGGAAAGACTTAAAGAAGCTAAAGGGATTTTGATTGTACCGTAAACACTTCAACAGATTGTCACCCAACTTTAAGCCCTTACAATTCGGTTCAAGTTAAAGATATACAATTTTTGTTAACTGACAAAAAGCTTATCATAATATCACCTATATTTTATCAGTTATCACAAATTTCGATATCTTTTACAGAAATCGAGATATATGAGCTCAAAGTTAACCGTTGGGGAGTGTTCTCGGCGTATAAGAGGATATGGATGTCATCACTTTTCATAGATCTATGATAACTCACCTTCATCATCTGCCTTGCCAACCGAATCGTCATTCCTCTAACCCTCCTTCGCAGCTTGCTGAACAATGTGCTATTCATCCTATCCCCCAATTCCGCTGGAACCAATTTCCATAACCTAGTCACATCATGATACCCAATTCCGTATTCTTTCAACAGATATGCTTGAGCTTCTTGAAGCGACAACAGACCATCCCGATCAGTATCAATATTCTGCATATATCGAAGCGCTGCATTCTCAGCCTTCTCCAGAACCAGCATCCGAATGGCGTCAAACTCGCGGGCGTCTAATACATTGTCATGGTTAGTGTCCACCTGAAAGAGAGGAAGAGAATTATATCATCCAATATGACTAAAAGGACACCCACCTGTTTAAACATGTCTTCAACGACAGACGCGGATAATCCGTGATGCACAAATGCGGCATATCTGATTTCATCGATGTCTAACACACCATCCTCGTTCACATCTACACTCACATCGACACGTGGGGAAATGACACGTGGCGGTGGTACTGTCATCTCTTCGGGTGTTTCCTGTATCACTTCGGGGGCTTCTGATGGCATTGTGTCGGATGTCATTGAAGAGGAATCTTCTACTACTGGAAAATAAAAAACGTTAATCAGAAATTCAGAAATTCAGAAATTCAGAAATTCAGAAATTCAGAAATTCAGAAATTCAGAAATTCAGAAATTCAGAAATTCAGAAATTCAGAAATTCAGAAATTCAGAAATTCAGAAATTCAGAAATTCAGAAATTCAGAAATTCAGAAATTCAGAAATTCAGAAATTCAGAAATTCAGAAATTCAGAAATTCAGAAATTCAGAAATTCAGAAATTCAGAAATTCAGAAATTCAGAAATTCAGAAATTCAGAAATTCAGAAATTCAGAAATTCAGAAATTCAGAAATTCAGAAATTCAGAAATTCAGAAATTCAGAAATTCAGAAATTCAGAAATTCAGAAATTCAGAAATTCAGAAATTCAGAAATTCAGAAATTCAGAAATTCAGAAATTTCAGTTAGGGCCTTTCTATTAAAGGGTTTACGGTATTCTCACCCCTACATATATCCTTGCTTCTTACCTGGTAAAACTGGAAAACCGTTTGCAATGGTTACCAGTAAAATTGATAGGGTTAACACCGTTATCCGCATTTCTGAAAAACAAAATTTTATCTATTTTCAGAATTATTTCAAAGGACATAGTGTCAAAAGGAAGACCTAAATAAGAGATTAATACTACGGATGTTTACGAAACTTTACAAAAAGTCACATGAACTAAAAAACAAGAGCAGAAATGGGAAAAAATAGGAGGAGCACCAACACTAGAATAAATCAAATTTTAAGTGCATTATAATAAGTCAGGGGATAAGAGAAGGGATGATCCAGGGATACCTAGAGATTTACTGAAAGGAGGGATGTTTGTGCCAGGAAGTGACATGAATATATTGGATAATGTTTAAAAACGTAGACTTTTAGACTCTCGACGTCGTCTGGAGAGTTGGAATAGGTCATAAATCAGAAAAGAGCACTTATGAAAAGAAGATATTCTTAGCTCAAAAAGTTACTATTTTGGAATTGAGATTCAGGAGATCAACTGAACAAATCTGTGAAATCTTCAGACATTTACTTGGGGAGCATCAACTCAAAGTTTGCTACCTTTCCTCTCCATCTACCCCTTCCTCCTCCTTTAATCTACGCCCTTTAAGATTTCAAAGAAAAGGAAAAGGGACATGTTGTATTTAAATGTTGGGTTTACTTTAGTGATGTAGACTGCTCGGGCTCTCCTTTCTCATAATTATTGAGTCTCACCACATAAGGACATCTCACTTCTTTTCCTACTTCTTCTCGTGACTCATATTTTTCTTCGAGATTGAATTTCAAAAGCGGGGAAATTTCAGAGCGTCCTCTTATTCTTCAGAAAAGAAGAGCCAAGAGTGACGTATTCTGACAGCTGGTCAGTTAAAATTAGAACTCTGTCTCTCTGGAGAGTGTAAAGATAATCAGTAGTTATTGAGTGGGTTTGCAAAAATTTCTGTCAAACCGCGACTAGCTCATAATTACTAGTGATGATCTGAATACGTAAGATCACTGAAAATCGTCATGAAGGAAAAGTACAAAATGTGGGCAGAAAATCAGAAATAGGTCGGGAAGAAAAGGTATACTGTAAGAGAGCTACATAGATATAGATACTCAGAGGAAAGAAGTAGTATAGAATTTTGAGAGGTGGTACAAAGTATGAGAAACCTAGATAATTAAGGCTATCGTAAGAAATTTATCAAAATTGTGCGCTGATGCAAAGCTTGTAAAATCAAACATGGGTACCGTAAACCACTCTAATGGTGCGCGACCCCTAACTTTCACCGTTGATCCTATTTATCTCGATTCCTGTAAGAGATATCAAAAAGTGGTCTGCTGATAAAATACATTTGAAACTATGATAAACAATTTGTCAGTTGACAATTTTTTGGTATCTCTTATGGAAATTGAAATAATTGGGCTCAAACTTGGTAGTGTGGGTTCATTCTAATAGAGGTTTTACCGTTCTGAAAAGCTCGATAATTAAAGACCTAGTAGAGTAGCAGAGTTTCAGATAGACAACGAAAAAGTAAAAAATCTCAATATTTTCATTCTACGAAATGTTAGACCCTTCTTTCCTGGTTTAGCCACGCCCCCAAGAGTTCATCAAAACCAAATAATACATTTTCAGTCTAAAAATCCACAGAAAGAGTACATTTTGTATTTTTTTGATTAAAGGGAACTACAACAATGAAAACAGATTGTTCCCTGCACTTTTAAAGCAATGAAACGGAAAAAGGCCAAAAGGAAACTCTAGAACTTGTTTCCTGAATGAATTCAAAATTTCAGAACCACCAAAAACACAAAATATTTTTTCAGAGCTCTTAAATTGACGACTAACCGGTGAAAATGCCAAAAAGCTATATATTTTTGTCCGGTACGGTAGTTACCGTATTTCTTCTAATAGCAGCTCACCCAGACCGTCAACTTGAGCTTAATTATCTCGATTCCTATAAAAGATATCAAAAATGTGTCAACTGATAAAATATTGTTGACATTATGACAAACAATTTATCAGTGTAACAAATTTTGATATCTTCTAGAGGAACCGAGATAATTGGGCTTAAATTTAACGGGTTGGAAGAACTTCTATTAGAGGGAGTACGGTAATTTTGGAAGGAGCCTTCAAGGCGTCCATAACTACGGAATGTAAAAACGCATAACTAGCTAGACCACTAGAATTGGCCAAAGAATGGAATGCAACATAATTATTATATGGGAAGAACAATGTCAAGTTGTACAACACGTTCTTGAGTAGTAGTAGTACCCTAGTAGACTGGTATTCCGAGTATCTATTCTCAAGTGACGTCATCAAAATGGAGAATGAAATTAATGGAATTCAGGATTACGGTAGGAATTTCAAAGGAATACACATGATAGAAACCGAGGGATACCCTCAGAAAAAACAGAAATAGACTGATGAGCTTTGATTTCAGACAGGAAGGAAAAGTGAAAGGAGTTTGTTTAAAAAAACAACAAGCGGTGAGGATTCTAGAATATTCTAGAATCCCAGTAATTATGTGGTTTAGAAGACGTCAGAGAAAGACAAACGGGCGTATCCAATTGACTAAGCTTCTTCTTCTTCTTCTTCGGGAATACAGTGGCGGGAGCGAAGAAAAAAGATATTAGGGGTGAAATGAAAAGAGAAAAGGGAAAGTTTTTGCGGATTGAAGATGATCGACCCAATTACGGAGAAGAGAGAATGGATGAAGGATATCAGTGATTTTATGAAGACGTCTTGACGTCTTCTGAATTCGCTGCTTTACTCATTTTACTGTTTCCTTGGATAGCAGCAAAGAGAAAGCAACTGGTTATCACCCCCTATCAATTACTTTCTTTTCTCCTTTCTTCTTTTTTTTCCCGAAAGTGATATGGGGATTCTTATATCTCAATTTTCTTGATTCTTGTTTCTTTGAATTTGGAATTTGAAAATTTCTCGGATCTCTTGCTTCTTGATTTCCTAATTCTGGTTTTTATGTGATAGAATTTTTTAAAAATTCAGAATAAAGGGCTTTGTTAAAGAAATCCGGATTTATCTTAAATCCAAATTGAAATGTTTTATAGCCGACTTTTATATTCTTTCTTGAAAAATCTGTGCTCCGAGAACTTTCAGTGATTTGGAAAGTTCTAGGAGACACACCGTGAGAAACTTGTTACGTAGAATTTTTGGGTGAATCAGAGAACTAGCGAGCACTCAAAATATACAACTTTTAAGGATCTCAAAAATTTTTATGAAATAATTTCAAGTCGTTTTTGCTCAATCTGAATTTTTTAGGCCACCGTAGTTGATTCCACCTGATGTGGTTCTAGGTCATTTTAGCATGGTGGCCTAATTTTCGCAATTTGAGTATTCTAGGCAGGTATAGTAAATGGCTTTGGTTACACATTATGTGAATGTCATGGTATTTCTAGTACGCAATAGTTAGTGGCCTAACTTTCTCAACATGATTTTTCTAGGCCACCAAAGTTGACAGTACAGAAATTGTTAGCATGACCTGATGTGGTCCTAGACCTTTTTTGCACGCTGGCCTAACTTTTGCAAGTTGAGTTTTCTAGGCCACAAACTTGTATAGCCTACATATCATCTGATATTTACCTGGTGGGTTTCCAGATAATTTTAGCATGGTGGCTTAACTTTCTCAATCTGAACTTTTTAAGCCACCGTAGTTGATAGTCAAGAAATCCTCTAGCATGACCTGGTGTGGTTCTAGACCTTTTTTACACGCTGGCCTAACTTTTGCAAGTTGAGTTTTCTAGGCAACCAATCTTTATGACCTACAAATGCGCTGTTATTTACCTGGTGAGTTTTCTGAGTCATTTTGCATGGTGGCCTAACTTTCACAAGTTGAAATTCCTAGGCCGCCGTAGTAAAATACCCTTGATGGCACAGCATATGAATATCAGTGCATTCCTTGGCCATTAAAAAATGGTTGCCTAGAAAACTCAACTTGCAAAATTTGATGATAAATTTGAAATTGAGAAAAATCTTTCAAAAAGCACACACTGGGCACAATCCCGCCCGTTTGTTCACTCTATTCAGCGGTTTTTATTAGCATAGGAATTTTTGAAAATCAAAATATATTATTTTCTAGGTACTAAAAGTCCAGACCACCTCCTAGTTCTGTAGTTTTAGGAAAGTCCTGGAAGTCCCAAAATTTCCTGGAAATTCTGATAGACCTCTCTTTGCTAAAAATTATTTCGTAAAAAATCTAAAAAAAGGTATTCCTTCTCTCACTCTCCAGAAGCATCAATCAGAAAATCTGAATTTTTTAGACATCTCACAGAAGACGTCCCGCCCTCTTCATCTTATTTTTCACCCCCATA
Organism: Caenorhabditis nigoni; assembly: GCA_027920645.1. Taxonomy (NCBI): domain Eukaryota; kingdom Metazoa; phylum Nematoda; class Chromadorea; order Rhabditida; family Rhabditidae; genus Caenorhabditis; species Caenorhabditis nigoni. Next base: position 19,677,129 of record CP115865.1, on the reverse strand, counting down.
TTTTCCAATATTTTTCAACCCACAATTTTTCTGACATTTCGAGAATATACATAAATCTCGACCAATTCAGAATTTGTGTGATGACGAAATGAGTTAAGGTGACGGAGGATGGATTGTAGGGGATAGATAGATAGAGAATGGACTCTCGAGAGAGACACGAATCGTCAAATGGGAATAATAATAATCAGTTTCGTAGTTTCCCGGATTTTCCGGGTTTGAGACAGAAGGTGTGAGAATGCTCAAGAGGAGAGATATCGGAGAATGAGTTATGGGATTTTCAGAAAAAGCTGTGAATCATAGATGAAATCTGGGAAGATCAATAGGAAGGCCCATAACCTAGCTTAGGAATCTGAACCACTATCACTAACTTGATATATTTATTAGGGATTCTGAAGAATTCCGAAGAAATATGAAGACGTCTTTTCTAAGAAGTGGGGTAGTGTTCCCAAAAAAAAGCGATGTCGTCATGTTAGCTTTTCTCCGTTGTTCAAAAATGTATCACAATGTCCACTAATCGGTATAGGTTGTACTGAAAACATATTAAAAAACAGGTGTTTTCCGGAAATGGGTAAATAGCTGAAAAACTAGGAATTTTCAAAAACTTATGTGAATGCAATTTTCCAATCTACCGTAAAACCTGTTTTAAGAGGCCGGCCCTTCTATTTTTTCAAGGTATCTCTGGAGGGTCCTTCTATTTCAGGGGCCTTTCAATTAGAGGGGACCCTTCTATTTTTCCGGCCAGTTTTTTCCGAAAATTAGCATCGAAAAATTTGACGTTCAGTTCAAAACTCATGCAAATCTGCTAATTTCATCAAAATTAAGCAGCTTTTTATCGAAAACTATTGCTTGAACGAATTTCTATTAAATTGTGGAGTTCCCGGAAAATTTTCCACTAAAAATTACGGAAATTTTCTGATTTCAAAGCACATTTTTAAGGGGGGGGGGTCCTTTTTCACAGAGGGCCCTTCTATTACAGGAGCCTTTCTATTACAGGGGGCCCTTGTATTAATACAAGCCACTCTCGGAGGGCGCTTCTATTAGAGGAGCCCTTCTATTAAAAGGGCCCTTTGAATACAGGTTTTACGGTAGGTCTGCTTTAGACTCTCCAAAAGTTTCAATGAGATCAGAAACCAGACAGACTCTTAAAAATGATCAAAATGGCTAAAAATCAACTGAAAAATACCGTAACTTCTGGAAAGTGAGATATTTTGAGTTACAGAAGCTTTTTTCAAGAATCTGAAAAATCAAAAATAGCGAAAAAATGATCCGGTTCGTTATCAGAATCTAGACCAAAATTTTGTCGTCGTCGCCCCAGACAAAGTGCATTTTCTCACGCTGACCCAGAATTCCCCAAAAAGGTGAATTCCCGGGATCAAGCAGATGTTCATGCGTCATGAAGAAATTTCAACTTCTTCTTATTCTTCTTTGGTCTGAGAATATTCTCTTCCTTCTTTCAAATTTCGAATTCGTGAACATTAAATGTCATGGAAGTAATTGTCTGGTGCCCTTTTCCCGCCTGCGCCTTTTTCTGTTCATTTTTTCGGGCTCCTCCATTTTTATGTGACAAACCCAACAAGAAAAAAGAAGAAGACGAACCAGATGGGTGGGGAAGACTTAGGGTAAACATGATTAGGTGGAAGATTAGACACCCCCTTGCGCTTGTACAACCGTTTTTTTTTTTGTTGGAATGGTGGGGAAAACGAAGAAGACAAACTGTTTGAATAGCCCCAACGCCGTTTTTTTTCTTGGATTGGCTGGTTCGTTGAGAGAAGAGAACGCATAACATTTTTAAAGTTGAAAAACATATTTTTTGAGTTTGTCATCCATTTACTAAATTCAGTCTAATCATGAAAATTGTCAGATGCATAAAAAATTAAATTTTTCAAAAATTCAGATTGCATACTGTACAAATCTTTTTTTCTAAAATTTATTTCCAATGATACGCCGTAAGACTTATATTGGAGTCATTCCTATTGTCCCTAGTTACCTCCGGAGGGCCCTTCTATTACAGGGAGCCCTTCAATTAGAGAGACCTATCTATTTTTCCGGAATTTTTTCCAAAAAAAAATATCCAAAGAATATTTCGGTGAATTCTTGTATTAGAAGGAATTGTATTAGAAGGGCTAGCAATTCTATTGTTCCAAGGTACCTCTGGATGGCCCTTTAATTACAGGGGCCCTTCAATTAGAGGGGGGCATTCTATTTTTTCGGCTAGTTTTTTTTTCTGAAGTTTTGCATCGAAAAGTTCGACAAGTTTCGTTCAAAATTCATGAAAATCTGCCAATTTCACTGTAATTCAGCAAGATTTTCAAAAAATAGGGTTTTCATTAAACTTGAAGTTTCTATTAAATTTTGGAGTTCCCGGAATATTTTCATCGAAAAAGTACGGTAATTTTCTGATTTCAATACACATTTTAAAGGAGGTTTTTTTCACAGAGGGCCCTTCTATTACAGGGGGCTCTCTGTTTTTCCAAGACCCTCTCGGAGGGCCCTTCTATTAGAGAGGCCCGTCTATTAAAAGGGCCCTTCTAATACACGCTTTACGGTATTTACAAGACTTTTCCCGGCTTAGAATTTTGCAATTTGACTTATAATAGGGAATTTTTGGGAGATCCTTATTGTGATTGTTCATTTCAAAAATCTGAATTCATCCTTGGTTCTTTTAAATCTCAATTCCGTTTTATGGATCATCCCCTCCCATGGACATATTCATCTATCCTTTGTCTGTCTCCATACAAAGTACCTTCTTATATCTATAATAATACATCATCTTCTCAAAAAACTGTTCATCCTCTTCTTCTTTTTATGATTCCTCATTTGCTTTTTCTCTTTGTGGCCACCACCAATCCCCCTCTAAGTTTCTTCCTCTATAATCCTTTAATTACCTGGTCTTCTTCTAACTTTTTCTTGCCCTTCCTCCCCCCACAAATGTATACATCTTCTTCTTCATCTCCATGTTCAGTCCTTTCGGTGACGTTCTCTTTTCTCTTTCCTCTCCAATTCATCACAACATATACGATAACAGATATCTCTCTCGGACAATTTTCCAGGAGAAAATAGTATGGAATTAGAGGAGGGCTATTCTTCCGAAATTCCAATCCATTCGCCCTGGCCTTTTTCCCCGAAACCACTCTTCCAGAAATTTCTCTCCATTTCGGATGTTCCATTTCAATTTCAATTTCAATTTCTCTTTTGTACTTTCTTCTTATCTATTTTCCTCTTGCTGTACGATTTTGGATTTATTGATTGATAAAGTGTTTTAGATCTTATTGTTGAACCAATTACCAAATTTTGGAAAATTTAGAATTTTTGAATTCTTTTTTTTTTGCTCTCACCGGAAAATTCCAATTTGTTATTTTGACATTAAACTTATTTTTCAACCCTTGAGTTACCGTAAAACCTGTATTAGAAGGACTGATCTTTCTATTGTTTCAAGGCACCTCCGGAGGGCCCTTCTATTACAGGGGCCCTTCAATTAGAGGGGACTCTTCTATTTTCCTGCCATTTTTCTTTCGAAAATTCTTATCTATAAATTTGTATAAAATTTCACAGTTTCCGGATTTTTTTTTTCACAGAAAACGGAAGGAGATGTTTATTTTCAAACAACGCCTTTCCGAGGGGGGCCCTTCTATTACAGGGGGCTTCTATTTTTCAATCATTTCTCGGAAGGTGCTTGGAGGGGTTTTTCTATTAAAAGGGCCCTTCTAATAAAGGTTTTACGGTAACTTTAAAAATTTGAGCTACCGTAAAAACTCTCTATAGGTTCCCACCCAGTACTCAAACTTTGAGCTTAATTATCTCAATTTCTATCAGAGATAACAAGAATTGGTCAACTGATAAAATGTTGGTGATATTATGATAAACATTTTATCAGTTGACACATGTCTGATATCTTTCACAGGAATCGAGATAATTGAGCTCAAAGTAAACATGTTTGAGTTTTTTTATGATTTTCTCATTTTCCCAAGCTTTTTTTCCATAAGTATCTATCCGCCAACACTTTCTCATAAGCACTTTCTCAAAACATTTAACGAAAACTTCATCATTTCAAAAAAAACCATTTCTCAATTTTCCAGATTATCACAGAATGGCCAACCATGGCCCTAGTTATGGTCTGAGCCGAGAGCTGCAAAAGAAGGTAGCAAATTCTTTAAATTCTGAAATCCTCATTTCTCTTTTTCAGAACGACGCTCGATTCGTCCTGGAAGAAGCGATTGAAGTGTTGACGTGGATTGAGAATGTGACGGGGGAAAGATTCTCATTCGACGTCACCACCTGTGAATCCTCTACAGATGTTAGCAATCTTCTGAAGGATGGCGTCATGTTGTGTAAACTGATTGAGAAGTTGGACCCACAGTGTCGTGTGGTGTACAATAAGAAACCAAAGATGGCTTTTCCAATGGTTGGTACCGGAAATAGGGATTATTAAAAATGAAAAGTGTTTAAGATGGAAAACATTTCCAACTTCTTGGCAGCTGCGAAACGATTTGGTGTCATGGAGATCAGTTGCTTCCAGACTGTGGATTTGTATGAGAATAAGCAGTGTTATAAGGTAAGTTCGGTTCAAATGACAGCGGAAGTATTAAGGAAATTACAGTAATCTTCAATAGTATAGGAAAACGTAATTTTCTGTTGATTTTTTTTCGGCAACTGAACATTTTAAGAGTCTGTAGCTCATCTGTCAAGTTTGCGATTTGGAATTTTTAAAGTTCCCGAATTTTAACAGTCTTCAAATTTCCAAATTTTAGGAAATTTTCAAATTTTTTGAAAATTTAGGTTTTTAGGAATATCTAATTTCTGAATTTCTGAATTTCTGAATTTCCGAATTTCTGAATTTCTGAATTTCTGAATTCCTGAATTTCTGAATTTCTGAATTTCTGAATTTCTGAATTCCTGAATTTCTGAATTTCTGAATTTCTGAATTTCTGAATTTCTGAATTTCTGAATTTCTGAATTTCTGAATTTCTGAATTTCTGAATTTCTGAATTTCTGAATTTCTGAATTTCTGAATTTCTGAATTTCTGAATTTCTGAATTTCTGAATTTCTGAATTTCTGAATTTCTGAATTTCTGAATTTCTGAATTTCTGAATTTCTGAATTTCTGAATTTCTGAATTTCTGAATTTCTGAATTTCTGAATTTCTGAATTTCTGAATTTCTGAATTTCTGAATTTCTGAATTTCTGAATTTCTGAATTTCTGAATTTCTGAATTTCTGAATTTCTGAATTTCTGAATTTCTGAATTTCTGAATTTCTGAATTTCTGAATTTCTGAATTTCTGAATTTCTGAATTTCTGAATTTCTGAATTTCTGAATTTCTGAATTTCTGAATTTCTGAATTTCTGAATTTCTGAATTTCTGAATTTCTGAATTTCTGAATTTCTGAATTTCTGAATTTCTGAATTTCTGAATTTCTGAATTTCTGAATTTCTGAATTTCTGAATTTCTGAATTTCTGAATTTCTGAATTTCTGAATTTCTGAATTTCTGAATTTCTGAATTTCTGAATTTCTGAATTTCTGAATTTCTGAATTTCTGAATTTCCGAATTTCTGAATTTCCGAATTTCTGAATTTCTGAATTTCTGAATTTCTGAATTCCTGAATTTCTGAATTTCTGAATTTCTGAATTTCTGAATTTCTGAATTTCTGAATTTCTGAATTTCTGAATTTCTGAATTTCTGAATTTCTGAATTCCTGAATTTCTGAATTTCTGAATTTCTGAATTTCTGAATTTCTGAATTTCTGAATTTCTGAATTTCTGAATTTCTGAATTTCTGAATTTCTGAATTTCTGAATTTCTGAATTTCTGAATTTCTGAATTTCTGAATTTCTGAATTTCTGAATTTCTGAATTTCTGAATTTCTGAATTTCTGAATTTCTGAATTTCTGAATTTCTGAATTTCTGAATTTCTGAATTTCTGAATTTCTGAATTTCTGAATTTCTGAATTTCTGAATTTCTGAATTTCTGAATTTCTGAATTTCTGAATTTCTGAATTTCTGAATTTCTGAATTTCTGAATTTCTGAATTTCTGAATTTCTGAATTTCTGAATTTCTGAATTTCTGAATTTCTGAATTTCTGAATTTCTGAATTTCTGAATTTCTGAATTTCTGAATTTCTGAATTTCTGAATTTCTGAATTTCTGAATTTCTGAATTTCTGAATTTCTGAATTTCTGAATTTCTGAATTTCTGAATTTCTGAATTTCTGAATTTCTGAATTTCTGAATTTCGGAATTTCTGAATTTCGGAATTTCTGAATTTCTGAATTTCTGAATTTCGGAATTTCTGAATTTCTGAATTTCTGAATTTCTGAATTTCTGAATTTCTGAATTTCGGAATTTCTGAATTTCTGAATTTCTGAATTTCTGAATTTCTGAATTTCTGAATTTCTGAATTTCTGAATTTCTGAATTTCTGAATTTCTGAATTTCTGAATTTCTGAATTTCTGAATTTCTGAATTTCTGAATTTCTGAATTTCTGAATTTCTGAATTTCTGAATTCCTGAATTTCTGAATTTCTGAATTTCTGAATTTCTGAATTTCGGAATGTTTCTGAATTTCTGAATTTCTGAATTTCTGAATTTCTGAATTTCTGAATTTCTGAATTTCTGAATTTCGGAATGTTTCTGAAAATTTCTTGTGAATTCAAAACCACCGTGACTCATGAAACACCAATTATTCCAGTTTCTGGGAGAGATGTTGACAATCTGCTAACTGATAAATGTTCAATATAAAACCAAAAACTGCAAGCTCAATTATCGCAATTCCTGTTGAAGATATCTAAAATATGTTTACTGTTAAAAAATTTAGCATTAAATCACCAATAGTTTATCAGTTGAAAAGTTTTTGATTTACCTTCCAAAAATCATATAATTTTCTAAATTTCCAAAAAAAAAAGTTAATTCAGGTAATCGAATGTCTCCGTCTCCTCGCCGCCGTCGCCCAAATGCGTTCCACCCATCTCGATCATCCAGCGTGGGTTGTGAAACTCGCTCAATCCTCGCCAAGACAATTCCCAGAAGCTGTGATGAGAAGGGGCGAGATGGTTATCCCGTTACAGTACGGTACCAATAAATGTGCTTCTCAAAAAGGAATGTCTCCTTACGGATTACCAAGGCAAATCAAGCCAGATCCACATGGATGAGATTTCTGGAACTATGATTTTGAAAAAAATTTAATCTTGTGATATTGCTTTTTTTGATTCGTCTTTTTTAATTTGCGATAATAAATTTTTCTTGATTCGTTGGTTTTAAACTCCAAAAAATCAATTTTTTAAATTTCGAAACTTCGAAAATCAGAATTTTCTGAAATTCCGAACGAAATCGAATGCTATGAAATTTGAATATAGTTTCTTCGAAATTACGAAAATCGGATGCTTGTGAAATTTGAAAAACCTAAATTCCCCGAAAATTCAAAAAAAACATTTTCCAACATTTCGAAATTTTGAAATTGGGGTCTTCCCAAATTCTGGAAAATCTGATTCACCCGAAAACATTGAACTTTCCGAATTTACAAAAATCCGAACTTTGTGAAAATTCAAAAACAAAACGAATTGTTTCAACATCCAGAATTCGAAAATTTGAATCTTCCAAAATTCTGAAATGTCGCGAAATCGAAATTTTTTAAAATTTATATGTTTTTTTTCAACTCTAATAGAACGCCACCCATGGCTCTCAAAGGCCAATTTATCTCGATCCCTGGAAGATATATCAAAAAGTTAATAATTGACAAAACATTTTCGAGTATATGGTAAAAATTTTATCAGTTAAACATTTTCTGATATCTTCCATAGGAACTGAGATATACATATAATCTTAAAGTTGACATTTTGGGTGTCATTCTATAAGTTTGATTACAGAAGTTACCTCGATTCCAATGGATTTTCGCGTAGGAAAAAAACAGAACGTAAAAAATTTTTCATCTTCAGTTTCAAAAGTCAGTTTCAAAAGTTTCAATCGATCGATATTCGATATCTCTCGCGATGTCGGAGTATTCAGGGTATTATAATGAAAGAAAGTTCTGGCTCAATATAACGCCTCGGAGTTTTGATGAAATGACACCTGGAAACATGAAATTTCGGATTAAAAATGTGATGAAAGAAAACGGCAGTTTGACAGTGCTGGTGGACTGCGAGAGCTTCATGTTCAAGATCAAAAATCCGAAATTCCAAGAATGTCTCGTGACACAGAAACTCCAGGACTTAAATAAGGGCGAAGAGATGGAAGTGGAATTGGAATTCAGAAATCCGGATGTGAGTTTAGCGATTTTGAAACCACGAACAATAATATCTGTTCAGGAAGATAAATACTTCTTGAAAGATTGTTACCATCGTGAAAATGCAGAAGGGCTAATCTCAATCGTCAACGTTGGTATTGGTTCTCTTCACTACGGTAAGACATCATAATCAGTTCAATAGGTGAAATTGTTTCATTTAGACAGAAATTCGCGTTATTTTGATGATGAGGTTATTGAACGAAATTATGATGTCATAAAGTTCAATTTTGAAGACGGGGAAAGGCAAGTGTTTTGGCCCAAGATGAAAGAAGACACGGAAGAATCGAAAAAGATCAAAGACATCTTCAATCCAATAATGTTGAATAAGATGAGGGCTGAGACCGATGGGGCGAGTGTGAATCAAAAGGCTCTCGAGAAGAAGAATGCAAAGAACAAGAAGAAAAAGAAGTGTTGTACTATTCTCTAGAACTCTCCTCTGAATAAAGTGTTTTTTCATTGATCTACTGTAATCATTTGGGAAATTGGAATGGGAGGGGCACGACGAAAAGCAAAGTATATAGGTTCAATGGTGCGGAAGGAGCACCAGCCAGATGTTTGAAGCTCCAGAGGCGCGGCAAACAGGCTGGCTCTTTTTTGATAAATCCTCACTCGGCAAATAATTTACGAATTTTTTTTCCTGATTTGTTGGCATTTCTTTCGATTCATTGGAAAATGGTCTTTTTCAGCGTATAAAAATTCTGGGTCAGAAATTTTGTTTTCAAAATAAGTAACAATTATAACAGCAGAGGAAAACACAAAATGAACCGAAATACGGCAAATTTGGTTGAGAATCATATGAAAAAAAAACATAGGTTTTTGAGAGGGTTTTTGAGAAAATCAACTTCAAAAACGCGACTGATTATATAACCAAAACTTTGCGAAATTTCAGAAAATATAATTTTTCCAAATTCCAAAATTCAAAAATTAGAATTTCCAAAATATCGAAATTTCAAGAAATCGGAACTTTTGGAAATTCAAAAAATTCTGTAAAAACTAATGAAACGCCACCCCTAACTTTTAGCTTCATGCCAATTTATTTCAATTCCTGTGAAAGATATAAAAAATGTGTCAACTGATAAAATGTTTTTGATAATATGATAAACAGTTTATCAGTTAACCAATTTTCAATATAATTTACAGGTAATGAGATATATACGGTCTTAAAGTTTAAAGTTTGGATGGCATTCTATTAGAAAGAAAGTTACCTCAATCCCAATTCATTTTTGCGTAGAAAAAAACGAACATAAAAAATTGTGACATTTTTCTCAGACTCCAACATTTCAATCAATCATTATTTGTTCATCAATCAATTTCTCGAAACTACATTCTCAACATCGATAATCTCAAGCAATGTCAACTTCTTCTAATCAAAAGAAGTTCTGCCTCGAACACGTGCCTAGGACTTCTGAGAAAATCACACCTGACGCCAAAAACATGAAACTTTGTTTTAAAAATGTGAAAGATGAGAGTGTGATGGTGCTGGTTGACTGCGAGAGCTTCATGTTCAAAATCAAGAATCCTAAATCTCAAAAATGTCTCGTGACACAGCAGCTCCAGGAATTGAAGAAAGGCGAGGTGATTGAAGTGGGATTGGAATTCAGAAATCCGGATGTGAGTTTAGGGATTTGGAAACCACGGAAATTCTGAAACATTTTCAGGAGGATAAAAATCACTTGAAAAGCTGTTATCGCTTTAAAGATGCAGGAGGGATAATCATAGTCTCCCATGCTGACATTGATTCCTTTACCTTGGGTAAGATATTAAAATCAGTACAATAGAGGATAATGTTTTCATATAGTCAGAAGATATTGTGATGGTGTATTATATGACCGAGAAAAAGCACCACCACATCATCTCATGAGGTTCTATGGTGACGAACATGCAAGCAACCTGATTTTGCTAGCGGTGAACACGGAAAATGACACAGAAGAGTCGAAAAAGATCAAAGATGTTTTCGGTACAATAATGTCGGATAAAGCGAGGAAGGCAGCGGATCGAAAGGCTCTCGAGAAGAAGAAGAAGAAGTGTTGTACTATTCTTTAGAGCTCTCCTCTGAATAAAGCATTTTTTATTGATCTAGTGTAATCATTTAGGAGATTGGGATGAAAGGGGGACTTCGAAAAGCAAAGTAAATAGGTTAAATCGCACCGAAGGCGCACCAGCCAGCTGTTCGAAGCTTCAGAGGCTCAGCAAACAAGCTGGCTCTTTTTTGATAAATCCTCAGACGGCAAATAATTTACGAAATTTGTTTTCTTTTCCTGATTTGTTGGGATTTGTTTCGATGCATTGGAAAATAATTATCTTTTCAGCATATAAAAATTCTGGATCAAAAAATTTTTATTTCAAAATTGATAACAATTATAAAAACTAAAAAACACACAAAAAGAGCCTAAATACGTCAATTTGAATTGTGCATCGGCAAAAAAACCAAAATTCAAAAAATTCGATTTTGTTGTCCTATTGAAAAATGCCACTAATTATATAATCAAAACTTCGCGAAATTTCAGAAAGTGTAATTTTTCCAAATTCCCAAATTCAAAAATATGAATTTCCAAAATTTCAAAACTTCAAGAGAATTGAAATTCAAAAAATTCTGTAAAAACTCTAATAGAATGCCACCCCTAACTTTCACCATGTAGGCCAATCTATCTCGATTCCTGTAAGAGATATCTAAAAGTGATAAATATTTTATCAGTTCACAAATTTTCGATATGTTTTACAGGGAATGAGATATGCGATATTAATTGTAAGGTTGAGTGATGTTCTTTTAAAGAAGGTATTTTTGAAAGTTACTCCGAGCTCAATTCATTCTCGCGTAGAAAAAAAAACAACGTAAAAATTTTTATCTTCATCAGTTTCAAAAGTTTCAATCGATCAATATCCGATATCTCTCACGATGTCCGAGTACTCAGAGTATTATAATGCAAGAGAGTTCTGGCTCGATATAACGCCTCAGGATTTTTTACATGAAATCACACCTGGAAACATGAAGTTTCGGTTGAAGAATGCGAAAGATTACAGTGTGACGGTGCTGGTAGACTGCGAGAGTTTCATGTTCAAACTCAAAAATCCTAAATCTCAAGAAGGTCTCGTGACACAGAAACTCCAGGACTTGAAGAAGGGCGAGGAGATGGAAGTGGAATTGGAATTCAGAAATCCGGAGGTGAGTTTAGGGACTTCGATTGAAACCACGGAAATTCTGAAACACATTTTTTTAGGAAGATAAAAAGCACTTGCAAGGCTATTACCGTTCCGAAAATGCAGAAGGGAAAATCACAATCTCCCATGCTGACATTGGTACCTTTATCTTCGGTAAGATATTAATATCAGTTCAATAGAGGATAATTATTTCATTTAGTCAGAAATATAGAGGTTTATGAAGATGAAATCGGGGAACCCTATGACCGAGAAAAAGCACCACCAAATCATCTCATAGCGATGTGTGGCGTAAAACGTCAAATCTATTCAGTTAAGATGAAAGAGGACACGGAAGAGTCAAGAAAAATCAAAGATGTTTTCTGTCCAATAATGTTGAATAAGATGAGGGCTGAGGCTGAAGTCGCGAGTGTGGATCACAAGATTCTAAAGAAGAAGAATGCAAAGAGCAAGAAGAAGAAGTGCTGTACTATTCTTTAGAACTCTCCTCTGAATAAAGTCTTTTTTACTGATCTACTGTAATCATTTGAGAAATTGGGTTGGGAGGGGGCACTCAAGTTTCAAACTTTGTAGCCAATTAACTAGTTATTCGTTGGTGGATTTGATTAAAAATAAATCAAAAGTGTTGGCTGTGATAACGTCTTTTATTTAGGCCATAACTTTGTTCAAACAAAAAGTTTGAGCTTTCAATTTTGAAATATTAGGTTGTTCGGAAAGTTCGCGTCATTTTTAGCTTCAGATACATTCAATGTAAAAGATGTCAAAACGATTTCGGATAAATTGAAGGTAATGACCATTGTTATCAGTGACTTACTGCCAACGCCCCACTAAATAATGGTGTTCTCCCTCATAGAACTCCGGTGACTGCAAATTGAAATTGAAGTCAACCCTTTTTTGATACCCTATTTTGGGGTGCATTTTTTAAATCAAAATGGCATTGGAAAAGGCTGAAAAGGTAATTAACAGACAGTACAAGATTCAGGCTATACGGTAGACAGGATAGAATAATCTAGCAAAATCCAGCGAGATCGGCCTGGGACGTCCTTCCCGCATGAGGTCGGTGATTATAATTTCAAACAGAAACCTTGGTGTTTTCTCCAATGGAGTTTCACATGGAGTCTGAGTTTTCTGATCTGACAAGAATAGGTATCGGCCGTAATAGTGACACAATCATCCAGCAGCTTCCAATACTCCACCCCTCGGTAGACCACCATATCCACAGCAACCCATTTTTATGACGATATCCATGTTTCGTGACGTCTGGTGGATACGCGCCTTTGTCAACCCACTTGGTTTGTCGTTCATTGTAATTATACATTACCCATTTATCACCACTAGTAATGATTCGATTCCACCATTCATTTGTGCAATGCAGGATGAGAAGATTCGAACATGTGTCCACACTTGCTTCCAAGTGGAGTTGAGCCAAAAGGTGTGGTCCACATCTTTTCACTTTTTTGACTTAGCCGAGGGTTTCCAATCTATGGCTTTTTGACGAAAGGCTTGCCACGGATATACTTGATGATTCTCGCACGGTTTGAAATGGGTCCCTTCACATGCAGTAATTTAATGGATCCAAATCAAAGCTCATTTGCCTCTTTGGAGGGGGATTTTCATTCAATGAAAACTCTCCTTTTTCGAATTGATAAATCCAGGCGTACTGATCATTTGAAAGGATGCATCTTTGTTGTAAACCTGCTCAATCGGCATTTGGTATCAGCAATTTTCAGGTCAGATAGAAATCAAAATGAAATGGCAGTCCAAAAATGCAAACTGTTAGGGGTGAAAACGAAGGGCATACATATCTCACTACACGAGAGGAGGAGAAAGATCTCCGTTGAGGTGTAGACACTATTAGACCCCTCCCATATACTGATAAGGCGACTGGTCCCTTGCTTGTATCCCGCTTGAAATAACACAGTTTGAAATCGGTCAATCAAAAATGACGCGAACTTTCCGAACAACCTAATATACCGTAAAACCTGTATTAGAAGGGCCCCTCTAATAGAAGGGCCCCTCTAATAGAAGGGCCCCTCTAATAGAAGGGCCCTCCGAGAGGGACCTGGAAAAATAGAAGGGCCCCCTGCAATAGAAGGGCCCCCGTAATAGAAGGGCCCTCTGTGAAAAATGACCTCTTTCAAAATGTGTTTTGAAATCGGAAAATTTCCGTACTTTTTCAGTGGAAAATGTTCTGGAAACTCCACAATTTAAAGGAAATTTGTTGAAACTCTATTTTTCGAGGAAAATCTTACTAAATTTTGGTGAAATTGACAGATTTTCATGAATTTTGAACGAACCTTTGTCGAAATTTTCAATGCAAAATTTCGGAAAAACTGGCCGGAAAAATAGAAGGGCCCCCTCTAATTGAAGGGCCCCTGTAATAGAAGGGCCCTTCGGAGGTGCCTTGGAAAAATAGAAGGGCCGGCCCTTCTAATACAGGTTTTACGGTAGCTGAAAGTCAAACGTTAACCATTTTTATAACAAAAAATCGTAAATTTATTTGAGATTCTGAAAAAATTCCTTATGTTAGACTCAGCTTCTTTTTTTTTTTTTGCAAGAACCCCGAAAAAAAATTTTGATTTTTGTTATGAAAATGTTCTAAATTCAATTTCAAAACGAATGGTCCAAATTTCAGAGCAAGCTCTTTTTTCTGAAAGAAGTTATGGAGAGAAATCTGGAAAAACAGGCTGAAAAAAAGTAACAAAAAGAGAAAAAAAGAAACATGATAATGATCTACACTGGATTTCAATTGGTAGATCAAAATGGTGAATCGAAAAAAATGTATCGAAATTCAAAAGAAGGAAACATTTTAGAACTTGCACTATTAGAAATTTCTGAACCTTTTTTCTGAAAAAAAAACTCTATTTTTCCATATTTTCAGTACACCCGAAAACGGCGAATATCTGAAAAACTAAAAAATTTTTAAAAAATTCTGTGAATGCAGAGTTTCCAATCTAGGTCTGTTTTACATCCTCTGAAATGTTCAACTCATGAAAATGCCGAAAAACAACTGAAAATGCCCTCGTTGTGCTTTGTGTTTTGTCGGTCGATTCTTTTCACTTCGCCGATTTTGTCACTTTTCTCTCATAATCATCTTGATAACCGGAGAACTGATAAAAGTACTTAACGCCTTTTTACGAAACATCTTTGTATGTTTTTTCCGAGTGATTTATTCTCGAATTCCGTATCCAATTGTAGTCATTTATAAAGGCCTTGGAAGTGAAACATCAAAGAATGAAACTTGGACAGGTTTTGTGTTTACCGAATGATCCCAATGATTTTTGCATATTATTTTGCTAAAGTTTCAGAAATTCCTAGTTGAAATTCGTTTTCCCTTTCTTAAGTGATTTAAATTACTGCAGAACCTGCAATAGAAAAGCCCGGAACTCTCAACTTTGAGCCAATTTATCTCGGTTCCTGTGAAAGATACAAAAAAGTTTTTAACTGATGAAACACTGGTTATATTGTGATTAATAATTTATTATTCGACAGATTTTTATATCTTCTCCAGAAGCCGAGATAATTGAGCTGAAAGTTTACGGTTAGGGGGAGCTTCTATTACAGGGTTCATTGTAGTCTTTTGACATATCAGATTTTTTCAGAAAATTTTTCAGATCTTTAAAGGCGCAGGAGCATAGGATCCTCTTTTTTAGATTCTTTAGTTTTTCCAATTTTCAAAAAACGTGCCATTTGCTACTTCGTACTTGTACTTTGTTGCGTTACTGGTTAGGCTCCGCCCACTTTCGCTCATCTGATTTTTTTGCGATTCAAAAGTTCAATGTTTTCAAAATCTTTAAGTTTTTTCAGTTACATTTTTCTTGAATTTTTCACCCATCTTATGAAAATATCTCGGTTTCATGTCGGCGGTTCACCCGTAATTAAACGCCACCCACACCTTTAATTTTGAGACCATAAATCTCGGTTCTCGTCAAAGATATGAAAAATGTGTCAACTGATAAAATGATTATCATAAAATCAGCAACATTTTATCAGTTGATCACTGTTTGATATCTTTCACTGGAAATGAGATGCGTGGGCTCAAAGTATACGGTATTTCTAGTTGATTCAAAAATTGGAAAAAAAATCTAAGAAAATTTAATTGGAATAAAATTTTATACATTTCATGAGCTGAAAATATCTTGAAATTAAAAAAAATCAGCTGATCGATCTCTTCTATTTCCAAGTTATGATCCTCTAAATCTATAGTTTGTATACACAAAACACGAAAATACAAGCTGTGTTATTGGACACTTAATGATTTCTTATGATTTCTTGATCCCTCAATAAATAACCGACATAATATATCATTCCTATTGATAATATACTTTGCATAGAGAGAGGAAGAATGAAACAGGTCTCTCTCTCTTTCCGAAATTCAAACACAGCGACTTTTTGTACGTGAGATCTCTTCGCTTCCCTTCCTAGGCACTATTCCAAATGTACGTGAGTATCAAAAGGTGAAATAAGATGGGTAGGCTGAGATAAGAGGAGAAGGCGACTTGCGACCAATATCTTCTTCTCTCTTGTCTTCAAAAAGGGAATATCAATTGCCTAAGGAAGTCCTCCCCCCGAGAAATAGAGATCCAAACTGGATGACGGTCAAGATATTTATATTTGGTTTAAGCCATCGTCACAAAAGGCACACTTAGGTGATAATGACACAGATTGATTGCGAAAGTGGTTGCCATTGATAGTGATGATGATGGAGTAGCTTGTTAATGGAGCGCGTTCAAACTGTGTATTTGGCGGAAGTCATAAAATAATTGATTTGTAGTTCTGTTGTTGGTCAAAGTACTAAATGGTCTTTAAAATAATGGAGCATCTGGGGAATTGATGACTTGCAGCCTTTCATATCGTTTTCAATATAGCACAGTTTTTCAAAAGCTAGACTGTAGAGTTTCCCGTCCAGATTTTCTGAAATAATTCAAAATTTCAAAAATTTCCTAACATATACCGTATGCCCTTTAATAGAAGCACATCCAAACCGTCCACTTTAAGCTCAATTATCTCGATTCCTGCAAGAGGTATTAAAAATTTGTCAACTTATGAAATACTGGTGATAATATGATGAATATTTTATCAGTTGACAAGTTTTTATCAACTTTCACAGGAATCGAGATAATTGAGCTCAAAGTAGACGGTTTGGGTGGGCTTCTATTAGAGGAAAGACGGTAGGTTCGACTCGAATGAAAATGTCAAACACTTGCAAAAATCCTTCTCAGAAAAATTCTACACAGAAGAAATTTGCGGATTTCTTTAAAAAAAAGCTGTTTCGGCGATAAGAGTGTTCGGTTGATTTTAATTCGAACTGACAATTGAAGTTGCAGAGATAAGATATCTACGGATCTAGATTCTCAATCTTTGGTTGTACTACTGTATTGGCTAAAATTTTCAGCTAAATTCGGTAATATCGAAATTTTAACTTTTAGGGGAAATCCCTAAACCTGAATTTGCACAATGTTTTACTTTTATGTATTTGAAAAAATTAGGGTACAGTATCGGTCCATAAGATATACAAAAACGTATCTGATGTTCAACCATTTTTAGTAGTCTGGAGCTCGAATATCAAGTTTCCGGTCACTTTGAAAATAGTGGAGAGTGTAAAACGGACCTAGATTGAAAACTTTGCACTTTTCAGAATATTTTGAAAATTTCTAGTTGTTCAGGTAGTTGCCGATTTCTGAAGGACATCCTTTTGGCCCGTTTTTTACTGAAAACGAGAAAAAACAAGTGTCTTTGCAAAACTGGCAAATAACTGGAAACCTAAGAATTTTCGAAAATTCAATGAAAAGTTTTCAGTGGCTCCTGAAAATGGTCAAAAATGGCTAAAAATGAAAAATCTGAAATTTTGACCGGTACTGTAGGTTATCAGTTTTTGGTTTCCTTCAGAAAGCTAGGTGATCAGAGTCAGAGCTACAATTTGACAATTAGTATAATCTTTAGTTCCATTAATTTCTTTAAAATATGGAATCCTATCCGCCTTTTTTGTTTTCAGAGAGTTTCAAAATCACCAGCAGCTCTGCTTATCACAAAAACTTGATATTCTTCTCTCCCGACATATTATCGGCCGCCTAGCTTCATTTCGATTGGTCGGGGTACTGTACATCCAGAAATATCCATCCATAAAGATTCCATACCAATCTCCCCGGTGCAAAGTGCATAATTCTAGGTCGGTTAGAACTACGGGTGCGGTTTGCTGTCTGACATTCGATATCCATCGCTTCCTATCTATTTCTGATCGTTATCTGAACGTTTTTTTCTCAAAAAAGAAAGACAGACATGATGGAATTCCTGTCTCGGTCAGTCGAAGGCAAAAAAAAGGAACGCAAAAAGTGGATTACGGCACGTACCGGACGCGTGTCAAGTTTTTCAGTGTGTATGCAAATGACATGCTGCAGGAAACAAAATACAGTAATCTCTAAATCTTGGGAAATGTTTCTGAAAGTGCGTCTAAAGACATAGAGTGAACTCAAACAATGAGGGAATATGTGATGGTTGGAAACATTAAAATCTGTTTTGAAAATTTTAGTGGCTCCGCGACTTTTTGAAAGCAATTTGTACGACTTCGATTTAAAGAATTCCGAAAATTTTGAAGCTGGACCGGAGTGGTTCATTTTTGCAATGAACAATTTTTCTAGAAAACCTCGTCTAGGCCTAGTATACCGTATTAAAGACCACATTGTTTCCTGGTGCTTTTCTCAGTTTTCAGCTTGTAACTTGAAATTAAGGCTACTTGTGCTTTTGGTAGAATATTGACAATGTTTCGTCCAAAGTTGTTCATAAACGGATATATAGCGGACCATGGTCAGATTTTGGTCGGAAGCTGGAATTATGAACACTGTACGATCAAAATGCCCTTTTCATAAGTTATGTTAGGTATTTGTTGGCTTTTCTATCGGTTTAATACAAAACAAAGCCATTCTCTGAGCAGCAGTTTTCCGCGACGTCCGAGTTGTTCTCACTTTTGTCTCTAAATAAAGTACCGGCTAATAAGATATATAAAAATGTATTTCTCAGTTGATTTCCTGCCATTTTGACCATTTTCAGGAGTTTGTAGCTCAGAGCTATTTGCCGATTCCTGAAAGATACCCTTTTTGAGACCATTTTTTACTGGAAACGTTCTGATTGTGAGAAGAAATTGGCAAATAACTGATTTTGTTAAAATTCTGTGAATTCAAAGTTTACAATCTAGGTCTGTTTCACACCATCCAGAATTTTCAAAGTGATTGGAAACTTGGCAGCAGAGATCCAGACTCCTGAAAATGGTCAAAATGGACGACAATCAACTGAAAATCATGTTTGTGTATTGACCGGTACTGTAGCTGGAAACACTGGCCTCAACAGTCAGATGTTCAGAACCATGGCTAGTCAAAGAGGGAATATTGTCCTAAGAGCTAACAGCAGAAATAGCTAATAATAACTAACGGCACTACCAATAGCAGTTCAAAAATCTAAGAAGGTCTTATCATAGACCGATAAAGGTATTCTGAGAAAATTTTGAGATAGCCGAGTACACAGTCTTCAAAGCGGACACTAACTTTTGATGAAAGAATGAATACTATTAGCAGTACACTCCATGATTTTCTAATTTTCAGTGAGCCGACTGTACTGGACCAGTTCTTTTCAGTCAAGACAAAACGTTGGCTCCCTAGATCTCTCTTAAATATTTTTGTCTTTATTGTATCCTAAATTCCAACCATTGATCTCTCTATACTTTGATCAAGCCAGCCCGGAAATTTCGATCTATTTCGTGTTCGGATAACATATTGACCTCTTCTCTTCCATTCTATTTCCTCTTTTTCTTCCACTTATCACTCATTCGCACTAATTGGACATGATACACTGACCAATTCCACATTCTTCCATCTCATCACCCACTATCATTCATCACCCTAAGCTTTATCACTTTGCAATTTGACAGCTTTCCATCGGCAGATTTCGTGAGAAATGCAAAATTTTTGGTCCAAGAAAATATTGATGAAGAGGCGAGGGGTATCAGTTTTCAAATTATTTAGCAACATGTGAAACTGGGTAATCAGGTGGAAACTAATTGGATAAAGTGAATTGGTCAGAACCTGATGAGAAGCAGAGAGGATGAGGTATTGATACATAATTTGTTGTTGCTAATCTGTGATTGTTTCGGGAAACTACGCGGGAGAAAGAGAAAGTGGTCAAAAAAAGTGCGAGGGATACGGTAGTCAATGATATCGGTTTAGAGATAGACGAGGGTACTGTAGGCGGTACTGTAGATCGAGGGCACGGATGAGGGTACTGAGAGCTTCAAACTGTAATTGCAAAAAAAGTTTGGGTCAATTCAGAAAAGAGCTTTGGGAGTATGAAAAAGCTAAATATCAAAATTTTAGATTTGATGACTATCGGGTGTACCTAAAAAACATACGTTAATTTCGTATGTTGAGTGACGTCGTCGCTGTCTTCGCTGACACGTGGCACATCTATCTTACAATTAGAGACTAAGGCTATTCATGAAGCTCTCAAGTACAACAATTTAAACTTCAAATTAACTCATTAATGAAGAAAACGTATTTTAGTGAGCATGCAGAGCTGCAGAGCTAACAAGATTAGTCCGAAAACGTTTAGATATGCAAGTGACAGGACTATGGTAGAACCTGTAATAGGACGCTGTAAAGTTTGACCTGAATGAATTAGGTTCCTGTAAAAGATAACAAAAAGTAGTCAACTGACAAAAAACTTCTGATATTTGGATAAACAATTTATCAGTTAACACCTTCCTTATATCTTTGATGGAAAGCAAGAAATACTGGCTCAAAGTTGAAAGTTAGGGGGTTCTTCTTTCACAGGTCTTACGGTATATCAAAAAGCAACATTTAGATAAAACCACCAAGATTTTGGCACATTTTCTATGACTCCAATGCTCGCTATGTTCAGTTACAAGTTGATATGATTACTTCAGAGTCTTCCAAATCCGTTGGATAGGGTTTTGGTAATGTCTTTGTTGTGCATTGTGCGTAATGTTAATTGGAGTTGAAGGTTTCTTCTTGGTGACCAGATTGTTGGTTGCACAAATTATGGTAGGAAACTAATTTATTTCTCGACGTTTCGGCATTCAGCCATCATCAGGAGAGGATTCAATTACCTAAAGAAAGAAAATGGAAAATTAACCATTGACCGGAAGTGATAAAAGATTGGATGGGAGAGAAGAGCAAACCGAAGAAACAACCAGAGACATCAAAAATGGATAAATAGAGCGTGATCACCGGGCGGTCCTGTTCCCCCTCCTCTTCCTCCTCTTCCTTTTCCTTCTCTTCCTCTTCCTCCTCCTCTTGCTCCTCTTCCTCCTGTGTTTTCCCCCCATTAAACGGTCTCGTTCCTCATAACAACGCCTCTCAATTATTGATTGGACCTCTCTTCTCGCTCTCACTCTCCGTCCTTTCACGGTTCTTTTGTCTTTATCTTCTTTCTTACTGGGCCTAACTCCCGAGTGCTCTATTTATCCATTTTTGATGTCTCTGGTTGTTTCTTCGGTTTGCTCTTCTCTCCCATCCAATCTTTTATCACTTCCGGTCAATGCTTAATTTTCCATTTTCTTTCTTTAGGTAATTAAATCCTCTCCTGATGATGGCTGAATGCCGAAACGTCGAGAAATAAATTAGTTTCCTACCATAATTTGTGCAACCAACAATCTGGTCACCAAGAAGAAACCTTCAACTCCAATTAACATTTCTTCCAAATCCATAAAACTCGAAAATGAAAATGTTGATTTTCATCAAACTTTTAAGGTTCTCGCACTCGACGTTGAATGACCACAGGAAACTCTAAAAGTCTCAAGCAGAACTGATAATATATTTTCAAGTGCGCATGGCTGATAGAAACGCAAAAACATGACAAACGATTACTGTAGATCCTCTGACTCATACTCTTTCCCAGTTTTTGGCGCCAAAAATCCACAAAAGACTAATTCGAATTACATGTATCTTGTGCAAAAAATTGGATTTTCTGGCAACACCGATCACATTGCTAAATCTACAGTAATCTGCTAGAACACTCAGAAACTGATATCTATAATCCTCCCTACCTCCTAACGGAAAACTTCCTAACAGAAGCTGCTGGAATCCACGTACATATCTGGTTGATAAGACCAATATCTTCCCCTTTTTTCTCTTTTTCTACCTCTATCACATTTTGCACCCTCCTCTCTTTCTAAACTTCTTTAAAGATTATCCCCTCTTCTATTACACAAAAACCCGAAAAAATTCGGAGGTGGGCGGAGCTACCTGCCTTTTCCAAAAAAGCATCTCTTTCCCTTCGTTTTGTAAAAATAAGTGGATTTTTTCGTATAAAGCCACCTCCAAACACAGCCCCACCCACTTCTTATCTTTTCCATTTATTCCTGATTCCATCCCGAAGACGCACTACACCTGTCCGCACTCCTTATCATTTATCACTCAATTAGGATATTGTTTCTTATTTTTCAAATTTGATTGCTTAATTTTTAATTTATTCTCTTCCTCATAATGAGAAATTATTATTTGTTGTTATTTACGGCAGGTTTGTTGATAAGCTCTTGAACTTTTTCGGGTAATCTTAATTTTAAATTTTTTAGCGTTAGCGTATGCAAATGTGAATCAACAGCCACAAGATATCACTAAAAATGGAGCTGTTAAAGAAGGAAATCACTTACGGGTGAGTGAAAATTTTAATTTTGTCAGGAGTAAAAATTAAGGATGGAGAATGAGATGAGCTCTCATTCTAATAAGTATGGTGACTCTTCTAAAAGGTATGACCACTTTTCTAATAGGTATGGTCACTTTTTCTAATAGGTATTTTCACTTTTCTAATAGGTATGGTAACTTTTTCTAATAAGTATGGTCACTGTTATAATAGGTATTCTGATAGGTATGATCACTTTTCTAATAGCTATGGTCATTTTTCTAATAGCTATGGTCACTTTTCTAATAGGTATGGTAACTTTTCTGATAGGTATGGTCGCTGTTCTAATAAGTATTGTCACTTTTCTAATAGCTATGGTCATTTTTCTAATAAGTATGGTCACTGTTCTAATAGGTATTCTGATAGGTATGATCACTTTTCTAATAGGTATGGTCACTTTTTTAATACAAAGTTATAGTTTGATGTGACTTTTAAACAATTTTAATTTTTAGGAATTTTCCAAATTTTAAATTTTACTAACTCTATTAAAGATAACTTAATCACTTTTATAATGCCCTAACAAAAAGCCTAAGTTTTACAGGTAGACCTAAATGAGACGTCATCAGATGAGCTTATGGAAAAATGGTTGTCGCAAGCCTTCTCCGGATTGATGGCTGCTGTTGCCTCGAAGAAAATCTCCAAAGTGTCAGCAGAGCATCAGGAGATAATCCAAAAATGCTCCAAGGAAGCCAAAGACGTCCCATCCCACGCAAAATGTATTGTTCAATTGATGGACGCTGAGAAGACAATTACAGCAGTCAAGCCAACAAAACCATACCAGAAGACTATCAAGACGACTACCGAAGAGCCAAAAGAGAATTTGGAATGGATCGGATCATTTGGAACCGCCCGTGCTAAGAGATCCGCTGGATTCAAGGTCGTGCAGAGAGATAACTATCAATTGAAAACTCAAGATGACAAGGATGACCTGACTAAACTTGCTCAATCAATGACCAGCACTCTCAGAGTTTTCAAAAATAAAACAGGAAAGAGAGAGCCATGGGTTGAAGCTGTTCAAAGAATCAAGAAGTTGGGAGAAGAAGCCAAGCAGGAGAAGAAGAACCGCGAGATCATGAAGAAGAGACTGAAGCAGATGATCGACAATACTCCAGCCGAGTTCATCGATCCACGAAAGCCAATTGCTTTGAAGCAGGTAAGATAATTTATTTAAAAATTTGAAAATCAAAGAAAACATTTGTTAGGCCGAGATGGAAGATGAGCAAACCGAAATCACAAAGATGATGCAAAAGAAGGAGAAGGAAGAGATTCGTGTGCCACTGAAGTTCCTCAGAGAAGCAGTCAAGACCGCTATGATGCTTGGAGGACAAAATGTGACTGATTTCGATCAGAAGACCTTGAAGATGGTCTCTCCAAGACTCATGTCGATTGTTCCAGAACAAGAAGATGAGAGTTTGGTAAGCATGATTACTATTTTAGATTGGTGGGGTGTCTCAAGTTATTTCAAATCTTAACATAATTAGCAGGAGTGTCTAAAAAATTAGGTGCACCTTCAAAGATTTTCTCGATCCTTCATAAACTTTAGCATCTAATTATCCAGGCAAAATATCCAATTTGTAGCCTGCCGTATTTGTTCTAATAGCCCACTACTTAAACCTTCAGCTTTGAACACATGTATCTCGGTTCCTGTGGAAGATATCGAAAATTTGTCAACTGATAAAATACTCATCAAAATATCACTAACATTTTATCAGTTAGCAAATTTTTCATATCTGTCACAGGAATCGAGATAATTGAGCTCAAAAATAACGGTTTGAGTGGGCTTCCATCAGAGAATGGTAATGAACTCTATCCATGCATTATTCAAAAATCTACTCTCCATTTTTGCAAAATTGCTCATTTCCAGTTCAACCTGCTTTCCCCATCTCTGTTCTCTCTTCACGACGAGGGAGAAGGTATTGAGAAGCTCACCTCCCTCCCACATTTGTTGAAAAAACTGGATAGCAACGGACAGAATGCCTGGTTGGATTTCATCGTGGAGGCATCTGGTGAGTGAAGCCAAAATCCGGTTCTTGAAAGTGATCTGATGAAACTGATCGAGATCAATTTTTTCTAATTCCTCTGATTGATTTACATACATTTTTTCAGAAATCGATGAGCAAATGGATACGTTCGAGAAGAAGTTCAGAGAGAAGAAGGACAAAGAATTGAGAGGTCCAGATGGAGTGCCACTTTACTTTACTAAGGAGAACGCCACTAAAATCATCGGAGAAGAGGAGAAGACCAAAATCGAGGTGTTCGAATACCTCGACAGAAACTACAATGAGGAGCAGAAGAAGAAGTTGAACGAGGATGGATTCGCGTTTTTGACACCTCATCAGATGGAGAAGCTCTACGGAAAGGGGTCCCCATACAATAGTACCAAGGCTCTTAAGAAGTTCAAGAGACTCAGAGATGACCCAGAGAGATACATCGAGAAGGAGTGAGTTTTTTTTAGAATTGCTACCGTAAAACCTCTAATAGAAAGGCCTTCAAACTGTCAAGTTTGAGCTAAATTATCTCAATTCCTTTGAAAAGGACTCTTCTATTACATATTTTACGGTAAAAACTAGCAAAACTGAACGGTTTCCACTATCTCTTTTAACAGTCATCAATGTTTATCATTTCCAGCATCCGTGCCCTCGCCGAAGCCGAGAAATTCAAGGTTGCTCGTCGCGCTGACATCGTCGGATCCCCATTCATCCTCACTCCACTCACCTTCGCTTCCGTCCCACTGTCCAACAAATTCATCGTTCTCTCCCCACTCGTCCTCTCCCCAATCACCCTCTCCCCAGCCGTTCTCGGACCCATCATCCTATCTCCCTGGGTGTTCGTCCCACTCGTCTTGTCTCCTCGTGTTCTCTCTCCACTGATTCTCAATCCATTGGTGTTCTCTCCAATCGTCCTCTCGCCACTGGTCCTCCATCCTCTCATTCTCGTTCCAGGAGTCTTCAATCCAGTCATTCTGTCTCCACTCCTCCTGTCCCCTCTGATCCTCTCCCCACAAGTCTTCTCCCCACTCATTTTGTCTCCATTCGCTTTGAATCCGCTGATCCTGACTCCTATGGTCGGATCTCCACTGATCCTCTCTCCATTCGTCCTCTCCCCAATTATCCTGTCCCCACAGGCTCTGTTCGCCGTCGTCTTGTCCCCATATGCTCTGTCGCCGTTGGTAGAGTCCAAGCTTATTGCAGCTGAAGTCGTTTTGTCCCCATCATGGCTCTCATAAGTTCAGAAACTTTTATTTTGTATAGGTCAATTAATTAATTAAATCCCGCCCCCTTAATCGAGTACAAATACGTGCAATAATAATTTTAATTTTTTTTTTCTCATTAGATACTTCACCCAATAAAGCCAAAATCAATTTTTTTTATTCAACCGGATATCATAGAAAAAAAAGATACCAAAATTTTTTTAGGAAAGCGACTGGAAAATTTGACACACTCGAAAAAATAATATTACACAAGAAAAAAAAAGAAGTTAAAGAAAAAATATTTGCCGGGAAGAAAAATGGAAAGATGAGATTTATGTACACGTAGACGACTCAAATCATTCTGACCTGAAAACATCAAAATGACCTACTTTACAGATGTATTCACTTACTTTAAAGAAATCTCCGGGTTTGATACAGTAGGTGTCATTGGGGTGGGTATGCCTGGTGCACCGGGAAACACGTTCTGATATAGCATCATGATGGATGGATTCATTTGGATTTTCGAGAGACACTGCTGGAACATGGCTTGTTGGAGAGCGGAGGAGTGGTAGAAGTTGGAGAGCATCATGGGAGAGAGGTCGCCCGGATTGCGTTCCCTGGAAGTTATATTTTGTTTGAAAATTCAAATTACCGTAAAACCTGTATTAGAATGACCGACCCTCTGTTCCAAGGTACCTCCAGAAGGCCCTTATAATACGGGGAACCTACAATTAGAGGGTACACCTTCTATTTTTCGAATCATTTTTTTCAAAAATTTTAATCGAGAAATTCTGTGAATTCTTATTCAAAATGTGTTTAAATCTAAAAATTTAACCAAAGTTTAGCACTTTTTTGAGGTTCCCGTCAAAGTCTTATATTTGTCCTAGCTCTTCTAGGAGGTGTTTCCCTTGGAGGAGCCCTTCTATTAGAGGGTCCTTGTATTGAAGGGGCACTTCTGACAGGTTTTACAGTATCTCTATCTTGAAAACAAATGGGTGATTTCTCAAAATAAAACATATATTACCATAAAACCTGTAACAGAAGGCCCCCACACTGCTTGAGCTTGAGCTTGAGCTAACTTTGGCTCCTATAAGAGATATCAAAATGTGCCAAGAAAAATGAGCTCAGATTTGACAGTATTCTATTACAGGTTTTACCGTAATTTTACTGCTTATCAATTTTCAATTATCTTGTTCTGAATTCTAAAAAACTTACATTTCATCTGGAGACCTGCCAGTTGGATCCCGAAATCCTTTGGCGAACGGATTCTTTTCGATTTTCAGCTTCGTTATCTGAAACAAATCCTTTTTTTTATTTTCGGATATTTTCAAAACTTACCAACTGATTTTGGTAAGCAGTGACTGCCATGAACTGTGTTTCAGGGAACGTATAGGTGCAGTGTTGTTCGTCAGCCATCACAAATTTATTGGGGTCCAGTGGACTGGATTTTGGACGTTGAACGATGTGAATACGTGGTTGGTACTTGTGCATCGAGTTGAGGATCAACTGAAAATGAAATGGATTAGATAAAGATACCTGTAATAAAAGAGCACTGTCAAGTTTAGGCTAATTTTTCTTGGCTCCTATGAAATATATTTAAAAAAAGTGTCAACTGATAAAATGTTTGTGATATTATGATAAACATATTATCTGTTAACACTTTATCGTTATCTTTGAGAGGAACTGAAATAAATTGGCTCAAAGTTGAAAGATAGGGGTTTCAAACTCACATGTCCCGTCTTATCCACCTCATTGTTTGTCAGTTTTGTCTTCTCAAACGATATCACATGCTTTAGAAGCTGATCTCCTGTGAATGGAGAATCCGGATGAAGGTAGTACCGATTTTTGGGCACCGGCTCCGCTTTTCCAGCAGTCAACCATGCTGATTTATTGTAGATGTAACGGTATCTGAAATGAAATTGATAATAAAATTTTCTGGATTTCAAGAAAGATACCGTTTCGAGTCTACTGGTACCACATCAAGGAAAATGTAGTATAGAGCGTCTAGGAGGACGTTGGAGAAGGATACTTTGACTGTTGGGAACATCCGCCTGGAAAGTTGAATTTGAAAAATAATTGACTTTACTAGTTGATTTCTTTTCAGATATCTGATATTGAAACCTTAACCGCAGTACATATATACCAATTTTTCCCACTACTACCGTAATCCATTTCGTCACGTTCCCACTACTACCGTAATCCATTTCGTCAAACCGTTCAACTTTCTTTCTCTCTCTCTCTCTCTCTCTCTCTCTCTCTCTCTCTCTCTCTCTCTCTCTCTCTCTCTCTCTCTCTCTCTCTCTCTCTCCATTTTTTCCCATTATCTCGAACACCCAACAATCACTCAACAATCAATTAGTCGTCTCTCTTCGCCGTTTCTACCGTATTCCCCAGTGTCCCAAGTGACCCATCAAACAGAATTCAATCACGACACCACCACTCCTTTAGTAATTCAGAAGACGCGGGTGTCTTCTGAATTGATGAATGTGCTGTTTTATGTATTCAGAAGACCCGGGACACACCATCAGCCGCAAAAAAGACATTCAAGATGGAAGGAAGAGACGTAAACCAATTAGAAATACACCATATTCAAGTGATAGACATGTAAATCGATTGGACGTGACGAGGCGGGATGGCGGAGAGGAAAGGGAAGGAAGGATTACGGTAGAATGTGACGGATTGAAAATTGGGTGTTTGAAAAAAGTGATACGTATTGCGAACGACGAATGTTGGGAGAAAATGCAAATCAGAACGCGGTATGAACCTAATTACCGTAGTCCTACAGAATCTGCAGAA
The DNA here is from genome assembly GCA_027920645.1 of Caenorhabditis nigoni. NCBI lineage: Eukaryota > Metazoa > Nematoda > Chromadorea > Rhabditida > Rhabditidae > Caenorhabditis > Caenorhabditis nigoni. The sequence continues at coordinate 19,649,025 of CP115865.1, read as the reverse complement.
ATTGAATAAAACTGAAGCTTGATAGTGGTGTGCCACAAGTCCGCATCTAGTACAGTAAGACCTGTAATAGAAGAGCCCCCACATTGTCAAGTTTGAGCTAAATTATCTCGCTTCCCACGAGTGGTTTCAAAAATATGTAAACTGATAAAAAACCAATTAACCATTTTTTAATTTTTTGACAGGAACCGAGATGAATTGGCTCAAAGCTAGGAGGCCCTTCTATTACAGGTTTCACTGTAGTTTGAAAGAAAAAAGCTGGAAGGTCCGAAAACCGTAATACCATCTATGTTACTTATTAAAGCAAGTGCCCAAATTAGGACAACTGATAAAATGATAAATTCAAATCTACAGGTTGGATTCAACTCATTTAACCCGGACTAAAGTTTGAACTAACATAATATTCGAGTAAAGCGTTGTACTTGGCTCAAATGTAGAGTACCGAAAATCCAATCATTTATCAGTAAACTCGCAAAGTTTCAAGTTGTTTAATCAACTTTGAGCTGAGTTATCGCTTATCTATCAAAGGCGCTTCATCTCATTAAAATCACAACGATGTTCATGTTCATCTTTGAAAAATCATAACAATTCCTATACTTGAAGAGTCGCTTCAAAAACTTGTATCAAACATAGAGTTATATTTTTGGCAAGTTTCGTTTTTCCAAGATACTTATGTCTAGAGATATACCCGTTCTTATCAGTCCGGGTAGTTGTGCGCCACCCTGAACGCACTGAGGCAGAGCTCCAAATGATCTTATTTGCTATACTGTTATTTAAGACCGATTAAAAAATATTTTTTGTTGGAGATAGAATTCATATGTAACTCAAAACCCTCATCCTCCGAATTTATCCCCAAAATTCCGAAAATTCCAAAAGAAGCAAAAAGCTCATCAGTGTAAGTGACAACTCTCTTTATGGGGTTCCCACTCTCTATTTTTGAAACAAGAAGGCCCTGACGTTTTCTAACAAATTAACTCATGAGAGTCACACAACAACACCCTCCCGAAAAAATAGACAAAGTGGAGCAAAAAGTAATCAGTTTGAAAGGCAGAGGATGGATGGATAGTCGACAAAATGGGTGAAAATTGAGTGGTGAGTGGTTGGCGGGTGAAAAAATGAGAGGAGTCGAGTCAATTTTGGAAATTAGGGAAGAGCATGATTAGGAGGAAAATCAGAAGGCAGAAAACTCGATGACGTTGTTCAGCTTTTAAAATAGATGGGTTCAAAATTCAAGTGACTAATATTGGATTTGAAAACAGCTTTCCACTTTGAGCTCAATAATCTCAATTTCTATAAGAGATAACAAAGATTGGTTAACTGATAAAATGTAGGTGATATTATGATAAACAATTTATCAGTTGACAAAATTTCTATAACTTTCACAGGAATCCAGATAATTGAGCTCAAAATGGAAGGTTTGCGTTGGCTTCAATACCAAGAAATACTGTATACCCTTATCTACAAATCCCTGGACCACAATAATCTACTGTAAATTCCAGACCTATCGAAATTGACTGATTACTAACCTTCCACTCTTTGTAATAATCATTTCGGTTCCCAAATCGAAAAACTTTGCCCATAACTCTGATCCTTCCAGTTTGCATTCTATCGGAATGTTACCTTCCTGAAATTTTGCTGCTGCTTAGTTTTTCCATTTCAAACTGCTCACCTTCATTTTAGCTCCTATCTTTGGTCTCCCTCTAGACGTCTTCTCGGGAGTCTTGATTTCAATTTCCACGTCATCCTCAACATCGACATCCTCCTCTTCGTCATCTACCTCATCAAGAATATTAGCTATTGAGAATCGGGGTTTCTGAAATTTCAAAAACTAGGATATCGATCAGTATGGCTTCTATCAGAGAGGGTTGGATTGGAGCACTTTTCAAGACTTTCAACAAAATTTTCAGAAACTTAAGAAGAACATATGGTTCAAATTTCAAAATATCAGATTTTCAGAAGATCTGAAATTTTCACACCTACCTTCATCGACTTCCCATCCTCCTCATCCGACGTCGCCGACCGTTTGGACATCTGTGTCGTCTAGAAGAATCTCAAAGTCAATCGTATCGGTAAACACCAATAAATCACTGGAGCCCACACACACACTCCAGAATCTAGAAGAAGACGTCTTGTCTTCAGAATAAAAGTGTGAATTCCGAAATTTCCAACACCCGCCGCACCGTTTTGTCAGCTAGGGTGTCGAGATGGGGCGGAGTCGTCCAATTGGTGAGAATCCCTGAAATGTGGGCGGAGCTTCAAGTCGGCTTCTTTTGAAGAAAATAAGGATAAGATGGAAGGATGATTCATGTTTAATTGTAACTTTGTTCAGAAAATTGAAGCATCATAATTTTGAAATTGAAATTTATTAGGATCACCGGAGACTTCAAATTTTTCGTTTTGTAATTTTGTACAGTTTTTTATATAGCCGACGTACCACTGGTGCATTTTCATAAGTCTAGCTCTGTGCAATTTTTTAATTGAAAATTGTTTAAAAATTCATTAAAAGTTTAATTTTCATGAAAAATTCGTTCACCCTCCTAAGATACCGTAAAACCTGTAGTAGAAATAGTCTCCCAGCTATCAACTTTGAGCCAATTTGTCTCGGTTCCTATGAGAGATATCAAAATTCTGTCAACTGATAAAATATTGATCACATTATGATAATTATTTTACCAGTTGAACACTTTTTGATATTTTATGTAGGAGCCGAGATAATTAAGCTCAAAGAGTGCGTATAAGGTAGGCTTCTATCAAGGAAAATACGGTAGATCAGCTTTCTGGTCTGTTGAGTCTCTAATTGCAGCAAGTCGTTTTTATGAAGTTTATCAGTAAGAAAGTTTATGCCGTCTATTTGATTTTTTCAGAAATTCAATTTTTTCGGTTTGATGAGTTTCAAATAATTAGCGCTATACCTACCCCACAAGCCGATTATGTGAAATTCTTTACAATAAGTACTACTCGAGCATTACTAATATTCTAAAAACCTTAAAGATAATTTATGCCACCCAAAAAAGCGCATTCACTAACCCAACCGAACATCTACATGCTGATTGTAAAATAAAACAAAAGACAGGAATAGAAAACACAGAGAGGGAGAAGTACAGTAATCTCCATTGACTAATTATCATCACACATTCTTGGTGGGGATGGAGAGGGCCTCGCGGTTTTTATGGCTCTCTTTTATGGTTCTCACAGATAATGGTTTATGATCTGAGAAGGCAGGGAAAGAAGGAAGATTGGAAGTGATAGGGAGTGATTAGTATAATTTCTGATATCAAGATATTTCAAGGAGGATATTTTTCAGCTAGTACACCTTTAGTAGAAGTTCTACATCCCATCCCATAGCAACAATTAATATTAAAAGGGGTGTTTTAAGTTAAAAATGTCGAAAACCATAATTTATTTTGTTTCAGTACATTTACCGTATTTCCTCTAATAGGGGTCCTCTGAAACCGTCAACTTTGAGCTCAATTATCTCGATTCCTGTGATAGATATCAAATTTTTGCCAACTGATAAAATATTGGTGATATTATGATAATCAATTTGCCTATTAACCTTTTTTTAATCTTTGACAGGAACCGAGATGCACTGGCTCAATGTTGAAAGTTAGGGTGCCCTTCTATTAGAGGCTTAACGTAATTTTAGTTTTAGGGAAAACGCCTGGAATGGCCCAAAACGGTAATCCCACTTATCTCCGTTCTTGATAAAGGTATCGAAACGGGAACAACTGTCAAAATGGTAAAACTAAATCTGCAGGGACAAAATTACCCTGACTAAAGTTTGAATTAGCACAAAATTTAAGTAGAGCGTTGTACTTGGCTCAAATGTAAAGCATCAAATTTCCAATAATTCATCGGTAAACTAGCTAAGTTTCAAGTTGTTTTATCAACTTTGAGCTGAGTTATCGCTGTTTCAAAATGTTCTATATCTTGAATAGAAGCCAAAAAATGTAGATCGATCTTGACAGTGTGGGGGCCCTTCTGGTACAGGTTTTACGGTGGTTCACCATTTGTGAATCAGAAATTGCTAATCGCATTGAAATTCTATCATCCATCACCAGGGCTTCCTTTTTGCTGTAAATTCATTTTCCTGTTCAAAATCTTCAGTGTCAATAGATCCCATATATTTTTAACAAGAAAAACCAGTTAGAAAATGTTTTACCTCTAAAAACTGTTTCTAAACCAAAAACCAAACTCGTCCTTGTTAAAATTACACTCTCATAACCATTTCTGTCCTAATAATCATTTCGTTGGGATTACTGTACCTCTCCCTCTCTCCTTCCCCAAAATTTTCTTTTCAAATCAACACAGAAGAAGATCATCGTAAAAACCGCGACACGGCGGCAAGAAAAGAAAGAAAGAGGCAGTTGTGGTAAAACACGGTTCGGTTAGTACCTTCTCAAATCACTCGTGTGGTATTGTTGTTATGATAATAAGGTACTTAAATATTGGGTCCTTTTGTTCATCTTGGATTCTAAAATGGAAGAGAAGGAACACGTGTATCTAGTGTACTGAAGAACAAAAATGGGTAGAGGGTAGATTTAGGCATCCGGACAAACCTAGGAACATACAGGTGCAAAATAAACATATACCCTAGAACCTACCTAGAACCTGTATCAAAAGGGGTCTCCAGGGGAGCACTTCAATTAGAGGGGCCCTTTTAATACAGGTTTCGGTAAAGTAACATACTTTAGTCCTCCTTACTTATCCTAAAACACTTTACAATATTGGGAAATTGGAAACTTTAGAAAAAAAACCTGAAATTTTGGTTAAAAAATATGGAAAAGCTTAAAGATGCTGAAACTACATAGATGAGGACATCCAGTGAGCTGAATAATTTTTCAAATGCCCAGTCAGAAATTCATAGAGTCATAAAACTAATCCATTTCAAATTTGGACCCTCATTCCTTCCTCCTCCTCCCCCATCAGATAGTGATCTTCCCCCTCTAAAGAAGAGGGGTTGACACAGACATAGATGTATCAATTTGCACACTTCTTCAAAAGATTACATCTGAGTTTTGTTTCTCTGAAGAGCACACACACATTGAGACAAACCCCAAATCTGGTGGCATTTACAACGGGGTGAGGGTGATTTATGGGTGTTTCACGCAATCTTTCACACACTTACACCCATCCTAAGAGTTAGAGATGGTGCTGAACATTTTTAGGGAGATCGGAAATTTGGTATCACCAGAAATTAAGAGCCTTGGAGTTGAATAATTTAGCAATCAGAAATTTCGGAAACTAAAATTCTAGAAATTTGAAAATCCAAAGAACTTTGAATGGTAGTAAGTTTGAAGATTAAGATTGCTGCAGTAATTCTGGAAACAAAAAACCAGATTTCATTTTTTTTTTCAAAAATTGAAATCTTGTGGTTCACAAGTTATAAAAAGTTTGCCTACCTGAATCCTGTAGCTCCAGATTTCAGAATCAAATGACAGGAATTTCAGAATTCTGAGAATCCAGATCTTCAGGTCAATTGAAGCTCGTAGTTCTAAAGCCCTGCAAAAATACATACATCTGGAAACCTGGAATGAAGCATTTATAAACAGAAAAATACAAAAAAATCCTCAAAAATCATTTTCAGTTGATTTCCGACCATTTTGACCATTTTCAGAAGTCCGGATCTCGGCTGTCAAGTTTCCAATCACTTTGAAAGTTATATATGTTATAGAATAGATGTAGATTGAAAACTTTGCATTCATAGAACTCTTTGAAAATTCCCAGTTTTTCCAACTATTCGCCAATTTCTGAAAGACACCCTTTTTTACCCGAAAATCAGTAACATGAACCATTTTTCATTTCAACATCATCATTATCATCACCATCATAATCTTTTCCATGTTTTAAAATCTTTCAGTAAAGACCCCACGGGTGGCAATACTCCATGTGGGTGCGCTAATCCGTGTCTTCTCCTCTCTTTTTGCTGGTAAAAGGAGAGAACATTTTGGGTAATCCCTTCAGTTTTGTGACGACGTCTTCTTCTTCTTTTCGTCCCCCCTTCTGTGGTGTAGATGCGGCGACAAGACAGACACAGACACTTTGTTATCACTTTAGAAGATCTTTTGGAACCCCGACGACTTGAATTTGCACATTCCCAAATGGAGAGCACAGATTTTGGGGGGAAGTGAATAATGAATTTCGGAATGGAGCTCAGAGAAAGAGAATCTGAAGAAATCGAATGAGACTGAAGCTTGACAGTGGTGTGTTCACAAGTCTGCATCTAACCTACCGTAAGACCTGTATTAGAAGGGCCGCCACATTCTCATGTTTGAGGCTCAAAGTTGAAAGTTAGGGGGGGGGGGTCGCTCTATTAGAGGGTTTACGGTACGAAGGATATCCTCAAGACATCAAACTTTTAGTATGGTTTTTAGCTCATTTTTTCTATCGGCCACATTTCCTTTCTTTCACTCACCATTTCATAATCTGCTCGTTGACAGAAAAACCACACCATTTCTTTTTTGTCCATGTCTTGACTTTCATATTTCACAAGCCAAAAAAAGAAAATGTTTGAAGAGTGCCGCGAAAAACGAGAAAAAAGTGTTTCTATATGAGACACAAGAAGAAGTGTGGTGTCTCGTTTGTCACCCTCTTCAAATTCAGCCTCCAGGGGACCATTTTCAGAGGAGAAGTCGCAAATGTGCGAGAAAACGAGAAAACGATGAGATGACATGTCACACTTCACCACCATCTATAGACTTCAGCATTTATTTCTGGAGGATACTGTAGAATTGCTCATTTTGAGCTGAATTATTGCAATTTCTACTTTTCTAATAGACAAAGTGATTTTTCTATTATATTGGGTGCGGTCACTTTTCTAATAAGTATTGTGACTTTTCTAACAGGTATGGTAACTATTCTAATAGGTATGGTCACTAATCTAATAGGTATGGTCACTATTCTAATAGGTATTTTCACTATTCTAATAGATATGATAACTATTCTAATAGGTATGTTAACTATTGTAATAGATATGGTAACTATTCTAATAGGTATGGTCATTTTTCTAATAGGTATGGTGACTATTCTAGTAGGTATGGTAAGGTGTAATTAATGGAAACTAGTAAATTCAAAACACAAATTTCGAAAAATTTATTAAAACTTAACAATTGTACACATAAAGAGATTATCGGTTGCATCTTGTTGTTTTTGAATTTTTGGCACATACAAAAAATTACTATTCAAAAGATCTTTTCTTAACTGACACGTTTTTAGCACCAATTCTAGTTGTCGACCGGTTGTAAAGGAGTAGATGGTTGTGGAAGTTCGATGGGGCATCGGATTCGAAATATGGTACCAAGACGGACCAACAGGACCTGCAACCATACATTTTAGTTTTTAATTCTCTAATTAGGCTACTTACCAAGAAAGTGGATTGGTCTCGAAAGTTCCATTATGATAGGAAGCAGCGAGGGCGTGATATTCCATGAAGACTCTAGTGGATACTGTGTATCCTAACACTATATCAATCATATAGTGCTTTCTGGCTAGAAGGATGGAGAATAAGGCGGTGAAGGCGAGAACATGGTAGATGTGGGAGAGTGGCTGAAAATTTTCAGATTAATAGAGAGCTGAACCCTCTTACTAATTAGGTACCTGAATTCGTTGCGGAGCGTAGGTTTTAAAAACCAAGAAGGCTGTAAAGATGGTGAGAGTGTGACCAGAGACTATCAAATCTCCACAAAGCTCTCTTGGTCGGAGTTGTTCGATTCCTGCACTCCAGAACATTTTGACCACTCTCCCGGCGACTAGTTCAAATGATGAGTTGGATTTTGGAGCGCAGTATGTGTTCACCGAGGGGACAGGGACCTGGAAATTTTGATAGACTGGGTTTGGCTAAGCTAAGCAGAGATGGAAATGGGCAAGTCAAAAAAGCTACAGGTCGACGGTACATTACCGGTCAATAGGATAAATCCAACCAACCTGGAAGATAGTGACACAAAGTGCCCGGAAGCAATAAGCCATTGCGATACAGAAGAACGTCCGTCGAATCACAATCCATCGGTGTTGATGTGTGAACATCACCAACAAAGCACTAATGAGCAAAATGATCATAATGTATTCAGCTATTCGAATCGCTCCACGAATTTCTGGGAAGTGTGAGAAGAAAAGATCGGGAAGAGGATGATAGTCATAAGGCACGCGTTCGTGCACCCAAGCAAGTGCTACTTCGTTGGACAACCAGCCGAAGCCCTGAAATTTTCTTAAATTGCATAAATAATAACCATTCTATCAGTTGGCAAATTTTTCATATCTTGCAAAGAAGCCAAGAAAAATCAGCTCAAACTTGACAGTGTGGAGGCCCTTATGTTACAGGTTTTACGGTAGTTGTGAGAATTCTACTACATTATTCCAAATTTAAAACCAAATTCTAAATTTTCGTAATTGTAAAAAAAATTCAATCACATCATAACCAGTTAACGAAATGTGGCAAACAACTAATAAAAATTGAGCAAATAATGTGATCAACCAGTGATCATGATGTGTTATCAATTGGTCTAGACCCAACTAGAGTCTTCGTTAAAAAATGAACTATGATGCAGTTTTAAAAATATGACGTACCACCATAACTGTCGCCACAATCGTCGGCCATTTGCTAACTTCTTTCAGTTTTCCTTCGGCTTTTCCAGCTTCCACATCATCGTCTATCGGATAGCTTTTGTCGGGTTTAATGAAATATCTGAAAGTTAAATTTAGATTAATTGGAGAGATTTTAAAATCATTTTCACACCAATTACCGTACCGCTAACGTTTAGCCAAAATATCTGGGTTCCTGGAAAAGAGATCAAATAGTGGTCAACTAGTAAAAATGCTTGGTATTATCATAACCACTTTAGCAGTTGACAAGTTTTTCATATCTTTCACAGGAACCGAGATATTTGGGCTAAAAGTTAGCGAGTTGGGTGGTCTTCTAGTAGAGTGTTTACGGTATTTCGCAAGTTTTAAAGTATGATAACTTTGTTGGGAACGAAATAGTGAACATTTTCGAATTTGAAAGATTTAACAAGACTTACTTTGAGCTCTGATCATCGTGTTCGTATGCGTATAGTAGTGTTTCGTTTTCAGCGTCCTTTTTCATCTGAAAATTATTATTTTTTTTGGATTGAATGTTCTTCCAAATTTCGAGAAGTTTAAAAAATCGAAAAAATAGAAATTCCCCAAAAGTATAATACAACAAAAAAGTTTCGAAAAGAGACTCCCCATTCTTTGGGACGGGTTGCTAGGATCCTCCGCAAACAGAAGGCAAGTCCTTCTTTCTCAATTTCTAAAAGAAGAAAAAATGTTGCTAAGGAATGAGAACTACTGCAGGAGAAAAAAGAAGAATATTAAAGTGATGTGTGTTGCTCTTTTTTCTCCAGGGGCACACATACATCTGCATCAAAAGAAGAAATAAATAGGAGAGAACTCGTTCTGATTTGATTTCTTTTTTTCTCATTTTCAGCTTCATTTAAAGAGCAGCAGCTGTGATTTTCTAAGAAGAAACCAAAAGTTTTTCGAGGTTAATTGAACCGAAAAATAAAGCACATTTTTTGGAAGAGATCTTTCAATGAACTTTCGGTCAGAATGATTTTGTGTGTGTGGGAACTGATAAAGATTGACGGATATCCGTTGTTCTTTAGAAGTGTCTAGAAACTGAAACTGGCAGAAAAAACTGAAAATTATGAAATATGAAAAAAAAAGGAAATTTTTGAAAAGAACTATCGTAGAACCTATAATAGAAGGGCACCCTAACTTTCAACTTTGAATCAATTTATCCAAATTCCTGTTAAAGATATGAAAAAGTTGTCAATTGATAAAAGTTTTATCATCATATCACAAACATTTTGTCAGTTGGCACATTTTTGAAATCTTTCATAGAAATTGAGATAATTGAGTTCTAACAGTGCGGGGCCCTTTTATTAAAGGTATTACGGTATAGAGTTTACAATTTTACATTGATTCAGATAGACCAGGACAAAAATGGAGCATGAGAAATTTTAGGAATCATTAGAATCAAAAATCGAGAATAGGAATAGGAATTGGAATTACTGACAAAAACCAAAAATAAGGTTATGCTTTAAAAAACGAGATTCAGACTTGGAAAAGTAAAAAAATAATTTTGTAGAAATTCAGAATCATGCAGAAAGTCAAATTCCTTAATTTTTAAATTTCAAAAAAAGACAAAACAAAATGACGACTTCAAAGTTGTTCGAAGTTTCATAATTGTACGGAATTTCCTAATATTCTGACTCTCTAAACTCAACTTATGTATACATGAAACTTTTGTGACGAATTCCGTAGCCTGCTCTCCTCCCCTCTATTTTAGTGAAAATCAAAAGTCAGAAACTCCACAATTTCGATTCTAACGGAAAAGAAACTGTGACCAACACTGTGACACCTCCTTTCCTGGTCAACTGATAAAAACGATTGGGTAAAAATAATAATGTGTTCCGTTTTTTGCGTCATGGTGACTTGTGACTCTTTCCTGGAGTGCCTTCGACGCGAAACCACACCAAAAAGACCCAATTTTATACATACTTCATAGCAAAGATCATAAAAATCGTGTCATGAAGGATACTCCACACTATAAAAATCTCATAAAATTGTCATTGCTCTTGTTCTTTTTATGATCGTCATGAAGAAAAAGTAGCTGAATTGAATTCTTTTGCAGGTGTTTTGGTGTTGGGCGCCGAGCCCATGGCAACATAGTTCAATTCATTGATCATTTCAGAGAACGATTTTCGAGAGATACCTCTAGCAAATTAAACAATAATTATGTAGCTAATTATCTATAACTACCTCACTGTAGTATACAAAAATTGATTAACAATGTGCTCCTTGTGTTTGCAGTACTTGCTCAAATAGAATCCCATGCACTTTGAGCTCAATTATCTCGGTTCATTTGAGAAATATCAAAAATCTGTTAACTAAAGAAATATTAATGATTTCATGATAAATAGTTTATCAGTGGACAACTTTTTGATATCTTTGATAGCAATCGAGATAATTGAGCTCACAGTGCACATAGGGTAGGTTTTTTCTTAGAGGAAATACGATAGTCGGAAGCTTTGTGATCTTTTTTCAGAAAGTGCAAATTTTTGATTCCTATTATTTCAGATTAGAAAAAAAAATACTAAAAATTAACTATGGGAAAAAGTTTATTATAAAAAAAATATAAATTTTAAATGTATAATTTTTCAATACCTCTTGTAGAAATTTTCAATCCAATCGTTTTGAACAATATATCTCTATGATATTAAACCGAATTACTTTTTTCTGATTAATTTTTTTCTTTGTCATTGTTTTTTTTCAATTTCCAAGAATTGGCAAGTCAAACCCAAAGAGACCAAACCAGATATTCATAATACAACAGTTCAATCTTTTAGAAAAAGTTTGAATTTCAAAAATTTTTAAATTTCGATTTTTTTTGAATTCCGTTCGGAAGATTTTAGCATGATTAATTTTTATGGTTAAAAAAAATAATGCTTAAACAATCATAAAAGAGAAAAAGTGTGAAAAATTGAAGCAGTGAACCAGAAAAAGTAATGAATTCATGCAAATTTTTCATGCACTTTAAAAAATTACTTTTTTTCAGAACTAAAAAAATTTCAGATTCCAAAGAATGGTCCCCAAACTGTCAAGTTTGAGCTCAACTATCTCAATTCATATGCAAGATATCGAAAAGTGATAAACTGGAAAGAAGTAACTTTTTTATCTTCGACAGAAACCGATAAAAATTGGCTCAAAGTGAAAAGTTGCGGGCCCTTCTATTACAGGTCATTACAACAAAAATTGGCCAAAATGGCTCAATCTTTTTCAGTTTTTCAACAAAAAAGTTACCAAAACCACAAAATTTGATATTCTAGAAGATGTTGATTCTTTTGGAACAAAAAAATTCCCCAAATGACTCAGTACTTCTCAAAACAATACAACAATGGAACAACTCTCGTCTCACCCAAAGCAAAAGTTTCTAAAACTGTTACCGATGTTTCATCAATCTGTTTTTTATCACACTTCAATAAGTGTCGTCGTAACCAACATTCTGAAAAATGTGTGTGATAAAAAGTCTGTGGTGTGCAAAACCACAAAAACATGCCTTCTCTTATCTAACCGTGCCCTAATATTGGAAAAATTTCTGTGTTTCGAGCTAAAACGAGAACGACACGACGACAGATCGAAAAGTGTGACTTGTCTTTTAAGCACTTTTTGGGGTGGAGCCAGTTTGATTTCTAGGTCATAGATTCAGATTTTGCATATTCAACAGCGTTGGAGCCTAGAATCGTTATACTAGTTATAAAAGTAAAAACTCAAAAAAAGGTTGACTACAAATCAAAAAACTGTTTGAAAAAAAAAGGGTTTACTGCCAATTTCAAGACAGAAGAAATTAGTCAAGCTAGAAAAAATCATACAAAAAACTTTTGATTTTGAAGATATACCGTAAAACCTGTAATAGAAGGGCCCCTAACTTTTAACTTTGAGCCAGTCTACCTCGGTTCCCTTAAAAACATCCTAAAAAATATCCAGGATTATTAAGGATACAGGTTTGATCCGTTCCAGGCGTTTTCCTACAAACTAAACTACCCTAACACTTTGGTATAGTGGCTTTCAGCTAAATTATCTCAATTCCTGTAAGAGATATCAAAACGTTGTCAACTGATAAATTGTTTATCATAATATCGCAAATATTTTATCAGTTTACAGATTTTTGATAGCTCTTATAGGAACCGAGTAAAAGAGCTTGTAAGATGGAGTCTATTAGAGCAAGTACGGTAATCAACTTCGAAATGCAGACCCCAGAATCTAGGATAGAATCATCCAAAACTATTAAAAAGCGATTCCACAATAGACCACGAACTTTGCACAATCCGAAATTTCCTTATCAGTTGGAGTGTGGTCGAATAAGTTCAGTGTTCATCAAAATCAAACCTCAAATCATGAAAAACAAGGAGCAATGTGATTTTTGAAATTATAGATCAATGACAGGTGTGGTGGTATGGACTGCACTCTTTGGGATAATAGAAGCCCACCTTCAACTTTGGGCTCAATTATCTCGATTCCTGTGAAAGATATCAAAAAGTGATCAACTCAAAAAATGTCTATCATAATACCACAAACATTTTATTTGTTATCAAAATGTGTATATTTCTTACAGGAACCGAGATATAAGAGCTTAAACTTGACGGTTTGGGTGGGCTTCTGTTAGAGGAAGTACGGTTTTTTTATTCAGTATTCCTAGAAAGCCAATTATGTTCTATAAAGACTAAAGTATAGATTCGAAATCAAACCTTGTATCCAAATCTCTCGGAAATCAAATTCTGACCTTTTCCAGGGATGAAAAGTTCCAAAAAATGGGTCTCCAAAAAAATCAGAAAAAAAAATCACATGATAAAAAATATGAGAAAAGGTGAATGGCACGGATATATACAAGAGTCAAAAGTGTGCTCATTGTGCTCTCTCGGAGAGAGCACCCTCCCAGTGGCATATATTGGAGCACACACTTTTTTCTGTGCTCCGGGGGAGCACAGTTTGTTTGCCGCCGCGCACTCTCTGAGAGACTCGGGAGTTTTACTGTCTTAGTTCGAAAAAATTTAGGGAGTAGTCAAATAAAAATGAGATTGACTTGTTACCAGAAGTTTTTGAGGAGAATTGATGGCAAATAGTGAGCTGGTTTTGGCGTTGAACTATTTACACTATTTTTAGATTTTTGAGAAAGGCGAAGGGTGTCCCAAAAAAGGAGGATTATTCCTAAAAATTCTGGTTACTAAAAATGTTCAGATCAATCTTTAAATTTTCGATTCAGTTTCTCTTTTGCAGTGACCAAATTTTTTATAAAGCTGAAAAGTCTGCTAGTCTTCTTCTAAGCTGCATATCTCTTCTGAATGACAATTTGCAAAAAAGTTGTCAACTACAAAAATGAAGCTCTAGTGTTGCTTAATTTATACTGATATTTTCAGACAAACACAATAATTACTAATTACTTTTATAGTTCATCAAACTAAACATTTTTTTTAGAAATAAATTATGAAGCTCATAAATTTCGAAGACGAGTTGCAAGAAAACCGCTGCAGAAATCCAACTTTTCAAAAATTATCCGTAATCTTGAATAGTTGACAAACATTTTAACACAGAAAAATGGTTATTCCGGTTTTCTCCTGATTCACCCATATCGTTGGAAGTCATCGTTCTTAGATCGTTCATAACTTGGCTCATTGTACACCCCAGAAGCTGAAATTAGTCTCAAACATTATCATTTTCAGCCTTTTATCCATTTCCGTCAAAAAAAAACCAATAAAATATCTAAACTCTCCAAAATCGCGTTTTTCTCTGAAAACGCATTTCCTCTGTTTGCCTCTCCCCAGTTTGAAGAGAAAAAAGTGGGCGGAGTCTCCTACACACAAAGTATAGTGGCCGGCGCGAACCCGGGAAGTGTCGGCTGCTTCTGGTGGAACGCGCGCTTGGCTCTATCTGTTGCGTTTATGAACTGTTCTGCAACGGAAAATCGAGGGAAATTGCTGAAAATTGGTAGACAGACACTTTGAAATACGGAGAACTCGAAAATTTATTTTTCAAGATGCAAAACATCCCAGAAAATCTGTAGATAGCTGTAGAAAACATTATGTTAATAATTGTCAAAAAGAAACAGTAAAAATAGTTTTTTAACCTCACAATTGGTTTCAAACTGTGTAATAAACCCCCGAGTTGCGGTTATAAATGTCAAAAACTTGTGCTTCATTGACTACTCATTTTCTAATAACCGAAAATCTTTTTTTTTTCCTAGAACATTATCGTAGTTTTATCAATAAGTTTGTCAAATCGACTCAAGTGTTCAAAAAATCACCTGACTCATACTCTTTTAAGACATTAACCTTTCCAGATAGTCTCAAAAATTACTATTGGTCACTTTTTTTCCAGATCACACTATGAACTTTTAGAGTTCTCTTCTCAAACACTACATTCTCCCAATTTCATCGATTTCGAAACCGCAAACAATTTTATTTATCAGTGCTAAAACCGCAGGAAATTGATAAGAACACAAACAGACGAGTTTCCGTTTAAAAAGAAAACACATGTTTTATGCAAAAGGAGTTTATGCTCAACAATTTTTGTGATAAAGGGACCAAACATTGAAATTCGCCTAAACACCGTAAACACTCTAATAGAAGGGCAGCCTATACTTTCACTTTGAGCTCATATATCTCGGTTCCTGTGAAAGATATCAAAAAGTGGTCAACTAACAAAATGTTTATTATAATTTCAACTACATTTTGTTAGTTTACCACTTTTCGATATCTTTCACAGGAACCGAGATATATGGGCTCAAAGTTAAAAGGTAGAGGTGGCGGGCTATTAGAGTGTTACATAGTATTTTTTAGCATTTTAGAATAGGTCGTGGTATTTAAAATTATAAAAGTCTTTTCTGTTTAAAAATCGCGTAATTTGAAAAAAAAGTATTATTTTATTAAAAACTATCCAGCTCATTCTCATTTACTCGTGTGAAGATCGACGCAACTTTTCAAAATGGTCAGATTTCTGAAAATTGCGTTTTAGGTCAAATTTTCATTCAGGCGGACAGCAATTCGACTCGCACCGCGATTCCAAAGACTGAAACTATAAAATCTGAAAGAAGTGGATCGTTGAGAACAGCCCGTCCTGGAGGCAACTCCACTGGTTTGAAGGTATTAGGGTCCCACAGCGAAAACTACCGTAGTCCAAACAAATTTTTCCAATTTTCTGAAATTTTAGTCAATTTTTTTTGGTTACGGTAGTTTTTGTTGTGGAATCTTCGGCCACCTCTTCCACATCCCCGATTTTGACCCCGTTTTCCAGGATGTCGTCGATATCCTTTGGTCTGCTCTAATGTTCATGCTCATGATCATCGTTCGTGCACTCCACTCGGCATTCGAGTTTCTATCCGATGCTTTCGTCAAAATCTACCGTATCCTTCTGTTCTGCTACCGTAAACCGCATCACGCCAAGGAGCTAATCGTGTCGACAATCCACATCATCAAAGTGTCTTACGATGCAGAGATCTGGACATGGACCGATATGTGGCAGATTTTTAAGTCGCATCTGATCGCTCCGATGACACGTGCACCACCACCACCAACTTCTCAGAAGTCGGTCAAGACCAAATAGGGTGACAAATTTAGTGAACTATAAAAGAGAATGAAATGTCTATCAGTGTTTTTTTTTTGTTTTTGCTTTGCTCTTTTTTTGAATTGTCTGAAACATCCTTCCATTTCGGTCGGTCGCCAATTCGTGCATTTGCGCGTCGCCAGTGTTTGCGTACAAAGCACTTTATATTACGACGCACGAAGAATTAATCGGTCAGTCGCGGCTTTTCCGAACGAATGGAAGCTTTAGTATAAAAAAGGAAAATTTTCAGATGAAAATCGATGTTACATTAAATGAGAAAAAAGTATAAAGTTAAAAAACAAAATAAAAAAGTTTCTCAATTATTCCTTTTTGGTCCATTTGACACAATCTTGATGCACAGTGACCGTATTCCAGTTCGTCGATCGATCCGTCCAATCGGACATTCCCTGTCCCGTGTGTCGATCGGCAACCTGGACTTGTACGGTTTTCTCGTCCCGACAGAGCTGCGAGGCACGAATGAATTTGGTTAGCATTTTGGTGCAATGCGGTAGAATGGGTCCTTTATCCATTTCCAGCACATACTCAGAACACTTTGAGCCCGCTTTTGAGATGATTTGGGAGGTTTTCTGAAAGTTATAATTAGCATACGCTTCTAGCACCAGACTCACATTCAAACTCAACAACTGCCCATACAAAAACGGCGAGCTCGCTATCAAAGTGGGCGGGATTTTTGTATAGGGACCTGTCTTCTCATGAACAATATCTGATGTCATCAGAGTGTTGTAGAGAGATTGCACAGCGGGACCTTTGACAAGAAGACAGGAAATGCCATCGCGTTCGGAGAGCTGGGTAGATAGCTGTCTTCTTGCATTTCCAACTCCTTTGACTTGCCGCGGAGACACGCCCACTTCTTTCAGCCAGTCCGCATTGGCTTTCGTCGGACTCTCATTCTCATCCTCCTCACTTTGATCACTATCTCTTTTTGGATCCTTCTTATCATCCCCTAGAATCCACGAATCCACTGGTGGCATTGATGGCAAGCCTTCTCCCAGCCTCGAATTCTCTCTAGAATCCGTCAGCAGACAGTCCATAGTGTTCATGTTAGGACCGAATAGACACACACTACTGCTCCGTTTCATGCTCGTTTTCGCTCCAATCACTTCATAATCGACACCTGAAATTTTGAAATTCAGATGAAACATTTAGAATAGAGCGCACTTGCTTAACCTACCTTGCTTCCTCAAATGCTCTCTTGTCGATGACGTGGTATGTGATACCAATGCAACTAGCTCCTGCCCCCTCCCAAAGCACGATTGTGATGTCTCATCAGCTCCTCCGAACACATCTACGTCTTCTGAATTTTCTGACTTCTTGGTGAACAACACATTGAATACAGCAGATGCCACGTAGAAGTGATCCCTCTCTCCTTTCTTATAAGACATGAAAAGCTGCTCATAGCACTCGACCCACTGGGTGAACATGGTATCCGTACAAAGGGGTGGGAGAGGTACACGTGCCACGTTTCTAAAAATTAGGTTAGTGAAATGCGCTCTATTGAGCCTAAGATGGCTTACTTTAACTCCGAAGTGATTCTTGGGTACAACGTCATCCCGGGCACTACTGGAAATTGATAATAGAGCGCGGAAGCTTCAAGGAGAGCTAGCACAGATGACGGGGCGTACACTGAAGGGTCCTCTTGTCCAGAAATATACATTCGATTATGGTACTTCACTGCGTCGTATCGCTCTATGGCGGGTATCCGTACAGCGACAATCCCCGTGGATTTTCGAGTATTCATCCAGGGAAATGGGAATTTCGAGACCAACCGGAGCTTTCCACCTATTCGATTATCCACCGGGATATCTGGAGAGGATTCTAGCTCTACCACAGGAAGAGAACCGGAAGATGAGGAGGCGGGAAGGAGCTGTGAGAAATCGACTGCGTGGAATTCTTGAAGCAACGTCGGATCGAAACTTTTCACCCTGGAAAAGTGTGGAGTCTTCCGCTTTCTTGGCGACGTTCTCTTCATAGGCGATTTCGTCGGCGTTTTTTGCGATTCCGCAACTCTGAAAATATTTTATTTTACTTTTTCACACATCACAATACCAACTTCAAATAATTGGCTCCAAACGAATCCTGCGCATCTTCAGTCTCATCGCAGAACGTCACTTGGTTGCGCCGCTTCTTTTGAGGAGATCCTACTCTGAACGGGTTATTTGTGGGCGCCGGGCAGCTCTCTGTGTTCACATCGAGCCCTTCAAATGATACAGGAGCAGGAGCAGCCGGTAAAGTCACATTTCTACTGCTTGTCGACTTTCGCTTTAGATGGTTTTTAATTCGATCTCTTGGATTATACGGCTCACTCATAGAGGCTGAAAATGTTGTAATTTTTAGTGAAATTCTTGAAAATTCGCTGATAATTTCAATTTTAATTTTCAAATTATCAGCTGTTCGCGCAAATTCAAAATTAGCCATAGAGCGCCACTAGAATAGCGCCATCAAACTTTGCTGACCCATATTCCGCACCTTGGCGCATTCCTAGTTTTTCTATATTTTTTTTCGCAATTTTTCCCCTTTTGCTCTCAGAAAACAATCTAAATCTCAGAATTTGTCTTTTTTTCAGGTAATAAAAATGTCACCAGATGATCAAGTAAAGAAAAAGAAAAAATCGGTGAAGTTCGCAGAAGAAGCGCCGCCAAAAACCGTTGAGAAGCCGAAGAAAGTGAAAGGCTCGAAGAAAATCGAAGTTTCCGTGGATTTGGGTGCTAAAGATGTGGTTAAAGGAAGAAAAAGAAAATATAAGATGAAGAAAAGTCAGGCAGAGTGAGTTTTAAAGGAATGTTAAGCTGCTCAATACAATAATTACAGAAAAAGACAGAAGCTGATGGAGAGTTTAGTAGGACCACAGGTTGATGAAATGGATTTTGAACCAGAGCACAAAACATTCGCAGATTTTGGATTGGACGAGAGAATTTTAAAGGTGCGCATTTTTCAAATCCTCTTATATCTAAAGTTTTGTTTCCAGAGCATCGGAGAACTCGGTTGGGAGAAATGTACACAAGTCCAAGAGTCACTCATCTCACTGGCACTCGAAAACAAAAATATCATGGGAAGAGCTCGTACTGGATCCGGTAAAACTGGTGCTTTCTTGATCCCGCTTGTCCAGAAACTCATCACCGAATCCAAAACGAATGACGGATCCGTTGGACCATCCGCAGTGGTGATTGCACCAACCAAAGAACTCATTACACAGATCTACACGCTTTTCGTGAAGCTTTCACAGGCTCTTCCGTTTTTGCAGGTATCAATTTTTTACTATTTTAACCTCTAATTTCTAAACTTCCAGGCTATCAACCTGTGTGACATCAATGAGGAAGAGAGCTCTGTCTGGCTTGAAGATCGGTCCCATGTAGTTGTGACAACACCAGGAAAGCTCCTAAGAATGTGTGGATTACGTCCAGAGTACTGCTCTATGGTCAACTATTTGGTTATGGATGAAGCCGATTTGTTGCTCTCGTTTGGTTATGAAGAAGAGATGATCAAAATCCGCAGCAAGCTCCCACCAACCTATCAGTGTGTCTTGACCTCTGCCACGTTGAAAGATGACATGACCACTCTGAAGAAGTTGTTCATGACCGGGCCAGTCATCACTATCAAGCTCACAGAAGGAGACCTTCCGAATTCCGATCAACTGACCCAATACCAGCTGACATGTGGATCCGATGAAGAACGATTCGCTATTCTTGTGGCGATGTTCAAATTGAAGCTAATTGTTGGAAGATCGATTCTATTCGTGAATTCCATCGATAGATGCTACAAGCTGATGCTCATTCTTCGTGTCTTCGGTCTCAAGTCATGTATTCTCAACTCCGCGATGCCAGCTAACTCTCGTTGCCACGTCATCAATCAGTTCAACGAGGGAAGCTATCAAATTGTGATTGCTTCTGATGTCTCTGATGCAGATGGATCCAAGTTGAAGGAGGAGTTGAAGGATGCGACAGAGGAATCAACAGAAGGAAAGAAGAAAGAGAAAAAGGGTGGAAAGAAGTTGGACAAAGAATCCGGAGTATCTAGAGGAATCGATTTCCATCACGTTTCCAATGTGGTCAACTTCGACTTCCCCGAAACCACCGACGCCTACATTCATCGTGTTGGAAGAACCGCCCGTGGTTTCAACAAAGGAACTGCTCTCTCCTTCTGTACGCCACAAGAACGACCGCATCTGGAGACGATTCAAGAGGAGATCAATCAGCAAATGGGACGAAAAGTGCTCCAACCCTACGAGTTCCGTATCAAAGAGCTGGACACTTTCCTGCTGAGGACTCGTGAAGCACTCAGCAAATGCACTAAAGGAGTCATCAAGAAGGCTCGACTGAAGGAGATTCGTCAGGAGGTTTCTAGTTTCTAGTTGTAGGGTTAACCAACTAAAATCTATTTTTTCCAGCTCATGCGCTCTGCCAACCTCCAAACGTTCTTCGCCAAAAACGAACGGGAGAAGCTTCTGATGCAAACTGATTGCCACCCAGTCATGCTGAAAATCAACTCCCCAGCCATCGCCGACGTCACATCCTACATGGTTCCAGAAGCGCTACGTGGCATGGACTTCTCCGCACCGGGCAACAAGAACCGTCGCTACAATATGGGACAGAAGCATCGGCAAAAGCTGAAGCACAAGTTCCAGAAGAAGGGAAAGGATCCACTGAAGACGTTCAAGATCTGATTTGCACTTTTTGTCTTCTTGTTTTTGTTATCGTTATCGTTAATTTTTATCCTTATTGTTACTTTTTTCCCCCACTAAAGTCTTGCTGTTTTCTTTTGCCTAGATCATTTAAAATTGAAAAATTTATAGATGCGATTATCTTAAAATAAGTTAGAAATTCACAAAATTGTCTCCTTCTCCTCCTCCGCTTATTTCTTCTTTCCTCCACGCTCCTTGACCTGGAGAATGATAAGAGATCGATTGTGTAGATTGTAGTAGGCGCTGCTCAGGTTGTCTTTCACAAAGAATCCATCGCTCATCAGTTTTTGTTTTCCAATCGCCATTGAGTATCTATCCTGGATTTGCTGTTTGAGTTCCGAAAGCTAAAAAACTTTAGTTAGTCTACTGATGCCATATACCCCCCCCCCACTTCTCCCAACTCACCGGTGCTGTAACCTGCACATTGAACATCACAATCGATCCATCCATTCCATTCTCCGGAGATTGTGGCAGCTGAACCATCACCTCAATCGATCCATTAACCTTCTTAAGCCACTCCTCTTCAGGCTCCAAATCCTCTTCAGTACGAGCCCTTTTAGCTGGTGGCCCACTTCCGAAATCCATTGGTCGTGGTGCTCCAGGCATTCCCATTGGTGGTGCTGGTGCTCCAGGCCACTGCCCACCTGGCATCTGTCCCGGGATACTTCCGATTCCTTGTGTGATGGTGACACTTCCCTGAGTGGTCTGATGATGTGGCATTTGATGTTGCTGCTGTCCGATTTTCTCCTTATTCGGGTCGGCGACAAAACCGTGCTGACGATGGATCTCATTGATTTGTTGATCTGAAATTTTTGCCGGTTTTTTGGAAATGACCTAGTTTCAGTCTTACCAATAGTGACCTGATTCTGAACAGCTCTTGTGATCATATCTCTCGACTCCTCAGTTCCATCCCAAATGAGCTTATTCTGCCCTTGCTGACCTCCTTCCTCCTCACCCAATTTCTTTCCAATCATCGTTTGCTCTCCACCGACTCCGAAGATATCAGTACGACGTTCGGCGAACTGTCCGAGGTTTCTAGAGATATCAGCACCCAAAGCAAGCACCGGCTCCTCTGCGGATCTCTCTCCAACATAACGATCCCTGTCTTCTTTGTACTGCGAATCGACCGTGTTGTATCTAACATGCTCATCCAGCTTTCCGGATGGCAGCTTCTCTCCAGTCAATGGAGAAACAAACCAACTTTCCTTCGACGGTCTCTGCTGTGTCTTCTGATTCTTCTTTGGATCGTAATCTCTCACAATCACATCCTTCTGCTTCGTAGGTGGCAGTGGAGCGGTGAACGATGGTGTCTCAGCTGGTGCAGCTGCTTCAGCCTCATCTTCAGAATCACTCTCCTCCATGTCCATCTCTTGCATCTCAGCAGCAGCCTTTTGCATCTCATTTCTAGCTTCCAGAAGGATTCTGGCACCGACATCTTTTGGAGTACAAAGAGGTGGCAACTGGGAAGAGTCTCCCGGCTGGAAGTCCACTGTCTGAACTACCACGAAATCGTGCCAATCGATTTGCGCATACGCCATTCGCTCCTTCTCGGCTTCTGCCTCCTCACGATCCTTGAGTCCCTTCTGATGCTTCTCCCAGGAGACTCGATAGTTGATGTCATCCAGAAGTTTCTTCTTATTCTTCGCATCGTCTTCTAGTTGCTCCACGATGTTGGTTGATGGGACAAGAACTCGTTGGTATTGATCGACGAGCTTTGTGAAGTATTGGAAGTTACAATGAGCTGGCTTCAAGAAGTCGAATTGGTAGTTTCTGGCCTCTCTGGTCATTAGCTGGGTTAGAAATTGACGGCCATTTCGGGCAACGAACAAGGCGACAAGGCGGATGAGATCCCTGAAAAAAACAGTTCAATAAGTAAAAAATAATGAGCCACTCACAAATCATAAGCGTTGATCGTAGATGGATCAGCAGAGAAATCAAAAGCCAGTGGTGGAGCTGTTGGAATAAATTCCGCCTTCTTGACATGTGAAACCACCGCTGGCGGCGGTTTCGGGGCCTCCACTCGACCCTCCGAAAAATCATAAACCATTTTCTTATAGTAGGCATGGTATGGATCGGTGATGGAGAGAAAGTTAAACTTTGGATTTTTCGCCTCCTTCTCGCGAATCTTATTCTCAAAATCCACACCGTTTTTGGCGACGAATCGAGCGGTTTTGTCGACGATAGCTGAAAATTATTTGCAGTTGAGAGAAATTTATTTTTGAGGAACTACTCACTTCGAATATCCGGCGGCGGATAAATCAGCCCGATAATTGTTTTTCCGGAGAGAGATGGCTCATTGTTCATCGAGTCCTCCTCACGGTTTGAGACTTTTGACGCCATCATCGTCTGCAAAAAAATTGGTTATCATAAAATCGAAAAAACGCAACTGAAACGGCAAAAAACTTGTAAGAAAACGAAGAAAAAAGGAAAAATCCGATTTCGAAAAATGTATTGAAAATTTCTAGGCCACCTAAAAAGTTCGGCCACCGACATACTTTGCGAAACGCAAATTTCTGTTTACTGAACTAGGTTTATTTGACAAAGCGTATTACTTTTGTATGTAATAAAATATTTTGAACTTAAAAATAATTAAAAAAACTATTTTAAGCTTGTTTGAAGTTTCTATCCCTTTCTAACCGAGAGCTGGCCGAGTTTTTCAACTGTGCGCAAAGTCGCGCTCCATTGCGAAAATTTCAGAAAATTTTTATTTTTTGCCTTTCCTTCAATTAAAAATCTTAGTTTTCAGCAGGAAAGCCTTAATTTTGTTATGAAAAAAAATATTTGAAAATTCCAGGTAAAAAATGACCGAGGAAGAATCAACCTCCCCACAGATCTCTGTCAGTTTTGTCTCCGAAGACGCCAACGAACTCGGCGGATCCGGAATCTTGGTTCCTGTGGATATTTCAACGAATCAGTTGCAAATTCTTTGTAATCAGTTGCTCGGAAGTAGCGATGATCCAGTCCCAATTTCTTTCTTCACACAAGATGGCTCGGAAATCGTGGATAATATTCGGAAGTCGCTAAAGGAAATTGATTTTGAAACGGTAAGCTGTTCTATCTAACTAAGGAAAAATACTAAATTTCAGACCTTAAAATTAGTTTATCAACCTCAAGCAGTGTTCCGTGTGCGTCCAGTCACCAGATGTTCCGCCAGTATTCCAGGACACGGAGAACCAGTCATCTCCGCTCAATTCAGTCCCGACGGTCGTGGTCTAGCTTCCGGATCCGGAGACCAAACAATGCGAATTTGGGATATCGAACTGGAACTTCCATTGCACACCTGCAAAGCTCATAAGAATTGGGTTCTATCTATCGCCTGGTCGCCAGATGCCACGAAGATTGCTTCAGCTTGCAAGAATGGAGAAATTTGTATTTGGGATGCTAAAACTGGACAGCAAATTGGGAAAACCCTCAAAAGGCATAAACAGTGGATTACTAGGTTTGAGATATACATTAACTTGACTGAAAAT
This sequence comes from Caenorhabditis nigoni, assembly GCA_027920645.1. Classification (NCBI taxonomy): domain Eukaryota; kingdom Metazoa; phylum Nematoda; class Chromadorea; order Rhabditida; family Rhabditidae; genus Caenorhabditis; species Caenorhabditis nigoni. The sequence goes on along the minus strand of CP115865.1, from coordinate 19,624,743 downwards.
TTCCCTTTATTTCAGTCTTGCCTGGCAACCAATGCACAAAGACGCAACGTGTCGCCTGCTAGCTTCATCTGGAAAAGATGGCAACATTTTCATCTGGGATACAGTTAAAGGCACCGTTGTTAGATGCTTGAGTGGTCACACTGCATCTGTAACCTGCTTGCGATGGGGTGGAGAAGGCCTCATCTATTCTGGATCCCAAGATCGTACTGTGAAGATGTGGAGAGCTGACGATGGAGTGATGTGCAGGAATATGACTGGCCACGCCCACTGGATCAATACATTGGCACTGAACACCGACTATGCACTTCGAACGTCGTGTTTCGAGCCCAGCAAAAGATGTATCAAGCCGGAAACCATTGAAGATTGTCAAAAGGTGGCCCAACAACGCTACGATGCAGCCATTAAGATTGCTGGAGGAGAAAGACTCGTTTCAGGATCCGATGATTTTACTCTATTCATGTGGAATCCAAAAGAAACGAAACAGTCGATTAATAGAATGACTGGACATATGCAGTTGGTTAATCAGGTGGTATTCTCTCCTGATACTCGTTACATTGCATCGGCGTCATTTGATAAATCGGTGAAGCTATGGTGTGGAAGGACCGGAAAGTATATTGCTTCGTTCAGGTAATCGCTACAGCTGAATCTCTTTTTCAAAAATAAAATGCTTCAGAGGTCATGTGGGCCCAGTCTACCAAGTTGCCTGGTCTGCTGACAGTCGTCTTCTGGTATCTGGATCCGCTGATTCTACACTCAAAGTTTTCGAGCTCAAAACCAAAAGTCTGTACTACGACTTGCCGGGACATGGAGACGAAGTGTTCACCGTTGACTGGAGTCCAGAAGGAACGAAAGTTGTTAGTGGCGGAAAGGATAAGGTGCTCAAACTGTGGAGACAATAATTGACCAGATTTTTTGAATATTGTTTTTGTTACAGCTATTCGTTTTGTTATCATTCTATTATTTTTGTTGAAGGTTTCATAAAATTGTTTTCTAATTCTGAAGCGACACAGCATATTTTTCAGGTGGCGAACATTTTTTTCGCATCAGAGAACCCAGGTTTTCAGCAAGTTTCCGACGAAAATCACAATTTTCAGCCTTTCCAGTCAAAATCTTAAAATTTACAGATTCTGACATTACTGTCTATTCAACACAATGTGGACGCGCCGCAGGTTGCAAAGCGACACGCCCCTTTATGAAACGTGTGAGAGAAGAGAAAAATGAGCGCGTTTCATAAAGGGGCGTGTCGCTTTGCAACCTGCGGCGCGTCCATGTTTTGTTGAATAGAGAGTATTTCTGAACGATTATTCTAAGAAATCTTTTTTTCGTATCGAGAAAGTCGAGTTTAAACAGATTTTACACTGAAAATGAAATTTTTTTCACTGGCCGAACTTTTGCGAGGACGAGAAACCCGGCGACCCTCCGCACTTGCGCTCCACCGGACTCAACGAAAATTCTGATTTTTTCGCGTTTTTTATTTAGGCGATCGATTTATGTTTAATTTCGTCGATTTCTGTCAATTTTTTAGATTTTTCAAGCAAAGAAATGGAGTCGGCATCAAATTTTGACCCAGATATCGATGAAAAATCATAGGGAATCTCGTAGAAATCGTTCAAAACTTTGGGTAATAGGAGTGGCTATTACAAGAAGTATCACAGATTTTCACTGAATTTTTTGTTTGTTCAAACCAAATTTTTAAGTACTAAAATCTCAATTTTGGTCTTTCTGAATTTTATCTTCTCACTGATTCTAAGAGAAAATGACGCAAATCTTGTTTCCAGGAAAATGGCTATCCAAAAGAAGAAGAAGGTAGCAGCAGCAGCCGTCGCTGCGCCGGAAGAGCCGAAGAAAGCAGTCAAGCGACCGGTAGAAGCTTCAGCTCCAACTCCAAAGAAGAAAAAGAAGGTGGTAGTGAAGAATGGCGGAGACGTGTCAGCGAAAAAGAAGAAGGTGGTGAAGAAAGTGAAGAAAGTGGCAGAAGAAGAGGAAGAGCCAGTGGAGAAAGAGGTCTCGAAGCTTCAGTTGCTAGATGATGATGATGAGGAAGGTCTTGATGGATTGGATTTCACTCAACAAGAGGGAAGTGATGACGACGATTTGAGAGATGATTACTCTGATGATGGTAGGTCAACCTGGTTAAAGTATATGAATCTATTTTGAAATTAATTTCAGACGATGATGACCTTCCAATTGAAAAGAAGTCAGCTGCTCTCGACAAGAAAAAGGAGAAGATTTTGAAGGAAGGAGAAGAGGAACTCCAACTCAACATCGCCAACCAGGCAACCTTCGAACTTCCGTCAGTGGAGGAAATTGAGAATGAGATGAAATCTGTGCCCAACTTGGAAATCATCAAACAACGCATCGCTGATGTTATCCAAGTTCTCGGAGACTTCAAGAACCGTCGTGACCCAGCGAAATCCCGTACCCAGTATGTGGAAGTGCTCAAGAAAGACCTGTGCTCTCAATACGGCTATAACGACTACCTAATGGGCAAATTCATGGATTTGTTCCCAAATGGAGCAGAGCTTCTCGAGTTCCTAGAGGCTAACGATAACCCAAGACCAGTCACCATTAGAGCCAACTCTTTGAAAGTCAAGCGTCGTGATCTCGCCAAAAACTTGATCAATCGTGGAATGAACGTTGACCCAGCTGCCGAATGGACCAAGGTCGGACTCGTTGTGTACGACTCTCAAGTTCCAGTTGGAGCAACTCCGGAATACCTCGCTGGCCACTACATGATCCAAGGTCTCAACTCTCTTCTCCCAGTTATGGCTCTTGCGCCACAACCTGGAGATCGTGTGCTGGATATGTGTTCCGCTCCCGGAGGAAAGACGTCCCATATTGCCGCTTTGATGAAGAACAGTGGAACTTTGTTCGCTAATGACGCTAGTTTCGATCGTTGCCGTGCTATCATCGGTAACCTTCACCGTCTCGGAGTTAACAATGCAGTGGTGTGCAATTTGGGAGGAGAAGAGTTCTCGAAGATCAAGCCAAATGGATTCGATCGTATTCTTCTCGACGCACCTTGCTCTGGAACCGGAGTTATCTGGAAGGATCAGTCTGTAAAGACTTCTAAGGACTCTCAGGATGTTCAAAGACGTCACACTGTGCAAAGACAACTGATTTTGTCTGCATTGGACTCTTTGGATGCCAATTCCCCGAACGGAGGCTACCTAGTCTATTCCACTTGCTCTGTGCTTGTTGAGGAGAACGAAGCCGTCGTCAACTTCCTTCTCGAACGTCGTCATTGCGAACTCGTGCCAACCGGCCTCGCTATTGGAGTTGACGGCTACACTCGTTTCCGTGACTACCGCTTCCACCCGTCACTCTCAATGACCAAACGCTACTATCCTCATGTTCACAACATTGACGGTTTCTATGTAGCTAAAATCAAGAAGCTCTCTAACGCAAAGATGTCGAAGCAGGCAGTGCTGGAAATGGAGAAGGAGAAGGCGTCGGCAAAGTCGCAGAAAAAGAAGCAAGCCGCTGAGGAAGCTGAGGATTCCGAAGAAGAGTCAGGAGACGAGGAGAAGGCACAGAATGGAAAGGCTAATGGAAAAGCTGAAGCTGGAAAGAAGAAGAATAAAAAGAAGGGAGGAGATGATTCCGACGATGATGAGGACGTAGAAACAGCGCCAAGTAAGAGAATCCCATATAGAAAAAATGTTGATTATTAATTTTGCAGTGAAAAACATTGGATCCGGTGCCCGTGCGAATAAGAAACGCCGTAATCAGAAAAAGGCTGCTGCTAAACAAGCCGCTGTCAAAGAAGATGATGGATTCAATACTGTGAGCTCTTTTAGAAGTTATTCTATAAAACTGATTGTATTTTTCAGGTCGGAAATGTGAAACGCGCCAAGAAACCCACACAATTCAAGTCAAAAGTGCCGAAACGTGCCGCCGCCCGGACTGGAGCCAAATCTGTCAAGAACCGACGAAAGAAGATGTTGGCGAAGCAGCAGCCATAGATACTTCTTCTATAATATCCCCTTTTGCTTGAGTTATCTTGTTGTTTTACACTTGTTTTTCGTTATTCTTTTTCCCCCATTTATTGGATTCCTCCCCCTCTAAACTATCAATATCATTATTATTATACCCTTGTTGATTTTTGTTTTGAATCTTTTTTTCTGAACTGTTTTCATCTGACTCTTTTTTGTGAGGTTTTTTTCACTGGTCTCATCTACCAGAGTCTTACTTTGATGTCTTTTTGTCTATTTTTTTTCCCAGAGAACCTAGAATTTCAGAATCCAAAGACAATGTCAGCGATTCGCGACGAGTGGGACGAGATTCCGGATTCGGAGCTTCATGAGACGCTTCTCGAGAGAGTCGAGGGCCTCGGAGAGATGTTCCCGGACGCACTTCGCTCGTTGGTTCACTCCACAGTCTCCTGGTCTACTTGGGGTGTGAAAGGAGTGGTGAGTAGAAGCTTCGAATTGAACTGGAAGTCTTGAACTCCCTTTATGGGATTATTCAGGCAGGCAGAAAGCCTAGTTGACCTATTTTTCTTATTCAGTGAACAAGAAAAATAGCTAAAATTCTAGGGATTTTTACCTAGCTGAATAATCTTATTAAAATTTTACCCAAAATCAAAATCTCTTTCAGTTCTCCCTGACAAAAAGCACAGTTTGGGTGGTATCAACGACGTCGCTCATCGCCTTCCTTCCATACATCATCGAAAAGGAGCGAAGTGACCTGGAGAAGACCCAAGTCGCCCAACAACGTCAGATGCTTCTCGGACCATCGGCCGCCATTCAACAAGCCAAGACTGCTTAAAATCCATCTCCTGTTGATCCCCCGAAATTCTCAAATTCCCCAATGATCGTTCATCTGTAGTTTCTTTTAGCTTTTACCTCTTTTCTTCTTCTTCTTATGTGTTAGATTTTCATTAATATATATTCAAAAATCATAAAAATTGTTCGTTCAAGCAGTTTAGGGGTTTCGTCGACCTAGAACCTACCTAATTGCATGTCCATCTCCCCCATTGCATTTTCGTATGTCTCCTCCACACATACAAACATCCACGTTGCAATTTCTTAAATTCCCAGAATAATGGCTTCTCCCGAGCCCCAGACCTCAGAAGATCCACCACCGCCCGTACTAAAACAGGAGATCACCGAACAAGAGAAGCCTGAAGAGGAACAGGATCATCTAGAAGGCACGTCTTCTCAAAACGTGATGGCTAGCGATCGCTTGGCTGCTCCAGCTCCAGTCCGAAGTCCGCCAGAGAGGATGATAGATCCGAAAGATAAGCCCGTGTTGGATCAGGAGAGATATCTGCCCATTGGTAAGGCGGAGAAACGGAGATTAAAAAAAAAATCAGAAATTTAAACTTGAAAAATGCTGAAATTCAAGAAAATTCAGAAAAAAAATCCGGAAAAATCGAAAAATAACCTTCAAAAGTACCTCAAAAACCTAAGAAATGTCTAAAATTTTGCGAAAAATCGAAGAAAAATCGCAAAAATCCGCTATTTTTTCAGAGTTTTCCGTTTTGGTGGGAATTCAAAAATGATTCCAGAACTTCCCAGAAGTTTCCAAAAAGTGACGAGAACTGAGATTTTTTCGCTTTTCATGCGATTTTTCGAGAATTTGCGATTTTTTTGAATTGTTTTTGCAGCTATATGAATTTACAGATTTTTCTAAATTTTTTGATCTTCGCCCCCCTCTAAAAATGTCCGTTTCCAGCCAACGTAACTCGTCTGATGAAGGGACAAATGGATCCGCAAGCAAAGTTGGCGAAAGACGCGAAGGAGTGTGTGCAAGAGTGTGTCTCCGAGTTCATCACCTTCGTCGCTTCCGAAGCCGCCGAGATTTGTAATCAGCAGAAGAGGAAGACGATTATGGCAGGTAAAAATTTGGGTTTCTCATGTTGCTGTCTGTGTTTCCGTTAGTCTAGATGTCTTTATGCTATAATGCCACGTGGCTTTCTGTAGGAACCGCTGTGGTACAGGGATGTTCGGTATGGAATTTCGAAAATTCTGAAGTTCCGAAAATTTCCAAATCGGAATATTTTGAATTTTCGAAATTCAGATTTTTTAAAAATGGGAAAATTCGAATTTTTAAAAATCGGAATTTTCGACATTCCGAAAAATTCCGAAAAAGTCATTCCGAACATCTCCGGTCCCTGCTACAGTGCCACGTGGCAAAAAGCTTTTATAGTGTTTGAACTGTTGTGGTATGCTGTTGCGCTTTAATGAGAAGGTGACGTGGCTTTTGAGCTGTAAAATCGTCTAAAAATTCCGGGAAAATTTGAATGTTTAACAGACCTAAAACTTTGCCACGTCACTTTCTCAATGAAGTGCAACAGCATACTGCAGCAGTTCGAACTCTGTGGCGCGTTTTCTAACCACCTATATAACCTATAATCCATTTCCAGACGATCTCCTCACCGCAATGGAATCTCTGGGCTTTGATAATTTCGCTGAGCCAATGCGAATCTTTCTTCAAAAGTACCGTCAAGTGCACCGAATCACCGGCCCCTACCACGTCCACCATCCCAACTACAAGCGACCGCCGCAGTTCGAGAACGATCCACCAGTGCCGCCTCTATTCTTCGAGACGCCAAATGGGAGAAGATGTAGGTTTTTTTATCATTATTCTGGTACGGTGATTGTAGCCGATGGTCCTAACACGACAACTACCGTAGCCTATATTTTTGTAAATTTATTCAGGCACCGAAACGAAATATGTGATCAACGGTACAGAGGTCATTAAGGACGCTCCATTTGACAACGAATGGAACGAGGAGACTGGAAATCACGGTGGAGATCTTCTTCAGAGGGAACTGGCTGATGAGAATGGTCAAGAGATGGAAGAAGTCATTCATTATGAGGTAAAACACATGGAGCTCGATCTGCTGTGGTATGCTATTGCGCTCTAATGAGAAAGTGACGTGGCAAAGTTTTTAGCTTGAAACTTCTAGAACTTTGCCACGTCACTTTCTCAATAAAGCGCAATAGTATACCTGATAGATGGTCCTTTAGCGGAGACGTCCGGAATGACTTTTTTGAGAAACGGAATAAAAGAATTTTCTCGGAATCCGGAATCCGGACAAATAAAAATTTCCCGGAATCCGGAATCCGGAATGAAACTAATTTTCCGGAATCCGGAAAAAATAAAAATTTCTCGTAATCCGGAATCCGGAATACGGAATCCGGAAAAAATATTTTATACGAAATCCGGAATATGGAATCCGGAATAAAAAAAGTCCGGAAACCGGAATACGGAATCCGGAAAAAAATATTTTATACGAAATCCGGAATATGGAATCCGGAATAAAAAAATCCGGAATCCGGAATACGGAATCCGGAAAAAAATATTTTATACGAAATCCGGAATATGGAATCCGGAATAAAAAAGTCCGGAAACCGGAATACGGAATCCGGAAAAAATATTTTATACGAAATCCGGAATATGGAATCCGGAATAAAAAAATCCGGAATCCGGAATACGGAATCCGGACAAAACTTTTTTTTACGAAATCCGGAATGAAAAAAAGCACGGAATCCGTAATCCGGAGTACGGAATCCGGACAAATCTAATATTTAGAATGTCTAGAAAATAACCTACAGTACTTGCAGCGTAACGATGATGATATGGAAGAAGGATCTTTGGAACCAATAATCGGGGAAACGATCACAATCACAATGGACCAATTCACCGACGACGATGATGTCAATCAGCCGGGAGCGATCGCTTTAGAACAGCAACAACAAATGCAAATCTACTACGATCCGCAGTCGAAACGACATTATGCTGCCAAAGAGAGTTAGTGTCCCTTTTAATAGCTTAAATACATGACAATTAATAGCTCCGATATGGGGCCAATTATTAGCTAGGATTTGGAGGGTTTTATGACTCCTAGCACTAAAACTACTGTAGCTTTATATCTGCGCAATTAGCTTTTGATTTAAAAAATCCACATTTCAGCACCGAATGGAATGGAACTCTATCCGCTGGTCATTCAGGACAAGCCGCTTCAACTGGAGAATGTGGAGACTGGGGATAATGTGAGTTTTGCGTTCCCAACTTTTAGCGAGACATCTAGACAAACAGATACACAGACAGACTTAGCTGGATACACACAGGGTTTGAATTGCTGTGGTATGCTGTTGCGCTCTATTGAGGAGGTGACATGGCAAAGTTAAAAACTCAAATTTCGCGGCAATTTTTATGTCTAACACTTCGCCACGTCACATTTCTCATTGGAGCGCAATAGCATATCACAACAGTTCAGACACTATAAAAGCTTTTTGCCACGTGGCACTGTAACAGGGAACGGGGATGTTCGGAATGACTTTTTCGGAATTTTTCGGAATGTCGAAAATTCCGGTTTTCAAATTTTCGGCATTTCAGAATATTCCGATATTGAAAAAATTTCAAAGTTTCGGAATTTTCCGATTTTCGAAAAATCTGAATTTCGGAAATTCAAAATATTACGATTTGGAAATTTTCGGAACTTCGGAATTAATTCCGGAATTTTCGGAATTCCGTACCGAACATCCCTGTACCACAGCGGTTCGTACAGAAAGCCACGTGGCCTTATAGCATTAAGACATCTAGACTAACGGAAACACAGACAGCAACATGAGAAACTCAAATTTTTCCAGCAATTCATGATGAGCATGGAAGAGGACACCAACGAGGGGACAATTGTTCAGTTTGGCGAGCCGCTGACGCCTGATGTGGAGCCAGTCCATCAGCAGCAAGTGATTCATCACCAACGACACCATCCTCATCAATCCCGCCAGTCCTCATCCTCCTCCAGCCAACGAAACCACGCCAAACGACGAAGAGTAATAGCACAGGGCTATGAAGAACAGCTGCCCGAAGACTCAACGGCACAACAGATGGCTCATAAGGAAAAGCTGCGAAGGATCAAGCAGAGAGAGCGCGACGAATTCGAATCGCGACGTCAGCAACAAATTAGGCATGAACAGCAGCAAGAAGCTCTTCGACGGCAACGACAAGCGGCGACGCCGAGGAGTCGAGCCGCGCAAGTCAGGATGCAACGGATTGAAGAGGATCACGATGATGATGAGGGACCGCCCGTTCCAAATCACGAGGAAACAATTATGAAGCCTTCGCCACGTGTCAGAGCACCGGCTCCCGTGCCACCTCATCGTATGATGGGTGTCGGCGCAAAGAGAACTCCGCCGAAACGGAAACGGAATTCATAAAAAAAGAAATTTTCAAAAAATTGCACAATATTAGGCTGTATTTCCACTATTTCTTTCACCAAAATTTTGTGGTTTTAGGTCATTTTATTGCATTTTCAACTTGAAAAAAAACTGGTTTTGTATTCCTTCGACTATTTAATAATTTATTTTTGTACATAATTCGGATTTCTCCTTTTTTTTCAATTTTTTAAATTGTGCCTTTTATCTCCCTTTGTAATGGTGCCAAAATCTCCCATAACTTTTCTTTAAAATTTAAATTTCCGCCCGATTCATAATGCTGTTGCGCTTCACTGAGAAAGTGACGTGGCAAAGTTCTGGGCAGTTAAAAATTAGAAATTTTCGCAATTCACAAGCCTAAAACTGCCACGTGTCCTTCTCCATAAAGCGCAACAGCATATCGCAGTAGTTAGAACCCGGTCTATTGAAGAATTTGAATTTTCTAGAAAATTATGGCCATACTAAATTTATTGCATTTTCAGTATTAATTGTCCTGCCTCGTTTCTCCCTCTCCCTCACCTCTACGAAAATCTCTGTACCTGCATTTATTATTCTGCTCTGCCTCTTATTTCGAAAAATTTGTATTTATTATTATTTTCCCCACTTGCCACCACCACCTCTGGCTCCGCCCCTCCCTTTTTCGCTTTACTCCCCACACCACACCCCATTCTCATTTAACTGCCACGTCTTCTTAAAGAGATTGATTCCCCCCGAAAAAAAGCAGCGATGTCTTTCTTCTAAGATGAAGATAGGAAGAAGAAGAAGTAGGTGGAAATGGCTGCTATTTATTTCTTCACTCCGGCCCGAAGAGCACCGAGCCGCCCATTTCGCTCGCCCCATTCATTTTCCTTTCCTCCGCCGCGCCGCTCCATCTCATTGTCCGTATATAGGAGAGCTGTCCGTATGGACTCCGGAGCACCGCCCATCTTCTTTTCTCACTCCTTGAAGACGTGGCAATCTCGATCTCTATCCCTCTTTCTCCATCGTTACTCTCAGAATCCTTGGAAAATTTTGTATCCCAAATGATAGTAAACAAAAACAGAATAAAATCGTTTTGTATCCTTAATTCTAATAATCGGAATAATAAAGCTATCGGTTGTTGACACCACCTTATCACTACCTATTCCCATTGGAGTTTGATGCGATACACTGACTGGCACATATTCTGTATAACGGGGGGCTATAGTTGGTTCTCTTGGTTCTGTTTGGCACATTGTCCGTTCCTACCACCGAGTCCTCGCTTCTGTTTTTTCACGATTTCCAACGTTAAGCATCTGAGCTCATATTGGGTCTGTAGATCTGTAAATCCAGATGTCCCAGAATCACGATTTCCGTCTGTCTGTGGCTCTGTATGTCACATTGTCCGCCGAGTCTGATTCAAATCAACTGTCAAGGTTATAAGCCTCAGCTACACCTTAACATCTGTCTGTATATCTGTTCATCCGGATGTCCACGTGGTGAAAACTGCAAGATCTTAGCCTCTAGGTATCCTGACCTTACCTACACGGTATGTGATTCTTGATCTGAATGTCTTGGGAGCTTCTGAGGCACACTGAACTGACTAACTTCTCTTCTGTTTGTCTGCATTGCTACAGTAGCTACAGTACGAATCAGACATCCAACTCCTTCTATTTCTTCCAGATGTACATATCCGCTATCTTCCATTCCGGGTGCCCCACGAGCAGCTTGGCCGCAGAGCCTATCAATTTCGACAAAATAGTTTGTAGTTCTTGTCAGCAGAAAGCGAATCCTACGGTAGTTTCATCCCAGACGCTTTGATCTAGTTCTAGAATATTCCAGAATCCCAACTGGACTATCAATCGATTGCCTTGTCCAATAGTAGAGGATCATCCGACTAGTTCGATTGTGATAAAACCATCAAATGAGCATTTTAGAAGGTATTGCGATTCTGATTCTCTTAGAATCCACGTGGAATCTTTTCAGCTATAAATTTGGAGATGACCTCCATATTGGTATCGCTGACTCTCGTGGAGCTGTCCACTCCTTCTGGACACAAGGAGTAGAGATTCAGAATACCATGTGGCAGAATTCTTTGATTCTAGTCAGCTTGAACTCTTATAAGGATCTAGATGAATCGTTGAAGGTTTTTGAAGAATCCGACGCTAGATTTCATAAGACGGTAGGGAATGCTATCAGACTTACTTTATGTATTGGAAGATTCCAGAAGTATTCGGATGATACGTGGAATTGTTTTGATTTCGTGCTAGAATTTTTGAGATTCATCGGCTTTCGGGACTACTCGAAGATGGATTTTTCGAGAGAATTCACAACGAAAAAGTTGCAAGGAGTTGTGAAATACTTTACACTTTTTGAGAAGCTTAAAGGGCAGAATTGAATAAAGAATTCTGATTTTTTGATTTGTCTGAAATGTTATCATTGGCTTACTTCCAGAGTTTTTACCTTTTCTTTTTTTTTACGAATTTTCTCAACGTACCCCAACTTTGACCCCATATATCTCGATTCCTGAGACCGGTATCAAAAAGTGGTCAGCTGATGAAATGTTTATGATAAATTCAAAAATATTTTATCAGTTGACAAAACTTTGATATCTTTTACAGGAACCGAGATATATGGCCTCAAAGTTATCACTCTGTTAGAGAGTACCTACCACTCAAATTTTTTTAGGTATCCCCCTTTACGGAAAAAAAATGGCTGACCATTTGGAAGAGATGGATGAGAAGGTGGACGCCAACCGTATCATGGACCAAGCCGACTTCTTGGCCAACCAGTTCGAGAAGTTCACTCACGATTTTCGTGAGAAGGGAGAGCCAGCATGTTGTGGTACGTTTAGTACTGGAGTGATCCGCCGGCTGGCCGACCGCGGTCGCACCGGCGGCGTAGATGAAATGGGGACTAACTTTTGCAAGTTGAGTTTTCTAGGCCACCAACTTTCTTGGCCTAGAAATGATCTGATATTCACCTAATGTCTTTTCTTGATCATTTATCATAGTGGCCTAGAAAACTCAAAAAAAAAATTAGGTCACCACGTTCAAAACTAACTTTTGCAAGTTGAGTTTTCTAGGCCACCAACTTTTTTGACCTAAAAATCGTCCGATATTCATCTGGTGTTTTTTCTAGATCATTTTACCATGGTGGCCTAGAAAACTCAAATTGCAAAAGTTAGGCCACCATGTAAAAATGACCTGAAAAACACAACCGGTGAATATCAGGACATTTCTATGTCATTTTAACGTGATGGCCTAGAAATCTCAACTTGCAAAAGTTAGGCCACCGTGTAAAAATGACCTGGAAAATACACCCGGTGAATATCAGGTTGTTTTAGGCTATTTTAAGGCGATGACCTAGAAAACTCAACTTGCAAAAGTTAGGCCACCAACTTTCTTGGCCTAATAATGGTCTGATATTCATCGGGGGTGTTTTCTAGGCCATTTATCATAGTGGCCTAAATTTTCCAGATTGAGTTTTCTAGGCCACCAACTTTTTGGGTTGAAAATGATCTGATGGTCAACTGGTGGGTTTTCTAGGCCATTTATCATAGTGGCCTAGAAAACTAAACTTGCAAATGTTAGGCCAAGTCATGTCACTATTTAAATTAGCACTAGCATTAGTTGTTTTCAGCTGAAACCGACTCGGACCACTCAAAGTGTCAAAAAGCAGAGACTGAACAGAAATCCGCGAAGAAGGACATCATCAATGTGACAAGAAGACTTCAGAAGGCTCTTGTCTCCCTGGAGATGATGACGGAAAGCTCGGATCTTCTCAAAGCGATTCGCAAGAATAACTCGGAACTACGCGAGATCGTCATCAAAGTCAACGAGGAGTTCTCGACGTCGACGGTTCCGATTCCAGAGTACGACACCGTTGACATGAAGTGCTTGTTAGGCGATGATCAGGTAGTTATATAGAAAATGTTGGAAATTCAGAAAATCCAAATTTCCAGGTCCCTGAAAAGAAGACTCTTCTCGAACTGATGAAGGAGCAGCAGAAGAAGGATCAGGCAGAGCTGGAGCGTATTCTCCGCGAGTCGAAGGATCTTCTCAACGACTTCGAACATCTCAAAAAGGGAATCAAGGCTTAAATTGTGTTTATTCTCTTTCTTCTTCTCTTGCAGCATTCTGGAATTTCAAATTCTCTATTATCTACAATCTCTCGCTTCTCTTTCCCCATCCTTTCTAAGTCTTATATGATTTTCTGAAATCAGTCTATCAATTTCAAATTGTCTAAAGTTGTCCTTTTTGATCTCGTGAAGAATGCTTCTTGGAGTTAATAAAATAATCCCGAAAATTCAGTTCATTAAGGGTCCAAATGCTCATCCAAGACTTGTTGCAAATCTGCTCCACTGCCACCATCCTGAAGCAAAGCGTCTTGTTTATCAATAGAGCACACTTCCTCACTTTTTGTTTCGAATAAATTTTCCTAGTGAGAAGCTGGTAGGAGGTGTGGCAGATGGCGTTAATAGCATAATGAGAACGGGGAGTTTGTATCGAGGTTTTCAATTATCCATTTGATTAAGGTGGGTGTACCTGGGAAACATGAATTGAGCTTTCTATAATCCCTGCGTAAGACGCGTGATTAACAATTTCTGATCTTGTGAAGGGGGGATCGGAAAACAAGGGAAGATTCACTTTCGATTGGTTTGTTGAAGAATTTTCTAGAGTTTCCGAGGACAATACAAAAACTGCTTATTAGAAAATTTTACTGCAACAATCCGTCATAAAGAGAATATGCCGTCAAACCTGTAATAGAAGGGCTCCTAAATTTTAACTTTGAGCCAATTTATCTCGATTCTCTGGGGTCCAGAGAGGTGGAGGGATCCGGGACAAGAAGTCCAGGACACGGAGTCCAGGACACGGAGTCCTGGGTCCTGGGTCCTGGGTCCTGGGTCCTGGGTCCTGGGTCCTGGGTCCTGGGTCCTGGGTCCTGGGTCCTGGGTCCTGGGTCCTGGGTCCTGGGTCCTGGGTCCTGGGTCCTGGGTCCTGGGTCCTGGGTCCTGGGTCCTGGGTCCTGGGTCCTGGGTCCTGGGTCCTGGGTCCTGGGTCCTGGGTCCTGGGTCCTGGGTCCTGGGTCCTGGGTCCTGGGTCCTGGGTCCTGGGTCCTGGGTCCTGGGTCCTGGGTCCTGGGTCCTGGGTCCTGGGTCCTGGGTCCTGGGTCCTGGGTCCTGGGTCCTGGGTCCTGGGTCCTGGGTCCTGGGTCCTGGGTCCTGGGTCCTGGGTCCTGGGTCCTGGGTCCTGGGTCCTGGGTCCTGGGTCCTGGGTCCTGGGTCCTGGGTCCTGGGTCCTGGGTCCTGGGTCCTGGGTCCTGGGTCCTGGGTCCTGGGTCCTGGGTCCTGGGTCCTGGGTCCTGGGTCCTGGGTCCTGGGTCCTGGGTCCTGGGTCCTGGGTCCTGGGTCCTGGGTCCTGGGTCCTGGGTCCTGGGTCCTGGGTCCTGGGTCCTGGGTCCTGGGTCCTGGGTCCTGGGTCCTGGGTCCTGGGTCCTGGGTCCTGGGTCCTGGGTCCTGGGTCCTGGGTCCTGGGTCCTGGGTCCTGGGTCCTGGGTCCTGGGTCCTGGGTCCTGGGTCCTGGGTCCTGGGTCCTGGGTCCTGGGTCCCAACGGAGTCTCGGCTTTTTAGGTGGACTTTATTTTGAAAAACGTACAAATTCTGGAGACACATGACAAATATCATTTGGCAAAATAAAAACGAGGAACACAGAAAAATATACATATACAGTACGATATTCAAAAAAAATAATTAAGTAAAAGTGTTTTTTTCAAACAGCAAGATCAAAAATAACCGGCGAATCGTCCTCTTCCTCGTCACCACCGTTCTCAGCACCATCATCTAGACTTCCCCTCGCCAAGTCTTCTGGATCAACTTCAGAAGCTTCACGGGTGTTTGACGGACGGCTGTGTTCGATGGAGTGGGCGCGAATGGAAATGGCGAGCATTATAAAGAATCCACGGATGCCTGAAATGTTTTCATTTGGAACATAAATTCAGAATGATTTTCTTACAAGTGCCGCCCAATGCAACAATGATTGGTGGCCAATCGGTTCCCCAACGGTGGTTTTCTCCATACATCCACATGTAAGCATTGAGCATAGCCATCTCCATAGTGGCCACACCAATGTAGAGGGATAGTCTGGAAATCAATCAATGATCTTAAGATCCAACTTTAAGAATCTTACTTCTCCCCATTAATCTGTGCATATTGCATTCCTTGTCTCATTTGATAGAGAGCATAGGTGTGAAGACTGGAGAAAATCAGCAACATCAAACTGCGATATTCATTTGCCGTCCGTCTGCTTCTATTGTCAAAGTCCACCGTCGCTGCAGTGTTCAAAAAGAACAGGACGACGAGGACGATTCCATTGAAGGTTTCCACGATGAACAAAGTGAACATAGCGGTCTTATATGAGATGTGTTTGAATACAAACTTTCTATATATTCCATAGGCTAGCGAGTGGACACGTGGCTTGTTAGGATTCACCGATGCATGAGCCATCCATTCTGGTGAGGGCTGAAAGATAGGATTTTTATTATTCTGGTCTAATTTCAATGCCGAAAAGTGTGGGCGGAGCTTAGGTCCGGTAGAGAAATCCTTCCTGACCTACGTGTGTGGGATTGCCTCGCCCTCTGCCCACCACGCTTTACTGCGGTGAAATCAAGGAACGTCTCCAGAAGACTTCAAAGTCAAAATTTCGAAAAAAGAAAAGTGTGGGCATCAATTAAGAGATACGTCTGACCTATCTGTCAGGTTTCAGCTCAATCGGTTAACTTTGAACGGGGGAAAAGGCACGCTAC
This sequence comes from Caenorhabditis nigoni, assembly GCA_027920645.1. Taxonomy (NCBI): domain Eukaryota; kingdom Metazoa; phylum Nematoda; class Chromadorea; order Rhabditida; family Rhabditidae; genus Caenorhabditis; species Caenorhabditis nigoni. Next base: position 19,608,811 of record CP115865.1, on the reverse strand, counting down.
ATACATGCACACATACAGAATTTGCTGAATGCTCCTTCTGTATTTTTATAGCTGTGCAAGAAAAGTGTCTAATAGTAAGCTCAACCCACCTTGATAGTATCGGACCATGGTAATCCATGCTTGTGCACTAATTGATATACTTGGAGGGCGGCACCCAATCCCATAATCAAAACAGGTGCGAATGTGATCATATACCCAATAAACCGTCTGACATAGAATGGGAGAGGGAGGAACCCGACACCAGAATCCACATGAACATTCACATCGCCTCCCATCCGAAGGTAATCGAATACCGCAACGAACTTGGCCTGAAACTCTCATTATTTTGATGGTGGGATCATTTGAATGGATTACAAAAAGGAGCATTGGGACAATGGTGAACTGTAAGAATGTGAAGATGGGGCTAGTTGGACGAGTGAAGTATTCAACGAGGGATGGGCGAGCTGGACCCTGAGAGGTCATTAGAACATCTTGCTCAAGGCGTTGCCATCCGTAGAAGAAGAAGATAAGGACGAAGATGGCGACTTCCACGAAGCAAGTTTGAGAGGTGTAACGGAAGAATGCGGCGATTCGAGTGCCCAGCTGAATGATAAGGTCGAGATTCTGAGATCTTGAAAAGTTATAACTAACCGGCATGTACAAGAAAATGGATGGAATGAAGAAGGCCAATGCGATCATCCCAACGCATTTTCTCGGAGAGTTCTGGACCATTGGAAAGTCATCAATGAAGGCTTGGTAGATGAAAGTCACATAGACAAGCTGTAATTTCGAAATTATTGGAGCCACAACACTCTAATAGAAGGCCACCAGCACTTTGAGCTCAATTATCTCGATTGCTGTAAAAGATATCAAAAATCTGTCAACTGATAAACTGTTTATCATAATACCACAAATATTTTATCAGTTGACAAATTTTTCGATATCTTTCACAGAAATCGAGATAATTGAGCTCAAAGTCGACAGTTTCGGTGAGCTTCCTAATAGAACGCAGCCCTAAACCGTCAACGTTGAGCTCAATTATCTATGTTCCTGTGAAAGATATAAAAAATCGATCAACTGATAAGATATTTGAGATATTATGATAAATAATTTTTCAGTTGACCATTTTTTGATACCTCATACAGGAACCGAGATAATTGAGCTTAATGATCACAACCCAAGATACGGTATGCACTCACCATCGGACCCAACGAAGTGTACAGGTACTGAGCGGCAAAGTACAAAACGGAAAACACCGATCCGAAATGTGAGCTGGCAAAGCAGACAGGAAGTAGGTCAAACGAAATAGTTTCATCTGTAGAAGCATAGATTTTGTAAAACGGTTGAACATCAGCTAGATGTCCTTCGCATCCGAGACGCAGAATTGTTTGCATGGTAGGGACGAGCTGGAAATAAGGGATGTTAGGTGTTCCATTACTGACGCTTTACCATTAACAGAGGAACCAAAATAAGAGCGCTAAGTCCGTTGACCCCACTTCTCAATCGACTAGTGGCCAGGAGTACGAATCCAGTGAAGGCAGATGCGTAGTCAACGATAAGAATCGAGGTTCGGAAGGTTCCCTGGAAGCTTAGATTGAGGAATGACTCTCCCTTTTTACATACCGTAATATCCGCCCAGAAGTCAGTGGCATCTTTGTTGATCATGAGATCACCTGTGTATTCTGCCAGAATAGTACCAGCTCTAAAGTGAAATCCTAGTCCTGTCAACCCAATGAGAACTGTCATGTACAACACAGCCGGTACCGTAATGAACACCTTGAACAGAATGTCTCCAAGCCGATCATAGTGTCTGGATAAGATATAGACTATCAATGACCACGTGGCTACATGAGAGGCCACTAGTGAGACTGAGGGGATCGCCCAATCGAATTCCTCTTCGGGGTGACCAAGATACCAAGAGTTTGCACGCCATACTGGGGGCATGCTCGTTGGCACCGGATTGTGTCTGATGAGGAATCTGGAACATTAATTTGGCTCAAAACGAAAAATGTCATAAGATTCTCACTTATTGAACTCCTGAGCTGGCCAAAAGTTGTCTGGATAGTGGTGATTACCATCTTGGGTAACAGATATATTCGATTTATCATCCAAGTCGCGGCAGTACTGAAATTGGCATGAGCTTAAAGTAATTATTCAAAATTACGGTACCTGGGAATTAAAAGAGTGTGAACATGAGACCGCCCAAGTAAGTGTTGGTCGAATCGAGAAGAGCATGTAGAGCAGATTCTGTGAACCACGGAGACTTTCAGAGTACAGACGTTCGGCTACATGCCAGGTTAGTGCCCATCCGATTCCTGGGGTAACAGAATTATTAAGGTAATTAGCCAATTAACGAGTACCTGCAGAAATTGGTGCCAATTTGCGGAAGGTTTGAACTGGAGCCGATTTGGAGAGATGGCCAACTATCATCATTAGACTAATGGCAGGGATAGCGTATAAGGGGAAGAAGAATACCCATCTGTAAGTTTGTCTGTACATATATCCGAATGTCAGGTTGTCCGTTTTTACACTTTTTGGTCAGTGGTGGACTAACTTTTGCAAGTTGAGTTTTTTAGGCCACCAGGTTAAAATGATCTAGAACTTATCTGATATTCACCTGGTGTGTTTTCTAGGTAATTTTGAAGTGGTGGCCTAACTTTTTCCAATGAAGTTTTCTAGGCCACCATGTTAAAATGGCCTAACATGCCTTGATTAGTTTTCTAGGCCATTTTGAAGTGGTGACATAACTTTCACAGGCTAAGTTTTCTAGGCCATCAAGTTAAAATGACCTGGGATTGATCCAATATTCACCTAGCGTGTTTTAGAACATTCAACCGAGGTGGACTAAGAAATTGAATTTGCAAAAGTTAGGCCACCATTTCAAAATGACCCAAAAACACACCAGGTGTATATCAGACCGTCTAGGTCAATTTTAGTTGGTGGCCTGGTATTGTATTATTAAAAATGGTATTGACATTATGATAAACATTTTCTTAGTTGACCCCATTATCATATCTTTTACAGGAACCGAGATATACAGGCTCTTCCACACCTACCGTATATCTGCAATAGCCAACTGGGTGGCCAGTGGGGCTGCCGCCAACGCAACGATGGAGTATCCGAAGATTTGGTCGACGTGGATCATGATTTTTGGCACAAAGTGGTATTCGGTTTAATTTCTCCTCATGTGTACATATTTCAGAGACTCTGGAAAGGAAGGGAAATCAATTTGATGGGAAAAATTGCCTGAAATTATAAGGCCAGAATGGTGTCATGATTTTTTCAGTCCCATTTTCAGACTTTTCTCATGTGACTTTCTGTATATTTCTAACAAAAGCTAATAACAAATATGATGGTTGTGTGAAAAGTGAAAAAAGAGGGAGAAAAATAGAAGAGGAGGAGGAGGCGACTTCAAAAAAAGAGCAGGAAACTCGAAAACAAGAAAAATGAAATATATAGAAAAACGGAGAAGAGAAAAAAGTGGAAGAAGAAAGAAAGACACGAGAGAGAGACAAATAAGAGACATTAAAATTATCATAGCAACCGAGAGCACAACCCGTTGGGGGGAGCCAAGGAGGGGGGGGGGGAGGCATAAGGGGGAGCCACGGGGTGGAGAGAAAAAAGATGTTGTAGGTTGAGAAGGAAAGAATATGCACATGAGAATAGGAAAAGGTTGTTTGGAGTTAGGTGAAAGTTTGGATGATGTCAACTACCAGAATATGTTTTGATGAGTAGATTTCAAATTTTCTAGGAACATCGAACTACCGTAACTCCTCTAATAGAAGCCCACCCGAACCGTCAGTTTTAAGCTCAATTACCTCGTTTCCTATGAGAGACACCAAAAAGTGTTCAACTGGTAAAGTGCTGCTGATTTCATTATAAACATTTTATCAGTTGACAACTTTTTGATATCTCGCACAGGAGCCCAGACAAATTAGCTCAAAGTTGAAAGTTAGGTCATTCTGTTAGAGTGTTCTCGGAAATTCGTTTTCCTGTAACCCTTATTGATCCACTTTCCGCTAGAAACTAGTGGAGTTGTACTGTAGATTGGACAAACACATTACAAATTAGTAGAATTCATTTGTTCAATCTTATAAGGCTCTTTCAGCGCCGAGGCTTTAAATTTTCTAACATCACTGTCTTTAGAAGGTTACTGTAGCTTTTGGCCTTCCGTAAACTCTCTGATACAGAGAAGGCTACCCAAACCGTTGCATATATCTCGGTTTCTAGAAAAGATATCAAAAAGTAGTCAATTAACAAAATATTTGTGATAATATGATAAATAATTTATCAGTTGACCACTTTTTGATATCTTTTACAGGAACCTAGATAAATTGGCTCAAAGTCAAAAGTTAGGGAGCCCTTTTATCAGTGTGTTTACGATAAGTATTGGCCTCTAATTGAAACATGTGAATTTGCGGATAAACATACATACAGGTAGATCTAAAAAACCGAAGCTGAAACATCTGATTAGATACAGTAACCTCATAAATAGAGCTACTAGGAAACTAGGAAGCAGAGCTGACACATACATATAAGCCACCGAAAAATAGATACCTAGTACAATTTCAGATGCCAAATTCTTTTTCTTGTTTATTGTAGCTTCAGTCTTATTATCGACCAAAAATCTAGTAGAATCCGCCCACAGAAGTGGCATAAGGTGTCTTGTGGTATAACGGAAATTAAAGGGACATGCACAGTCTGTAATTATCATGGGCTCTCGGTAGTAAACAAATTGAATAGAAAATAATATAGTGAAAACGTGATTGGGAAGCAAACTACAGATTGGAGGGAAAAAGAGAAATAATTGAAGGGAAATATGAGTTTTCGAAATGCTCTCTCCAAACCAATTAACCTATAAAATTTTTGGTTTGGGGATAGAAAATTCGAAAATCATTACTAGAGAGACATAAAATATAAATATGGGGGAACATAAAATTTCAAAAATTTTGGATTCATAAAACGTCCAGATGGTTAATAGGTCATAAAATGAAGAAGAATGGAAATGAGAGGGGTTAAAAAATGAAATTAGAAGGACATTCACCGATTTTTGAAATTCGTTTTGGAAATTTTAAGAAATTTCTGAATTTCTGAATTTCTGAATTTCTGAATTTCAGAATTTCTGAATTTCTGAATTTCTGAATTTCTGAATTTCCGAATTTCTGAATTTCCGAATTTCTGAATTTCTGAATTTCTGAATTTCTGAATTTCTGAATTTCTGAATTTCTGAATTTCTGAATTTCTGAATTTCTGAATTTCTGAATTTCTGAATTTCTGAATTTCTGAATTTCTGAACTTCTGAATTTCTGAATTCCTGAATTTCCGAATTTCTGAATTTCTGAATTTCTGAATTTCTGAATTTCTGAATTTCTGAATTTCTGAATTTCTGAATTTCTGAATTTCTGAACTTCTGAATTTCTGAACTTCTGAATTTCTGAATTTCTGAATTTCTGAACTTCTGAATTTCTGAATTTCTGAATTTCTGAATTTCTGAATTTCTGAATATCTGAATTTCTGAACTTCTGAATTTCTGAATTTCTGAATTTCTGAATTTCTGAATTTCTGAATTTCTGAATTTCTGAATTTCTGAATTTCTGAATTTCTGAATTTCTGAATTTCTGAATTTCTGAACTTCTGAATTTCTGAATTCCTGAATTTCCGAATTTCTGAATTTCTGAATTTCTGAATTTCTGAATTTCTGAATTTCTGAATTTCTGAATTTCTGAATTTCTGAATTTCTGAATTTCTGAATTTCTGAACTTCTGAATTTCTGAACTTCTGAATTTCTGAATTTCTGAATTTCTGAACTTCTGAATTTCTGAATTTCTGAATTTCTGAATTTCTGAATTTCTGAATATCTGAATTTCTGAACTTCTGAATTTCTGAATTTCTGAATTTCTGAATTTCTGAATTTCTGAATTTCTGAATTTCTGAATTTCTGAATTTCTGAATTTCTGAATTTCTGAATTTCTGAATTTCTGAATTTCTGAATTTCTGAATTTCTGAATTTCTGAATTTCTGAATTTCTGAATTTCTGAATTTCTGAATTTCTGAATTTCTGAATTTCTGAATTTCTGAATTTCTGAATTTCTGAATTTCTGAATTTCTGAATTTCTGAATTTCTGAATTTCTGAATTTCTGAATTTCTGAATTTCTGAATTTCTGAATTTCTGAATTTCTGAATTTCTGAATTTCTGAATTTCTGAATTTCCAGAATTTCCGAATTTCCGAATTTCGTTTTACATGAAAATATAAACAAAATTCCGTTCCAAAATGGACAATTTTCAGAATCCAAAAGAAAAACAACTGTTGTCATTATAGCTTTCTACTGATGGTAAAATCCACACACTACAAAACTTGTGATACAAAGGCACCGTCAAGTCTGAGCCAATTTATCTCGGCTCCTGTGAGAGATATTGAAAAGTTGTCAACTGATAAAATGTTTATCATAATATCACATACATTTTACCAGTTGATCACTTTTTGATATCTTTTGAATGAATCGAGAAAAAATGAGCTCAAATTGAAAAGTCGGCGCTTGACGGCTGAGCCGCCGGCTGCCAATCTCTTAACTTTCAGCAGATTTATCTCGGCACCTGTAAAAGATACCAAAAAGTGGTCAACTGATAAAATGTTTATCATAATATTAAAAGCATTTTGCTAGTTGAAAACTTTTTGATATCTTTTATAGGAACCGAGATAAATTAGCTTAAATTTGGCAGTATGGGTTTTCCTTCTATTAAAGGTTTTATGGTAAACTTTGTCATTAAAGTTTTCTAGCTAACAAGGGGAAAGGGGAAATCCAAAAAATAAGGATGGAAACTTTGAAATAATACAATTTCAAACATTTTACTGGATGACTCTATTATTCGATCTTCCCCGGAAGCTGAAACAAATGGGGATCTTTGAAAAAATAAGGTTACTACGGAACTGAAAAAAATATTATAGTTTGAAACAAAAAAAATTATGACAATCAGAAGATTTGATTTCACAACTCTTCCTGATCATAAACAAATCAAAGGGAAGTATAAACCATAAACATTATCACCTAAAACTCGAAAAATCTCAAAATTCTAAAAAATCTGTCTTCTAAAAAATAACTTTTTGTGGGGGGATGCGTTGTAAAAATATATAACAACACAAAGCCAAAAACGTTTTTGGGCCATTCGATTCTTGAGCAAATAATCAGCCCCGATGAGAAGAGAAGAAAGACGCAAGAGATAGGGTCTACTTGGAGAGACTTAGACGATCAGACGTCTGGGAGATGAGACTGTTTGGATTGGAGAGAGTGGGCGAGAGACAAATTGGTTGGGCATGGTTTTATTGATTTTGAAAAAGAAAGAAAGAGAGAAGGACAAGGAGAGGAAACCTATGTGGACAAATATTGAAGAGTTGAACACTTCCAGTGTTTACATTATTATTCAATTCTTGCATTTTTTCAGAGTGAAAACGCTTTTTTCCAAATGCATCCTGCAGGAGAGTCTTGCAGTTCTGAAATCCGGATAATCTTGGGATCAAGGAAGCGTCTTCTCAATATAGAACGGAATTCTTGGCACTAGGGTAAAAAAAAGAGAGAAAAATAGAAAAATAGGAAAGCATTCATTCAAGCAGAAATTGACATGATAAGGAAACTAATGATTTGATATGAACATTGTTTCAAGCTTATCAATTTTTTATTCAAATCAAAAATAATTTCAAGGATTCGCCCATGGCGCTGATCCAACACTCCGGGTTCCACCGTTTCCCCATCCCACTGGAATTCCACCGATTCTTCCGTTTCCACCCATTCCGATTCCAAAGTTTCGTTCGATTCCGAGTCCTCCGAACGGGTGTTGAACACCAACGCCAGTGTAGATTCCAATGTCACCGAGGCCTGAAATAATGGGGAGATACATATCGTAAACCCTGTAATAGAAGGGCGCTCGAACTTTTAACTTTGACCTAATTATTCTCGGTCCCTGTTGAAGATACCAAATTGTTCATCATAACACCCGAAAGTTTTGGTCAGTTGATACAATTGAATATCTTTAACAGGAATTGAGATACATTGTCTCAAACTTGGGGAGCCCTTCTATTACAGGTTTCACGGCAATTGGAAAAGGAGCTAATTCTTTTAAGTTAAGTTTTTAAAAGCATACTCTACGGGAACTCAGATGATGAACCTCAATGTGGACAGAAATCAGAAGAGTATGGCCTTTTAAAGATAATTCAAACCCAATAACCTGTAATAGAAGTCGACCGTTACCTTTGAGCTCAATTATCTCGATTCCTGTGAAAGATATCAAAATTTGGTCAACTGATAAAATGTTTCTGGTATTATGATAAGTATTTTATCAATTGACAATTTTTTGATATCTCTCACAGGAATCGAGATATATAGGCTCAAAGTTGACGGTTTGAAAAAGACTCTGAGCGTTTGGAATTTGAAACCCAACTTACCTTCCCCATATGGAACTGGATTTGTCCCGGATGCTGGTCTCAAAAATCCTGTCCCCTGAGCAGTCTCTTCGTAGTTATTCCATCTTTGAAACTCTGCTAGAGATGGCCCTCCCAGCGGACTTTCGTGATGTATTCGTCCCTCTTCTCCCCTTGGTCTTGCATTGTTCCCTTTAAAGTCCTCACATCTCCTCGGATTAATTTTGCAGACCAAATCTGTGAGGGATCGAGAAAGGGCTAAAATAATTGAATGTGTTTTTTTTTCTGAAAAAGAAAACTAACCAAATTCCAGAGAAACAGCTAAGAAAATAAGTAGAAGTTTCATGATATGAGATAGACGAAAAATCAATAAAAAATGTGTGGGTGTGGGTTTACAACAACAAGTTATCACCTGAATGATAGATGAACTGAGGGAGGGGAAGGTCATGAAAATGGACCAAAGTTTCAGAGAATCAAGTTTTGAAATTTTGAAAATTTTTGAAAAAGTAAATGGAAAATCTTGCCTTATGGGTCTGAAACTTTCAGGGAACATACAGTACCGGTCAACGAAAAATACAAATACTTAATTTGGAATTTTGTGATTTTGACCATTTTCAGGAGTCTGAAGCACGGCTGTCAAGTTTTCGAACACTTTGAATTGTTTGTAGAGTGTAAAACAGACCTAAATTGAAAACTTTGCATTTACAGTATTTTCAAAAAACGCCTTGGTTTTCAGATAGTTGCCGAAAACGACTTTTGAATATTTTCCACGGAAAATTTTCAATTCTAGAACACATTTCGGAGGGGTTCTTGTCTATTACAGTGGACCCTTCTATTTTTCCCAACCCTTCTCGGAGGGCCCTTCTATTAGCGGGACCATTCTATCAAATAGGCTCTTATAATACAGGTTTTACTCACCCAAATCGTCAATTTTGAGCCTACCGTAAAACCTGTAATAGAAGGGCCCTTATACTGTCACGTTTGAGCTAAATTATCTCGGTTCCTGAGGAAGAAATCAAAAAGCTGTTAACTGATAAAATGTTACTGATATTATGATTAACATTTTATCAGCCGCCTGTTTTTTTTAATATCTTTGTCAGGAACCGAGATAAATGGGTTCAAAGTTGAAAGTTTGGGGGCCCTTCTATTAGAGGGTTTACGGTATGCATCTCATTTTTTGTGAAAGATATCAGAATGTGGTTGATTGATAAAATATTGCTGATATTATGATAAACATTTTATTAGTTGACAACTTTTTCATAACTTTCACAGGAACCGAGATAAGAGAGGTTCAAGTTTGAAGTTAGGGTTACCTTGAAAATTATAATAGAAAGACCTTCTTCTAACTTTGAGCTAATTTATCTCAGTTTCCATAAAATATATCAAAAATGTGGCAACTGATAAAGTTTTGCTAATATCATGATAAACATTTTAGTCGCTTTAGTCTTTTGCTGTCGCTCACCATATGCTCAAAATTACCTAAAATTAATTCTCTTTCTCCCCAGTTTTTACGAAAAAATAGCAAAATTCGACAAAAAAATTTTTTTTTAATTTTCTTTTTTCAGAAATTTGATCTATTTTTTGTTGGGCAAAATTTTTTTCAAAATTTTTTTTTCAAATTTTTGATCTACTCTGGCGCCAAAGATTCACTATTGATTTTGCTTCCTTTTTCTTCTTTTTTTTTCTCTTTTTTTTTCTCTTTTTTTTAATAATTTTTGGAGAAAAAATGCTAAAAAGAAAAGGTTGGAAACTACAAAAAAGATTATGAACAACGACTTTTATGTTTTGCAATCTCTTTTATCATTTTTCGAATTTTCGAAATTATCTCGTTTGCCATGAAAACAGCCAGTAACTGGAGTTTCACTATAAGAAATTTGATATTATTTCAAACCCCAATAATTTTCTTTGAAATGGTATAAATCTCATTTTTCTAGCTAAATTTTGAACAGAGTTATGCGCCTTTAAAATTCTCGTTGATGGTCGATGCACCATATTTACTAGACTGAACACTTAAACTACTGTAACTCGGCCAATTTTTGAGCAATCTTGGAAATTCAAAAAGTTATGAATTTGTGAAATTGAGAGCTTTAAGATAATTATAAGTATAACTCGTCGTGTAGCATTTCCAAAATTGCAACAAAAACTTCGATTTTTTTCTGAAAATGAACTTTTAATTTTGAGCTCAATTATCTAGGTTCCCGTGAAAGATATCAAAAAGTTGTTTACTGATAAAATGTTGCTGATAAAATGATAAACAGTTTATCAGTTGACATCTTTTTCATATCTTTCACAGGAATTGAGAAAAATTGACTCAAAGTTTGATGTTGGGGCTCTTCTATTCTAGGCTTGCGGAAGGTAATTTTCGATACTCTATGAAAGGGGAACAATTTTCCTCCAGGAAAAATACCTCCTGGGAAACGGGATGAAATACAAAGAAAAAAAGACCATTGATTATTAGATCGATACCCAATTCTCTACGTTTTCACTTTTTGAACATGTTTTTCCCGATTCGTTAGGTTTGATCTACTCTAGGCGCCAAGTATCCCATTATTGATTTCGATCGTTTTTCCCTTTTCTCTCTTTTTTTAAAAAGAATTTGAAAATAGACGGACTGTTTTAAAATTGGAATTTCCAAAAAAAAAGAACGTTTTTTAGACAAAAATCTCTTCTTTTTCGTGCTTTTATCTATGAAATTTCTGAGTTTTTTTTGTGGATTTTTGAAACTTCAACTTCGAAAAATAATAATTTTCAGGGTGATCAATTGATGGCTTGTGATCGTGACCGGTGTCTACAGTACAATGTATCTCCGTCGCTCCTTCGGCTAATCAAAGTAATCATTTGGTGAGCTGATTTTTTTTCTTTTAATGTTTATTTAAAAATTCCAGACCTTCAATCGACGTCTGTCAGCATTGGAAAGAAGCTCAACCCCATTCCCGGATGTAAAGCTGAAACGTCTCAACGCGTTGGTCCAGGAAGCAAAAAATAAGAAATGGTATACAATAGTGCTAAAAATAAGTTTATAACTACAACTTTCAGCTCAGATGCTACCGACCCCCCGTCATCCCCTTCCCGGCGCCACCCAGCAGACACCAAAGCCTGGACCGCCGATGATCCGCCGATGAGCCACCAGCTTTGTAGGATCCATTCTTAAAAGGTGAGTAGCTTCAGCAGTCCCAATAATAACGATTTTCGTTTATTCAAACTTCCAATAGAGAAATACCTCCTGCAAACCCTGTCATAGAAGGGTAACCTGTAACTTTGAGCTATTTTTTCTCGGTTTTTGTGAATGATAAAAAAAGTCGTCTACTAATAAAATGTTTAGCATAACATCAGAAACATTTTATCAGTTGACCACTTTTTGATAGTTTGCACAGAATTCGAGATAATTGAGCTCGAAGTTGACAGTGTGGGGCTCATTCTATCACAGGCTTTACCGTAGTTTTGATGATCTGAAAATTTTTCAAATAGCTCGATGAATTTGAAAATTTGAAAAATTCAAACAGAATAAGAATATAATTTTCTATCTACATTTTCTCATGTTTTGTTTCCAGGATATGGATCGAACACTGGATCGTCGGAGTAACTGGAGAAAGCACGAAGAGTTCGAAGGACTGGGGAAGAGGAAGAAGGACATTCGGATGTGGATGGAGAGACGAGAATAGCTTGAAAAATGATCTCAATATATGTTCACTTTGTCTTTTTCACTTTTCTTTTAGACTGATATCACTATCTTTGTTTTTAGTTCTAGAATGTTATCATTGTCTCCCTGTTGTCCGTCCGATGACTGCCGAGGAGGTATCTCTGAATTACGAAACGTCGTAGATGGGACTTCGGTCTCGCTATGGCAGTCCACTGGTTCAGAGTAGCTGAGAAAGTTATCAACCTTTGTTTTTATCCTTATCATGTTATCACTAACTCTCTTTTGTCCGTCCGATGACTGCCGAGGAGGTATCATCTCTGAATTACGAAACGTCGTAGATGGGACTTCGGTCTCGCTATGGCAGTCCACTGATTCAGAGTAGCTGAGAAAGTTATCAACCTTTGTTTTTATCCTTATCATGTTATCACTAACTCTCTTTTGTCCGTCCGATGACTGCCGAGGAGGTATCATCTCTGAATTACGAAACGTCGTAGATGGGACTTCGGTCTCGCTATGGCAGTCCACTGGTTCAGAGTAGCTGAGAAAGTTATCAACCTTTGTTTTTATCCTTATCATGTTATCACTAACTCTCTTTTGTCCGTCCGATGACTGCCGAGGAGGTATCTCTGAATTACGAAACGTCGTAGATGGGACTTCGGTCTCGCTATGGCAGTCCACTGGTTCAGAGTAGCTGAGAAAGTTATCATTCTCTGTTTTTATCCTTATCATGTTATCACTAACTCTCTTTTGTCCGTCCGATGACTGCCGAGGAGGTATCATCTCTGAATTACGAAACGTCGTAGATGGGACTTCGGTCTCGCTATGGCAGTCCACTGGTTCAGAGTAGCTGAGAAAGTTATCAATCTCTGTTTTTATCCTTATCATGTTATCACTAACTCTCTTTTGTCCGTCCGATGACTGCCGAGGAGGTATCTCTGAATTACGAAACGTCGTAGATGGGACTTCGGTCTCGCTATGGCAGTCCACTGGTTCAGAGTAGCTGAGAAAGTTATCATTCTCTGTTTTTATCCTTATCATGTTATCACTAACTCTCTTTTGTCCGTCCGATGACTGCCGAGGAGGTATCATCTCTGAATTACGAAACGTCGTAGATGGGACTTCGGTCTCGCTATGGCAGTCCACTGGTTCAGAGTAGCTGAGAAAGTTATCAATCTCTGTTTTTATCCTTATCATGTTATCACTAACTCTCTTTTGTCCGTCCGATGACTGCCGAGGAGGTATCTCTGAATTACGAAACGTCGTAGATGGGACTTCGGTCTCGCTATGGCAGTCCACTGGTTCAGAGTAGCTGAGAAAGTTATCAATCTCTGTTTTTAGCCTTATCATGTTATCACTAACTCTCTTTTGTCCGTCCGATGACTGCCGAGGAGGTATCATCTCTGAATTACGAAACGTCGTAGATGGGACTTCGGTCTCGCTATGGCAGTCCACTGGTTCAGAGTAGCTGAGAAAGTTATCAACCTTTGTTTTTATCCTTATCCTGTTATCACTAACTCTCTTTTGTCCGTCCGATGACTGCCGAGGAGGTATCATCTCTGAATTACGAAACGTCGTAGATGGGACTTCGGTCTCGCTATGGCAGTCCACTGGTTCAGAGTAGCTGAGAAAGTTATCATTCTCTGTTTTTAGTATTTGAATGTTAGCACTATCTTTCTTGTTCACCTTCTCTCTCTCTCTCCATCCACAATAGTCTGATGAAGCAACGGTTACCAATCAAAGCACCAATAGAAGATGGAACGGATAAAAATCGTTACTTTGTGGAATAATTGAGGTTCGACTTTTTTCCAACAATGACTTTTAAAGTGACCAACTGATGGTCTTTTATCAATTGAATAAAAATAAGAATTTTCAGAAAATCAAGTGCTGAAGATGATGGGATATCCAGAAGGAGTTCAAAAGGCGCGAACCGATCATTATGGTGCTTAATCGTCGCCCCATTGTCCGTCTCTATCAGTTGTTTGGAGATTACCAAGATCACTTGGAGTGAGTTTTTAAGATACCGTACTTTCTCTAATAGAAGCCCACCTTATGCGTTCACTTTGAGCTAAAATATCTTTGCTTCTGTGAAAGGTATCAAAAAATTGTTAACTGATAAATTGTTCATGATAATATCACACACATTTTTTTCAGTTGACAAATTTTGGATATCTCTCACAGAAACCTAGATAATTAAGCTCAAAGTAGATGGTTTGGGTGGGCTATAATTGGAGCAAATAAAATAGATAATGAAAATTTTCGGGCCATCGAATTCACAACCACTTTTTTAACTGTGATTTTATTTTTGCTATTCTATTCTTATACCTTTTATCTTTCAGCCCAGAATCTATTCGATCCACGTTATACCCTCCTGGCGCAACCCATCAAAGGCCAAGGACCATTCTCTTCCATCCTCAAGCACTTGGGCCGGAGCTGCTCTGTGGGTGAGCCACCAGCCGTGCAACCTCCAGACTCAAAAGGTGAGTTGGTTTGGCAGTACCGGATGAAAAAGATTTTCAAAATTTCAAATTTCCTATTAAAAGTTAACTACTGTAAAAATTAATAGAAGGGGCCCTTACTTTTAACTTTGAGCCTTCTTTTCTCGGTTTCTGTGAATGGTATAAGAAAGTTGTCAACTAATAAAATGTTTATCATAATATCACCACCATTTCATCAGTTGATTGCTGTTTAATATGTCCGATAGGAACCGAGATAAATCAGCTCAAAGGGAATACCGAGTGTACATTTTGTTTTGTTTCCAGAGAATGGATCAGAAGAAAAGCGCCTGCAAAGCAAGGAAACGGAGACGTGGAAATCACTGGAATTGGTCTTTCAGCAGTTGGTAAGTCATTACATGTTGTTACAATTGTCAATTCTCTAATTTCAGAAAGCAAATCGATTCGAGGAGTTCCCAAAGGACCCGAAGAAGGAGACGGAGCACATCAGGATGTGGATGGAGAGAAGAATATAAATAATTGAATGTTCTTAATGTTTTTTTTAATTTCTTGTTTCTTTTTTCTCTTATCTTTTTCCATGTTTATGGTCCGTTTGATAGATCTCTCTCTCCGTCCACAAAATCTTCTGGCGCCACGGAGACGAGTCGAAGCCCCAATGGAAAGATGGAGCAACCCAACCTATAATTTCAATTTATTAATTACCTTTATTTTCTATATTCTAATAATGAAATGTTCGAAAGGGGCGGTCTGGAACCCTATAGACGGGGTCCGGACTGCAATGTGTTGTTTTGAAACTTCGCTGTGATTGCGAAGCGCTTCCGAATAATCGGAAAACTTTTTTCTCAAAAAAGTCAGTCGAGGTTCAAAGTCCGAATTGAAGAAGGAACCGATAACAACCGATACTTTGTGGAATTTTTCAAGGTTTGACTTTTTTTCCAATAATAATTTTTAGAAATGAAAAATTAAAATTTTCAGATAATCAAGTGCTGGGAAGAAGATGGAATTCCCAGAAGGATTGCAAGAGGCGCGATTTCGGTCATTATGGCGATTTTCCTTTTCCACACCGTCCGTCTTGACCGGTCGTTTGGAAATCACCAAGACCACTTAAAGTGAGTTTTTTTATACCGTCCTTGCTCTAATAGAAGTCCACCTTATATGTCGACTTTGAGCTTAATTATCTCGGTTGCCATACGAGATATTAGAATTTGGTTAACTAATAAAATGTAGGTTATATTATGACAATCATTTTATCAGTTGACAAATTTTAATAGCTCTCATAAAAACCGAGATTGATGAGCTCAAAGTAGATGGTATGGGGTGAATTCAATTAGAGAAAATAAAATGGATAATTGACTAGCCGTCTCCGGCTAGTAAAGTAGATAACTGAAATTTTCGGGCTATCACATTCATAACTAATTTTTTGATTCCATGGAATTATCTATTCTTGTACTGAAAATGTGCAACTGCGCTTTTATTTCCGCTATTTTGTTTTAATAACTTCTCTCTTTCAGCCCGGAAGCTGTTCCATCCCCGTCATCTCCTCCCTGCGCAACCCAGCAAAGCCCTAGGACCATTCTACTTCATCCCAAAGCACTTGAACCGCCGCTGCTCCGTGGAAGAGCTACGTGCAGGTTCCAGACTCCAAAGGTCAAAGGAAGGAACAAAGAACAATCGACACTTTGTGGAATTTTTAAGGTTTGACTTTTTTCCAATAATAATTTATATAGTGACCAACTGATGGTCTTTTATCAGTTAAACAAAAAATAAAATTTTCAGAAAATCAAGTGCTCAGTGGAAAGATGGGATTTCCAAAAGGAGTTCGAGAGGCGGGATCCTGGTCATTATGGCGATTTTCCTTTGCCCCACCGACTGTCTTCATCAGTTGATCAGAGATCACCAATATAACTTAAAGTGAGTTTTTGATACCGTACTTGCTCTAAAAGAAGTCCACCTCATGCGTTTACTTTGAACTCAAATATCTCGGTTCCTGTGAAAATTATCAAAAAATTGTTAACTGATAAATTGTTTATCATGATATCATCCATATTTTATCAGTTGACAAATTTTGGATATGTCTTACAGAAACCTAGATAATTGAGCTCAATGTTGATGGTTTGGGTGGGCTTTAATAAGAAAAAAGATTATTTATATTTTCGGGCCAGCGAAATCGTAACTACTTTTTGGAATTACCGTAACTACTCTAATATAACGCCACTCAAATCGTTGATCCCATGTATCTCATTTTCTGTGGGAGATATCAAAAAGTGGTCAACTGATGAAATGTAGCTAATATCATGATAAACATTTTATCAGTGTACAACTATTTGAAATCTCTCAAAAAAGTGAGATATATAGCCCCAAACTGAATGGTCCGGGTGGCGTTCTATTAGAGAGTTTACGTTATCTATTCTTTCACTGAAAATGCGAAACTGTAATTTTTCATGCTATTTTGTTTAAAAAATTTCCTTTTCAGTCCCAAAGTTGCTCGATCTACGTCATTCTCCTCCCGGCGCAACCCTGGAAAGGCCACGGACCAGATTCTTTCATCCTCAAGGACTTGGACCGCCTCTGCTCTATGGATGAGCCACCAGCCGTGGAAGCTCCAAACTTCAAAGGTCAGTTGGTTTAGCGGTACCGTATGATAAAGATTCTCCCTTTTTCAAATTTCCAATCGCAAAATGCCTACCATAAACTTGCTAAAAGAAGGTAACCCATACTTTTAACTTTGAGCCTTCTTTTCTCGGTTCCATGGTGTGGAAAAGTTGTTAACTAAAAAAATGTTCATCATAATATTACAAACATTTTATCAGTTTATCACTTTTTGATATCTTCGATAGTTACCGAGATAAATCAACTCGAAGAGAATACCCAGTGTACATATTGTTTTGTTTCCAGAGAATGGATCAGAAGAAGAGGTCCCGGAAAAAAGTCTACAATTGGGAAAAACGTGGAAATCACTGGAACTTGTCTTTCATTGATCGGTAAGTCATTTTATGGTGTTATATCTGTCAATTCTCAAATTTCAGAAAGCAAATCGACTCGAGGAGCTTCAAAGGATCTGGAGATGGAGAAGAAGCACATCTGGATGTGGATGGAGAGAAGGGAATAACTAATTATTGTTCATGTGATTTATTTATTTTTTGTTTCTTGTTCCTTTTTTAATAGCTCTCTCTCCATCCCCAAAATTCTTCTGGCGCCACGGAGACGAGTCGAAGCACCATTGGAAGATGGAGCAACCCAACCTATAATTTCAATTTATTAACTTATTTTATTTACAATATTATATTAATGAAAGTTTCGAACGGGGCGGTCTGGAACCCTATAGACGGGGTCCGGACTACATGTGTTGTTTTGAAACTTCGCTGTGATTGCGAAGCAATTCCAAAAATCGGAAAATTTTCTTTTTAAAAAAAGTCAGTCGAGGTTCACAGTCCGAAGCGAAGAAGAAACGGATAACAATCGATACCTTGTGGAATTTTTAAGGTTTGAATTTTTTCCAATTATAATTTTCAGAGAGAGACAAACTGATTGTCTTTTATCAGTTGAACAAAAAATGAAATTTTCAAAAAACCAAGTGCTCAGTGGAAAAAATGGAATTCGCAAAAGGACTTCAAGAGACGGGATCCTGGACACTGCCGTCCGTCTTCATACGTTGTTTGGAAATCACTTTGATTACTTGAAGTGAGTTTTGTTCCTGTGGAATTTATCTAAAATTGTTAACTGATAAATTGTTTATCATGATATCACTCATGTTTTATCAGTTGACAGGTTTTTGATATCTCTCAGAGGAACCGAGATAAGTGAGCTCAAAGGTGATGGTTCTGGTGGGCTTCAATTAGAGAAAATAAGATTAAAATTTTCGGGCCATCGAATTCATATCTACTTTTTTGAAACCTTCAAATTATCTGTTTTTGACTGAAAATGTGAAACTGTGATTTTATTTTTGCTATTTTGTTGTAATAACTTTTCTTTTTCAGCCCAGAAGCTACTCGGCCCACCTCATTCCCCTTTTGGCGCAACCCAGCAAAGACCTAGGGCTCGTTCACTCCTCAAGGAGTTGAACTGCCGTTGCTCCGTCAATGAGCCACCAGACGTGCAGGCTCTGGACTCAAAAAGTAAGTTGGTTTAGCGGTACCGTATGAAAAAAAAATTCAAATTTTCATTTCCAATCGATAATTAACTATCGCAAAACTTGTTAATTGAAGGGTGCCCATACTATTAACGATACTATTAACTTTGAGCCTTCTTTTCTCGGTTCCTGTTAATGGTATAAGAAAGTTATCAACTAATGAAATGTTTGTTACAGTATCACAAACATTTTATCAATTGACCGCTTTTTGATATCCCTGATAGGAACCGAGATGAATAAGCTCAACGTTGATGTATCATAGTGAACATGGTACATCGCCCATCAATGTGAATTTCAAAGGCGCATAGCTTTGTTCAAAACATAGTTAGAAAAATGAAATTTATATCATTTTGAAGAAAATTTTATGGGGTTTGAAACAATATTAAGATCGTAATAGTGACTTTTGTCAGAGAATGGATCAGCAAAACAGAGCCCGGAAAGCATCGACAACAGAGAGAAACGTGGAAATCACTGGAATTGGTCTTTCAGAAGTTGGTAAGGCATTATCGGATGTTATATTTGTCAATTCTCTCATTTCAGAAAGCAAGCCGATTCGAGGAGCTCCAAAGGACCCGAAGTAGAAGAGGGAGCACATCAGGATGTGGATGGAGAGAAGGGAATGGATAATTGAATGTTCTTAATGTTATTCCTTCAAATTCTTGTGTCTTTTTTTGCTTTTATCTTTTTTCATGTTTATGGTCCGTTTGATACCCCTCTCTCTCCATCCACAAAGTCTTCTGGCACAACGGAGACGAGTCGAAGCCCCAATGGAAAGATGGAGCAACCCACCCAATACTCTCAATTTATTAATCACTTTTATCTACTATCTTCTAATAATAAAAGTTTTGAATGGGGCGGTCCGGAACCCTATAAAAGGGATCCGGACTGCAATGTGTTGTTTTGAAGCTTCGCTGTGATTGCGAAGTGCGTCGGAAAATCGAAAAATATTCTCTCAAAAAAAGTCAGTTGTAGAAAAAAAATGGTTGTCGCAGTTAGGTTTCTTGTCGGTTGTTCGACTGCTTGTTAGTTGTTAGGCTGCCGGTTGTTGGGTTAGTTGTTAGGTAAAAATTTGGTCCTTTGCAAAAATTAGGTTGCTTGCCAGTCGTTCAATTTGTGAACATGTTCCGAAATTCCACGTTTCTTAGCCGTTGCTGAGCCGCTTATCAGCTGACGGCTGCCATGCTGACATGAAATGCGTCTAAACATGGCTCAATTTCAAATTCAGGTTCCCTTCGGCGATGTCGCGCACCGGCTTGTAGGCCACCAGCAGCTGTGAAGCTTTGAGATCGGACAGAAATGGAGTATCTAGATGAAAGCTTGAATTTAGAAAGTCAAATCTTCTGGTCCATACTCTGCTGGGCTCTTTCAATGCACATGATGACAAATCAGTATAGATCAGTAATCAGAAAATTGTTCATTAGTGGCACGAGGTTCTAAACAGCGGAAGTTATTCTTGGTTGGAGTTTTCTGACGCATTTTCGGTGCACTGTTTGTTTCATTGATCTCTCGGGTAGATCAAAAACAGCAGCAAGTCTAGAGACAGTGTTCAATCAGATTTTTAATTTTTCCCGGCTGCAATAGATTTTTTCAGGAAATTTTCACGCTGAGATGATAGATTGGCTGAATAGTTGTATAATAGCTATTGTTCATAAAAATTGATCCGCTCAGACAGAAGGTATCCTGGAGAGCAATCTAAAGAAGCTGTCCAAAACGATTGTGAAATACCATCAAACCAGTAAAAACATTAAACTTTGAGCTGATTTATCTAGATTCCTGCGAAAGATATCAAAAAATTGTCAACTAACAAATTGTTTATCACAATATCGCGAACATTTTATCAGTTGACACATTCTTGATATCTCTTATGAGAGTCTAGATAATTGAGCTCAAAGATAACAGATAGTTGAAGTTTAAAAAATGCCGTGTATCCTCTAATAGAAGCCCAGCCAAAGCGTCAATTTGAAACTCAATTATTGCGATTCCTGTGAATGATACAAACAATGTGTTAACTGATAAATTGTTTATCATAATATCAGCTATTTGTTATCAATTGACACATTTTTGATACCATTCACGGGAATCAAGATATTTGACCTCAAAGTTGAATGTTAGGAGGTTTTTCTAATATTGGCTTTAAAAAAATTATCTGTGTGGGGGCCCTTCTATTAAAGGTATTACGGTATTTCAAGTTTTCTGAAAATCTCCAATTTTCAGTATTTTTCTGAATCAAAATGAAATTTTAAAACGTTTTTCATAAATTCTAATTCCAACAAACAAAGATACAATAAAAAATAGAATGTATAAAGGAATAGTGGGAGATGGGGCCGCATTCTTAACACAACTGATAAGACTGATAAAGGGCCATATATTTCACATGGGGACTGACAACATGGAATGACAATTTTCACCAAAGAAAATGTCAAAATTTTGGGGCATAGAGAAATGGGGGTGGGTCCTAGAAAAAGGACGCATTCAAAAAGGACCGACTGATAACATTATAAGGGACATTGAAATTGATAAATAACTTATGAGGTATAACGGGAACTGGAAAAGTGGGAATACTCCTCAAAAATAGGAGATTTGAGAATATCAGAGAGCAATTACATAGAAAATTATCTAGACGAACTATTGAGGGACAGCGCTTTTTTTGAAGGGTAGCAATTGGGAGGGGCGAATAACTGTTCAAAATCTCATGGGGAAGCTGGAAAAGCGTGGGAAATTTCTCACAAAATTTCGGAGATTTCAAGATAGCAGAGGACGACTACGTGGAAAATTCTGTAGAATTTTTGGACTCAATTTTTGAAAGCTAGAAATTGAGATGGGACGGTCGAAGAATAATCAATGTCTAAAATCTCACAATGAAAGTAAAAAGTGTGGAAACATGGTTTAAAAAAGCGGGGATTCCAGAATATCAGGGGATGACTACATGGGAAATTCGGTAGATCATATTTGGGGGAAAGGGCTGAAGTATAGGAAAGTGGCACAGTCATAACGAAACTGGAAGGATTGATAAGGACAAAATATTTTACACGGGGGCTCAAATATCATAGGTGGATAATCTGAAACATGTGAACATCGTCACGTTTCAGAAGAGAGGGAGACAAATAAATCAAAAAGAATAATTCTTGGGAGTAGAGATCCTATTTTTAGAGGCTAGAAATAATATGGGGGAGGGGCTCATTTTGTAGGGATCACACTTGGAACGGATCGTTCCAAGTGAGTCTAGCTTAAAAATAGGCGGGGGGGGGGGACAAACGTGGGAAGAAAGGAAAATAGGAAAGGAGAGGACCACTCAGAAAACAGATGGTCATGACAAAATAGGGGTTGGGAAGGATTGGGATGGGTACCAGACAATTCGTGGATGTAGGAGACTAACTAAAATTCCACATTTCAGACTAGTTTGGAGAAGGAGGACTAGTTGTAGAATTTGATCACAGCTCATCTAAGGGAATCTCTGATAACTAGAAGAGAAACTGAAAATGCACATTTCAGACTAGTTAGGAGGAGGAGAACTAGTATTAGAAATAGATCCAAACTAATCTAGAGAACGGGAATCACTGATAACAACCTCTGTTAGGAGAAATCGAAGAGGTTGGGAAGAGGATTCAAGAAATCGGAGGATTCTCAAAGACTAACAAAAAATGACCATTTCAGACTAGTTTGGAGGAGGAGAACTAGTATTAAAAATATATCTGAACTGATCTAGAGAACGGAAACCACTTATAAGAACCTAATCTAGCAGAGATCAGAGGAGTTGGGAAGGATCATGATGGTTATCAGTACATTACTGGAACTAGGAGACTAACTAAAACTGCACATTTCAGACTAGTTGGGAGGAGGAGAACTAGTATTAGAGATATATCGAAACTAATCTAGAAAACGAAAATCACTGATAAGATCCTAATCTAGCAGAGATCAGAGGAGTTGGGAAGGATCATGATGGTTATCAGTACATTACTGGAACTAGGAGACTAACTAAAACTGCACATTTCAGACTAGTTGGGATTAGGAGAACTAGTATTAGAGATATATCGAAACTAATCTAGAAAACGAAAATCACTGATAAGATCCTGATCTAGCAGAGGTCAGAGGAGTTGGGAAGGATCATGATGGTTATCAGTACATTAATGGAACTAGGATACTAACTAAAACTGCACATTTCAGACTAGTTGGGAGGAGGAGAACTAGTATTAGAGATATATCGAAACTAATCTAGAAAACGAAAATCACTGATAACAACCTCTTCAACGAGAGATTGAAGAGGTTCGGAAGTGGATTCAAGAAATCGGAGGATTCTCAAAGACTAACAAAAAATGCACATTTCAGACTAGTGTGGAGGAGGATACTAGTTTCAGAGATATATCTCAACTAATCTAAGAGAACGAGATTGACTGATAAAAAACTGATAACAACTCTAAACCAATGGGGATCTGCGATAATTAACCTAATCTAGCAGAGATCAGAGGGGTAGGGAAGGGTCGGGTGGAATCAAGACATTGATGGGTCTAGCAGAGAGGAAAAAAAAATCAAATTCAAAAAGGTCGAAAAGAAAGTGTCAAAAATTATCAAGATATTGGATGGTTTGATCGCTCCAATTCCTCATTGCTTCTTCACTCTCCCCTCCAAATTGAAATAGAACTTCTGTCTGAGCGTAGACCGATGCTGAAAAAATGATTTCATTATTTTGATAGTTGTGGACAAAATGTAATCCTTTCTATTTGTTCTAGTTTTGATAAAAATGACAAAAAAATGGGAAAAAGTATACCAATCCAATTTTTCAGTCTACTTTGAAATTCCAGATTTCCAAAAATTTTCAGACACGTTTTCCTTACCTCCGGCATTTGCTTCAGTGGACCTTTTTCTCCTTCAAATTCCATTTCCGAGATTCCCTTCCGAACCGAAACCAGCATAGTCTCTAAGTCGTCTTCATGGGCCCTTTGAGCAATGGTTCTGCATAACATCTGCACATGATAGGCTCCAAATCTGTGATGAGCAAATGCCACGTGGCCGGAACATGTCGAATAGCTGATTAAGAAATCAGCGTTCATCGGGATCTTTTTTGGGTTCTGAAAAAAGGTCAATTTTTGAAACTTCAATCGAAATTTAGGATTTCGAAATTTCAGACATTCTGAGATTCTGAGATTCTGAGATTCTGAGATTCTAGGATTCTGAGATTCTGAGATTCTGAGATTCTGAGATTCAGATATTCTGAGATTCTGAGATTCTGAAATTCTGAGATTCTGAGATTCTGAGATTCAGATATTCTGAGATTCTGAGATTCTGAGATTCTGAGATTCTGAGATTCCGAGATTCTGAGATCTTGAGATTCTGAGATTCCGAGATTCTGAGATCCTGAGATTCTGAGATTCCGAGATTCTGAGATACTGAGATTCTGAGATTCTGAGAACCTATGATTCTAAAATTCTGAGATTCTAAAATTCTGAAATTTTGGAAATAAGAAAATCGAAATTTCAAAAATACTTCTAAAACAATGTTACACACCTCGCCAACTTTTTCTCCAATCGATCCCTTTCCAGATCGTTCCAAAATCTGATCTTCTCCAAGTGCCTCCACAACTGAATATCCCGAGTCACGTTTACCTGGAAATAGAAATTAAATAATCCTCAACAAACTACAAACCTAATTAAATCAGAAAATATGATAGGAATTAGGACCTTCGGGCCCTATTCATCAAAATCTTTTTTCAATTAAAAAAGGAAAACTCACTTCCACGGCAGCTCTCTGAGAAAATCACTTTTGGCTTCCCAGCCAACTGCGGCGAGTTTTCCGGGCTCAGAAGCGCATAAAGTTGATCTAAACGGACAACTTTTCCATCTTTTCCGTAGACTCCATCAACACATCCGTGAGTCACAAAACACAAAATGGCCGAATCGCCATGGTCTGACTCAGCTCCAAATCTCCTCACGGTGTCCTCGATCCCCTGAAAAACAATTTTTGGAAAATTTATGTCAAAAAAAATCCAGAATCTCAGAATCTCAGAATCTCAGAATCTCAGAATCTCAGAATCTCAGAATCTCAGAATCTCAGAATCTCAGAATCTCAGAATCCTAGAATCTCAGAATTTCAGAATTTCAAAATCTCGGAATTTCAAAATATCAGAATCTCAGAATCTCAGAATCTCAGAATCTCAGAATCTCAGATACTCAGAATCTCAGAATTTTAGAATCTCAGAATCTCAGAATCTCAGAATCTCAGAATCTCAGAATCTTAGAATATCAGAATCTCAGAATCTCAGAATCTCGGAATCTTAGAATATCAGAATCTCAGAATCTCAGAATCTCAGAATCTCAGAATCTTAGAATCCCAGAATCTCAGAATCTCAGAATCTCAGAATCTCAGAATCTTAGAATTCCAGAATCTCAGAATCTCAGAATCTCAGAATCTTAGAATCCCAGAATCTCAGAATCTCAGAATCTCAAAATATCAGAATCTTAGAATTCCAGAATCTCAGAATCTCAGAATCTCAGAATCTCAGAATCTCAGAATCTCAGAATCTCAGAATCTCAGAATCACAATCCAATTTACCTGTGCAGTCAGATCCTCAACTACTTTCACTTCATAATTCAATGAAGTGAACAGTCTCGACAGATTCTCTACATCCGAACTCATCGACTCATCTTCTTCCAGCTTCCCAATTTTCACAATCAAACACTTTGATCGCTTTTCGTTCTTGTAATCACCATCTGAATTTCCAATTCTCCGTTCTCCATAAATTAGGTCCTCGTCTTTGAACTGATACCGGATCTTCTCAACTGCATTGCTCTGCTGAAATTGAACATTTTTTATTTCCAGAATTATTATTTTTAAAATTTTGGAGTTTCTGATCTGAAGTGATAGTTCAACTTTTTATTCAAATCAAAAAGAAATTTGTAATTTAAAAAAAACCTAAAATTTTATTTTGTATGGTTTTTCAAATGGAACTTCAAACTTGCAGCTCTCTTATCTCGGTTCCTGTAAACGATATCAAAAAATTGACAACTGATAAAATGTTTATCATAATATCAGCAGTAATTTATCAGTTGACAGACTTTTGATATCTTTTATAGGAATCGAGATAATTGAGCTCAAAGTTAAAAGGAGATCTTTCGGTTATAGCTTTTAAGGTATTCCTAACTTCAATCTTAGAGCTCTCTTATCTCGATTCCTGTGAAAGTTATAACAAAGTTGTCAACAAAGAAAATGTTCATCATAGTATCAGCTACATTTTATCAGTTGACACATTTTTGATATCTTTCATGGGAATTGAGATAATTGAGCTCAAAGTTTGAATTTAGGAAATCCTTATATTATAGGTTTGAGGTAGAAAATTGGAGATACATTGAAAAGAAATTAATTTTACTCACATTTGAAGTCTTTTTTGGCTTCTTTACATTATCATGCTTTCCCAGCGAGCCTTCAGTCATGTCATCAGGTTCCACAATTTGCCCCTCATCTGAATGTTTCAAAGTGATCCCAAGTTTTTTCAATTTCTCCACTTCCGATGGGTCCAAGGGTTTGGTGGATATCTTCTTGAAATACTGCCTCTGATTTGTGACCTAAAAATTGACAAATTTGTGAAAAAAATACAAAAACAATTTCAGACTTTAGGAATTCTCGGTCTTTTAGCACTTTTTTTGGCTTTTGCGCATTTTTTCTCGGTTTTTGGAGCTTCTGGAGGTGGTTGGTTCTTCTTTAGCTCTCTATTATATTTGATCCAATCGGAAAAAGCGCCCTCGCACTCCTCCTGATCTCCTTGCTTCGTCACTTCATCGGATTTTGATTCAGGCGCCACTGTGTCTTTTGGAAGGGTTGGCACATTCCCAATATCAAAACTATCTACATGCACATCCTGTTCCGTTTGCAGTTCGCCATTAGTCTGAAAAAAATGTTGTTTTGAATTCAAATTTTTGGGTTACTGTACCTCATCCATATTTTCGGATTTTTCTGATTCTTGAGATTCCTGGGAATTTTCCAAGCTCTTCTCAAACACGTCAGGCGCGGAAGACTCTTTTGGTGTTGTTGTCAAATTCAAATTATCCACAGTTGTCACATTTTCAGTCTCGTAATGAATTTTATTGGAAAATTCGAATTCCATCTGAAAAAAAAAAGATGTGTTAGTTTCAAATTGTTGAGTGACTGTACATCATTCAGAATTCGCGATTCTTGAGGCTCTTCCATATCCTCTGGCTCTCCAATCATTTTCTCAGGCCCAACCAATTCACTTTTCTCAATAACTGCCAACGAAACCGGTTGATTTGTGAAAATTTCACAATTTTCAGCATATGTTGGTGATTCTAAGCCTTCCTCGGATTGCTCATCTCCGATCGTCTCAAATTCCTTCCAAAAATCATTCAATTCACCTTCCTTGTCACCTGAACCCGTTTCTGGTGATGTGACTCCGTGCTCCACACTCTGAAAATTAAAAATCTATTCAAAATAATATTTTTCCAAACCCTTCTCGGATCTCTTCCATCAAATACGCTCTTATAATACAGGTTTCACTTACCCAAATTGTCAATTTTGAGCCTACCGTAAAACCTGTAATAGAAGGGCCCTTATACTGTCACGTTTGAGCTAAATTATCTCGGTTTCTGAGGAAGATATCAAAAAGAGATTAACTGATAAAATGTTACTGATATTATGATTAAAATTTTATCAGCCGCCTGTTTTTTGATATCTTTGTCAGGAACCGAGATAAATGGGCTCAAAGTTGAAAGTTAGAGGGCCCTTCTATTACAGGTTTTACGGTATGTATCTAATTTTCTGTGTAAGATATCAAAAAGTGGTTATCTGATAAAATGTTACTGATATCATGATAAACATTTTATTAGTTGACAACTTTCTCATAACTTTCACAGGAACCGAGATTAGAGATCTCCAAGTTTGAAGTTAGGGTTACCTTGAAAATTATATAGAAAGACCTTCTTCTAATTTTGAGCTAATTTATCTCAGTTTCCATAAAATATATCAAAAATGTGTCAACTGATAAAGTTTTGCTGATATCATGATAAGCATTTTATCAGTTTACAGCTTTTTGATAACTTTCAAAAGAAATGAGATGTACATATAAGCTTTTTCCGGGTGGCGTTCTAGTAAAGCGTTTACAGTAATTGAGTTGAAATGCAACAAATATCCGAAAGTATCCATAAAAAGTGTGAACCCTTTTAAGGACCATCAATTTTTCTCAAAATTTTACCTCCACACTATCCGCGTTCTCCAGCTTCATTTCCCCACTTTCAACTTTTCCCATTCTCAGAAGCCGTCGTTGCTTATCGGTCAATGCCGTCTCCGTGGATCCCAAACCAACCACCATTTTTCCTCTCATCTCCTTCAGTTTCACAGCAAATTCTTTGCCATTTTGTCCTCTCCACCTCCAAGCCCCAACAACTTTCTTCTTGCTTTTCTATCCTTCTTGCTGAATCGTTTGATTTTGTTCTTCGGCTCTTCTTTCTCCTTGCTGTCGCTCATTATGAGTCGCGCTCAATGTATTACCTAAAATTAATGTTTTTTCTCGCCAGTTTTTACGGACAAAAGCGGAAATCGACGAAAAAAAATTTTTTTTTGAATTTTCTTTTTCAGAAATTTGACCTATTTTTTGTTGGGCAAAATTTTTTTCAAAATTTTTTTTTCAAGTTTTTGATCTACTCTGGCGCCATGAATTGCACTATTGATTTTGCTTCCTTTTTCTTCTTTTTTCTTCTTTTTTTTCTTTTTTTTTCTATTTTTTTGAGAAAAAAAAAAGACTGGAAACTACTAGAAAGAATATAAAAATAGATTTTTATGTTTTGCAATCCCTTCCATGGTTTTTCGTATTTTTCCGATTGCTTCTCTAATTAAAAAAAAAATTCAGATCACAATCTTGGCCCATCGTTCGTCCTATTGAAGATTCCAAATATTCCAAGAACCTCAAAACCTCCAACGATGTCTCCGTAGATCACTTGGAGTGAGTTTTTTTTTTTAATACGGTATTTGCTCTGGTAGAAGACCACCCAGACTGTAATCATTATTTTAGAGAAATATGAGTCTAGTTTTGGTTTAACATCTTTGAAAATCCTTAGAAAACGAATTGAATATTTCCAGATAGACACATTTTTAGACAAAAAAGAACGATTTTTCAGACAGAAATCTCTGTTTTGTGCTTCATTCTATGAAATTTCTCAGCTTTTTCTGGAGTTGTGAAACTTCGAATTCAAAAAATCATAATTTTCAGGGTGATCAAAGATGGCTTGTGATCGTGACCGGAGTCTGGAACTGCGATGGAGTCTACAAACCAAAATCATTATTGGTAAGCCGATTTTTATCTTCTAGTGTTTATTAGAAAATTCCAGATCTCCAATCGACGTCTGTCAGCATTGGAAAGCAGCTCAACCCCATTCCCGACTCCAGAGCCTCAACGTCCCGAAGCGTTGGTCCAGGAAGCAAGAAAATGAGAACTGGTAGATAATAGTGATAAGAATAAGCTTATGACTATAATTTTCAGCTCAGAAGCTACCAACCCCGGCATCCCCTCCCCGGCGCCACCCAGCAGACACCAAGGCCTGGACCGCCGATGATCCGTCGATGATGATCCATTCTCAAAAGGTGTGTAGCTTTAGCAGTACCCTATAATAACGATTTTCGTTTATTCAAACTTCCAATAGAGAAATATCTCCTGCAAAACCTTTAATAGAAGGGTAACCTGTAACTTTGAGCCATTTTTTCTCGGCTCCTGTCGAAGATATAAAGAATTTGTTGACTAATAAAATGTTCACCATAATATCACGAGTATTTTATCAGTTGACCGCATTTCGATATCTTTGACAGGAGTCGAGATAATTAAGCTCAAAGTTGTCAGTGGCTCACTCTATTACAGAGTTTACCGTAGTTTTGAGATAAACCAGCACAAAGGGAATACCGAGTGTATTGTTTTGTTTCCAGAAAATGGATCAGAAGAAGAGGTCCCGGAAAAATAGTCTAAAATTGGGTGAAACGTGGAAATCACTGGAACTTGTCTTTCACTGATCGGTAAGTCATTATATGGTGTTATATCTGTCAATTCTCTAATTTCAGAAAGCAAATCGATTCAAGGAGTTCGAAGGGCTGTGGAAGAAGAAAAAGGACATCTGGATGTGGATGGAGAGAAGAGAATAGCTTGATTAATGACCCTAATATGATATATGTGTTCTTTTTTCTTTTCACTTTTCTCTTAGACTGATATCTGTATCTCTCTTTTTGGTCCTAGAAACTTGTCACTGTTGTCCGTCCGATGTCCGTCCGATGACTGCCGAGGAAGCTAACTCTGAATTACGAAACGTTCGTTGATGGGACTTCGGTCCTGCCTGTGAGCGACCACTGTTTCAGAGCAACTGAGAAAGTTATCACTCTCTGTTTTTGGCCTTATCATTTTATCACTATCTTTGTGTTGTCCGTCCGATGACTGCCGAGGAAGCTAACTCTGAATTACGAAACGTTCGTTGATGGGACTTCGGTCCTGCCTGTGAGCGACCACTGTTTCAGAGCAACTGAGAAAGTTATCACTCTCTGTTTTTATTCTTATCATTTTATCACTATCTTTCTGTTGTCCGTCCGATGACTGCCGAGGAAGCTAACTCTGAATTACGAAACGTTCGTTGATGGGACTTCGGTCCTGCCTGTGAGCGACCACTGTTTCAGAGCAACTGAGAAAGTTATCACTCTCTGTTTTTGGCCTTATCATTTTATCACTATCTTTGTGTTGTCCGTCCGATGACTGCCGAGGAAGCTAACTCTGAATTACGAAACGTTCGTTGATGGGACTTCGGTCCTGCCTGTGAGCGACCACTGTTTCAGAGCAACTGAGAAAGTTATCACTCTCTGTTTTTGGCCTTATCATTTTATCACTATCTTTGTGTTGTCCGTCCGATGACTGCCGAGGAAGCTAACTCTGAATTACGAAACGTTCGTTGATGGGACTTCGGTCCTGCCTGTGAGCGACCACTGTTTCAGAGCAACTGAGAAAGTTATCACTCTCTGTTTTTATTCTTATCATTTTATCACTATCTTTCTGTTGTCCGTCCGATGACTGCCGAGGAAGCTAACTCTGAATTACGAAACGTTCGTTGATGGGACTTCGGTCCTGCCTGTGAGCGACCACTGTTTCAGAGCAACTGAGAAAGTTATCACTCTCTGTTTTTGGCCTTATCATTTTATCACTATCTTTGTGTTGTCCGTCCGATGACTGCCGAGGAAGCTAACTCTGAATTACGAAACGTTCGTTGATGGGACTTCGGTCCTGCCTGTGAGCGACCACTGTTTCAGAGCAACTGAGAAAGTTATCACTCTCTGTTTTTGGCCTTATCATTTTATCACTATCTTTGTGTTGTCCGTCCGATGACTGCCGAGGAAGCTAACTCTGAATTACGAAACGTTCGTTGATGGGACTTCGGTCCTGCCTGTGAGCGACCACTGTTTCAGAGCAACTGAGAAAGTTATCACTCTCTGTTTTTGGCCTTATCATTTTATCACTATATTTGTGTTGTCCGTCCGATGACTGCCGAGGAAGCTAACTCTGAATTACGAAACGTTCGTTGATGGGACTTCGGTCCTGCCTGTGAGCGACCACTGTTTCAGAGCAACTGAGAAAGTTATCACTCTCTGTTTTTGGCCTTATCATTTTATCACTATCTTTGTGTTGTCCGTCCGATGACTGCCGAGGAAGCTAACTCTGAATTACGAAACGTTCGTTGATGGGACTTCGGTCCTGCCTGTGAGCGACCACTGTTTCAGAGCAACTGAGAAAGTTATCACTCTCTGTTTTTATTCTTATCGTTTTATCACTATCTTTCTGTTGTCCGTCCGATGACTGCCGAGGAAGCTAACTCTGAATTACGAAACGTTCGTTGATGGGACTTCGGTCCTGCCTGTGAGCGACCACTGTTTCAGAGCAACTGAGAAAGTTATCACTCTCTGTTTTTGGCCTTATCATTTTATCACTATCTTTGTGTTGTCCGTCCGATGACTGCCGAGGAAGCTAACTCTGAATTACGAAACGTTCGTTGATGGGACTTCGGTCCTGCCTGTGAGCGACCACTGTTTCAGAGCAACTGAGAAAGTTATCACTCTCTGTTTTTGGCCTTATCATTTTATCACTATCTTTGTGTTGTCCGTCCGATGACTGCCGAGGAAGCTAACTCTGAATTACGAAACGTTCGTTGATGGGACTTCGGTCCTGCCTGTGAGCGACCACTGTTTCAGAGCAACTGAGAAAGTTATCACTCTCTGTTTTTGGCCTTATCATTTTATCACTATCTTTGTGTTGTCCGTCCGATGACTGCCGAGGAAGCTAACTCTGAATTACGAAACGTTCGTTGATGGGACTTCGGTCCTGCCTGTGAGCGACCACTGTTTCAGAGCAACTGAGAAAGTTATCAACCTTTGTTTTTATCCTTATCATGTTATCACTAACTCTCTTTTGTCCGTCCGATGACTGCCGAGGAGGTATCTCTGAATTACGAAACGTCGTAGATGGGACTTCGGTCTCGCTATGGCAGTCCACTGGTTCAGAGTAGCTGAGAAAGTTATCAACCTTTGTTTTCAGTCTTATCATTTTGTCACTATCTTTCCTGTTTACCTGTCTCTCTCTCTCTCTCTCTCTCTCTCTCTCTCTCTCTCTCTCTCTCCATCCACAATAGTCAGCTGAGGCAACGGTTACCGATCAAAGCACTAATCGAAGATGGAACGGATAAGAATCGTTATTTTGTGGAATTTTCAAGGTAGACCTTTTTTCCCTATAATAACTTTCAGGGTCACCAACTGATGGTCTTTTATCAATTTAGCAAAAATGAGAATTTTCAGAAAACCAAGTGCTCAGTGGAAAAGATGGGATTCCAAAAAGGAGTTCAAGAGACGCGACCCCGATCATTATGGTGCTTATTCCTCGCCCCATTGTCCGTCTCTATCAGTTGTTCAAATATCACCAAGACCACTTAAAGTGAGTTTTTATACCGTACTTGCTCTAATAGTATTCCATCTTATACATTCACCTTGAACACAAATATTTATGTTCCTGTGAAAGGTATCGAAAAATTGTTAACTGATAAATTGTTCATCATGATATCAGCCACATTTTATCAGCTGATAAAATTTTGTTATATCTTAGAGAAACCTAGATAATTGAGCGCAAAGTAGACGGTTTGGGTGGGCTATAATTAGAGAAAATAAAATAGTTAACGATTCCGAATAATCGGAAAACTTTCTCTCAAAAAAAGTTAGTCGAGGTTGTTGCAACCGAAGAAAGAATAGGAATCGGAGTTGGAATCGAAGAAGAAACGGAAAACAACCGATACTTTGTGGATTATTTGAGGTTCGACTTTTTTCCAATAATAATTTTTAGAGTGATCAACTGATGGTCTTTTATCAAATAAGCAAAAATGAAACTTTTCAGATAATCAAGTGCTGAGAAGAAGAAGATGGGATTCCGAAAGAGATTTCGAGAGGCGCGATCCAGGTCTTTTTGGCGGTTTTCCTTTGTTTCACTGACTGTCTTTATCAGTTGATAAGATATCACCAAGATCACTTCGAGTGAGTTTTTTAAGATACCGCACTTGCTCTAACAGAAGCCCACCTAATCTGTCGACTTTGAGCTTGATTATCTCGGTTGCCATACAAGATATCAGAATTTGGTTAACTAATAAAATGTACTCAGACGAGATGAACATTCATGCCGGCGAGAAAGTGACATGTCGGCATGAGAATTTTTGGTTGCGGCATGATACTTTTGCTTGCCGGCAAGAAAGAGTCATGCCGGCGATATAGAGAGTCATGCCATATGGTTAGGGAAAGGAAAATCATCTGCCGGCGAGGAAACGAAGCTCCGAAATTCCGGAGTGTTTTTGATATTTTTTAAATGTATTTTCAAGTTTTCCTATTTTCAAGCTTTTTTATTTTTGTTTCATCTCTCAAATATTTTCCAAATTCTAGAAATTATGGCTCTCTCGACTTCTCAACCAACTTGCGACAAAAACGATAATCGAGAAGGTTTGAAATTGTCAGGTTTTCGAAAAAATATAAATCATCAAATTTTGCAGATACTCTCGACATAACATTTCCTTCTCGTTTCCGTCGAATGGACGCTCAACTAGTCGGATAAAACAAAAGGAAACCGACTTTTCACGGATCTTGAAATCTTAAAAGATCCGCAATTTAGTGAGTATAATACTGCTGATATATATCAATCCAAAAATAAAATTTCAGTCATCGAGCTTTGATCAGGATTCAAGAATTCCGACTCGAACAATCGATTACTCTGAAAACGGTACGAAGTCACACCAACATTATCTGCTTCAAATCAGACAAAATTGCGAAGGATTTGGAAACGAGTTTAATTTTTCGGCCCGACCCACTTCTCGCTAATTGTACTTTAAATGTAATTTTATACTTCTTATTGCTTTTCGCTTTTTTCTGTTACTTTTCAATTATTTCTCATTAATAAACAGTGTATCTTTATTGATTCATCGGCTGCGGAGGGAAGGGGGAGGATTGAAAGAGCTTTTTCATGCCGGCGTGAGTTTCAAAAAACCTTGCCGGCATGAAAAAACAATTTCTCCTGCGGCGTGTACGCCGCAAGAAAATTACTACTTCCTCGCCGGCATGGGTTTTCATCTCGTCTGAGTAGGTGATATTATGTCAAATATTTCATTAGTTGACCAAGTTTTGATATCTCTCGCAGAAAACTAGATCATTGAGCTTAAAGTTGAGGATTTGGGTGGGCTTCAATTAGAGAAAATGAGATAATTGAAATTTTCGGGCCATCGAATTCATATCTATTTTTTTATCTTTCGAAAAAACCTGTTCTTTTACTGAAAATGCGAAACTGTAATTTTTTACTTGCTATTTTTTGCAAATACTTTTTTCAGCCCAGTAACTGCTCGATTCACGACATTCTCCTCCCGGCGCAACCCAGCAATGGCCAAGGACCATCCTTTTCCGTCTGAAAACACTTGAACCGCCGTTGCTCCGTCGATGAGCCACCAGCTGTGCGTGCTCCAGACTCGAAAAGTGAGTTGATTCTGCTCTACCAGATGAGAAAAATTTTCGAAATTTCAAATTTCCAATCTAAAATTAACTATCGTAAAACTTGTTGATAGAAAACTTTCAACTTTGAGCCTTCTTTTCTCGGTTCTTGTAAATGGTATAAGAAAGTTGTCAACTAATACAATGTTTATCATAATGTCCCAAACATTTTATCAGTTGACGATTTTTTGCTATCTTCGGCAGAAATCGAGATAATTCAGCTCAAAGTTGACAGTTCGGGTGGGCTTCTATTAAAGGGAATAGCACATTTGACTAGCACATTGACTTTACCATTGTCTTGTTTCCAGAGAATGGATCAGAAGAAGAGTCCAGAACCATTTAAACGGAGACGTGGAAATCACTGGAATTGGTTTTTCAGCAGTTGGTAAGTCCTTATACGGTGTTATATTTTTCAATTTTCAAATTTCAGAAAGCAAATCGATTCGAGGAGTTTCAGAGGATTTGGAGATGGACCGGAAGATCGAGATCTGGACGTGGATGGAGAGAAGAGCATAGCTAATTTAATGTTCTTGATGTTATTTCTTTTCTCTCACCTTTTCATGTTTGTGGTCCGTTTGATACCCCTCTCTCTCCATCCACAAAGTCTTCTAGCGCCACGGAGACGAGTCGAAGCCTCCATGGAAGATGCAACCCAACCTATAATCTTAATTTATTAATTACCTTTATTTACTATCTAGTAATAATGAAATTTTCGAAAGGGGCGATCTGGAACCCTATAGACGGGGTCCGGACTGCAGTGTGTTGTTTTGAAACTTCGCTGTAATTGCGAAGTGCTCCGTAAAAACGGAAAATTTTCTCTCAAAAAAGTCAGTCGAGGTTCAAAGTCAGAATCGAAGAAGGAATGGATGACAACCGATACTTTGTGGAATTTTTGAGGTTCGACTTTTTTCCGATAATAATTTTTACAGTGATCAACTGATGGTCTTTTATCAGATAAGAAAAATGAAATTTTTCAGATAATCAAGTGCTGAGTGGAAAAGATGGAATTTGCAAAAGGAGTTCCAGAGACGGGATCCTGGTCTATTATCCTTTTGCCCACCGTCCGTCTTCATCGGTTACTTGGAAATCACTATGATCTCTTGGAGTGAGTTTTTTTCAAATACCGTACTTGATCTAATAGAAGTCCACCCTGTGAAAAAAATTTTTATCTTAAATCCACAGCAACCAACTAGAATCCAATTATTTTTTTCAGTTTTTCAACAACAGTTTTTACAAAAAAAAATTTAAAAAAGGTTTTTTTTCACCGTAAAACCTGTAATAGAAAGGCCCCCACATTGTCAATTTTAAGCTTTATCTCGGATCCCAAATTGTATGAATCTTCAAATACCCTATTTTCAACTACCAGATGTACATTTTGGAATTCGTGGTCCTTGTTTAACCCAAATCGTGACAAGACCAGTTTTGATCTACCTAGGCGCCAAGGATTCTATTATTGATTTTTCTTTCCATTCTTCCTCTTTTTTCTCGATTTTTTTTTTGATTTTCAGAGAATCAAGTGCTAATAGTAAGAAAGAAAATAGGAAATCACAAAGTCGAATTTTACAATTTGATTTTTTAATACCGTATCGGCACTAGTAGACACCCACTTTATACGTATTTTTCGTGCTCAATTATCTCCGGCCCTTTGAAAGATATAGGAAAATTGTCAACTGATAAATTGTTTATCATAATATCGCTAACATTTTATCAGTTGACAAATGTTTGATATCTTTCATAGGAACTGAGATAATTGAGCTCAAATTTGAAAGGAGGGTTTCTATTATAGCTTTTAAGGTAGTCCCAACTTCAAAATTGGGGCTCTATTATCTCGGTTCCCGTAAAAGCTATAACAATGTTGACAACTGATAAATTGTTTATCATAATATCGAAACTTTCCTTTTCTCAAACCACCCCAGCCCCCATCTCCTGTGCTTCAAGCGTCCGGCTGGTGCGCCTACGGCGCATAGTTTCTCTTCTTTTCTATTTTTTTTTTGTCAAATTTTTTTAGTAGATCAAATTTGATCTCTTGGAAATTTCCTCGGGGATAGTTCCCTCCTGGGAAACGGGATGACATCCAAAAAAGAAGAAGACAGACCCCTTTCCTCCATTTATTGATTATAAGAACGCCATCCAATTTTCTGCGTTTTCACTTTTAATTTCACATCTTTCTTTTTTTCTGAATCGGTACAAAATTCATTTGATCTGCACTTGTCGCCAAAGATTCTATTATGCTTTTTTCCAGACAAATTTTCAGGCAAAAATTTTCCTTTTTTCCTTTTTTTTCTTCTTTTTTATGAAATCCCTATAATTATTAATCCAATTTTAAAATTTTAAATTCCAAAAGTAATAATTTTCAGGGTGATCAATCGATGGGTTCTGAGGGCATCAGAAGTCTTCTGTCCTGCCAACCTCAACTGCCGCTCCTCCAGACAAACACTTTTGGTGAGCCAATTCTTATTTTCAAGTATTCAAAAAATAATTCCAGGTCTCCAATCGTCGTCCACCGAAACTCCTCCTCAGCGGCTTGAACCAATTTAGCTGCTCCCCCATCGCAAAGATCAAAGATCAAAGGTATATCATAGTGTTAAAATAGAAACAATTATGAAAATTTCCAGGCCAGAAGCTATCCACCGCCGTCATCTCCTCCCCGGCTCGACCCTTCCACCATCCAAGGCTTGAGCCGCCAATGCTCCGTCGATGAGCCTGCAGGCTCCAGATTACAAGGTGAGTTGGTTTTGCATGAAAAGGATTTTCAAAATTTCCAATTTCCCATTGAGAAACGACTACCGTATAACTTCTTAATAGAAGGATCCCCTTAACTTCGAGCCATTTTTTCTCGGATCCTGCGAAAGATTTCAAAAAGTTGTCTACTGATAAAATGTGTATCATATTATCAGAAACATTTTATCAGTTGACCACTTTTTGATATCTTGCACAAAAGTCGAGATAAATGAGCTCAAAGTTGACGGTTCGGGTGGACATGTACCAAGCACCCTAAGAACTAGATCTACCTTTTTTCGATGTACCCTTGGATACTGAGCCCTAGTAGATAAGAACTGAATTAATAACATTGAAATTATATATGTTTGTTTCCAGAGAATGAATCAGCGAAGGAGAGCCCGGAAAAAGTCAACAACTGGGAGGAGCATGGAAATCACTGGAATGTGTCTTTCGTCGATCGGTAAGGCAATATATGATGTTATATTTGCAAACTTTATCATTCCAGAAAGCATTCCGATTCGAGGAGTTCCAAAGGATCTGGAGAAGATGAACTGGATGTGGATGGAGAGTGGAGAACAAGAACAAGCTAATTAAATTTCTTAATATGTTTTTTTTCACTTCACTTTTCTGTTACATACTTCTCATAGTCTATCCTACACCCATCCGATGACCGAGGAAGCCATCTTTGAACCAGGTACCGTTCTAGATGGGGCCTCGGCTCCTCTATACCCTGGTCAGAAAGGTTCAAAGTAGTTGACGAGGTTGTTGGTGTCTTTCTTCTTTCTTAGAAACTTCTCATAGTCTATCCTAAACCAATCCAACGACCGAGGAAGTTATCTTTGAACCAGGTACCGTTCTAGACGGGGCTTCGGCTCCTCTATACCCTGGTCAGAAAGGTTCAAAGTAGTTGACGAGGTTGTTGGTGTCTTTCTTCTTTCTTAGAAACTTCTCATAGTCTATCCTAAACCAATCCAACGACCGAGGAAGTTATCTTTGAACCAGGTACCGTTCTAGACGGGGCTTCGGCTCCTCTATACCCTGGTCAGAAAGGTTCAAAGTAGTTGACGAGGTTGTTGTTGTCTTTCTTCTTTCTTAGAAACTTCTCATAGTCTATCCTAAACCAATCCAACGACCGAGGAAGTTATCTTTGAACCAGGTACCGTTCTAGATGGGGCCTCGGCTCCTCTATACCCTGGTCAGAAAGGTTCAAAGTAGTTGACGAGGTTGTTGGTGTCTTTCTTCTTTCTTAGAAACTTCTCATAGTCTATCCTAAACCAATCCAACGACCGAGGAAGTTATCTTTGAACCAGGTACCGTTCTAGACGGGGCTTCGGCTCCTCTATACACTGGTCAGAAAGGTTCAAAGTAGTTGACGAGGTTGTTGGTGTCTTTCTTCTTTCTTAGAAACTTCTCATAGTCTATCCTAAACCAATCCAACGACCGAGGAAGTTATCTTTGAACCAGGTACCGTTCTAGATGGGGCCTCGGCTCCTCTATACCCTGGTCAGAAAGGTTCAAAGTAGTTGACGAGGTTGTTGGTGTCTTTCTTCTTTCTTAGAAACTTCTCATAGTCTATCCTAAACCAATCCAACGACCGAGGAAGTTATCTTTGAACCAGGTACCGTTCTAGATGGGGCCTCGGCTCCTCTATACCCTGGTCAGAAAGGTTCAAAGTAGTTGACGAGGTTGTTGGTGTCTTTCTTCTTTCTTAGAAACTTCTCATAGTCTATCCTAAACCAATCCAACGACCGAGGAAGTTATCTTTGAACCAGGTACCGTTCTAGATGGGGCCTCGGATCCTCTATACCCTGGTCAGAAAGGTTCAAAGTAGTTGACGAGGTTGTTGTTGTCTTTCTTCTTTCTTAGAAACTTCTCATAGTCTATCCTAAACCAATCCAATGACCGAGGAAGTTATCTTTGAACCAGGTACCGTTCTAGATGGGGCCTCGGCTCCTCTATACCCTGGTCAGAAAGGTTCAAAGTAGTTGACGAGGTTGTTGGTGTCTTTCTTCTTTCTTAGAAACTTCTCATAGTCTATCTCAGGGCAATCCAGTGACCAATGACTCTAGACTCGCGCGCGCGCTCTCTCTCTCCATCCACAGTATTCGTCTGAAGCAACAACGGTTACCGATCAAAGCACCAATAGAAGATGGATCGGAAAACAATCGTTACTTTGTGGAATTTTGAAGGTTCGACTTTTTTCCAATATTAATTTTCAGAGTGGCCAACGAATAGTCTTTTACTAGATGAGCAAAAATGAAAATTTTCAGAAAATCAAGTGCGAAGTGGAAAAGATGGGATTCCCAAAAGGATTTCAAGAGACGGGATCCTGATCATTTTGGTAATTATCCTTCGCCCCACCGTCCATCTTGATTGGTTGTTTCGCGATCACAAAATTGTTCGACAAAGGAACGGATGAATGGCGACTGATCGGCGGCTGGTCAACGGATCATTTGGAGTGAGTTTTTAAGATACCGCACTTGCTCTAATAGAAGTCCACCTTATACGTTCACTTTAAACTCAAATATCTCTGCTTCTATGAAAGGTGTCTAAAAATTGTTAACTGATAAATTGTTCAACATGATATCACTCATGTTTTATCCGTTGACAGGTTTTTGATATCTCTCAGAGGAACCGAGATAAGTGAGCTGAAAGTTGATGCTTTCGGTGGTCTTCAATTAGGGAAAATGAAGTAGATAATTAAAGTTTTCGGGTCATCGAATTCACAACCACTTTTTTGATTTCTTGGAATTACCTACTTTAAATGTGAAACTGTATTTTTTTTTGCTTTTTTGTTTCAATAACCTTTCTTTTTCAGTCCCAGAAGCTACTTGATCCATGTCATTCTCCTCCCGGCGCAACCCGACCGAGACCTTCTATCCCAAAAAACTTGAACCACCGCTGCTCCGTGGATGAGCCACTAGCCGTGTAGGCTCCAGACTCTTAAGGTGAGTTGGTTCTGCACTATCGGATAAAAAAGATATTCAAATTTCCTATTTAAAAAATTAACTATCGTAAAACTTGTCAATAGAAGGTTACCCATAATTTCGAGCCATTTTTTCTCGGCTCCTGTGAAAGATTTTAAAAAGTTGTCAACTGATAAAATGATCATCATGATATAACAAACATTTTATCAGTTTATCAATTTTTGATATCTCCCATAGGAACCGAGATGAATACGCTAAACGTTTATGTATCCTAGTGAACATGATGCATCGACCATCAATGTGAATTTCAAAAGCGCATAACTTTGTTCAAAATTTAGCTAGAAAAAATGAATTTTATATTATTTTGAAGAGAATTTTATGGGGTTCGAAAAGATATTGATTTTCTCATAGTGACTTTTTTCGTTTTCAGAATGGATCAACAAAACAGAGCCTGGAAACACATCAACAAGTGGGAGGAATATGGAAATCTGGAATTGGTCTTTCAGCAGTTGGTAAAACAATATTTGGTAATATATTTATTAATTCTCTAATTCCAGAAAGCATTTCCATTCGAGGAGTTGCAAAGGACCTGAAGAAGAAGAAGACAGAGCACATCTGGAGGTGGATGGAGAGAAGAGACTAATTATTGTTAATTTGATTTCTTTTTTTGTTTCTTGATCCTTTTTTCACTTTCCCTTGCCCTTATTATGTTTCTGGTCCGTTTTATAGCTTTCTCTCCATCCACAAAGTCTTCCCCATGGAAGATGGAGCAACTCAACCGATAATATCAATTTATTTACTTATTTTATTTGCTTATTTTCTAATAATAAAAGTTTCGAACGGGGCGGTCTGGAACCCTACAAAGGGGGTCCAGACTGCATGTGTTGTTTTGAAGCTTCGCTGTGATTGCGAAGCGCTTCCGAAATCTGGAAAACCTTTTCTCAAAAAAAGTCAGTCGAAGTTGTTTCTTCTGAAGGAAGGAATAGGAATCGGAGTCCGAAGCGGAGAAGGAACGGATGACAATCGATACTTTGTGGAATTTTTAAGGTTTGATTTTTTTTCCAATAATTATTTTTGGAGTGGCCAACTGATGGTCTTTGTTCTATTGAGCAAAAATGAGAATTTTCAGAAAATCAAGTGCTGAGAAGAAGATAGGATTCCGCAAAAGGAGTTCAAGAGGCGCGAACTCGATCATTATGGTGATTATTCCTCGCCCCATGATCCGTCTCTATCAGTTGTTCAGATGTCACCAAGACCACGTGAAGTGAGTTTTTATATCGTACTTGCTCTAACAGAAGTCCGCCCTCTGCATGCACTCAGAGCTCAAATATCTCGGTTCCTGTGAAAGATGTAAAAAAGGCGTTAACTGATAAATTGTTCATCATGATATCACCCACATTTTATCAGGTGACAAATTTTGAATATCTCTCACAGAAACCTAAATAATTGAGCTTAAAGTTGATGATTTGGGTGAGCTTCAATCAGAGAAAATAAAATAGATAAATGAAATTTTCGAGCCATCGAATTCATAACCACTATTTTGATCTCTTGGAACAACCTATTCTTTTACTGAAAATGTGAAACTGTGGTTTTATTTTCTCGCTATTTCGTTTTTCAATAACCTTTCTTTTTCAGACCAGGAGCTGTCCAATCCACGTCATCCCCTCCCGGCAAAACCCAGCAAAGACCAAAGTCAAGGACTTGGATCGCCGCTGTTTTGTGGATGAGCCAGCAGCTCCGTAGGCTCCGGACTTCAAAGGTGAGTTTGTTCGGCACTACCGGATAAGAAAAATTTTCAAAATCTAAATTTTCCAATCGAAAAGCGACTACCATAAACATATTAAAAGAAGGTAACTCTTACTGTTGACTTTCAGTCAATTTTTCTCGGTTCCTGTGAATGGTATGAAAAAGTTGTCAACTAATAAAATGTTTATCATAATATCACAAACATTTTATCAGCTTACCAGTTTTTGATATCTCTCATAGGAACCGATATAAATGAGCTCAAAGTTATTAGTTTGGGTTAGCTTCTGTTAGAGGGAATACGGTAGTTTTTAGGATTTCGGAAATATAGCACATTTAACTAGCACACTGACTTTACCATTGTTTTGTTTCCAGAGAATGGATCAGAAGAATAGTCCGGAACCATCGAAACGGAGACGGGGGAAATCACTGGATTGGCCTTTCAGCAGTTGGTACGTCATTAGTGTTATATTAGTATTATATCTGTTAATTCTCAAATTTCAGACAGCCTGTCAATTCAAGGAAATCCAAAGGACTTGGAGATGGACAGGAAGATCAATATCTGGATGTGGATGGAGAGAAGAGAATAGATCTTTATTATCTTGTTTCTTTTCTTTTACCTTTTTTATGTTTGTGGTCCGTTTGACAGATCTCTCTCCATCCACCAGTCTTCGGCGCAACGGAGACAAATCGAAGCACCAATGGAAGATAGAGCAACCCAACCTATAATATCAACTTATTCACTAATTTTATTTACAATCTTCTAAAAATGAAAGTTTCGAACGGGGCGGTCTGGAACCCAATAAATGGGGTCCGGACTGCAATGTCTTATTTTGACGCTTAGCTGTGATTGCGAAGTGCGTCGGAAAATTCAAAATTAGGTTGCTCGTTAGTGCTTATTAGTTGTTAGGTTGCCAGTTGCTAGGCTAGTTGTTACGTTAAAATTAGGTCGCTTTCCAGTCTTTCAATTTTTGAAAATATTTCAAAGTTCAACGTTTCTGAGCCGCTGTTGAGCCGCTGATCAGCTGACGACTACCATGCGGACACGCAACGCGTCTAAACTTGGTTCAGTGCCGAATTTCAGAGGTGTTTAGCCATTAAACTATTTTTAGGTCATGACGAACCCTTGAGGCGCATCCTTCCGAAACTGGCTAAAGGATTAGAAAGTTACACCCTCTGCCAAGCTTCAGACTTAGAAAATGAATCTTAATTCTCCGTTTCCGCAGAAAAACTTCCAAATCTCCATTTTACGAATATCCAGGTGTCTGTTTGTCTAGATGTCCGAATTTCTGTCTGCTTAGCAAACCCTACCCATCTTATCTCCGACGATAAGCTAGGCTACGACGTTAGCGAAGTGAAAAAGACCGAAGCAATGATAACACAACGTACAAGTGTTTTGCGGATGTCCAACCCTTGCAGATTTTATGAAACAGATCCTTCAGTTCCGGCAAGTTGTAAATCTGTGACGAGTTCCTCACACACAAGATCCGTCATCTCCAATTCAATAGATTGTACTGTACCTATTTTGCATATAAATCCTCGTGATCTCTATTTTGAATTCCATCCAATAACAACATACCCTTTCCCTTTTCTAATCTATTGTCATTGATCCTATCCTATACCCTACCCTATCCTTGTCTATTTTCCAAAACTGTACGATTCGTTTTAGAAAAGACTATTACCCACACATACCCTCTCACATCATCATTTGGTTGCCCTTGACTGATCTGCGCGTCG
Source organism: Caenorhabditis nigoni (assembly GCA_027920645.1). Taxonomy (NCBI): domain Eukaryota; kingdom Metazoa; phylum Nematoda; class Chromadorea; order Rhabditida; family Rhabditidae; genus Caenorhabditis; species Caenorhabditis nigoni. The sequence continues at coordinate 19,565,038 of CP115865.1, read as the reverse complement.
TCGTGTACGTCTTCTTACCCGAATGGGGGCCGTGACCTATATTTCAAAATCCTCCCCCTCGTGTCTTCTTCTCCTTCTTCCCCCTTCCTTTCCTGGTTTACCTATCCTTCTCCGTATTTCGGGTTTTGTATACTTTCCGGATTCTCAGGTAGATTTAGCATATCTAGTTGGATTTTTGACAAAAAAAAGGGGCGGAGCCATTTTAGTCTCAACTGACCGGATCATATGATTTCTATCTTGTCAAGCACCAACTACCAAATCTTAATTTTATAAAATTTCCGATTGGAAACTGTCTGAAATGGACATTTTCTGCCTACCGTATAAAACTTGTAACAAAAGGTCCTCTAAACTTTAAGTCAATTTTTCTCGATTCCTGTAAAAGATATCAAAAAATGTTTAACTGATAAATTGTTTATCATAATTTCAAAAATGTTTTATTAGTTGGCACATTTTTGATACCTTTCCCAGGAGTCAAGATAATTGAGCTCAAACTTAACAGTATGAGTTATCGCTAAAAATCTGATTTTTCATAATTCCAATTGTTCAGACTCCCGTTGCAAACTGATTTTCTGGTCACTTTTTCCTACTATCTATAAATTACTTCCGGATTTTCCGTGTTTGCACTTTTCCGTATCAACCGTACCCCAGTATGACTGTTTGAACTTCTCCTCCCGTCTCTATCTCTCAAAATCCAAAGAAAGTGGGCGTTTCCATCTTTAATGATCTTTGAATCACTTTCTATTTTTTCCTTCTGATAATATGAAACCATCCATTCTAGTTTTCTCTCTATGTGTTTTGACTATAGAGATAAAGTGAATGACCACACTGTTTCATTACGTATGCATCTATGTTTGTATAGTTCTAGGAAAAGCAAATGGGTGGAATAATCACATTTAAGGTGAATCAGAGGAAAATGGAAGAGGGTAGGATATAAAAAACAGGAAACAGGAGAAGCAGATGGTTTTTATCACCAGCTAGACTTTTTTCCAATTTGTTTAGTTTTAGGAAGAAAATAGGTTAAAAATACCGTAAACCCTGAAAATAGAAGGGCACCCACACTGTCAAGTTTGAGCTCAATTATCTCGGTTCCTGTAACAGATATCAAAAAATTGTCAACTGATAAAATGTTGAAAATGTCATGATAAATAATTTATCAGTTGACAAATTTTTAATATCTTTCGTAGGAAGCAAGATAATTTTGCTCAAAGTTGAAAATTAAAAGGCGACCATCCTGTTAGAGTATTTACGGTTTACCACTTTGGTTGGGTACATCCCTTCAGAAAATCTTTCTCCGAGAATTTTCAATTTTGGATGCCCTGGATGAATCAGTACGAAATTATCAACTTCAAAACTTAAGCTCTATCTCAGTAGAAACTGTCAAGCCAATCTGAGAGTTCTCCATCTGTAATTGCTCACAATGGAAGCCTACTGTATACGTGCCCTTTGAGCTCAATTATCTCGGTACCTGTGAAAGATACCAAAAAGTGGTCAACTCACAAAGTGTTTATTATAATATCACCTATATTTTATCAGTTGTCAAGATTTTCTTATCTCTGATAAGACCTGAGATAATTAAGCTCAAAGTGCACTCATAGGGTGGGCTTCTATTTTTCTTGTACTGATGGATCTTTTACCTCTGTAACAGAACGACGTTTCATTTCTGTGTATCTGTTGGTCCGAATGTCTCTGTGCCAATCACCAACCTCTTGAAATCCTAGATTTCCTCCAATCCCTGTGACCATTCTCTATTCAAAGAACAAGTTCCCTCTGTCTCTTTTCCCAAATGTATACACACAGACATAGCCAGAAGAGATGATAGTGTCATTTATCCATACAGGCAGAAAATACTGGATAAGAAGTGGGTATCATCGAAGATACCCTCTTCTGATGATAATCTCGTTTCTTGGCGGATTAGAGGATTGAGTAGTAGTGCCATCATATCGTTCTTTTCCTTCTTCTTTTTATCATTTTTCTTGATTTTCTGAACCATCTTCTAGTACGTCATCATCAGTCTAAAATTCCAGGTAATGCTCCTTTTACTCCTCCTCGTTGGCTCAGCAGTTGCCCAGAATCCCCTGACGAAAGCATGGAATGAGGCAGTACCCGGAGTGCAGCCATTCTGGGAGAAGTATCAGACCGGACCACACGGAGTTGTAATCAGAGGATGGCAATTCTCCAGATGTGCTAGTGAACAGGTATGATTTGCATTTTGGAATCTTCAAAACTCTCAAAATTGCTTCCAGTGGACCAACTACGTCGTGAACGTCTCCAACATTGTCATCTGGCCAGACTACCCACGATTCCCAGGACCAATCTTCTTCAATGTCACCATGGACGTGTCGGAAGACTTGCCACTCGACAAGATTGAGATGGACTTGGAGGTTCGTCACGCTGTGACCAACAAGCAAGGATCCAAGGGATGGCAAGTCATCCCATGCCAAGGATGGAACATTATTGATGGATGTGATGGAGTTGGATCATGGCTAGTAGACAGTCTTATCATCTAGAAAATATGCCTAACTATTTTGAAACTTTTATCAATTGCAAAAAGTGCTCAGAATTTGTTTCATTTAGTCTAAGAGTATTAGTAAAGGCGGAAAAGAAGAGCCCCACACGCTGTCAAGTTTGAGCTTAATTATCTCAACTCCCGTGCATGATATCAAAAAATTTTCAACTGACAAAACACTTACAATATTATGATAAACAATTTATCAGTTGATTAATTTTTAATATCTTTCACAAGAACCGAGATACATAGGCTCAAAGTGTTCAGAAGACATACCATTAGAGTGTTTCTGGTTAACTGTGCATCGGTTGGTCCCGATGACCGACCGCAGACACACAGACAGACACACATCCCGACTTCCCCCTAAAAAACATCATTTTCAGCCGCTACTGCGACATGCTCGACAAGTGTAACGAGGCTGTTTCTGGAGCCCACAAGTACGTCAAGGACCGCAAGGCTCTCGATTTCTTGAAGCAAAACAAGCTATGCCCGCCACCAAAGGGACACTGGACCATGACTTTCTCCAAGGTTTTCAGTTCTGAGGATCTTCCAAAGTCCTTCTTCGGACCACTTCAATCGGTACGTCAAGTTAGAGGTTGACTGAATTTTTTTTAAGTTGATTTTGACCCTTTTCAAGAGTCTGGAGCTCGGCTGTCAAGTTTCCAGCCTCTTTGGAAATTTTGGAGAATGTAAAACAGACCTAAATTGAAAAGTTTGCATTTACAGAATTTTTCAAAAATCCCCTTTCACTGATTTCTGAAATGCACCCCATTTTGGCCCGTTTTTGTACTAAAAACGGAAAAAAACAGGTGTCTTTCAGAAATCGACAAATATCTGAAAAAACTAGGAATTTTCGAAAAATTCTGTCAATGCAAAGTTTTCAATCTAGGTCTGTTTCACACTCTTCGAAAATTTCAAAGGGATCGGAAACTTGACAGCCGAGCTCCAGACTCTTAAAAGTGCCGAAAATCCACTGGAAAATAGGTTTTTGTATATATTATTGACCGGTACTGTAGGTCTTGGGAACCCTGAATTAAAAAGTATTCAATTGATGAAATTAGCAAAGTTCAAAGCAAGAAAGATTGTAGATTAAGAATTTTTACATGGTTGTTCAAGAACAGAGATATTGAGGCCAAAGTAAAGATGTACCCTGTGAACACTCTAACAGAACGCAACCTTCAGCTGACAACTTTGAGCTCATATATCTCATTTCCTGTAAGAGATATCAAAAAGTCGTAAACTGACAAAATGTTTATCATAATATCACCTACATTTCATCAATTGTTCACTTCTCGATATCTTTTACAGGAAATGAGATATATAGGCTCAAAATTGAAAAGTCGGCTTGACTTGACGCCTGATTGTGAGCTACACCGCCGGCTGCCAATCTCTTAACTTTGAGCAGATTTATCTTGGTTCCTGTGAAAGATATCAAAAATTAATCAACTGATAAAATATTTATCATAATATCACCTATATTTTATTTTGATATCTTCTACAGGAAATGAGATATATAGGCTCAAAGTAGACGGTTCGGGGGTTCCCTAGTTTCATAATGTATGTAGCGCATCTTATCACCCATTCAAAGTGAACCGATCAAGCTGAAACCTAGATAGATAGATCAGAATTGTGTCTTAGTTGATGCCCAAACTTTTGGTTTTTCAAAATTTTGATCTTGAAGTCTTCTGGAGGCGTTCCTTGGTTTCACCACAGTAAAGTGTGGTGGGGCGTAAACCGACAGGTTATATAATATAACAGGAAATATGGTATCCTTTAAAGTAGACCCATTTAAGGTCAAAACGAAAGTCGTAGTTTTCTAGAAATCCTTCCAATCAACGTCTTCCAGAACGAATACTGGCTGACCTTCTCATTCACCGACGGAAAGGACAAGAAGCTCGGATGCGCCCGTCTCTGGGTCGACGTCTGTAAGTACCATCTCCAGGACAAGTCCCAGAAGTGCCTTCGGGACCCGAACGCCTTCAAGAACTTCATCAACGAAATCTCATCGCAAGCCGAACAGATTCGTTCCAGAAATGGAAAGTAAAAATTTCTTCAAAAAAGAGATTTTTCCCAAAAATCAACGTCTTCTTCCTTCCGATCTATGCTCTGTGGGTATATGCAATTGTTTCGTTTTTTTTTTCTTTTTTAATTTTTGTTTTTTTTTCTCTACTACTGTAGCTCTTAATTATGCCTAATATTTCATAATTTATATTTTTTTTGACTTCCCCCCAGCCGACATGCTTTCATGTTGATAAAAATTCTCTAAAAAACTCGCATTTTATCACTGAACTTTGGAATGAGACAGATAGATTATATAGGGGAGGGGCTAAAGACTAAAAAAAGGGACATTGAGCTGAAAAACAAACATTAAATTATTATTATAAAGAAGAAACATCTGAATTGAAAGATCGAATAGGTTTTTTGTCACCCATGCAAATGGAGGGAAAACGACTAGAATTGATTCAAAACAAGAGATTTAGGACCATTGAGAGGCGAGAGCATTGGAACGGGCGAGTCGTTTGGTTACGTAGGAGCCGACGACGAGGCCAGTGAGCACCAGAGAAATGAGAACGTGGTCGAAGTCATCCTGGAAGCAAAATTTTAGAATTTCAAATTTTTAGAATTTCAAATTAAGGCTTGCATACGGTCGGGAAATTCAGTCGACCGACCGACCGACCGAGCCGAGCCGACCGTGCATTTTCGCGTCAGCGTGTTTGCATACACATCATTGTATTATACGACAAACGACACACTAATTGCCTCGTTTGTCCTAAAATAAAGTGCTTCGTACGAAAATATAGGCATTTCGATGCACAAAGGCACCAAATCGGTAGGCTGGGTCGGTGGTCGGTCGGTGGTCGACGATTTTCGACCGACCGAAATGGAAGCCTTATTTCAAATCTCTTACCTTCAAAATATCAAAAGTACCACTTGGCACCAGTCTCGTGAAGAACAAATCCGTTCCATAAGCCAACACTAAACTCGTGGATTCCAATCCGGACGGACTTGTCTTGATGCCCCGGACTCTGTGCACTGTCTGATTGTAATTGATCATCTCCTCAGTGGCCACAGCGATCTCTGGCATGTATCCAATCATCATTTCTTCTCGCATCGCCTGGGTCAACTCCATCGGGCGGTTGGCGTCCAGAAGACGTCGAGAGACTTCGTGGATGTTACCAGAGGGATGGGCTAGGAGGATGGAGCGAGTGGTGAGACCTTGTTCGGTTTCGGAGACACTCATTGCGTCGACTCCTTGAGCGTAGATGTAACTTTGTTGGGTGACCACTGGAGGAAGCTTCTGGACGATTTTCGAGTCGAATGTTTCCTGGAAATTTAGGAAAGATGAGAAATTCTAGACAAATTATGTCCATGTGAATTTAAAACGGGATTCTGAGATTCCAAGATTCTAAAGTTTTGAAATTCTGAGATTTTGAGGTGCTGAGATCCTGAAATTCTATGATTCTGAAATTCTGAGACTCTAAATTTTAAAAATTTAAGATTCTGACATTCTAGGACTCCGAGATCCTAAAATTCTGGGATTCTGAGATTCTGATATTCTGAGATTCTGAGATTCTAAGATTCTGAGATTCTGAGACTGTGCGATTCTGAGATCCGGAGATTCAAAGATTTTGAGATTCTAAGATTCTAAGATTCTGAGATTCCGAGATTCTCTGTGTCTGAGATTCTAAGATTTTGAGATTCTAAGATTCTGAGGCTCATGAATTCTAAGATAATAAGATTTCGGCATTCTGAGATTCCGGGATTCTATAATCCTGAAATTCCGGGATTCTAAGATTCTGAGATTCTAAGATTCCAAGATTATGATACTTTGAGATTCTGGTTTTTCTTCTCAGGCATCCTAATGTCTCGATTCCTTTTACATACCTGTTGAGTATGATTCTCCTCGGATCCCTCGTACAACTCGATGATTCCCAACTCTGTCCGACGTCCCTTCTCCGACCAGTAGGTATACGCAATCCAGTTCTCCGAATGAACCAAATGAATCGGCTTGGCTGATTTTCCAATGGCAGCACTGTGGACCACTTGACCGGTGACAATATCTACCAGAGTGATTGTCAGATGCTGATTGGCTTTGTTGATCGAGGCGACAGCAGCCAAATTGGGGTTGACGTACTTGTATTGGACCTCGCGGGTGACCAACACTCGTCCTTGTGAGTGCACTTTTTCTGAAAAACATTAAGCCATCTTTAGCCACAAAAATCTTCCCAGTATGTCGAGTTCTATACCAAAAAAACTCCTAATTTAGAGCTAAAAAACTCACGATTGAAGGATTTTCCCTTGACAGCTACAATCTCATCATCTGCAGTCAATCCTAGGTTTCCTTGCCATACCGGCTGGATTTTCTGTGTAGAAATATCAATTTTCAGGCCTTGAACAGATTGTTGTTGGAGATTCAAAAGGTATAGAGAAGACGTGGTGGCGGTAAGCTCATCAGCAGTGATCGATGGGAAGGTTTTGATCTGGAAGTTTCGCAATGAGTACTAGACTTGAAACACCCACCCGAACCGTCTAAATTGAGCGCAATCATCTCGCTTCCTGTTAAAGATGTCTAGAATTTGTCAATTGATAAAATATTGGTGATAATATGGTAAACGATTTATCAGTTGACTACTTTTCGATATCTTTCGCAGGAATCGAGACAATTCAGCTCAAAGTTGACGGTACGCAGCGGCTTCTAGCAGAGGAAATACAGTGTTCTAGAATTTTCCGAATTGCTCACCTCGTCATTCTTTCCAATCAACATCACTGGATACACATGCTTATTAGTGTGTACTGGAAGAACCGTCACTCTCTTGACAGGATAACCCAACTCATTTCGAGACTCCACCTTTCCAATCATTGGGTTGAACGACACGATGACCCCGTTACGGGTGATCTGAACCGGAAAATAGTATCAGATACATCATCTCTGCCATACCTTATTACTAAACACCACAGAAGCAAGCCCATCCAACTGATAGTGTGCGGTGGTTCTCTGCACAAAGAGTGGAACTCTCTTCTGCTCCAACTGACTCTCCAATGGCGAGAACGAGTCACCAAGCCACATCTTCCATAAGAACTGTCCATCGGCGCTGTCGATACCGAACACGGTACCCGAGGAAGTGACCACAATGATCACTTTTCTGAGGTTGAAGTAGTCACGTTCGAATGGTCCCGAGGAAGCAGAGCCGCTGAAACTAATGGAAAATGACCACAAAAATTAAGATTTTCTCACATTTGTCCAGCTGCCCTCACTGAATTGATGAAATCCGACACTCCATTGCCATCTCTGGAGATCGACGTCGCTACGTGGATGATTTTCTCAACGTTCTTGGTGAAGAATCTGACCAATTGACCGCATTGGGAGTGGATGCGACGGGCGAAGGCGGTGAAGAAGTTTCCTGCCTCTTCAAACTCATCCTCAATCATCTGCTGGCTTTCCGACAATGGAAGGTCGACCATCTCCACGGAGACAGTGTTAATGAGGGATTCTGAAGTATTTTTCGTTTTTTTAGGGGAATTTCAGCACAAATTTCCTATTCTCACCTTCTCTAGCCCATTCCAAGTTCACCAGCTTCGATGCCTCATCAACAGTGACGAATTCGATTCGACAGTCCTCTCCAACCAGCACAATTTCCCAATCCTTCTCACTTTTCCTTGCGAAAACTCTCTTTGGTTTCGAGTTCTCCATTATCTTTCCATCTTCTGAAGACGTCCGTTTTGCTGAATAGTGATGATTCGAATTGACGGAAAGAACACGAATAGAATCAGAAGACGCGACGACAATAGATTCATGGTTCTCCGCGACGCCGACTGCTTCAGAAGAAGTCACATCGACCGTTTTTCTAACTTGAAGACCAGATTCTGGAGTCAGTTCGATGACGTGGAGTTTATCGACGCCACGGGTCAAAATGAGCTTCCCGGTGGTGCTTGGAAGCAAGTGATATTGGTCGGAATCCAATTGGAGTTTGTGCACTTTCTGTTTAAAAACGTCGGCGACCAAAAGTTGAGATCCCTTGAGACAAGAGATGTACTCCGATTGTGCGTGGCACTTTTCCACTGAAAATCCTTCCATTTTCAGCTCGCTCGGGCTGTCAAACGAGCCATCATCGTTGATTTTAACTAGTTCCAGATGGGAGTCTCCTGGATGCGCTGACACGTGGATTAGGGACTCGTCGAGTTGGAAAAAGGCGGAGAAGGATCTCTCCTTCTTCACCACAACCGTCTCTAGTGGCTTCTCATCGCCCGACCGGTACGCCACCAAAGTCTTGCCGCTTGCCACGAATAGTTTCTCCTTTGCCACGTGGATCGCTTGAACTGACGACTTCTCTTCGGAAATTGTTAGCTGGCGAGCCATAACTCCGCTGTTCTTGTGCCAAACACGTACGGATCGGCCGTCGGATGAGATTGAGTAGATATCTGGAAGAAATTTGGGGTTTCGGTGGATTTCAGCCGATTTTCAGCTATTTTTTCTGTGTTCAGAGGATTTTCAGGTCATTTTTGCCAATTTTTACATCAAATTCCGCGAATTTTTAGCTTTTCAGCGGTTTTGGCCGGTTATAGCTTATTTTCAGCAAGTTTTTCAGCGAATTTCAGTGATATTAGCTAATTTTCGGTGTCAGGTCGAAATTTATCAAATTTTCAGCTTACATTCTCGATCCTTGGTGAATGTCTGTCCGTCCGGCGTTTCTGACGAGTCCTCCATGATTTTTCGCCATCCAATATTTCCTGTATTCAATACCAGCGAGGCTAGAATCGATTGCTCTGTGGAGATGATCAAACGGTCCGATTTGCTGGAAAATAGAGATTTTTGGCTTTAAATTTTCAATTTTCACCGCGAAATCGGTGATTTTTAGCTGTTATTTTAGGTTTTTATCGATTTTTTGAACATTTTGAAGAAGAAATTCGATGCAATTGGATTTTTTAGGTTTTTTGTCATATTTCTCAGATTTTTCGTCAAATTCCACAGTTTTTATATCGAAAATCTCACCTTCCAGCTTTATCAAAATGCAAATTGGCCGGACACCCGATCAGCGGTTTTCTCCAGTCGAATTTCCCAACTTGATCCTCGAATATCGCCGATGTGCTGGCGAAAAACGCTATCGTTACCAGTAGTGGTAACCTCATTTTACTGAAAAACATTTAAAAATTATATTTTTGACAGGAAATTTCATTTTTATAGCGAAAAATAGAGAAAAATCAGCGAAAAAGAGCAGAAATTGAGTGAGAATTGGAGCAAAAATCTCCAATTTTCGGTGGCCGAGTTTGGGTGGCCTAGGAAACGCAGGTGGAAGAGAAAGGGGGAGGCAACTCGGAGAAAAAGGGGCAATTTTATAAGGCCAAAATTGAGTTATCGGGAATTGTTCTGAATAAAATAAAAAAAGAAATATGTTATTTGATAATAGGAAAATTATTTAAAATTGAAAAATTGTTTGAGAAAAATTCAGAAGTTGCTGAAATAAACACTAAAAGAAAACGGTGCCAAAATTCTCAAAATTCGCCAATAAAAGAATAAGAAACTTGTTTTCTCGAGTTTTTCAATCTTGAAAAAGTGATTTGGACATTTGAAAATGCTAAAAGACCGCCCGAAAAAGTCATCTGAATAGAAGAGAAATTGTGGGAAGGCGTAAACAGGCGCACAAATTTGATTAGGTGCCAATTCATCGATTTTCAGGATATCTCACATGTTACAGACCTGATTCAGGTCCCTGAATAAGCTGAAATAACACTTTTTTTTATTCAACCCTTCCAATTATTTTCACTTCTTGAATTCTGAATTCTGAATACCTCTGACTTAAGCTATCCTTGACCTTCGGGTCCACTTGGCTAAATCGAATCATCACATTAGCCGGAGCGCGAGAGATCATAGATTCCTCCATTCCACTTGTCATAAACAAGTACACAATTATCTGCCGATTTTATGTTGTCCAGTTTTTGATTGATACTGCCATGTCATTTTGGAAAATTTGGAGAGAAATGATGATTGAGAGAAAAGAGATGAACTGTACTACTACCGACCGATTCTATTAAAATTCTTTTATTCGAAAAAGAATCATTTGAACCGAATGTTGTGCTTTTTTTATTTCAACTTACAAATTCAAAGTTTCAATCCCAATTATTGGGAAAAAAGGTTTCTAGGATTTTTTGGCAGTTTTTACTTTGAGCTCATTTTTCTCAATTCCTGTCAAAGTTATGAAAAAGTTGTCAACTAATAAAATGTTGCCCATAATATTACCTACATTTTATCAGTTGACAAAATTTTGTTATCTTTTATAAAAGCCGAGATAATTGACTTTAAAGTGCACGTATGGGGTGGGCTTCGGCTTCTATTAGAGCAAATACGGTAATTTGACTATTCTAGAAGACAGAGACAAACTAACCCAATTATAAGGAAAATTATTTTTTTAAAATAATTTCTGAAAGAGTTTAAGTCGAACTTACTGATTTTAAAATCTATAACTTTTCTCCTAGAAAAGCGCAAATTCCATGAAAACCTGTAATAAAGAGGAGGGCCCTCTATTCTGTAACTTTGAGTAAATTTTTCCCGGTTCCTGTGAAAGTTACCAAAAATTAGTCTACTATTAAATTGCTTATCTAATAATCACCAATATTTTATCAGTTACCAACTTTTCCCTATCATTGACAGGAATCGAGATGAATTGGCTCAAAGTTAGAAGCTAGGAGCGGGGGGGGGGGTGCTCTTCTATTACAGGTTTCACTGAATATTCCCACATTTCAAAAATTCTTCAATGGTATATACGAAAAACTCTTGGAAGTGTCTTTTTTCTCTGAAATTCCAGCACGAGCTAGTTAAACTCTCCATAGATTCTTGATTCCTAAGCTGGACCCCCATCTTCACCGGAACCCATTTTTTTGATTGATATCTCGCAATCAGTGATAGTGTAAACCTATTTATCATTATAGCCACTTCTCTCAATCTATCCCTCAAATTGTTTATAATCCATCACTACCTATCCAACTGACATTTGACCCATATCAATTCTTGTCTCTCTTCGGCACTAGTAGCCCTCTCCTCCTCGGGCAGTATATATTTGTCTAGCACCCCTAAGCGTCTCTTCATTTGCCGTACTCTCTCACTCCCTCTATTACTCCCCCCACACGAGTTCTTGTGCTCTTCGAGGCCTTCTTCTTCTTCCTCCCATCCTTCTTCTTCTTCTCCTTTTTCCAAACGGGCCCCTAGATTTGTATTTGTCGTTGTGATGCAATTTCTGCTAGTCTGTCCAGCCCACGTGCTGTTTTCTAGATTTATTTTTTTCTTCTTTCTGACTTATATAAGATCAGACCATATTATATATTGGAATGATCGGCTATGATCAAAGACACACATTCTTATTTATTTTTTCTTTTTTTTTGCAATATCTTTCTTATAAGAAATTTTTTCTACAAATTCTTGACATGGTTCTAGATTTTTTAAATAAAAAAGAATTTATATAAAAAGGAAAACGAGGGGGAGTCTACAGGCAGATTCTTCTTTGTTTATCCCTTCTTGTTATTTTGATCTTTTGTTCTCTTAACATGTTTACTGCTTTTGAGGCCAAAGGAGGATAAAGGAGAAAATTTGATCTGGAAAATTCTATAGAAAACAGTATTTTTTCTTTGCTCTTTCTTTGATGGTGCCAAAATTTCCAGATTTTCAAAATTCGATTTCCTACTATTTTTAGAGTTGATGGCGTTTTTGTAGACTTATTTTTGAGAGAACCCCAATTTCTTTAGTCATTTGCAAAAACACTTTCATCTAAAAAATATATACCTTATTTTCTCTAATTGAAGTCGACCCGAATCGTCAGCTTTGAGATCAAATATCTCAATTTCTGTGAAAGATATCAAAATTTGGTCAACTGATAAATTATTTATCATAAAATCCCCAATATTTTACTAGTTGACAAATTTTTGAGATCTCTTATAGCAGCCGAGATAATTGAGCTCAAACTCGACAGAGTAAGTGCCCTTCTATTAGAGGTTTTATGCTAGATATGTTTGGAAGTTTCAGACAAGCCGAAACAGCACTAGGTTAGAGAGGTAATCAAGTTTATTTTGAATTTCCCATAGATCTCTGATTTCCTTTCCATTTAGAATATCCCAACTTCTCCCTAACGTCATCTGCTTCTTCTTCTTCCGCTCCCTACACCCATTTTTGCATCATCTGGAGCACGTAGATCCCAGAAATCCATACATTTGCATCATCTAGTCCCTATATATTCCCTCCAGTCTTTGAAAACTTCCGATTTCAAAAATATTTTGGTTTCTCACGATTATGACAGTTTTGATTTGCATATTATACCGTACGATACTGCCAACTGTTTGGTTTGCAGTTCTTTTTACAAAAATTTTGTTGTGTTGGTTTTCAGGCCATATCTCAATAATCTTGGCTTCTTAAAGATACCGTATTTGAGCTCAATTATCTCGGTTCCCATGCAAGATATCAAAAAGGTGTCAACTGATAAAAATTTAGTGATATTATGATAAGTAATTTATCAGTTGACAGCTTTTTGATACCTTTGAGAAGAACCGAGATAATCGAGCTCAAAAGAACAAAAATAAATAAGGTCAAGAGTTGCTCTTTCTCACTATTTGTGACCTAGGCGGTTGGTTAGTGACCGTATCAAACAAATAGTCCCTTCTTATCATATTTAGTATCTTTTCCTCTCTTATCTATATGACCATGGGAACATTCTTTTATTCTTTTTTTTGGTTTTGGTATGGTTCATACCAAAAGTTATAGGTTCTGTTATGGAATCGCTTGATCTGAACTTTTGGGTTTTGCAGGAATATAAGTTTGGCTTTATTATTTCCATCAGAAAATCTGAAAAATCTGAAAATCTAAAATTCCAATTTCTGAAATTGGGAGGAATCGGAAAACGCCAATTAGCGTCTAATTAGTTTTCTTTCAAATTAGCTGACTTCTGCAAAATGAGCCATAATGATCTAGATGTGGAAAAGAAGCAAACACCAAGTAAAACTTTTTGAACTCATTCTCTGAACCCGCACTCGTCATTTTTCTATCCCTTGTTGCCTCTCTGTTTTCTTCTTCTACGACACTTTTTTTTCATTTTTTTTCGAAATTCCAACCTACACTTCTCATCTTTTACTCCCCAAATGTTTCTCCTCCCTTCTAGAATTCCCAAACTACTAGGAGTCTTCCATTCATTAGAACCTCCATTCAACTCTAGTATATAAACCTCTTGTTCAGCTGAGTAAATAGGCAAATAATCCACACATGACAATATAGAAATTTGGGTCTTTAGAAAAACCCAGGCACTCTCACACACACACAAATACCTTTAATACTACTTATTTCCATTGATTGAAAAGAGAAGAAGAAAACGAAATTTTAGTTCTTAACACTGCTTAAAATTCTGCATGGTGCACTTTTTGAACCGAAAAACTTTGTACCTAGGAATTGTATACGTTCACTCTGGGCTCAATTATCTCGGTTCCTATAAGAGATATCAGAAAAGTGTCAACTAATAAATTGTTGGTGACAATATGATAAACAATTTATCAGTTGACTAATTTATGATATCTTTCACAGGAAATGAGATAAATGAGCACAAAGCTGAACGTTTGGAAGTGGGGGGGGTCGTTGTATTAGAGTGTACGGTAGTTTGTTCGTCGGGTAATCCTGCTGTCCGGAAAAAAATATCCGATCTGTTGGTTGGAATCCCGATATTTCATTTCTCAACAAGTTGTTTAAAGAAATTAGTTAGGAAAATTGAATTTTAAGAGTTATATTCAAAAAGTATTTCCTTCAGAATTTAGGGTAATTAGGAGGATAATTAAAGTCTAAATTTAATACTTTAATACTACTTATTTCCATCGATTGAAAAGAGGAGAGGACAACGAAATTTTAGTTCTTAACACTGCTTAAAATTCTGCATGGTGCACTTTTTGAACCGAATGAGATAAATGGAAAAAAGTTGTACCTAGAATTGTAGACATTCACTTTGAGCTTAATTATCTTAGTTTCTATAAGAGATACCAAAATTTTGTCAATTAATAAAATGTTAGTGATAAAATGATAAACAATTTAGTAGTCGACCAATTTTTGATATCTTTCACGGGAATCGAGATAATTGAGCTCAAAGTTAAACGTTTGAAAGGGGGGGTCGTTGTAATGCAACTTTTTGTGATTTCTTACCGCTCTTTAGAACTGAGTAGCTGCAAACATGCTCTCTCTCTCTCTCTCTCTCTCTCTCTCTCTCTCTCTCTCTCTCTCTCTCTCTCTCTCTCTCTCTCTCTCTCTCTCTCTCTCTCTCTCTCTCTCTCTCTCTCTCTCTCTCTCTCTCTCATCAGCCAACTTTTCAGCTCCAAAAAATGGGTGTCAACGACCATGATGTTACGGTACCGCTCCAGACGGAGCAACGTGTCGAGGTGAGATCCCAAAATTCCAAAAATATAACAACGTGAAACCAAGTTCACCTAGTCTTATTACAACTCCAACTGTTATGCCTGGCTTGGCGCCAAAGTTCAAAATTCAAGTTTTAAAAATTTCAAAGATTCAAAAATGTTCGCTGAAGAAGAGACGACGACAACGTCTTCTAGTTTAAGAAATTCTGAAACTGATTCTTCAAAAACTGCAAGATCCGTTCCTGAAGAGATCATTTTTCCAGAGGCAAATAGAGGGACCTAAATAGAGGGAAAATTGAAAATTTTAAAATTTCGAAAATCATAATTCTAGGGACGCCTCACAAAATGCTTAGCCTTCTCGGCAGTAGTCATCGCTTTGGCTTCGTTCCAATTCGGATACCATATCGGATGTGTGAATGCTCCAGGAGGGCTTATCACTGAATGGATCATCGGATCTCACAAGGATCTCTTCGACAAGGAGCTCACCAGAGAGAATGCCGATTTGGCTTGGTCTGTGGCTGTGTCAGTTTTCGCTGTTGGTGGAATGGCTGGAGGACTTTTGTCCGGATGGTTGGCTGATAAGGTTGGAAGACGTGGAGCCTTGTTCTACAACAATATCCTGGCTTTGGCAGCTGCTGCTCTTATGGGATTGGCTAAGTCGGTTGGAGCCTATCCAATGATCATTCTGGGTAGACTCATCATTGGTTTCAATTGTGGTAAGCGCTTCAAGAATCTCGGAATCAAAAATATGTTACTTCTTCAGGACTCTCCTCGGGACTCGTTCCAATGTACCTGACCGAAATCTCTCCAGTCAACCTTCGTGGAATGCTAGGATCCCTTCCTCAACTGTGTGTCACCATTGCCATCCTGGTCTCCCAGATCTTCGGACTTCCCCATTTGTTGGGTACCGAAGATCGTTGGCCACTGATCTTGGCCTTCACCGTGGTCCCTGCTGTTCTTCAATTGTCTCTCTTGCTCTTGTGTCCAGAGTCGCCAAAGTGAGTTTTGGAATTTGGAAATTCAGGAGACGTCAAGATTCTGAAATTTTGATTTTTTGGAACATCAGCAATGTAGGTAACAAAATGACGGGATTTCAATGGGAATTTTTTTAACGTCATCAATTTTTAGAAAAAAATGAATTCAGAAGACGTAGAGATTCAGAATTCTAGATATTTTGAAACATGATCAAATGTAGGTATTAAAAAGACGGGATTTTTATAGGAAACTTTTTAACGTCGTCAGTTTTCGGAAAAATGCGGAAAATCTAGATCCTGGAATTCAGAAGACGTCAGGATTCTGAATTCTTGATTCTTAAAGCCTTAGCAATATAGATGTAAAAATGACGGGATTTTTATAAGAAACTTTTTTAACGTCGTCAGTTTTTGGAAAAATGCGGAAAATCTAGATCCTGGAATTCAGAAGACGTCGAGATTCTGAATTATCAATTTTCGGAACATGAGCAATATAGGTATCAAAATGACGGATTTTTATGAGAAAATATTTTGGCGTCGTCAATATTCAGAAAATCTAGATTCTGGAATCCAGAAGACGTCGAGATTCTGAATTCTCGATTTTTAGAAACATGAACAATATTGGTATCAAAATGACGAGATTTAAAAAGGAAACTTCTTAACGGCGTTAATTTTTGTGAAAATGAGATTCAGAAGACGCTAAGATTCAGAATTCTCGACTTTTTAGGAACATCATCAATATGGGTATCAAATTGAACAGATTTCGATGAGAAACATTTTTAACGTCGTCAATTTTCAGAAAAAATGAATCCAGAAGACGTCAAGGTTCAGAATTCTTGATTTTTGAAGCATTAGTAATATAGGTATCAAAATGACGGGATTTTGATAGGAAAATTTTTTTAATTTGTGAATTTTCGTGAAAATTAGATTTTGGAATTCAGAAGACGTTAAGATTTTGAATTCTCCATTTTTTTGAAACACGATCAATACAATAAAAAAAACTTGTTCCAGATACACAATGGGAGTTCGTGGATTGAAGCAAGAAGCTGAAAACGCCTTGAAGAAGCTTCGTGGAACTGACGACGTGGCTGCTGAAATCCAAGCAATGGAAGATGAGGCTGCCGCTGTTCAAGGACAAGCCAAACCAACAATGGGAGACATGTTCAAGGGTGCCCTCCTCTGGCCAATGTCCATCGCCATCATGATGATGTTGGCTCAACAACTCTCCGGTATCAACGTCGCCATGTTCTACTCTACAGTAATCTTCCGTGGCGCCGGACTTACTGGAAACGAGCCATTCTACGCTACCATCGGAATGGGCGCTGTCAATGTGATCATGACTCTGATCTCGGTTTGGTTGGTGGATCATCCAAAGTTCGGAAGACGATCCCTTCTGTTGGCTGGACTCACTGGAATGTTCTTCTCCACACTTCTCTTGGTCGGAGCTTTGACACTCCAAAATCAGGGACCAGACTATAAGGTGAGCAATCTTTATAGGTTTTCAGAAATTCAAAATTTAACTTTTCAGTGGGCCTCCTACTCTGCCATCGTCCTCGTCCTCCTCTTCGTTATCTCGTTTGCCACTGGTCCAGGAGCCATCCCATGGTTCTTTGTCTCCGAAATCTTTGACTCATCTGCTCGTGGAAGCGCCAACTCTATTGCTGTCATGGTCAACTGGGCTGCTAACTTGTTGGTCGGACTCACCTTCTTGCCAATCAATGTGAGTTCTTCCAGATCCTTGGGGTCTAAATTTTTGATCTTGCCACGACATCAGCTTCAAAATGAGCTCAAACATGACCTATTTGTTTTTTCAGAACCTCCTCGGTCAATTCTCCTTCTTCATCTTCTCCGGATTCCTCGCCTTCTTCATCTTCTACACGTGGAAGTTTGTTCCAGAGACGAAAGGAAAATCGATTGATCAAATTCAAGCAGAATTTGAGAAGAGGAAGTAATCGTGTACATTTTTATTTCAAAATCTATATTTTTGCCTTTCCCACCGATATAATTATTTTTTTTTGATCCTCGAAACTTTTTTTTTTGAGCCTTGTATAGGAGGTTTTTGAATAAACGATATTTTTTAAACTTTTTCTTTGAATTCTGGAAAGTAAGAAGAGTTAGAAATTCCGAATAAGAAGTGGGTCTGAAATTGTATCTGAAAATTGCAAACAACAAAAACAAACACCAAAAACCATGTTACTGTATGGCTTCTGTTCTATATACTCATGATGAGCAATGAAAAATTGCACATTGAACATATTATATTTCCAAAAGTAAAATTTTTCGAAATTTTTCAGGCAAAAAGTATTTTTGGACAATTTTGAAATTTTTAGACAGAAAGTATTGTGAGACATTTTCTGAAATTCTGCAATTATAAAATTCTGCAATTATAAAATTCTGCAATTTTAAAATTCTGAAATGCTAAAATTCTGAAATTCTAAAATTCTGAAATTCTAAAATTCTGAATTTCTGAATTCCTGAATTTTTGAATTTCTGAATTTCTGAATTTCTGAATTTCTGAATTTCTGAATTTCTGAATTTCTGAGTTTATGAATTTCTGAATTTCTGAATTTCTGAATTTCTGAATTTCTGAATTTCTGAATTTCTGAATTTCCGAATTTCCGAATTTCTGAATTTCTGAATTTCTAAATTTCTGAATTTCTGAATTTCTGAATTTCTGAATTTCTGAATTTCCGAATTTCTGAATTTCTGAATTTCTGAATTTCTGACTTTCTAAATTTCCGAATTTCTGAATTTCTAAATTTCCGACTTTATGAATTTCTGAATTTCTGAATTTCTGAATTTCCGAATTTCTGAATTTCTGAATTTCTGAATTTTCGAATTTCTGAATTTCTGAATTTCTGAATTTCTGAATTTCTGAATTTCTGAATTTCTGAATTTCTGAATTTCTGAATTTCTGAATTTCTGAATTTCTGAATTTCTGAATTTCTGAATTTCTGAATTTCTGAATTTCTGAATTTCTGAATTTCTGAATTTCTGAATTTCTGAATTTCTGAATTTCTGAATTTCTGAATTTCCGAATTTCTGAATTTCTGAATTTCTGAATTTCTGAATTTCTGAATTTCTGAATTTCTGAATTTCTGAATTTCTGAATTTCTGAATTTCTGAATTTCCGAATTTCTGAATTTCCGAATTTCTGAATTTATGAATTTCTGAATTTCTGAATTTCTGAATTTCTGAATTTCTGAATTTCTGAATTTCTGAATTTCTGAATTTCTGAATTTCTGAATTTCTGAATTTCTGAATTTCTGAATTTCTGAATTTCTGAATTTCTGAATTCCTGAATTTCTGAATTTCTGAATTTCTGAATTTCTGAATTTCTGAATTTCTGAATTTCCGAATTTTTCTAAAAATTTCAGTGGAATGAAATATTCCATTTTAGGTCATCTTTCGGCATAAAAAGTGTTTTCAGACAATTTCTGAAAATATTCATACAAAAGTTCTGAAATTTCAAAATTGGTTTTTTTTGAAAACCGAGCTTCATTGATTTTTGAAAAATCTGAAACTCCCAAAAGCAGATTTTCTAAAACTCTCAAATTTTTGTTTTTGAAATTAAAGTCAACTACAAAATTCCTCAATTATTGTAGTCGTAGATTTTTCAGATTTTTCAGAATTTCTAGACTTCTCCTGTTTTTGTGATTTTTTGTTCTCCTAATCCTTTTGCTTTTTCCCCTTATTCTTCTTTTTTCTATTCATTATTCCATGACTACCTAACCAATCCTTTACCCCACCCTTCATCTCGTTTTTCACGCTCCATGGAACACTAGGCTAATCGAAAATGACTTTTTTTTGTCTTTTCGGAAAACTGAAGCTCTTGGGGAGCCCCTAAACAGAATGTTATGTTTTTCTCTTTGCCTCCCCACACACACACAAAAATATTATATTTTCTGTTTGTTTTTTTTTGTTCCTTCCAGAAAGAAAGTTATTAGATTTGTTACCCAATTTCAGTGTATAACGATATAGTGTTCCCAAATGTTTTTTTCCAGAAAAAGAAATGCCACAGAATCTAATGAATCCCGACCAACTTCGAAATCTTTCTCGACGTCTTCTGAGAATTCTTTGTGGACGACGTCTTCCCCAAACGTGGAATACTGTACTTGTGCTACTATCCATTCATATGTACCTGACAGTTCCAGTTATTTTGGCAGCAGGAATCAATAATGATAGGACAGGTAGGCTTATCGCGAAACCTTAAATAGAAGGGCACCGAAGATTATCTCGGCTTCTATAAGAGATATCAAAAATATGTCAACTGATAAAATATTGCCGATATTAGGATAAACAATTTATCAGTTGACAACTTTTTGATATCTTCGACAGTTACCCAGATAAATTGGCTCAAAGATAAAAGTTAGGGGCCCATTTATTAGAGGTTTTCCGGTAATTCAAAAAATCTGATATTTCCAGGACTGCTCCGCCCGTTCCGAGAAATCCAGCAACGTGGAATTCTACTGGGAGAAATCGATGATGATCTTCTGGATCTGTTCTACGAGAGGTGTCATGCTGAGAGAATGTAAATCTTTATTTGGGTGGCCTAGAAACTTTCTAGGCCATGAAATAAACATTTTTATTTTGCAAAATTTTCAATACCATAATCACAATTTAATACAAAAAAAACAGAACAAGTAACATTTTTCTTTGAGCTAATCAGTGGCCAATTAACTAACTACCTGTGATAGAAGGGCTTTTTAACTTTGAGCTTATTTTTCTTGGTCTCTGTCAAAGATATAAAAACGTTGTCAACTGATAAATTGTTTATCATAATATCAGAAATCTTTTATCAGTTGACAGGAATCGAGATAATTGGGCTCAAACTTGAGAAACTCTTCTAACACAGGTTTTCCGGTGTAGTTATCTACCAATTACTGCACGGACACCACGTCAAAAAGTCCGTTCGATGATGGAGGTCAGAGATGAACCAGTTTCGAGCGATTTGAATGAACATGATGCCCCAGATGACACTCCAAACGAAACCGATAAGTAGGGGGAAGAGGAGGAACTGGAAAATTTTATTTTTAGGGTTATTTTTTTGATTTCGGCCTATCTGATTATTTGAGAGGGTGTAAAAAATAACAAGATAAAAAACTTTGCAGAATTTTTGGAAATCTCCTAATTTTCCAGCTATTAACCGATTTCTGAACGCACCCTGTGGACCCGTTTGTTACGGAAAACGCGACAGGTGTCTTACAGAAATGAAAAACTAACTGAAAAACTAGGAATTTTCAAAAAATTCTGTAAATTCAAAGTCTGGGTCTGTCTTACTACCTTCGAAAATTTCAAAGAGATCGAAAACTTGAAAGCCGAGCTCCAGACTTTTGAAAAGGTCACAATGACCGAAAGTGGACTGAACAAGTGGGCGGAGTCAGGGGCGGAGCCTAAATTGCAAGAATCGTACGATTTCGCTGCACAGATTTTTTCTGGCAAAACCATGCACCGCTTGCAATTTAGGCTCCGCCCACTTTTCCCCGGAAATTGTTCTTTATAAATTGAAGTACCTCAAAAAATCACTATGATTTTCAATTTCGAAGAAATTTGACTTTTGAAAATCCCTAAAAGTTCATACAGACCAAAAAACCAAAAACTAACTCCTAAAAAAAGCAAACTTGACTTCATTAATTCCTGCAACATTCCCATTTCCTCTTTTGGGTCCAATTTCGTTCCGAAAATAAAGTCAAACATCAGTTTGAAGAACACAAACTACGTTATAGGATGAAAATGGAATTAAATGAAGTGCAACATCTTTTTTTTGCTTCTGCCTTCTGACAATTTTTTTCTTTTTTTTCTTTTTTTTCGGTGCGCCTTGACTTTTTTGAATTTCGTGTTTTTTTCTGCTACTTCCGGAAAGTTTACCGTTTTCCAGAAGGTACCCCTAGCTTTGAACTTCAAGCAAGTTTATCTCGGTTCCTATAAGAGATATAAAAAATTCGTCAACTGATAAAATGTTCCTGATATTATGATTAATAATTTATCAGTTGACAAAATTTTGATATCTTTCATAGGAACAGAGATAATTGAGCTCAAACTTGACATCCTAACAGTGGTGCCTGTCTATTAAGAGTTTACCTGTAGAATCGCCGCCAACGTGTTCACAATTAGACATCGAAACTTGGAAGATCCCCTTGAATCCGAACAGCACATCACAGAAATCCCGCTCAAAAACGTGCCGGTCCCCGGAACGACCATATTCAGAAAACAACAAAAAACCGCGAGGGTCAGAGGCATAATTGGAATTTCTGCTCGAAAGAATCCGTGGTGCTGAAAAAGAAAACACTTTAAGGCAATTCTAACTAGAATGTTTGTTTCATGTTTTTGATGGTTAAGAATTCAAAATTTCGGCTAATTTATAGAATTTTTTTTTCGTTTTTCTCAAAAAGCACTAGTGGAAATTTTAGCCAATTTAAAATATACTCTGTTATATCAGTTTTGATGACTATGAAATTTAGGTAGATGTTTGTGTGTCCGTTTGTTCCCGGGTCGCCGACTCTAGCGAAGTCCCCATTGGACCAAAATTTCTCAAAATTTCACAGATAACCCGAAATAGCAGCAAGATAATGCCCGACTATTTGATTTTTCGAAATTTTATTTTTGACATCTTCTGGAGACCTTCTTCTGTTTCTACAGTGCAATTCTTGTATACCCCTCATTTCCTCTAATTGAAGTCGACCCGAACCATCAACTTTGAGCTCAATTATCTCGATTCTTGTTAAAGATATCAAAATTTTGTCAACTGATAAAATATTCTTTATAATATCAGAAACATTTTATTAGTTGACACATTTTTGATATCTCTCATAGCAATTAAGATAATTGAGCTTATCAGTGTTGAGATTTTCTACTACAGGATTTCCGATCGATCCACATATATTGCCGCCTTTGAACTTAATTTTCAGTGATTTTTTTTCAGATTTCTTTAATTTTTTCAAGGTCTATATCGAATTTTCTGTCAGATATCTCAAAAGACTTGAAAAAACTTTTAAAATAAAACTGAAAATCAAAAAAAAAAAAACTGGATAATATAAACGTTTAAAAATAATTTCTAAAAATACACACCTGATATCCGAATGCCGAAATTTTCTCATGCTCCGTTCTGGCTTGGGGTTCTTCGTCGAAATCCAAACTGAAAAATTTCCAAAAATTTAGAAATGTTTTTTTCAAAACTCAAATTCTCATGACTCTAACACTATACTACCGTAAGTACAATAAGTGCCACCTACACAGTCGACTTTGAGCTCAATTATCTCGGTTACTGTAGAAGATATTAAAAAGTGACTAACTTATGAAATGTTGCTGATATCATGCTAAACAATTTATCAGTTGACAACTTTTTATATCTCTTATCAGAACCGAGATATGTGAGCTCAAAGTGCAGGTACGTTCTAAT
The DNA here is from genome assembly GCA_027920645.1 of Caenorhabditis nigoni. Taxonomy (NCBI): domain Eukaryota; kingdom Metazoa; phylum Nematoda; class Chromadorea; order Rhabditida; family Rhabditidae; genus Caenorhabditis; species Caenorhabditis nigoni. The sequence goes on along the minus strand of CP115865.1, from coordinate 19,541,793 downwards.
AGAGCGTTACTTGCAAACGGCAAATTATTGTCTAAATTCAAAATCAGTGATATTTTGAAAAACCCACTATTCCTCATAATCCTTGGCCATAGTTCCGCCAAAAATAATTTGCGATGACATAATTCTTAATCGAACACCTCCAAGACAAAAAAAAACACCAAAACCAATCGAAAAGCCAATAGCCAAAAGGAAATGTCGAAAAGTTGTTTCTTGTATGTATATATCTTAAGTACTTTCTCTGGTTTCTCTCCCACTCTCTCCACTATCTCATTCAGGAATACAGAAATCTCTTTTTTTTACGTCTGTTTGCTCAGCCACTCGTTCATCTCTACTTGTACACAATCCCATCGTTCCGAGACTCCCGGGAATGAAAAAAATGGAATTGGGAAAGAGATCTGTAGTATTTTTGTATCTTTTATTTTCTGACAGATTGGTTTTCACTTGTTTTCACCCCCTTGTAAAACGCAACAAAACACTTGAATCGTTATTTTTGACATTGTAAAAAAGGGACAGGTGTTTTTTGGTCTTTGGTAAATATGGAGAGTGTTTATAGGTCATTTTGTCATACTGTCAATGTATGGAAATACTCAAATTTTGCCTCAATCTTACATCTTTTTGTATATTCATTTTTCACAATTTCAGGGTTTCTGAAAGTGTTTAGAATTCGTAGACTTTGATTTGAAACATTGTAATGTACCTCTTCAAAACTAATTCAAAGTTCCATAGCCGTCCAAAACCAGTGGTCAGAAATCGCGCCCCAGCGAACCTCGAGATAATTGAAAATACCCATGTCGAAGAAACGTTCATTTTGAAAAGTGGTCCAAAAGTTATCTTGGGCGCAATTTCTGACCAGGTCTTCTGGAACCCTGTGGTTTTTGGAACTCCCTTGGTATCCAAAAATTAATATTCAAAATGTAAATAAAACCACAGTTTTAGTAGAAAAGTTTTCAGAATTTTTTAAATTTGAATTTACCGTAAAACCAGTACTACAAAATTTTTGAATTTAGAGTTTCGGTTTCTCGATAATTAACTACCGTAAAACCTGTATTAGAAGGACCGGCCTTTCTATGTTTCCAAGGTACCTCCGGAGAGCCCTTCTATTACAGGGCCCTTCAATTAGGGGGGGGGCCTTTTATTTTTCCGGCCAGTTTTTTCCGTGATGTCGCATCGAAAAAATTTCGTTTAAAATTTATGAAAATCTGCCAATTTCACCAAAATTTTGCAAGATTTTCAGCAAAAAATAGAGTTTCAACGAATTTCTATTAAATTGTGGAGTTCCCGGAATATTTTCCACTGAAAAAGTACGGAAATTTTCTGATTGCAAAACACATTTTGAAGGGGGGTCTGTTTTCACAGAGGGCCCTTCTATCACGGGGGCCCTTCTAATACAGGGGCCCTTCTATTACAGGGGGCCCTTATATTTTTCTGTGCCCCTCTCGGAGGGCCCTTCTATTAGAGGGCCCTTCTATTACAGGGGGCCCTTCTAATACAGGTTTTACTTTTTTAATCTTTTTTAATATTTGAAACTTCTGGTTTTCAAATTTTCAGTACCATTCTGATCCCCTAGAACAGTTTTGACCATCAAACCAAAGTCTAAACCACAAACCCTACTCCAACGTTTCTGACTTTCTAACATCTCAACAAGACAAAAAATCCAAAATTCCATTGTGTAAATTCTGAAGAAGCCCTTCTCCTCCTCCTAAAATATGAGTGTGTTTCCTAAAGTGCCTCCACCTCGCTCCTCGTCATCATCTTTCACTAATCTTCTTCTTCTCGATTCTTCCAATCGAGAAAAATTCGGAATGTATGGGGCAGAAATTGAAGTGAAGAAGAACATATCGAATTTCAAAGTTTGTCCTTCCCCCCCCCCCCCCCCCCCCATCTCTTCTCGGCCAGATTTGTTCAAATTTCACCCCTTTTCTCTGAATAGTTGTACAACTTTTGGGAGTTGGTAACTTTTTTGGGGATGGAAATGTACAAATATTTACTTTGACCTATTTTTTATTGGGTCAGATTGGCTCAATTCGCATGTTCTTTTTGAGTCTATAACATTGCTCCAATTTCTACGATGTTCCTAAATTCTCCGATTTCCCCGAAATTCCTAAATTTTTAAAACTATTTTTAAGGCGCATTTTCATATCCGATAGTCTACCTTCAGCGGTCTCAGCCTGTTTTAGGCTGTCTCTGGCTGTCTTTGGCTTTTTTGTCTTAGCTCTATCTTGGGGTGTCTGGGGCTGTCTTATGCTATCTTATTCTGTCTCCGGCTTTCTTGAGCTGCATTAGGCTTTTTTTGAAAGGTGTCCTGGGCTGTCTTGGGTTGTGTCAGGCTGTTTTAGGCTATCTTAGGCTGTCTTAGGATATCTTAGGCTGACTCGGGTTGTCTCACGCTGTCTCAGCCTGTCTTGGGCTGTTTCGGGCTGTCTTAGGCTATCTCAGGCTTCCTGATGTTGTTTAAGGCTGTTTTAGGCTGTTTCAGACTATCTCAGGCTGTCTTAGGGTGTCTCGGGCTGTATAAGGTTGCCTTGGGCTGTCTTAGGCTGTATTAGGGTATCTTAGCCTATCTTAGACTGACTTAGGCTGTCTTAGGGTATCTCAGGCTGTCTAGGGTTGTCTTATGCTGCCCTAGGCTGTCTTACAATTAGAGTGGCTTTGGGTGTCTTAGGGCATCTTATTGTTAGGCAATCTCGGGTTGTCTCAGGCTGTCTCAGGCTGTCTCGGGATGTAGTAGCTGTCTTAGGCTATCTTGGGGTGTCTTAGGCTGTCTTAGGCTGTCTTAGGCTGTCTTAGCCTGTCTAAGGCTGTCGTAGGCTTTCTTAAGATGTCTCAGGCTGTCTCAGGCTTTCTTAGGATGTCTGTGTCTGTCTCAGGCTATCTCGGGCAGTCTCAAGCTTTCTTAGACGGTCTTAGGTTGTCTTAGGCGGTCTCTGGCTGTCAAGGGCTGTCTCAGGATGTATCAGGATGCCTCAAGCTATCGTAGGATGTCTCAGACTGTCACTAGTTTTATTAGGCCGCCTTAGACTGTCTCCGGCTATTTCAGGCTGTCTTAGGCTGTGTTAGCCTGTCGTAGACTGTCTAAGCCAGCCTTAGGGTGTCTCAGGCTGACTGTCTTGAGCTGTCGGAGGCTGTCTCAGGCTCTCTGAGGCCTTCTTAGACTGTCTCGGGCTGTCTTAGGCTGTCTTAGGCCCCTTGCATGTACTAAGTTTTGCTTTTCCCTCAAAACTAATTTCCTTTGACCGGTCGCGTTATTTTTTTTCTAGTTATTTCAACTTCAAGAGTCTTCATAAATTGCTATTTTATAATCATTGAAATTCCAGGAAAAGTCTATGATCTCTTCTCTTTGTTTTGGGTTTTTTCTCTCTATTTTTTCTCTAATTCCAGAAAAATTCAATTAAACGCTCCCATCCTTCCCCTCATCATCATCATCTGACTTTTCATCTCCGTTCCTTCTTTCTGGTAAATTTCCTCATCATCCTCATCATCATCATCATTTTTGTCTACCCAAACGCAATGATGGCCATCCGGTCTGGGTTGAATCAGTAATGATGTTTTCTGTCTTTTTTTTTTTTTGAAGCAGTGGCAACACACAAAAAAGGATGAACCAATGAAAATCGAACAGAAAAATGACAAAAACATCACGGATGGGCTGGAAAAAATAACAGAAGCGAAGGATAGAAAAGGCAAAGAAAGGCTGAAATTTATTTTTTTTCTCTCCATCTCTCAATCGTTTTTTTTCCTCGAATTTCTAGTAGACACTTTTTTCCATACATTTTTTTTTCGTCAAATTTTGTTTTGACTTTCTTTTTTCCTTCCTCGCTTTTTCAGTTTTTTTTTGCTTTTGGTAGTTCCGAAGATCCTGAATGGACCCGGATCTGAAAAGTGAATTTCTGAATTTCTGAATTTCTGAATTTCTGAAATTCTAAAATTCTGAAATTCTAAAATTCTGAATTTCTGAATTTCTGAATTTCTGAATTTCTGAATTTCTGAATTTCTGAATTTCTGAATTTTTGAATTTCTGAATTTTTGAATTTCTGAATTTCTGAATTTTTGAATTTCTGAATTTTTGAATTTCTGAATTTCTGAATTTCTGAATTTCTGAATTTCTGAATTTCTGAATTTCTGAATTTCTGAATTTCTGAATTTCTGAATTTCTGAATTTCTGAATTTCTGAATTTCTGAATTTCTGAATTTCTGAATTTCTGAATTTCTGAATTTCTGAATTTCTGAATTTCTGAATTTCTGAATTTCTGAATTTCTGAATTTCTGAATTTCTGAATTTCTGAATTTCTGAATTTCTGAATTTCTGAATTTCTGAATTTCTGAATTTCTGAATTTCTGGATTTCTGAATTTCTGAATTTCTGAATTTCTGAATTTCTGAATTTCTGAATTTCTGAATTTCTGAATTTCTGAATTTCTGAATTTCTGAATTTCTGAATTTCTGAATTTCTGAATTTCTGAATTTCTGAATTTCTGAATTTCTGAATTTCTGAATTTCTGAATTTCTGAATTTCTGAATTTCTGAATTTCTGAATTTCTGAATTTCTGAATTTCTGAATTTCTGAATTTCTGAATTTCTGAATTTCTGAATTTCTGAATTTCTGAATTTCTGAATTTCTGAATTTCTGAATTTCTGAATTTCTGAATTTCTGAATTTCTGAATTTCTGAATTTTGTATCCCCAATGGTAAAATTATTCCATTTTCCCAACTTTGCCCGATTTTTGAACATCTTCTCCTAAAACCCTAAATCCAAAAATCTCAAAAGCCTATATGATGAATAACAGTTTAGGGACTTGCTACGAAATCCCCTAAAGTCCATAATCCCTGGAACAAATCACGCGGTTCTTGAGTTTTTGGACTATCCACACCACACAAAAACTCCCATGGGGCTCTGAATTTTGAGTTTTTAGCTCTTGGAATTTTTGAAATTTTTTGCGAAACGCCCTTTTTTTTACATTTCCTAGAAGCTTTTTGGTGTAACTTTGAGTGTAGCCACTTTCATCCAGTTTTTTCTAAAAAGTCCAGAATTTTCTTTAAAATGGGCGGAGCCTAAGATATTGGATAGACACGTAGAAGACCTGGAAAAATCTAATCCCTGATTTTCGGCTTGCTAGTTTTTCTATTTCCAGAGAACAGAAACGTTCTGAATTTCTGGAATTTTCGAGGGGATTATCAATTCATGACCTAGGCGAGATTTTTTTCTGAAAGGAATTTTTCCATACCCCTGTAATATAATGTTCCAGGAATATCAAGTTATTCCGTCATGATGACTGCCTCTTTATATATCCCTCAAACTTTAAATGTTCCCTTTTTTGGTCTTTTTTCAGTACAGTTTCTCGAAAGATTCCCTTTAAAAATCCTCAATTCCAGATGACCTCAACTGCTCGAAGCGTCACTATGAAACTGCTGACCCCTGGCGATGCGGCCAATTCGAATGCCGATATGATGACATATGTTCCATACAGAAAAGGGTTAGTTTTTTCTGGAGAATTTAGTTCTCGAAATCCCCCAAAGATGACCTAGACAAATAATCCCTTCTAATCCAAGACACTTTAGGAGTCTAAAAACAATTGAATCCGAATTATAACATCTCAATTCTCTAATCTCATAGAATAGAGAGTTTTTCGAGTCATAGAAATATTCAGTCTTAGAAATGTTCAGAATGGATACCCGGAATTTGATGTTCTCAAAAAAGTGAAAAGACCTATAAAGAAAATTCTTGAAAAAAAGCTTTCACAGGAAAAGAGATACAGTAGCGCTCAATCAGATATACAAACATTCTCGACATTATAGGAGTCTGAAGCTTGGCTGTAAAAAATTTAAATCATGAAATAGAAAAAAAATCCTACAATTCTGTCTGAAAATCACATTTCTAGCGTTTCTAGGGACCGAGATAGCGTCGATTCAAGTTTAGGAGGCTAGAGACGCAGACGACGAGACACACTGCGTCTCTGACCCCTCGGAAACTTCAAATGGCCGTATCTCGAGTTCTAGATGAGCTAGAAAGTTGGTTTTTAGACAAAACTGTATGGTTTGAAGTGGGGTTTCTGATTATTTATAAAAATGTTGATAGGCAAATGAATGAGCAGTAACTGTCAATAACATATTCAAAAACGTAGTTTTCAGTTGATTTTGAGCCTTTTTGACCATTTTCAGGAGTCTGAAGCTTGGCTGTCAAGCTTCAGATCACTTTGAAAATTTTGGAGGGTGTGAAACAGATGTAGATTGAAAAATTTGCATTAACAGATCTTATTGGGTGTCTTTCAAAAATCGGCAAATAGCTAAAAATCTGGGAATTTCATAATCATTCTGAATAAGCAAAGTGTTCAATCTAGGTCAGTTTGACACCATACAAATATTTTAAAGTGATCCTGCATTTGACAGATGAGCTTCAGACTCCTGAAAATGGTCAAAACGATCAAAAATCAACTGAAAAATAAATTATAATATATCTTATTGACAGTTAATGTACATTCATTTTCCAATAAAAAATTTTTCTATTAATAATCAGAAAACCAACTTCAAACCATACAGTTCTGTCTAAAAACCAACTTTCTAGCTCATCCAGAACTCGAGATACGGTGATTTGAAGTTTCCGAGGGGTTAGAGACTCAGTGTGTCTCGTCGTCTGCGTCTCTAGCCTCCTAAACTTGAATCGGCGCTTTCTCGGTTTCTAGAAGCGCTAGAATTGTGCTTTTCAGACAGAATTGTAGGATTTTTTGTTTATTTTATGATTTAAATTTTTGACAGCCAAGCTTCAGACTCCTAAAATGTCAAAATTTTTTGTATAACTTCCTATTTATTAGCAAAATTGTATTCTTATAATAGCTCCAAACCACGACCCACACATTTCCTAATCTTCCCGCTTTTTTCCATTTTTCCCGCCCTAAAAATTATGCAAGTCATCGGTCTTTCGGTCGTTTTGATGTTCACTAGACTGTTTTCCCTTTTTTCCGGGTAACTCACCCTAATCTATTTTTGTATCTACCTTCTCCAAATTCTCCCACCAAAAATCAGGCTTCCAAAAAAAGAATATCCTCTTATCCTGTGAAGATGTTGCTCATCATCCCCCACCGCCCTTTTCCCTCTCATAACCAAGAAACCATTTGCATATTTTCAAGAAAAGCTAGCAGAACAAAAAAAAACGACACAAAAAGAGAATAGAAAAAAGAAGAAGGGGACAAGAAAGTGGGAGGAGCGGTTTGGAGGGGGAATTATTCAGTGTGTTAGTGCTCCTTCAAACGCACTTTTTCACCTCTCCTCTATCTACTTAGTGCCTTCCCTTCTTCGAAGAGTTTGCTTTTTTTTTTTTGAAACATTCTCTTTTTTCTTGAGAATTTTCTCTTGTTCGCTAGGTTCAGAAGAGGGGTCCGGAAGCGTAATTTTGACCGAATTAAGTAGGACCAAAAGAAAATCTTTTATTTTCATCCTCTCCAAAAATGTTGTCAGATTCATGTTCCAAAAATTTGAAGGCTCTGTTTTTTGTGACCAATATCAACCGTTTCTAAAAGTAGCATCCGGACAAACAGACCTACAGACCAGAGATGTCTGGATTTCGGATTTCGGATTCCGTATTCAGGATACCGTGAAAAATATTTTTGTCCGGATTCCGTATTCCGGATTTCGTGAAATTTTTATTTGCACGGATTCCGGATTCCGAGAAAATTATTTCATTCCGGATTCTGTGAAAAATATTTCTGTCCGGATTCCGTATTCCGGATTCCGTGAAATTTTTGTTTGTCCTATCCCTAGGCATCAGCAAAGGGCCCTTCTATTAGAGGGTCCCTACTATTCTCCCACAATTTTTTTTTTCTAAAACTTCTTACAAAGAATTCGGTAACTTTTGGACCAAAATTGAGCAAGTTTTGAGCAAAACACTTGTGTCCATTTTTCCGAGCCCTTTGTGAAATGCCTTTCTATTAGAGGGACCCTTCTAATACGTTCTTTACTCTTGAACCAGCCAAAAATACTTTGATGTCTGACACAGGTACAAAAAGTTGATCAAAGTACATTCTATAAACATTTTTATAATATTCCAAGCTCCGCCCACTTTTTGCATGTTTCGCCTTCCTTCCTTAGACATGATGCATTATTCTATCTTCTGAATTTATTAGTAAAAAAAGACGTTTTTAGAAAATTATAGACTTTTGAGCTTACTCATCAAATTTCATTAGAACCTCTAATAGACATGCCTCATACTTTTGACTTCGGCCCCCTTTATCTCGGTCCCTGTCTACTGATAATTTATTTATCAGAATATCCAATGTATTTTATCAGTTGACACATTTCTGATATATTGAATAGGAATTGAGATAGATAATTCTGCAGTAACTTGATAGAGTGGGGGCCCTTCTATTACAGGTTTTTCGAGATGTTTCTAGTAGTTAAGACCCGCTTGATTAAAAGCGGTAACTTCTGAATCACCGCAGTTACCTACGTCAGTTGCTTCCTTTAAGCTCCGCCCATTTTTCAGCCAAGCGAAACAATGTCAGAATTTCGATGTGATTCGTTTTTTTCTCATTAGCTCAGGCCATACTAAACACCTTTCACCCGTGGTTACCCCATCTAATGTGTTACTCATTTTGTATGATCTTTGAAACATTTTGAAAATTTTGGTTCCGTTTTCAAATAAAAGTTCGAAACCCAATAGAAATTTCAAATTCTTCCAAGCGTGTGCAACTTTTTGACGGAATATCCGGAGAGAGAGAGAGAGAGAGAGAGAGAGAGAGAGAGAGAGAGAGAGAGAGAGAGAGAGAGAGAGAAAAGAAACACATAAATAAAATAAGAAAATGATGTGGAAATATATATAAACTGACTATATGTGAAGGAGGGAGGATATGCATTTGACAGATTGCTTTTTTGAAGTGAGTTGAGGAATGGGAGAAGAAGCCAAAAAAGAATAAAAAAGAGAAACAACCTAAGGGAATTGGTTTTGAGCCGTTTTTGGCTGTTTTTCGGCAGTTTTTGTTTTATTTCATTTTTTTTTTCGCGTTTACCCATTTTTCAGGGATACTGTAGAGTAGAATTTTCCATCTGGAAGATTTTTCAAATTTCTCTACACCCGACCTTACCTTCTAGGGAACACCTAAACAGTCACCTTTAAGCCTATATATCTAATTTTCTGTAAGAGATATCAAAAACTGGTCAACTGACAAGATGTTTATTATAATATTTAGAATTTTTTGACAGTTGACACATTTTTGATATCTTTCACAGGAAAAGAGATACAGTACCTGGTCAATCAGATATACAAACATTTTCGACATTTTTAGGAGTCTGGAGTATGGCTGTCAAAAACTTAAATCATAAAATAGACAAAAAATCTTACAATTCTGTCTAAAAATCACATTTCTAGCGCTTCTAGGACCGGAGATAGCGCCGACTCAAGTTTAGGAGCCTAGAAACGCAGACGACGAGACACTCTGCGTCTCTGACCCCTCGGAAACTTTAAATGACCGTATCTCGAGTTCTAGATGAGCTAGAAAGTTAGTTTTTAGACAGAACTGCATGGTTTGAAGTGGGGTTTTTGATTATTAATGAAATTTTTGATTGGAAAATGAATGAGCAGTAACTGTCAATAAGATAAATTAAAATGTATTTTTGGTTGATTTTTGATCGTTTTGACCATTTTCTGGAGTCTGAAGCTCGGCTGTCAAAAATTTAAATCATAAAATAGACAAAAAATACCAGAATTCTGTCTGAAAATCACATTTCTAGCGCTTCTAGAAACCGAGATAGCGCCGATTCAGGTTTAGTCGGCTAGAGACGCAGACGACAAGACACACTGCGTCTCTATCCCCTCGGAAACTTCAAATGACCGTAACTCAAGTTCTAAATAAGCTAGAAAGTTGGTTTTTAGACAGAACTGTATGGTTTGAAGTGGGGTTTTTGATTATTAATCAAAATTTTGATTGGAAAGTGAAAGAGCAGTAACTGTCAATAAGATATATTAAAATGTATTTTTGAGTTGATTTTGAGCCTTTTTGACCATTTTCAGGAGTCTGAAGCTCAGCTGTCATACTTCAGATCGCTTTGAAAACTTGAAATACATATCTGGGCTCAAAGTTAAAGGTTTGAGATTTGCTTCTTTTTTTCTCTAATTTCCACTTCTGAATCCAATCCGACCCCATTTTCTTCCTTTTTCAAATTTGTCATTATTTCCAAACATCAGAGCCACAACCCGCTAAATCCTTTTGTTGCAAATCCTCCCAAATTTTCCCACAACCTCTTCCACCCAAAAAAACACTAACCACAAAAATCCATGTTTTCTGTTCGTGTTCTCTCTGTGAGATCCCATCAAAAGATCTCATGTTTCCGTCACCTTCTTTCTTCTCCCACCAACAAACCCATTTCTTTTTTCCCGTGTGAGTCAATCGGTTTCAATCACAACAACTGCTCACCCAGAATCCGAAGACGGGGGAGACGGGAGAAGGTGAAAAAAGATAAATGTGTTTTTTTGTCATACTGATTCATTGTAATAAGAATCGAGGGTTCAGAGACAAATATCCCTTTTATTTTTGATTGAGAAACTTCCCTTTCCTTTGGCCGTAGTTACCGTGAACACTCTGATAGAATGCCCATCCAAACCGTTAACTTTGAACCCGTATATCTCGATTTCTGTAAAAGATATCAAAAAGTGGTTAATTGATAAAATATTTATCTTAATTTCAGAATTATTTTATCAATTGACATAATTTTGATATCTCGCATAGGAATTAAGATAATTGAGCTCAAAACTGACAGTTTGGGTGGGCTTTTTGAGACAAGTGGTCCCCTCCCACTCTACCTGGTCAACTTATCATGAACCATCTAATCTTCCCTTAAATTGTATTCTTAATTACCCTTTTCTAAATTACCCTTCTTTTTCAGAATGGTGTCGATGCGAACACTGACTTGGACATTTATACTAATGCAGCTGGTGATTTCGTGTGCCTGCTTCATTGCGTCCCTCGCAATAATCAGTGCGAAATTCAACTCGGTATCGATGTACGAAGAGAAACAGTATGTTAGGTGAGTGTGCAGTTTTTGAAGAATTTGAAAGTTAAGATTAATTGGATAGCTTTTTAGTTGCGGTGCTTTGAATCTAGGTCATGGGAAAAAACAGAAGCTTAAGAACCTTATGCATTAGATCTCGATTATCTCAATTTGTGCCAGAGATATCAAAACTTCGTCAGCTGATAAAATATTGCCGACATCATGATAAACAACTAACCAGTTGGCAACTTTTTGATATCTTTCGTAGAAACCGAGATAGTTGAGCTCAAACTTGACAGTTGAGATGTTTAAATAGGGAGCAACCCTATAGGTCAGCTTTGACCTCAATTATCTCGGTTCCAATGAGAGATATCAAACATTTGTCAATTGATAAAATATTGGTGTTAATATGATAAACAATTTATCAGTTGACAACATTTTGATTAATTTTTTAGGGACCGAGATAATTGGCCTCAAAGTACACGAATACGATCGGTTTCTATTAGAGCTAACATAAGAATAATATGCCAACCTAAACTTTCTAGAAATCAAGATAATTAGGCTCAAATTTAGTACTAAAATGTCTCTTTCAGTTTCGAATGGTGGATATTCTGTGGTCTGAGCTTCTCAATGATAATCAACACAGTCGCCGCAATGTACGCGTTATCAGAGCACAACCGGTTTCTTCTGATTCCTCATATTTTTGTGTTGGTGAGTTTATTTTAAAAAAATATTTAAATATGCCGTAAAACCTGTATTAAAAGGACCGGCTCTTTTATTGTTCCAAGGTACCTCCGGAGGGCTTTTCCTTCACAGGGGCCCTTCTATTACAGGGGGTCCTTCTATTTTTCCAAGCCCCTCTCGGAGGGCCCTTCTATTGCAGGGGCCCTTCTAATACAGGTTTTACGGGGTATATATATTTTTCAATTTCCAGATCCTATGCAACACATTAGCCTGTTACGTTTTACATTACACTGTTTCGAACTTTGATTCGACGGATTTCAATTGGCATATTGGTCTGATGACAATTATTTTCACAGGTAAGTTTTTTTTTGAATTTTAGATTGGTTCTATGCTTTTCTAAACAATTCCACATTTCCAGAAAGTTTCCTCCTCTCGTGTTTGGTTTTCGAAATACGGACGTTGCGATCAATGACCTAGAATCAATGGGGCTGCTCTCAAATTTCAAATATAAATATATAATCACATTTTTGTTTATGTTTTCCAGGTTAGAGCCCATCTTTTCTTTCTTTTAAACCTTTTTAAAAAATAATTTTCAGTGTTAAAAAATGCCCGAGTGCTCCGTTGAATACGGTATCTACAAAACTCGGACACTGATTCTTCTGGCTGTTCAATGTGCAATCGGCCTTTTTGTTTTAATTGGTGCCGTGCCTTTTTCCATAGACCCTGATATCACGTTTGCGCATAGTGCGATACGGTAAGTGGATTTTGGAATATGTAGACATTGAAAAAAATAACAAAAATAGAAGTTTTGTGAACAAAATAACCATAAAATCTGTATTAGAAGGGCCGGCGCTTCTATTTTTCCAAGGTACTTCCGGAGGGCCCTTCTATTTTTCCAAACCCCTCTTGGAGAGCCCTTCTATTAGAGGGGTCCTTCAATTACAGGCTAATCTAATACAGGATTTACGGTAAAAATAACTAAACTGCCATAAAACCTGAAATAAAATCACCCCTAACTTTGAGTCATTTTTTCTCGTTTCCGGGCAAAAATATAAAAAAGTAATCAACTGATAAATTACTTGTCATAATATCAGAAATGTTTTGTCAGTTGACACATTTTTGATATCTTTCACAGGAAAAGAGATACAGTAGCGGTCAATCAGATATACAAAACATTTTCGAAATATTTAGGAGTCTGGAGCTTGGCTGTCAACAATTTAAATCATAAAATAGACGAAAAATCCTATAATTCTGTCTGAAAATCACATTTCTAGCGCTTCTAGGAACCGAGATAGAGCTACCCCAGATTCCGGAGGCTAGAGACGCAGACGACGAGACACGCTGCGTCTCTAACCCTCTCGGAAACTTCAAACGACCGTATCTCGAGTTCTAGATGAGCTAGAAAGTTGGTTTTTAGACAGAACTGCATGGTTCGAAGCGGGTTTTCTGATTATTCATAAAAACATTTTGGTTGGAAAATGAAAGTGCAGTAACTGTCAATAAGATATATTATAATAAAACAGACCAGGATTAGGAACTTTGCATTCACAGCATTTTTTTTGGACATTCCTTTTTTCCGATTTCTGAAAGACACCCTTTTTCGACCAGTTATTGTACTGAAAATCTAAAAAATCAGGTACCTTTGATGAATCGGCAAATATCTGGAAATCTAGAAAGTTTCCAAAAATTCTATGAATGCAACCTTTTTGATCTAGGTCTGTTTTACATCCTCCAAAATTTTCAAAGTTATCGGAAACTTGACAGTCGAACCCCAGACTCAAAAAAATGGTCAAAATGGCCAAAAATCAACTGAAAATACCTTTTTGTATATCTTATCGACAGGTATATCAAACTTTACAAAGAGGGGCTCTTCTATTACAGGTTTTACGAAAACCATAAAAATCAAATTTTTGCAGCCCTCTCATAGTTATTCTCCTCACAATCACTCTCCTCTGGTTCATCTCAACACTTCTGGCCCTGGTTGTCGTCATTCGAGACCAAAAACGATATCTGCGATTTCATATCTGTCTTAATGTAAGTTCTACAGTAATCCAGAAACACAAAAACAATGAATTTCCAGACTGTGATCCTCCTCATCTACTTTGCTAAACTGATCGTCTTGTTATTTTCCGACGAAACGGTCACCACCGTTTTTTGCATTTTTGTCAATTTTGTAAACTTTTTATCGGTCTTTCATGAGTTAAAACTTCTTGGGACTTATTGAAAAGAAAACAAATAAAAATAAAATAAACATTTATATAATCAGTATATTTATATAATCATCGACAAGTTAGTTCTAGAACGTCTGCTCGGTTTCTGGATCCTGTTCCATTTGCTCTTCTGGCGTCAGCAATTCCACTTTCCGATATTGAATCACTTTTTCGAAGATGGGATACATCATCACACGACGACGAAGATCCATTGAATCGCGGAGTTTGTCGATGGAGATGATCAGAATCTTGTCGAGCTCTTCCATGAATCTTTCTGAAAATAAATTTTTTAAAAGAAATTTTAAATTAAAAATGGGATTAAACTTACCAAATGGTAAGCCTCGGAATTCGTCAAATTCCAAGAGGAGAGTCATAATTTCAACGAGAAAATATCATTAATAAATTTTCGGTTGAGAGAATACAGAAAAATATTGAGGGTGCCACGTGGCAATATATGAATTATGAATGCCTAATTTGGAAAATAATGACACAGAAATTTGATTTTTCCCGTTGACATGAATTTTGCACTTTGAATTATGCATATTATTAATTTTCAAAAAAGTGAAATCCAAAATGAATCTTGATTCTGCCGAAAATTGAATGTGAAACTTGAAATTGAGAAATTCGAGCATTCAATAGACAAAACAATACAGTGGACTAAATTTTCTTATGAATTCAAAAAGTCAAAAAAATAGTGTTAAAGCTGAAAAACTACAAATCATTTTAGAATTTCAAATTTTGATGTAATGCAAAAGCTCCCTATTAACATGGAATGACTCCCAAGTGTTACCCTCGAAAAAAATCGAGACCTATATGGTTGAATAGAGCGTAAAAAGTTATTTCAGAATCCAAGAGGAATAGTTGATAAATAATTTTTTTGGGGAGTTATGGTCCAAAACGTACCAAAAAATGGCTAAATTTTCGAAAAATTGTAACTTTGTCAGTTTGAGTCCGATTGCAGAAATTCAAAAAACAGTCGATAGACAAACAACTGAACTTTTGATTAAAATTTTTTTTGATTTTTTTCCTATTGATTGGATTATTGATTTTTTGAAAAAACCTAAAATTTTTTCAATATCTCAAAAATCCTGAGTTAACTTTTTTTCTCGTTATGATCATTAAATTCAGCATAGTTGATTTACTATAAAAACATGTCAATACCCCGGGGGAAATCATGCTCACAGAAGTTATGCCGAAAAATATCGATTTTTGGCACTTTGCTGCATTGAATTCGTTGTCCTCGGCGGCCGGTATGGTGAGGGGCATACTTATTTTTGTGGTTTTTACATCCGTATCATCTGCCTGGAACGTTCAAAACAAAATTCTACAACATACAACACCAATTATTCAAATGCCGTACCATTTCTTAAAATCATAATTTTCAAAAAAGCTAATTTTTAACATGTCGAAGACCATAACTATAGTTAAACTTGATGGAAACAGACAAACTTTTGGTTTAAAATGATCAGCATGAGAAAATCTTGTGTTTGGCTTGTACAGAATTTCGAGTTAGGCCCTAGAAATAAAAATATTTACGATTATTTCAGCCTGACCCACATTTTTGGTGAGGTGTGATATGTCGAAGACCATATCTATAGTTAAACTTGATGAAAATTGCCAAACTTTTGTTTTAACATAATTAGAATGACAAAATCTTGTGTTTGGCTTGTACAGAATTTTGAATTAGGCCCTAAAAACAAAAATATTCATTGATGATGGGACACCTCTTGATTTGGACTGTAACTCGAGAATGAAATGAAATATCAAAAAACTGTTAATGCCAATCGATCGAAAATCAAAAAATACTACTAGAAAAGTAATATTGGTTTGGTCCGTGTGGTGAAAGTGGGTGAAATGATCGAATTTCTTACGGTATCCTATCAGTTTTGGCATATCAAATTCGACTATTATCTATTTCACCCACTTTCACCACACGGACCAAACCAATATTACTTTTCTAGTAGTATTTTTTGATTTTCGATCGATTGGCATTAACAGTTTTTTGATATTTCATTTCATTCTCGAGTTACAGTCCAAATCAAGAGGTGTCCCATCATCAATGAATATTTTTGTTTTTAGGGCCTAATTCAAAATTCTGTACAAGCCAAACACAAGATTTTGTCATTCTAATTATGTTAAAACAAAAGTTTGGCAATTTTCATCAAGTTTAACTATAGATATGGTCTTCGACATATCACACCTCACCAAAAATGTGGGTCAGGCTGAAATAATCGTAAATATTTTTATTTCTAGGGCCTAACTCGAAATTCTGTACAAGCCAAACACAAGATTTTCTCATGCTGATCATTTTAAACCAAAAGTTTGTCTGTTTCCATCAAGTTTAACTATAGTTATGGTCTTCGACATGTTAAAAATTAGCTTTTTTGAAAATTATGATTTTAAGAAATGGTACGGCATTTGAATAATTGGTGTTGTATGTTGTAGAATTTTGTTTTGAACGTTCCAGGCAGATGATACGGATGTAAAAACCACAAAAATAAGTATGCCCCTCACCATACCGGCCGCCGAGGACAACGAATTCAATGCAGCAAAGTGCCAAAAATCGATATTTTTCGGCATAACTTCTGTGAGCATGATTTCCCCCGGGGTATTGACATGTTTTTGTAGTAAATCAACTATGCTGAATCTAATGATCATAACGAGAAAAAAAGTTAACTCAGGATTTTTGAGATATTGAAAAAATTTTAGGTTTTTTCAAAAAATCAATAATCCAATCAATAGGAAAAAAATCAAAAAAATTTTAATTAAAAGTTCAGTTGTTTGTCTATCGACTGTTTTTTGAATTTCTGCAATCGGACTCAAACTGACAAAGTTACGATTTTTCGAAAATTTAGCCATTTTTTGGTACGTTTTGGACCATAACTCCCCAAAAAAATTTTTTATCAACTATTCCTCTTGGATTCTGAAATAACTTTTTACGCTCTATTCAACCATATAGGTCTCGATTTTTTTCGAGGGTAACACTTGGGAGTCATTCCATGTAAGTATATTTTCAGAAGCCCACGCACTTTGAGCTCAATTATCTCGGCTCCTTCAAAAGATAACAAAAAATTTCCCCGTCGATCCTCCTGGTCGGTTTTGAAAAGCTGGAAAAATAATTATAGATTTAGGGGATCCTTTAAGAAAACATGAGAAGCGAAGCGACGAACCAGTGAACTAGATAAAATCGCGCCGAAGGCCCACCAGTCAGCTGATTGAAGTGCCAAAGGCGCGGCAAACAGATGGCAGGTGGTAAATAACAAGTTACTATAGTGTACTGATTAGCCAGACTAGAAGTCTGTTGATCCCTTTCGCCACGTAGAGGCTCAGTACATGAAAGGGAAATAAGGTTTATTTTCCAATGGGATCACCTTCTAAAACCCATAGGAGGTGGAGGGAGGGGTCCCCCACCCCGTAACAAAAAAAACAAGTAGTTCACCGAAAAACCCCTCTTTTCGGAGACCATTGTCGGTTAATTTTCAAAAGCTCCTTCTCCCTGATAAGAAGCCACATCGCATACCGCTTTTCATTGTTGTCTCAATTTTTTTAATCTTTGATAAAATCTTCTGCTACTCGGGGACGTTCAGTGATAAATCACCTAGCCATGAACCCGAAAACATGGCGACCCTTAGGGCCTTTTAGTACTTTTCTTCGCATCGGACCAATCGACAGAAAAAAGCAAAAGAGACAACAATAAGCAGCGTAATGCAAGAGGCTTCTTACCAGAGAGAAGGTGCCTTTGTAAATTATCCAACAATAAAGATTCGAAGAGTTGAATTTCAAAGAGAACTGATTTTTTTCCAATACGTGGAATTTTTTTAATTCACAGAAGGTGGGGGTGTGACCTAATATTGATTGATTTTATAATTTATTTATTGCGTTGCATGAATAAAATGTTTTGAAACGCTTGAAAATGATTAAAGAACAGTAAAGTAAATAGGTTGAAGAGTTCCAAAATCACAGGATTAACCAGATGTGATAAGTGGCGAATGTGTAAAAGAAACGGCGGAGTTCCCCAGATGATGGATTAACCAGTTATGGCAAGACCAGGATATTGCGGATGCCCTTCTATTACAGGTTCATCAACGATGTAGATTCCAAGCTTCCTAACCTTTCCAACTTTTCTGACACCCTGAAAACAAACACGTCATGTCTGATCATCTGTATCTGTATTTGTACAAATCCTTGTGTTGTATCCTTTTCCCACTTAACACATTAGGCAATAGAAGAAACAGGCTTTCTGCCCAAACAGGGGGAAATCTCATGGTCATTCATCCTAACACCTTCTCTTTTCGCGTGATTTTTTCGTCTGCATATGTTTAGCTTCTAGAACAGCTGTATCGTTTTTTTTGTTGTTTTGTTGGTTTCCACAGTTGCCAAAATTTGTTTAAGTTTTATATTTCAGATGCTTCTTCCCATCACTCTTATATTCCCGTTGATTTCCCTAGTGTCAACTGATTTTTCACCGCATTTCCGGAAATTTCTACACGATAGTTATGGAATCGCAATAACAGATATGCTAGAGAGAACAGATTTGGGCATGGATGCGTCCTTTGGTGGGAAAGATAGTAGTGCAGATGTTCCGAGGAATCAGGCTGTTATCATTGTTCACGGAATCACTAATAAGGCTTCTAGATTTGCGGTGAGGGTTTCGTGAAAGCTAAAAAATAGTAATGATAGTCTGAAAATTTATCTCGATTCCTGTGAAAGACACCCAAAACTTGTCAACTGATGAAATTTTTATCATAAAATCATTAATATTTTATCAATTGACAAATTTTGAACATCTGTCAAGGGAAACGAGATAATTGAGCTCAAAGTGTTGGTGTGAGGTGAGCTTCTATTAGAGCATTCGGTAATTACACTCTCGCTCAATTATCTCGATTCCTGTGAGAGATATCAAAACTTTGTCAACTGATAGAATGTTGGTGATATTATGATAAACAATTTTTCAATTGAAATTTTTCCGATACCATTTAAAGGAACCGAGATAATCAAGCTCAAAGTTGACGGTTTGGGTGGGCTTCTTTTTAAATACGATATTTGAAATTTGCTGATTTCCCTCACAAATTTTAATTATCTTTCCTACCATTGCTAATTTTCAAAAACCTAAAATTTCCAATTTTTCCAGGGCACGGTAGCGTTTCTCAAATCAAAAGGCTACAAAAACGCAGAAATCTACGGTACAACATGGGGAGATGGCGGACGAATGCCAGTTGGATTAGTGGAGATGAAGTGTAATTATGTTAAACAAATTCGGTGAGTCTTAATTAGTCTTAATTACCCAGAACAGATTAAAAACAATATATAGAAAACTGAATTCGTATGAATTTTCGATGAAAAAACTGAACTTCCGAAATACCTAGAAACCTGTAATAGGTGGGTTTCAAACTTTGAATCAATTTATCTCTATTACTGTAAAAGATATCAAAAAGTAGTCAACTGATAAATTGTTTATCATATAATCAAAAGTTTTTTGTCAGTTGACCCTTTTTTGGTATCTCTTATAGGAACCGAGATAAATTGTCTCAAGGTTGAAAGGGGTACTATTTGAGTGCATACAGTATCGAGACGTCCAAAATGAAAATACCGAAACATTGTCAACTAATGAAATTTGAGTGATACTTTATTATAAATCATTCGTTATATTTCAAGATTTTCAGAGCCATGATAATTGCAGTCCGACAGTATACCGGACAACCGGTTGATGTGATTGGGTACTCAATGGGAGCTCCATTGGCAAGGAAGGCAATTCTCGGAGGACAGTGCGTGGATACCAGGGAGATTTTAGGTTAGTCTTTCACTTTTTTGAAAAATCTAGACTTCGCAAAACCAATAATTTGTGAAATATACTAATTTTCAAAATTCAGGAGCTCCATTAACCGAGCTGGTGGATACCTTCCTGTCAGTAGCCGGTGCCAACTATGGAAGTGTCTTGTGTATTGTACCCGTACCAGTGGGAACTTGTAATAAGTGAGTTTTTTTTGATTATATGAGATTTAATTAAATTCAACATCTTAGAGGATTCAGAATTTACAGTGTCCGCCAATAAGATATTTACCGACTTCTGAAGGACACCTGTAATTTCTCAAAATCTGACCAAAAAGGGGTCTGCCAGAAATCAGCAAATAGCTGAAAAACCTGGAATTTTAGAAAAATTCTGTGAATTCAAATTTTCAATTTAGATTCGTTTTGAAACCTTCAAAGTTTTCAAAGTCATTGGAACCTTGAAAGCCGAGATTCCTGAAAATGACCAGAACTTAACTGAAAAATACGTGTTTGTATATCTAATTGAACGGTACTGTGTATTCTGAAGCCTCTGGGCTCTCAGCTTCTTGTTTTTTCTCAATTATTTTTGTAAAACTCAAATTTTTTCCAGACGAAACGGTCTCCATTGTGATTCGGAATTCCTCCAAGACATCAATAACCAGCAGCGTTACGAAGGCTCCTATACCTTCTCCATATTCTCAACTGCCGATGAAAAAATCGGATTCCGATCTTGTGGTCGTCCAGTTTCTCCAATCCGTGGAGGTACTGGATTCGTGAAACGCGATGGGTTGAATCATGATCAATTGATGGATTCCACACATCCGCTACAGAGGAATTTCATTTTGTACCATTCACCGAAAGCTCCAAAACATCGACTTTTATAATTTATGTTCAATTTATGGTTCAACCAATAAAATTTATTATTAATTTTCAATTTAAAGGCGAACACAAAAGACAAAAAAAATGGAATGAAAGAAAGCTGGCAGAAATTGAGAAAAGAGAAAGATTTCTGGAATTTTTATAAAAATGCAAATATCAAAATTCTGTTGACAAGAAAAAGGAAAAAAAATAAATTAGTTATAGCTTCACTATATCATTTGAATCCACCTACAGTACCCCCAGCGTTACCGTATCCTGTGTTCATCGTCGAAGTCGTACCGTAACCCTGTTGGGTTTTGTCGACGGTTGTGGCATTGGTACCGTATCCAGTATTCGTCGCCGTTGCCACGTTGTTCGTGTTGGTGTTCCGAACGAGATTTGTGTCTGTTGAGTAGGTTTTGCAGGATGGACACATCCATGTGACGGCTCCACACGTATTCGTGGCTTTGCATCTGGAGCAGTGGTGGGATTGAAGGCCGGGATTGTCCAGGAGGATTCCTAGACGGTCCATCATTGCAGCTTTGGCTCGTGTGGATAGGCAATCGTCTGGAATATCAAATTTTCTAAATTCAATTTATCATCATCCGAACTTTTGGGATTCTTATTCCTGTAATTCTGAAAATCGAAATTCTAAAAAATTCCAATATTTCAGACACTCAAATATTTGCGAATTACTAAATCAAAAGACTCAAAAGCTCAAGAATTGAGAAACTCAGAGATTGTCTTACGATTCTCAAAATTCTGAATACAGTAAAACCTGTAATAGAAGGGCTCCGTAACTTTCAACTTTGAGCCAATTTTCCTGTCAAAGATATGAAAAAGTAGTCAACTGATAAATTGCTTATCATAATTTCCTTAACATTTTATCAGTTGACCAATTCTTAACATCTCTCATAGCAACCGAGATAATTAAGGTCAAACTTGACAATATGAGGGCCCTTCTAATACAGGTTTTACGGTATCTATAGGGATAGTTCAATTTTTATAGGGTGTGCAATAGTCACTACTACTCACAATACCGTAACCGTAACACTGTCAAGTGTGAGCTCAATTATCTCGTTTCCTATGCAAGATATCAAGATTTTGTCAACTAATAAAATAGTTTTGATATTATGATAAACAATTTATCAGTTGATAACTTTTTTATATCTTTGACAGGACTCGAGGCACTTGAGCTCTAATTTAAAAGTTAAGGGGCTCTGGAAAATATCTTCTTTTTTAAATAAAAACTCACAAGTCGTCTGTTGTGTCATCTGAATCAGATTCTCCGGTCTCAACACCATCTGCAAACATTGAGGGAGCATCTCATGAAGAAAACATCTGTCGAGAAGGGATAGTCTGACGAATACGGACAATTGGGTGTGTGGAGATAGCAGAAGATTTGCACACTTCCGAAGAAGAGCTGGCGATTCCATTTTGCACGCTGACATTAGAATTGGGCCGATGTTGGTTTCTGAAAAAAAAATTCTCTAAAAAATATCTCAAAGACTCTTACCGTTGATCCTCAACTGTGGTGGATGAATAGCCATTAGAAACGCTTTCAATTCCTCGTGTGTACATGGACAGAACATTTCCTCGACTCCACTCGAAGTACTGCACAGCTTCTCTTCAAACACATTACTCCACGCAGCCATGTAGTACGGATTCACATAATACAGTCGACCGGTTTTAGCCCTAACCGCAGCGAAGTTAACATCTGATTGTCGTTGGTAAGGTTCTAGGTCCAATGGGGGCTCCAGAATCTCTTCGGGCGCTGCTGCTCCATGTAACCGTTCCAGAAGCAGCACCTTCACTCTATCAGAAAGTGCATAGTATCGGGATCCATTAAGATCTACTTTGCTATTCGGACGCATCTCTCGGAGACACAGAACTAGTAGTCGATTCAATTTGTATCTATCTGCTATCCACACTTTTTCTAGAAACGGCAGGTTGTGACTGATAAGGAAACATTCGCAACGGTGAAGGAGGCCTTCCATCTGAAAAGTTTGATTTTGAAAATCTGAGATGTCCTTAGTAAGACTCCTCACCTGATAATCATAAGCTAACGGAAGTAAAATATGCACGGATTGATCATCTACAGCTTTATATGTGGGGTGTATGCATTCTAGCATTTCTAGAACGTGTTCGTATTGGACATTGGCTAGGATTAGCTCTCGATCTGGACATTCCACACACCAGGCTCTGGAAAAAGCACAATTTTGAAAGTTCGATCTGATAATGATTCAGAAATTCAGAAATTCAGAAATTCAGAAATTCCGAAATTCAGAAATTCAGAAATTCAGAAATTCAGAAATTCGGAAATTCAGAAATTCAGAAATTCAGAAATTCCGAAATTCAGAAATTCAGAAATTCAGAAATTCAGAAATTCAGAAATTCGGAAATTCAGGAATTCAGAAATTCAGAAATTCAGAAATTCAGAAATTCAGAAATTCAGAAATTCAGAAATTCAGAAATTCAGAAATTCAGAAATTCAGAAATTCAGAAATTCAGAAATTCAGAAATTCAGAAATTCAGAAATTCAGAAATTCAGAAATTCAGAAATTCAGAAATTCAGAAATTCAGAAATTCAGAAATTCAGAAATTCAGAAGTTCAGAAATTCAGAAGTTCAGAAATTCAGAAATTCAGAAATTCAGAAATTCAGAAATTCAGAAATTCAGAAATTCAGAAATTCAGAAATTCAGAAATTCAGAAATTCAGAAATTCAGAAATTCAGAAGTTCAGAAATTCAGAAGTTCAGAAATTCAGAAATTCAGAAATTCAGAAATTCAGAAATTCAGAAATTCAGAAATTCAGAAATTTAGTACTTAAAACAAAAATACATATCCTTGTGGCCTAGAAATTAAGCCTTGACCCCCATTCTTTTCCACCCTTACCTCAAAACTGGACTCCATACAGATATGTAATGCTCATCAACATAAAGCCTTCTGTTCTCCACCAACAATGGCCTCGTCCTCTGTCCATCTGGCCGTGTGAAGTCTACCGAAACTTCGATGTGAATCGGTGGCTGATATTGTGCACCCGATGGTCCCGGCTGGACTCCAGACGACGACGACGGCTGACACGGAACGGTCTCGTAGGGGATCAAGCCGGGACTACGAGACCGTTCACGTGACACCGATGGCTGCGGTTGGTGATGCACGGTGTCGCGTGGTGGATGGTGGATCTAATCTAGGTTAGGGTCTGAAAATGGACATCTTTGGAATTGTTAATCTAACAAGATCTATTGATTTTGGACAAAGGAAAATAAAAATAGATACAAATATGAACACTCATAATTAGCGACCACAGAAAAAGAGGCGGAGCTTGTTTTTTTTTTACCTCCGGAGGTGTTTCGGCTTTTTGACTGGCTCTAACTATGGTTAGAAAAGAAGGATCGATATGAAAGTTTGTCTAATTATGTAACGGACCATGCAGAATTGAAATATCTAACTATTTTCACTGAAAAAAAAACAAGAAAAAGAAATAAGATCACTGATTATAGAGATAAGCTCTATCAAAAGTCCTTACCCCTCGTCAGAAACTTTTTCACCCCGAAACCCCAAAGAAAAACTACGAAGCATAGGAAATGAGGATGGTGTGGGGTGGGAAAAGTGTGAGAAACCAATCGGAAAGAGTCTCTTTTCGGAAAAAGAGTGCCCCGAAAAAACGGAATAAATGGAGGGGTCCCTCCATCACTTTTTTTAGGGGGATGGTGGGGGAAAAACGAGTGCAAACTGAAGGATGCAAAAACTGAATAGATAGAAGTAGAAGACGACGACGAGGGAAGGCGAGAAAATATCAAATTTCATTCTCGAATCCCTAGTTTCTGTTGCCTTTTTTTCAGCACAGCTTATGTCATTTTGTGGGATTAGCGATGGGATGAGAGGTCCGGGCAGGAGGAAGGTCAAGAAATGATTCTTTGAGAAAAAGGAGCTGTGAAAAGATAATTGGAAAAAAAGAAAAAATAGACCTACACAAAAATTGGAAAGATGAAAGACATTCTTTATTGACTAACCGATCAGAAATCCATTTTCAGAAAAATCATAAATTTCGTTTTTCAATCTGGGTCACGCCTGTCAAGCATGTCTAGAGCTGTCATGACAAATTTCAACCGCAAAATTTGAATGAATAGTAAAATAATGCACTTATTCGTTTTGACTGAATTTTGACATTCCGAAAAACCTGTAATAGAAGGGCCCTCCGAGAGAGGCTCGGAAAAATAGAGGGGCCCCCGTAATAGAAAGGCCCTCTGTGAAAAAAGACCCCCCCCCCCTTCAAAATATGCTTTGAAATCAGAAAATTACCGTACTTTTTCAGTGGAAAATATTCTGGGAACTTCACAATTTAATAGAAATTTGTTGAAACTATTATTTTTCAATGAATATCTAGCTAAATTTTGCTGAAATTTTGCAGATTTTCATGAATTTTGAACAAATCTTCGTCAAATTTTCGATGCAAAATCTCGGAAAAAACTGGCAGGAGAAATAGAAGGGCCCCCTCTAATTGAAGGGCCCCTGTAATAAAAGGGCTCTCCGGAGGTACCTTGAAAAAAAAAAAAGAAAAGCCGGCCCTTCTAATACAGGTTTTACGGTATTTCCAGTAGATGGCAATAGGTATTGTCCAGTTTTTGCTATTTACCGTAAAATCTGTAATGTTTGAACTTTGAGCCAATTTATCTCGGTTCCTGTCAAAGATATCAATAAGTTGTCAACTGGTAAATTGTTTATCATAAAATCATAAACATTTTATCAGTTGACAAAATTTTGATATCTTTGATGGAAACTGAGATAAATTAGCTCAAACTTGACACTGTGGGCGGGTTTTACAATATAACGCTTCCTAGATTTTTGCGGACCAAAAAAAATGTTAGATATTTAAAATCCTAATAATAAGTTTGAAAAGTGATAAAGGGAGAAATTCAAAAGCCCTTAAAAATAGACTTGCCGTTGTTTTCAAAAACGAAACAATTCAAAAAGCGAAAAAAACCAAAAAAACTAGTTCGTACTATCCATAAAAATCGTGAAAAATGTTCAACATCTTCTAAAAGAGTCAAACGAGAAGCCAAAAAAAAAACTCTCGAATGCTCTCCCGATATTTTTCCATTTGTTCTTTCTCTCCGGAAAACTCTCTCTCCCTCTCTCTCTCTCTCTTTCCGTCCCGTCCCTTCCTACTCTGTGCCGAAACCCGTCAATACCCATTACCCAGTTAGGGGTCCCTCCATATGCACTCTCCTCGTTTTTTTTTCTTTTCGGGCGGTCCGGGGGCGCCCCGTAAGAAAAATGGGATTAGCATGTGTGTATGGATGGATGTAGGGGGGTAGTCTCGAGGCGCCTCGAATATTAATGGGTCTTCGAGAAACTGGAAGAACCAAAAAAAAGTAAGGAAAATGAAAGAAAGGTTGATGATGGTTGGCGGAGGGAAGGGAAATAAGAAAAAAGAAAGAAATATGGAGGAGAGTGAAGCCCCGAATAAATTGAATAACATAAATGGGTATAGATTCTAGACTCTAGAAGATAGCGGTGCTTGGGGGAATTATCAAATTAGATCGGGGAATTATATGAGCGGGAGGTATTGAGTTAGAGGTAAACACGGGAAGAACAATTACTGGATACCGGGACATCAGAGATGTCCGGAATGAATTTTTTGAAAAACGGGATCCGGAATAAAATAATAATTTTTTCGGAATACGGAATCCGGAACAAAAAAAACCGGAATCCGAAATACGGGCATCCGGAATTTTGAGTTCTCTTAATGGGCAGAAAAGTTCTAAAAACACATACCTTGCTATATTTTTGCAGTTTTAGTCGCGGTAGTTCAAAAAAGTCAGAAAATTCTTGCAATTTAACAAATATGTTTAAAATCCGGAATAAAAATTTTTCTCGGATTCCGGACAACTGAAAATTTTCCGGAATCCGGACAAATGAAAATTTTCCGGAATCCGGACAAATGAAAATTTTCCGGAACCCGGACAAAATTATTTTTCACGGACTTCGGAATCCGGAATCCGGACAAAAATATTTTTCACGGACTTCGGAATCCGGAATCCGGACGAAAATATTTTTCACGGACTCCGGAATCCGGAATCCGGACAAAAATATTTTTCACGGAATTAGGAATCCGGACAGAAATATTTTTTACGGAATCTGGAATCCGGAATCCGGACAAAAATATTTTTCACGGAATCCGGAATCCGGAATTCGGACAAAAAATTTTTCACGGAATCCGGAATCCGGACAAAAATATTTTTCACGGAATCCGGAATCCGGACAAAAATATTTTTCACGGAATCCGGAATCCGGACAGAAATGTTTTTCACGGAATCTGGAATCCGGACAAAAATATTTTTCATGGAATCTGGAATCCGGACAAAAATATTTTTCACGGAATCTGGAATCCGGACAGAAATATTTTTCATGGAATCTGGAATCCGGAATGCGGACAAAAATATTTTTCACGGAATCCGGACAAAAATATTTTTCACGGAATCTGGAATCCGGAATCCGGACAAAAAATATTTTTCACGGACTTCGGAATCCGGAATCCGGACAAAAATATTTTTCACGGAATCCGGAATTCGGACAAAAACATTTTTTCACGGAATCTGGAATCCGGAATCCGGATAAAAATATTTTGCACGTACTCCGGAATCCGGAATCCGGACATCTCTGGTATAAAGTTATAAACCTTTAGCATTCCAATGAAACTCAAAAATTTGGCTTTAAAAAAAATCAAAACCAGGATTATCGCGGTAACAGTTATTGGTCCGGATTATAAATTTTGAGATTCCGGAATCCGTTTTCAAAAATTCTTCCGGTCATTTTTCTCAGCAGAAAAGAAGAATCCCAGAAAAAATGTAAATGAGCGACCATAGTCTTCTCTTCCTATGTTTTCCATTCTGGAATTAAATAATTTCGGGGGCTTTTCTGTGTGTGGGTGGAGAAAGGAATTAGCGGACCGAACAAAATTAGAGTTGGGGAGAATAAGAAACGACTACTAGGGACGAGGATTAATGATTGCGTGTGTTCGTTCGTTGGGGAGAAAAATAGAGGAATGGAATTTGGGGGAAAAGATATCTAAGGGCTTCCATTGGCTTTTTTTAGAAGAATATAGATGCACAATAGACAAATGGCTAAAAGTTAGGTAAAGCTATTTGAAAGGAAGAATAATTTGGAACTGAATTAAAATTGAAAAATATCGGATTTGGAAAGTGTTTGAACAATTCAAATCTGGAAAAGTGACGGACTCCGGATAGCATTCACTTCTCATAGCGAATAGAAAAGTTAATGGGAATTTATCATGTTGAAAAGTTTTAAAGTTATTTAACAAACTCCATATTAGGCTGGCAACGTCGTATTTATCAGAATCCAAGATATTCATAGTTGAAAGTGCAATTACCAGGAAATACAGGTTATCAACTTATCAGTTGTAGTAGCGATTTACAGAACAAAGCTCGGCTGGTTTTTTGAATACCAGCAAGCTGGTGCGCCTTCGGCGCGATTCGTTCTAGTTTTTACTGGTTCGTAGCTCCGCTCCTCAATTCTTCTTAAAGGGTCACCCAAATTTATACTTATTGTTCAAGTTTTCAAAAGTCGATAGAGTGACATCGGGACAGACAGACGCGTGTAGCGTTTTATATATAAGAAAGATATTTTCATAGGTTTCCGTAAAGCAACCTGTAATAGAACGGACCCCACATGAGAGCTCAATTATCTCGATTCCTACAAAATATACCAAAATTTGGTCAACTGATACAATGTCTGTGATATTATGATAAACAATTTATCAGTGAACAACTTTTTGATATCATAGACAGGTACCGAGATAAATTAGCTCAAAGTTGACAGGTTGGGGAGTTCTACAGTATTTAGCGACAATGTGTAAAGCGCCACCTAGAAATTAGTTTTGCTCGAATCTAAACGTTTTTAAAGTATAAAACTCTCTGCAAAACGATCTCTAAACATTGTAGGCCAATTTTGCACCCAAATTCTAAACCAAGAAATCTCAAGGATTTGTAGTAGTGCAGTGCAGCAAAAACAAATAGAAATCAGCTGTCTCTCCCTCTTCCAAAAACAGAAGAATGTACATTTGTTTGCAATCTAGAAACAAAAATAGGAAGAAGAAAAAGAAGTAGAAGGAGAAGGTACACAAATACAAACTCCGTGGGGCTAAGAGTATCCTAGAAAAAAAGAAGACGTCGGAAGGGAGGGGGTGCCGTGTATTTTTTTTTTCTTCAGACGGACGAAAAGTAGAGGAGTAGTGGAAAAAAGTAGAGAGAAAAAGAGGAAAGATTTGGCCGGGGGACGAAGAAGCCTTCTTCTTCTTCTTCTTCTTCTTGAGCTACAAGACGGGACGAAGAAGAAATAGTGCACCGTACCACTAGATACGGCAGACACTTCCACGGAGTTGTGCCAAGACGAGGTCTACATACTCTTCTTCTTTTTTCTTTCTTTTTTCTTCTTCTTCTTCCTCCGTAACAACAAGAATGCGGAATGTGTGTGTGTATGCTTGCACACATACTTTTGAGCTTTGAATTTGGATGGGAAGAGAGAGAGAGAGAGAGAGAGAGAGAGAGAGAGAGAGAGAGAGAGGGAGGAAAAAATAGGAATCTCCTATGGGTCCCTTGGGGTTAGCAGAGAGAAAATAGGAAAAAAAATATTTTTTTAGGAAAGGGAGAGAGGCTAATAATTTGGTTGTGTGCTGACTGACTGACTGGGTGGGTCAAAAAAATGGATAGGGTCTTTTTCAGGACTTGTGAACCCAGCGCTGGAGGTCCCGCGCAGCTACCAGCTAAGCTACGGTAGCGTAAGCTTAGGCGGCCGAACTAAAAAATGTACACCGTCACGTCAGAATGCATACCGTAACTCTAAAAAAGGAGAGCACTCCAAATGGAAGAAAACGAAGTACGGTAGGAAAAATGGGCGGAGTCGGGGGGCGGAGCCTAATTGCAAGGTACGCTTGCCTTACGGTTTTTTCTTGGTCATTCGAAAAAAAGGGAAAAAGCGCACCTTGCAATTTAGGCCCCGCCCCCGACTCCGCCCATTTTTCCTACTTGTGGACCCAAGGCTGGAGGTGGCGCAAGCTGAGGCGTCCGAACTAAAAGCTGCACACCGTCACGTCAGAATGCATACTATAACTCCAAAAAAGAATTATGCCAACGTTATGAACCATCTAGAAGGGAAAAATGGGCGGAGTCGGGGGTGGAGCCTATAATGCAAGGCGCGCACGGTCCCTTGCTTTGCAATGTAGGCTCCGCCCCCGACTCCGCCCATTTTCCCTACCAGATGGTTAATACCACTTTTCCGTAAGCTCCCGAAATTTCAGTCCATGCCTACTGTAGAATTTCTAACTTGAGAATCCTGGGAATCCATCAAAAACAATTTATTTTACACGACAAGTTCAATAAATTAGAGAAAAGTGAAATCACACAGACAATATGGCTAATACACACATAGGGGGGAGAAGAATTGGGTGAAAATGTAAGTAAAAATGAAAGCACCAAAATTTCCATTCTGAAATTGTCTAGAGAGCCGTTGAGATAACCGATGAGACACCATGAACCAAAAGTGTTGGTGGGAAGGCGTCGGTCAGGTTTCGGACCATTTCGAGGTATCTGGAAAATCAAAAATTAGATTTGAGAGGTTTAGGGAGATGTCTTACTTCTCTCCATCATCCTCAGCACTGTTTGGTGGAACTGGAAGATTCAGAAGGGTGATGGCCGCTTCTTCTGAATATCTCTTCACCATGTCGTTGAACGCGCTGATGTATGCAGGTGGTAGATCAACAGATGGGCTGAAAGGATCAAAGTCACAAGGATCTAATATTTCAGGCTTTATGGTAGGTCCGCCTGGATATCATTCAGACCACGGATGTTCGGAACGAATATAGAAAAATTTCGAAAAATTTAGACGTCCAACTCACATGGTAGTATTACCAGATGCACCATTTGTTGGCTGATAGTGACATACAACATGATCCCATGGAACTACTGAAGACTCTCCTTCGATTCTCAATGTCTGAAGCATGTTCTTCAGCTGTCTCTCCCTTCGATGCATATCCTGAAGAGAGTTGACACAGATGAACACACGAAGCTTGGTGTAGGATCGCCAGCGCGAGGACATCGACAGGATACAAGCCAACTGTAGGAGGAAGAGAGAGCTGGAAATTGGTAATTTATACATTAGCTAGGATAAAACCCCTCTTACCTATTATCCCATCCAAGTCCTGTCTCTTGTGGCTTCTGCAAGTCCACCGGCCACACATCAATATATCTCTTCTGCCCATTCCATCCTCTTGATAACGCCTCCTTATCCAATTTCGAGAAGTGTCGAGCAACACACAGATTCTTCGTCATATGCAACACATCCTTCAACACATTCACATAATCCACCGGCGCTAGTCGCTCCAAATTTCCATCCAACTCTTTTGGCATATAGTCTCCGGCCGTGAAGTATTCCACTACAGCAGCTCTGTCGATTTTGGAGAATCGGAGATCCTTAAGAAGCTGAGATTCCTGAAGGGTTGCTTGACTGGGTGCCAACTCATGGAATCCAATGACTACTGTATTTGGCTTCATGGCTCCTAGACCTGAGAGTCTCATAAGTTGCTGAATTCCGTGTCGGATGTTGTTGGACATCGTTAGCTCAACAAAAGCCTTTAATTTCAGGTAATCAATAAGGGATAGCCAGTAAGGGAAGACTTGTTGAAGAGGGTCCACCACTGCAGATGAGTCCATATCTCCTTTCCGAACATGGCCGACTACATAGAGTCCAGACTTTTTGAGATCGTTCACAAAGTCAAGTAAGGCGCAAGCAGATGCAGGTCGGGAGACAAGAAGGAGGATTTGAGGACGCCAGTACTTCACATGCTCTTTTCTGACATCCAATAAAAGTAGATACTTCCTAACTTGATGGTAGATCAGCGCCTGGGAAATCGATCCCGAAGAAACACTTGGAGCCTGAAACTGTATAATTAGCTCTGGTTTAATTACCCAATTAGTTTACCTGATAATGGAGTACCATAATCAAAGTCATTAGCACTACAACACCCAATGCACTCATAGACGCATCCACTACTAGCATCATAGTTCCAGTTGCAATAACTCCGAGAGCGCACGTTTGCCAAGAAAAGTATTTGAATGTGGGTCTGAAGTTTGGAGCACTTGTGAGCTCTAACGCCAGCGTGGCAACATTGACACCCATGTAACTCAACAAGAAGAAGATGGAAGTGAGCTTGGCGATTTTGTTCATAGCTCCGACTAGGAAGACAAGGACAACGCAGATCCAGGTGATGACCACTGATACTACCGGGTTACGGTCACCGATTTCGATTTTGGCTGGTCGGAGGAGACAACCGAAGAGTTTGTCGTGGGAGAGACGGTTGAGGACTCGGGAGGATCCTGTATTGGATAGGTTTTAGATTCTTTAATTTCCAGATTTTCAAAAACTCACCAATCAGATTACTCATAGACGAAAATAGTGTCGTTGAAAAGATTCCAATCAGAATGAAAATTCTATGGAAGTTGGTATCCATCATGACTGTATAATCATTCTGGAGCAAATATCTACTTGAAGTGGCAGCCATCAAGAACGCAGTGGCGATATAGGCGAACAGTGTGGTAAAAACTGCTTGGACCGTTCCACGTGGAATGGATACAGATGGGCGGGCCAATTCTCCAGACATATTGGCTCCAGCCATCAAACCAGTGACTCCGGAAAAGATGATAGCGAACATCAGAGCAAAATCCGTGGGTTTTTCAGTGGTATAATCCATGGTGTAATTTGGGAACATGTTCTCTCCAAGTGTGTGGAAGCTCCATCCAGTGTAATTAGCCGTCAGGTTCTGGGTAAAGTCTTCTACAGTACCCTGGGATGGATCCGATGCGTTTACCAACACTCGATAGGCTGGAGTATTGACCTAAAAATGTTATCTTAATTAGTTAATCTCTAATTAATTAGATTACCTTGGGAATAGCCACTGACATTGGTCCGTTAAAAACCACTGACAAGATCCATGTGAAATAACAAATTGAGATGAGCATAAAAGTGATAAGAGCGGTTTTGGCGAAAAGTGCAGATCCGAGAAGGGAGAGGACGAGAAGAACCAGTGAGACAAGGACGCAGTAGAGGAATCGCCATGTTGGGGAATCGGGGAATTCTGGAAAAAAATTTCAGGGTCATCAGATTCATCTCATATATGCGTAGATTCCTAGATTCCTAGATTTCTAGATTTCTAGATTTCTAGATTCCTAGATTCCTTGATTCCTAGATTCCTCAGTTCCTAGATAGGGAATTCCAAATGTTCTTTTTTCTTCTTGCTTTTCCATTTATGTTGTCATTTTTAAGCATTAAAACTTGGTGGCCTAGAAAACCCAACTTGCGAATGTTAGGCCATTATAGTAAATGTGTTGTCTCTTTTCTTCTCTGTATGTCATTCCGTTTTCCCAGGAAGCAAGTTTCCAACAGGAAAAGCCCGCCAAATCAAATCTGAACTACAGTTGCCCGGGGCAGCTATCCTCTAACCCATGTCAATGGTTCCTTCTAAACGGCACTCCGCATATACCACCCCAAGCGCGCTAGCATAGTTTGA
This sequence comes from Caenorhabditis nigoni, assembly GCA_027920645.1. Lineage (NCBI taxonomy): Eukaryota > Metazoa > Nematoda > Chromadorea > Rhabditida > Rhabditidae > Caenorhabditis > Caenorhabditis nigoni. Next base: position 19,508,716 of record CP115865.1, on the reverse strand, counting down.
ATCTTTGAGGAATTAAAGTTAGTTTTGCTCAATCTCTAGATTTTTATTTTTTTTGGTTTCTATTTCACCCGATTTACATTTCAATACATCGTTATTGTGGCATATCTTGTCGATCTCGCGCCGTAGGCGCACCAGCCAGCCGTTTGGAGCGCCGGAGGTGCGGCACACAGGCTGGTGGGACACCACCACCATTTCTATCTTCACATTTTTCAATGCTACAGTGGACAGATAGAAGAGTAATCTTTATCTTTACTTTTAACAATCACCAAATTCTGTGTGTGTGTCCCCGTTTGTTCAGCGTCTCCGGCTCCAGCGAAGGCGCCGGTAGACCAAAATTTTTCAAAATTTCACATATAATGCAAAATAGCAGCGAGATGATGCCCCAACTTTCCGTTTTTCGAAATTTTGATTTTGAAGCCTTCTGGAGACGTTCCTTAGTTTCGCGCCGGAGGCACGGCAAACAGGCTGCACAATCAAGTGTGCACAATCATTAGATTGCAGAACGGACACCTCTCGCACACAGCGCATGTGTTCGGTTGCTGTCTTCCTCTTGCCTAACGACGCCCTCACCCTCCCCTTTGGCACCAATACGACCTTCTTACTATTCAGAGTGAGAGACGGAGAAAAGAGAAGAGGCGAAGAGAGCAGAATCGACCCTGCTGTGTGTTTGTGCGGCTGGCTGTCTCCTGCTACTCCGTATTCCGCGGCCATTATTGATCGGACAATATGTGTTGGTGCCTTCTCTCATTATGCAATTTCTAAATTGTTTTTTGACTCTTCCTCTAGACCTCTTTTGGAACGAAATCGAATACTTCTAAGTTTACTAATTTTTCAGGCACAAAATGGATAAAAAGCGGGTTGGGCGGCCAGCTAAAAAGATTCCACTAGCTGCTGAATCGCCAGATGTCTCGTTGGTTGGACCATCCTCTCATCATTGTGTCAAGGAACCAATTTCAAAGAATCCGGCTGAAGAGAATCCAGAAGTAAATGCAGATGATCCTTTTGAAGGTCTTATGGCGATGGCATATGCAGTTGATATGTAAGAGTTTGAAAGATCAAAATTCCTATTATAAAGCCTCCCGATTTTCAGCCTTGAAAAAGAAGAGGAGGATGAAGAGGTGCTCAGAAAGCGGAGACAAGAAGATGCCGCCAAAAAACGAGAACAGCGAGCGTCGGAAAGCAAAGCCGAGCGAAAAAAACGTCTTGCGAAGAACAAAGTCAATGGTCGAGAGCGACGAGCAAGGGAATCTGAAGAAGAACGAAGAAATAGACTCGACCGAGATGCTGAACGTAAGCGTGCTCGACGATGCAACGAGACAGAAGAGGAGGCGCTTGTTCGTCGGGAAAAATCGATTGGACATCGAAGAAAGTACCTTGCGAATCAGTCACTAGACAAGGCGAATGCTAGAAGAGCCCAAGAAGCTGAAAGACGTCGAAATGCATTGGCTAACGAAACCAAGGAGCAGGCTGATATTCGTCGGAAGAAAAATGCGATTCGAAGAAGGGAAGCGTTGAAGAAAGAGACTCCGGAGGAAGCAGCAATCCGACGAGAGAAGGATGCGGTGAGACGGCGGAACTATTTGAAAACTGCCACTGATGAGGAGAAGGAGGCTATGCGAGCCAGAGATGCCAAACGGAAGAAGAAGGCTCGTCGAGAGGTAGCAGACGATTCTGACGAATATGAGTCGCCAGCAGTTTTTCAGAGCCGGCTCATGGCTCGTCGCACATCATCCCGCAAATAATTTTGAGTTGTTTTTGAATTTTGGTTTTTTAAAGATTGTCGGTTGAAGTAATGATGCTCAAATTAGATTTTAATTTTTGTTGCTGTTTGACTTAAAAAATCTGGTAGAATAATAAATAAACTGATGAATTCGTTAGCAATTTTTTTGCTCTAGTCATTTCTAGGCCATAAAACTTGATGGCCTAGAAAACCGAAAGTTAGGCCACTTACGTCCATTCCCAATATTATTCATGAGCGCTTCCGTAAATCCAGAAATGTACAAAGCGCATGAGAACACATTGGCAACAAAGAACAGCACTCCAATGGCTCCTCCGAACTCAGGACCCAAAGATCGGGAGATCATATCTGGAAAATTTTTGGGATTTTTTTGAAGTTACGAGTTTTTGAGCTTATTACTGTAAATCCTGTAATAGACCGGCCCCACCCGACTGTCAAATTTGAGCAATTTTTTTTGGTTAAAAGCTGGGGTGCCCTTCTATTACAGGTATTACGGTAGACGTTTCAAAAAACTCACAATAAACACCTCCACCCTCAACTGCTCCATTTGATGAAATCGCGCATAGTGAGAGTACGGTAAGCATAACTATAGCATAGGCCATTGCTAATTGAAGTATTGTCATGAGGAATCCGAGTTGACCAACCACGAATCCTGAAAAAATGAGGTTTAGTTTGTATTCAATTTTTAGTTCTCGGAAAAAATTCCAAAATCTATGAGCTACAGTATCTGTTCTGTTAGGAGCCCACCCCATAATTTGAGCTCAATTATCTCGACTCTTAAAAGATATATCAAAAATTAGTCAACTGATAAAATGTTGTTGATATCATCATAAACAATTTATCCGTTGACACATTTTTGATATCTTTTCTAGGAACGGAGATAAATAAGCTCAAAGTGCACGCACCTAAAATTGATCCCATCCTACACTTGCACTTTGAGCTCAATTGTCTTGCTTTTTTTTTGGAAGATATCAAAAATGTGCCAACTGATAAAATATTTATCATAATATCACCAATATTCTATTAGTTGAAATTTTTGATATCTCTCATAGGAACCGAAATAATTAAGCTTAAAGTTTCCTGTTCGAATGTGCCCGCTTTTTAAAAATGAAAATCGTCAAAGTCAACATTTCAAAATAAAATAAAAACTCACCCATTCTCATAAACAATAATATACTGAACATGCTCAACGCAACCGGCGCAAACACTCCGGATATCGTTGATAAGCCTCCAGGCCGTGACGTGGCGAATTCCATACTCGGTGAGCCAGCACCTCCATCGCCAGCAGTGCTGCCACGTGGCGTTGATTGTGATTCATCATCTGGAACGATTGGAATTCAGAATTATACTTTTTTAAAGGTTTTTTGGCTTTCTCGAAATTTCATAATTTTGGAATTTAAGGACTCTCCAAAATTTGACAAATCAAAAATTTTAGAAAATTGTTTTGATATTTTTGTTTCGATGGTTTTTGCAACTTCCATATTTCAGACTTCCAGAATTTCCTTAAAACTTACTAGGCGGACTTTCATGTACAAAATTAGGGTTATCAATAAAAGGACCATCCGGTATGGGGACTCTCAAATCCATGGAACTTGTACTTGGACCGAATGGTGGTGGCTCGTTTTGTGTAGTGCTCATTATGGAGCTAGAGAGAGATGATGTATTTTAAGAGAGATGCAGACGACGAAAGAATAAAAGTTGGAAATTATTGAAAATTGACAGTTTGGTGTCAATGTGCAATGTGATAAAAAGTGTAAACATTTGGAGAAACCGGGAAAGAAAATATTGAAAAGGGAGGTGAGAGATAAGGGGTGATGAAGAGACTTCAGAGAATTAGAGAATATTTGAAACTGATATCAAGAAGAGTTGGAAGTATGAGTGTTTGATCGGGGTTGGTGAGTCAGAAATATGTTTCGTGTGTTGAAAATTTGAAAAAATTAGGTTCCAGAGTTCTAGATTCTTAATGTTGATCTTGCAAAACTTTCGTACAGGTAAAATTTCTGAATTTCTGAATTTCTGAATTTCTGAATTTCTGAATTTCTGAATTTCTGAATTTCTGAATTTCTGAATTTCTGAATTTCTGAATTTCTGAATTTCTGAATTTCTGAATTTCTGAATTTCTGAATTTCTGAATTTCTGAATTTCTGAATTTCTGAATTTCTGAATTTCTGAATTTCTGAATTTCTGAATTTCTGAATTTCTGAATTTCTGAATTTCTGAATTTCTGAATTTCTGAATTTCTGAATTTCTGAATTTCTGAATTTCTGAATTTCTGAATTTCTGAATTTCTGAATTTCTGAATTTCTGAATTTCTGAATTTCTGAATTTCTGAATTTCTGAATTTCTGAATTTCTGAATTTCTGAATTTCTGAATTTCTGAATTTCTGAATTTCTGAATTTCTGAATTTCTGAATTTCTGAATTTCTGAATTTCTGAATTTCTGAATTTCTGAATTTCTGAATTTCTGAATTTCTGAATTTCTGAATTTCTGAATTTCTGAATTTCTGAATTTCTGAATTTCTGAATTTCTGAATTTCTGAATTTCTGAATTTCTGAATTTCTGAATTTCTGAATTTCTGAATTTCTGAATTTCTGAATTTCTGAATTTCTGAATTTCTGAATTTCTGAATTTCTGAATTTCTGAATTTCTGAATTTCTGAATTTCTGAATTTCTGAATTTCTGAATTTCTGAATTTCTGAATTTCTTAATTTCTGAATTTCTGAATTTCTGAATTTCGAAAATCCAAATTTCTGAATTTCTGAATTTCTGAATTTCTGAATTTCTGAATTTCTGAATTTCGAAAATCCAAATTTCTGAATTTTTGATATTCTGATATTCTGAATTTCTGAATTTCTGAATTTCCTGGAATTTCTGAATTTCTGAATTTCTGAATTTCCGAATTTCGAAAATCCAAATTTCTGAATTTTTGATATTCTGATATTCTGAATTCTTGAATTTTTTAAAATAATTAACCGAACTTAATAATCCACAAAAATATTACCTCAAAATTTCAAAAACAGAAATGCCAAAAAATATATTTCAAAACTGGAAAAAAATGCTCAAAATGGGTTTCCTTCTCTATAGACAAAACCCTACAATTATTTTTCCTTGCCAAACCGGAACACAAAATTTTTCTTGCGAAATATAATGATTTCAGCATTTGACAAGACAAATTTGAGGCAAATAGAAATGAGAAAAAGATAATGAAATGCTCCAAAAAGACCCAGAAAGGAAAAAGGATATTCATCTTCCCATGAATGTCAAGAGAGACGGGATGGAGCAGAAAGAGAGAGACACAAATAAGGGAAAATGGAACATAGCGAGAGAGAAAGAAGACCTCTTGGAGCTCAATGAGCCGACGAGCACACACATGGGAGTGTTGTGGCTGCTCCGCCTGCGTCTCGTCTTCCTGAGTCATTGAAAAATTAGAGAGTGTGTTAGAGATGAAGAGATTTAGAGAGGAGAGAGGGAAACGGAAGCCTTGTGACAGATGCGAAATAGAGAAAGAATAATTATGGATGAAAAAGGAGAAGGCAACCAGGTAGAAAGTGTTGAGAGGTCAATTGTGTATGAAGTCATGTAAGATTTTTGTTTTTGCCGAAAAATTCCAAAATTGAGGATTTGCGAAAAAATAGTTGAATGTTTCTTTGCTGGTTTTTTTTTTATCCAGTTTTTCTCGGTTCCTGTGAAAGATATCAAAAAGTTGTTAACTGATAAATTGTTTACCATTATATCAGCAACATTTTATCAATTGAAATATTTTTGATATCTCTCAAAAGAGTCCCAATAATTCAGCTCAAACATGACAGTGTAGGGGCCCTTCTATTACAGGTTTTACGGTATGTGATGGAATCAGATTTTTTTTAGAAATTTACAGAGACAGTTTTACAGAATAGTGCCAAAACCAATCATGAAATATTTTTCAGTAATATCGTATTTCTTCTATGAAGATGCCCGCTCAAACCGTCAACTTTTGAATCAATTATCTTGGTTCATGGAAAAGATATCAGATATTTGTCAACCCGTGAAATGTTTGTAATGATATCACTAACATTTTATCAGTTGACAAATTTTTGATATCTTTTACAGGAATCGAGATAATTGAGCTCGAAGTTGACGGTTCGGGTAGGCTTAGTACGGTATTTTCTCATTTTTCATAATTTTGGAAGGTTCTAAATATTTGGATTTTTCAAATTTTGCTTTTTTCCTAACCATAATCCTTTTTTCAAAATCTAAACACTTACCAATCAGTGGAACCGCTCCTTTCTTCGGACTCTTCCCATTGGACGCCGGCGGTCCGTCCACCGGACCACCTCCACCATCAAACATCTCATTCACGATTCCTCCATACGAGGTGACACTGGGTCCCCCGAATATGGTACCCCCGTCGTTTGACATCTTCTGGAAAGAAATGCAAATTTTAGTACAGTATACTGTTAGCTCAATTAAGAATGCTCCGGGAAAAAAATACCGTAAACCATCTAATAGATGGCCACCCGAGCCGGGAACTTTGAGCCCATATATCTCGGTTTTTGTGAAAAATATCAAAGAGTGATTCACAGAAAACTTTTTTCATAATATCAGCAACATTTTATCAGTTAATCACTTTTGGATATTTCTTACAAAAATCGATATATGAGGGCACAAAATTGGCAGGTTGGGTGACCTTCTATTAGAGTGCTTACGGTAGGTCTAAAAAAAGATAATTTAGGGTATTCAAGATATTTATACCGAATTGGTATTTTGAAAATTACAATGGCATCATTTTCTATTTAAAAGAGTCAGAAACAGGCAAAATAACAACCTCCAAAAAACTAGAATTTCGTAGGAATATGTTAAAAAATAGAAGTTGGAGGACATGTCTGATAAATTGTCTCCAAAGTAGAGAATGGAACTTTCGAACTATAGAAAAATTGTTATATGACTCATTTTCCTTGTATACAAAAGCGGGAACAATAATGTTTGGAACCTTTGGAGCAAGGGGGAAATGAAAGAATCAATGAATGGGGCGGCAGGAGAAAAATATAAACAGAATAAGTTGGTGCTGGACCGGAAAGCACAAAAAGGAGATGTGCAAAAGTAAGGGAAAAGTTGAAAACAGAAAAAATTTTGGGACATAAAAACCTAAAAGCAAGGAATTCAAAAGCTGGTAAACTTTTGAAAAACCAGGATTTTGAAATTGAAAATTACCGTAGACACTCTAAAAAATTGCCACCCAAACCATCATTGTTAAGCTAAAATATCTCATTCCCTGTCAAAGATATCGAAAAGTTGTTAACTGATAAACTGTTCATCATAATATCACTAACATTTCATCAGTTAGCAACTTTGTTATATCATTGCCAGAAATTAAAATAAATCGGCTCAAAGTGTAGGGCACCTTTATGGCAAGTTTCATTTCGGATCAAAGGCAGATAATGGATGTTCTAGCATCAAAGTTAGACAAAAATTTTACGAATTTCCGGTAAAAATTATAAAATTGACTTCAAAAAAACCTCGGATTAGTCTATTTTTCAATCTTAGATTTTAATTAAAACTGCAAAACAATGAACGAATCCTCAAAAAAAAGTAGGTAGGTGTGTGTCACAATGAGCGTGTGTAAGTGTGTACAGGTCAGTGGTGAGAGAAGACAAAAAAAAACGGAAGGATCACCGAGACGAAATACTGTAGACCATTGAGAGACGCCGAGAGAGAAAAAGACCATTTGGCCTTCTGTCCAGTGTGGGAAGACACGGCGGGGAAGAGTTCCCGAGGGGATACGATGGGTGTGAGGAGGAAAGAGAGGGAGGAAAATTAGAGGGAAAAAAGAGAAAATAATATAAACAATGAGAGGTGATTGATTAGGGAAATCCTATGGGGAGGATAGGGATGGCAGGTGCCACGTGGCGGGTCCCCGAACCATCAACTTTGAGCTCAGTTTTCTCGATTCCTGTGAAAGATATCGAAGCATTGTCAACTGATAAATTGTTAACCATAGTATAACCAATGTTTTATCAGTTGGCAACTTTTTCATATCTTTCATGGGAACTGAGATAATTAAGCTTAAAAGCATATGCAAACTGGTCGATGCACCATGTCTGGACCTCTCAAAGGCTGTACAAAATGGATTTGAGATTTGAGCTCAGTTATCTCGATTTCCATGAAAGATATCAAAAAGTAGTCAACTGATAAAATGTTTATACTGTTAACAGCTACATTTTATCAGTTGGCAACTTTTTGATATCTTTTACAGGAACCGAGAAAAATAGACGCAAAGTTTAGAAGCTCACAAAATGGTTAATCTTGCTTCAAAACTTTCTCCTTTCTCATCGATTCAGTGTCTGAATGAATGGATTATTTCTTTCTTTCCTATTTCTCCATAAATTTCTAAACAGATCAAGTTTCTTTTTGTTCCTCTCACTTCCCACGAATACATACGCCTTTTTGTATCAGAGATGGAGAGGAGAAAGGATAAGGATGCCATTCGGGAAAAAAAGGAAATTAGTGATTGTTTGATTTTTTAACTTTATGAAAGGAAGGGCATTGATATGGACTCAGTTATACAGTAGCTGACTCTTTACTTTGACCTTGATTATTTAAAGTTCAAAAAGAATGCAAAAATTGAAAAGTCGAAGAATTGTGCAAAATATTTGAGAAATAGGAATTTACCGTATTTCCCCCCATAGAACCTCAAAAGATTAGCTTTGAGCTAAATTATCTCAGTTCCAATGAAAGATATTAAAAATTGATCAACTGATAAAATATAGCTGATACTATGATACATATTTTATCAGTTGACACATTTTTGATATCTTACAAAGGAACCGAGATAATTGAGCTCAAAGTAGACCGTAGTTTCTACAAGAGCAATGACTTCGGATTTTCCAAGAGCAAAAAATAGCTTAACATTTTTCTAGATAAGACCAAGACCCAAGGTTCGACACTCATAAATCTATGTACTTCACTCCTTGTACCAGGCGGTGTTGTTCTGAACTTTTATTTCGCACCTGCTCAACCATCTGGTGTCCCCAATCGACGACCTCGACATTCTTCACATACTCTATAGAAAAAAAATCTGAATTCCTATATAAAATTGTACAATTCTCTTCCCTCGCAGGTGTCATATGCAGCTGTTATTCTGTACTAGTCCGCTTATAATCTCCGCCCCTTTATAATAACGGAAATAGAGAGGAAGAGGTGTTCAGTTTTGTTCCTCTATTCGGCTGGAAAGTATTATAATGTGTTGAATGACTAATCGATTGATGTTTGGTTTCCATGTTCGTCGTTTTCTAATCTAGAACTTTTTCTACATATTCTAGCCAAAATATGGTTCAATAGGATATACAAAAATACATGTTTCATTTTCAAGAGTCAATAGCTCACAATCAGCTACCAAGTTTTCAATATCGTTGAAAATTTATTTGGTTGTAAAACAGACCTAGATTGAAAACTTTGCATTAACAAAATTTTTTGAAAATTTCTAGATTTTCAGATATTCGGATTCCTGAGGGACACCTGTTTCAACGTTTTCAGTACAGTAACAGGGAGTCCTTTAGAAAACGGCGAATATTAGCTAGCTGAAATACTAGGGCTTCTCAATAAATTCTGTAAGTTACAAGTTTTTAATAAAGGTCTGTTCTACACCCTATGCTCCCCATCGCGAGCTGAACCATAGCTTTCCACCTCTTCAAATTTCACCCCTCCACAGCTTCACCTTTCTCTGCGTCTCTTCATCTTCCGTTATCTCTCACTTTCTATCACCCAACACCCTTCCCTCCTTGTTACGTACACATACACCAACACTTCTTCTTATTACCCCCCCCCCCCTCTCTCTCTCTCTCTCTCTCTCTCTCTCTCTCTTTCCTCCGTCCTCCGCGCTCCGATGAGAGAGAAGAAATGAGTATTGATCTAAGAGATAGAGAGAGTCGGAGAGACACAGAGGGCCAAAGAAAAACAGAGGAGGACATTTTGAAATGGGTCTGCTGGACCCTTTTCTATGCCAGACTGGGTGACCTTCTTTTTTGAAGTAACCTAGCTAGTCTTTTTAAAAATTTACCGTTTGAGAAGTTTTTGGGGTTTTCTCTGAATTTTCTAATTTTATTTGTTAATAAATCAGTTAGGCCTAGGAGGTCTAGAATGATAAGAAAACTGGTAAGATGGAAACTTTAAGCCAGAATGCTGTAAACCCTGTAATAGAAGGGACCTCATACTTTTTAACTTTGAGCCAATTTGTCTCGGTTCCTGTGCAAGATGTCTAAAAGTTGTTAACTGATAAATTAATTATCATAATGTCAAAAATGTTTTATTAGTTGCAACATTTTTGATATCTTTTATAGGAACCGAGATATATAGGCTCAAAGTTGGCGGCTCCAAAAGCCTTCTATTAGAGCTTAGGGTTTCTCATTTGAATTCTAATCAAGCCATGTTTAGGCTCATTTTAAAGCCCCCAACACGCAGATTTTCAAAATTATCCTAGTTTTTAATTTCCAGGTCATCTGAGGACATTTCTACATTTCTAACAAATAGAAATTTTGCCGATAACCTCAAAACAAGAAAATCTAATAAAAAAAGATGAATTAAAAGATTCTCATTACTTTTTCTATTCATTCTAATTCTCAAAAATTTGCATCTCCGATCCTTCCACAACCCGAAAAAACCAGTTCTCGTGGATTTGTCCTTCTTCTCCCTCTCCTCTTTTCTACCACCACCACCAGCAGCATTTTGTCCGCCGTCCGTCCGTTTAGTCAGCTGTTTTACGTACATGCTTGCCCCCTTTTTGAATTGGAAGAGACAGATAGAGAGGGAGAGAAATAGAGAAAGAGAGATGCGAGAGAGTATGTAATCCGAAGAGAGTGTCCAGACACGTCAGAGACAACAAATCGTCCTTCCGATTTTCTTCAGAGGAAAGACCACCCATGTGACACTACAATAACTGTACTTTTCTTAGTCTCTTTTTGAGAAATTGGATTATATTTTTTTTGGAGTCTAGGTACCCTAAAACCTGTAATAGAAGAGCCCTTTTGAAACAATTAATCTCGGTTCCTGTCAAAGATATAGATGTCCTTTGTGTTACGGTAATTTTTCCTCGAAAGCTCCTCATCTCAAAGTTCCGAGAATCCCCGTTAACCGAATTTCTCAATTTTCAGGTAATGACCACCACCACCACTACATCCCTGGTAGAAACAGTGAACATCAATGTGGACGATTTTTCAGAGACATTCCTAACATGCTCAACGTGTCTGTATACTTATGACGGGGTGAGTTTTTTTGGGTTCTAAAATTATGAAAATCTCAATTTGTACCTCATTAAAAATTATAAATTAATTGCAAATTTTTTTAATGGTCACAACTTTATTGTTTCAAAGTTAGACCGCAAAAAATGTCTGGACCATTATGACGTTAAAACACTACGCCGTATTTCATCTAATACGTAGAAACCCACCAAAACGGTCAATTTTAAGCCTATATATCTCGGTTACTGTAAGAGATATCAAAAAATGGTCAACTAATAAAATATAGCTGATATTATGATAAATATTTTATCAGTTGACACATTTTTGATATCTTTTAAAAGAACTGAGATAATTGAGTTTAAAGTTAACGGTTTGTGTGGGCGTCTAATAGCTGGAACACTGTGGACTAATTTTCTTGGGCTCATCTTTTTTGACCGGTTTAATTCTTTCCATATGAATTCTTGACAATTTTCTAGTGAATCAATAGCTGTTCTAGATTTTTTGGTTTAAATTAAATTACTATTAAAAAACCTCTATTAGAAGGGCCCCTAGCTTTCAATTTTAAGCCCATTGCTCGCTCTCCCAAACCTCCGACTTTCAGCTCAATTATCTCGATTCCTGTTAATGATATCAAAAAGTAGTCAACTGACAAAAAACTTCTGATAATAAGATAAACAATTTATTAGTTGACAACTTTTTTGTATCTTTGACAGGAACCGAGAAAAATTGGTCTTTCAAGTTACGACCAGAAATTCAAACATCCCAATGGGATTAGGTACCCCTGCCGCCTAATTTCTCGCATTTCATATCAAAAATTGACACTTTTGCCTTCTTCCTCTTCTTGCTCTCCATGTATACATAAATACTAGATGCTCTCTCCTTCTTTTGCTCCGTGTAGACCCTACTGGACGAGGTGCGGTGTGCTCATATATACTCCTACACGTGACCAATGTGTCTGGGTGTCTCTTATTCTGACATACTATTTCTGCAAATTTTGAAACACTAGTAGTCAGTTTCTGTGTACTTTTACGCTGATTCAACAAACTTTTTTTCATTGAGCTTCAGAACTTCCAAAATTTCCAGAACACCCGAAAACCAAAACTCCTTCCGTGCTCTCACTCGGTGTGCTTGTATTGCGTCACCCAGTTAGCTGATCTAGCTCCAGAGGTAATTAAAATTTTAGTTTTGAAATCTGAAAATAAGAATTTCAAGACCATCCCACCAACGATCCGATGTCCCCTATGCCGTGAGATTTGCGCTATTCCACACGGTGGAGTGATAGCTTTTCCAGCCGCGTTTTTTATCAATCAGTTGTTGGATGTGATGCAGGTAAATTTTTAATTTTTGAAGTTTTTTGAATTCCCGCCTAATCAAGATTTCGAGAAAAAATTTTTTTTTAATTTTCAGAGACAACGAAAAGATGTGGTCCCATCGTGCTCCAACCATCCATCCGATCAACTTTTGTACTGTGAAACGTGTGATTTGGTATTCTGTGAGCATTGTCAGTCATCTGTAATTAAGTGAGTTCCTAGGCCAAAAAATTGATATCTAGGTCACGACCTAAATATTAAAATCTAGGTCACGACCTAAAACTTGAAATTCAGGTCATGACCGAAAAAAACTAATCTAGGTCATGACCTAAATATTGAAATCTAGGTCATGACCTAAAATTCCAAATCTAGGTCACGACCTAAAAATTGAAATCTTGGTCATGACCTAGGAATTGTAGTCTAGGTCATGACCTAAAAATCAAAATCTAGGTCATGACCCATGAATTGGAATCTAGGTCATGCCTAAAATTTAAAATCTAGGTCGTGACCTAAAAATTGAAATCTAGGTCATGACCTAAAAATTGGAATTTAGGTCGTGACCTAAAAATTGAAATCTAGGTCATGACCAAAATAATAAAATCTAGGTCGTGACCTAAAAATTGAAATCTAGGTCATGACCTAAAATTCCAAATCTAGGTCACGACCTGAAAATTAAAATTTAGGTCACGACCTGAAAATTAAAATTTAGGTCATAACCTAATAGTTGAAATCTAGGTCATGACCTAAAAATTAAAATCTAGGTCTTTCAAGGGTTTCTGAGCTAGCACTTGTATTTTCATTTACAGTAAAAAATGCGACGAGCATACTGTAGTCCCTCTATCTATTGCCATCAAACGAATGTCCGAGATTGTGGTGTACCGAGCAAAAGGACGTCTTCGAGCACTTGACGACGCCCACGTGGCAGTAAACAAGGAAATTGTGCATTTGGACGGGAATGTGGATAAGATTGTGGAGCAGATTAATGCAGCCATACAGGTGAGATACTGTAGAAATAGAATCCCTTTGAAAAATCAATGTTTTTCAATTTCCTTCTTTCTCTCTCAAAAACAAAAAAATGTGTGTTGTTTTTGTATCCTTCCATTCCTTCCCACTATTTTTTTTCTTGTTCTTTTTGGCGACGACACTAAAATTCGTTTTTTTACTGTTTACTCTTTTTCTCTAGACTCTCCGAATTTCACACTTTCTCATGGTCTCCCCTATTCTATTAGTTTTCTTTTCCTGCTGCGCCTTTAAAATCAAATTTTCAGGAAGTATCGAATTTGGTCGAGAATCGACGACGTGTACTTATTGAGACTGTCCGTGTACGGAGAGATGAGAAGCGGAAGGTGCTGAAGGATCAATTGGAAGTGATTCAGGACGAGAAGAAGAAATTGCAAAAGGTGGGTGTTTCTAGGTCAGGGAATTCTAGGCCATGGAGATGTATCATTGCTTAGGGTGAAGATCATAATGACCAAAAATCAAATAGTCAGATGGGATTTTTTTTAGGCCAGTGAACATATTTTCCAGAAATAGGAGCCTACCCAAACCATCTATTTTAAGCGTAATTATCTCGATTCCTGTCGAAGATCTGAAAAAGTTATGAACTGATAAATTGTTAATCATAATATCGCCTATATTTTATCAGTTGACACATTTTTGATAACTCTCACGGAAATTGAGATAATTGAGCTCAAAGTGCACGTATAGGATGGGCTTCTATTAGAGCATACACCATTTTATTCTAGCTGTGTCTCAAAAACTAGCAGACTTATGAAAAAGTAGTCAACTAAAAAAATAATTCTCATTATATTTTACATTTAAAAAATTAAAATTTGACCTGATACTGAATATTCTAGATCAAAAAAATTTGATTCCAAAAAAGGACATTTACAGTTTTTCCACTAATAGAAGCTTACCCAAACCGTCAATTTTGAGCTCAATAATCTCGATTCCTGTAACAGATATCAAAGTTTTGTTAACTAGTAAAATATTGCTGATATTATGATAAACATTTTATCAGTTGACAAGTTTTTGGTATCTTTCACAGGAATCGAGATAATTGTGCTCAAAGTTTCCGGTTTGAATGGGTTTCTATTAGAGCAACTACAGTACCTCGCCTAGCTAGAATTTCAAGCATTAGAAGATCCTAAAATCAAGAAGGTCCTTAACTTCCCAACCCTATATTTTTCCAGGACCTTGAATCCTGCAAAATGGACATTCGATCAATGGCTCGACAACTAAAAGACGGCGCAGCCGACGATAATTGGCAACGAAGAATCATAGAACCCAGAGAGAATGCATTCTTGAGAATCAACACGAATTCAGAACAAATGTTAATTGATGTTGAAAAGAATTTGAACGAGTTTGGAAAACTGTATGCGTCCAACACATTCCCAGGAACGTCTACAATCGAAGCGCCAAGCCATATGGGTGTCCACGTGGAGAATGTGTGTACCTTGATGTGAGTGATGACCTAAAACTTGTGGAAAAAGTCCATTTTCTGGAATTCACAAAAATTTGAATTTACAGAACTCGTGACGTGGACGGAATTGCAAGGAAAACCGGCGGAGACCCTGTTGAAGTCGAATTGGAGCTTGTTGCTCTGGATGCTCATCTATCCACCAACCGTCTAGCAGACGCATTCAAGAAACGAGCAGAGGAAGAAGTCAAGAATATCAGAGTGACAGATGATAATGATGGAACTTATCAGTTGGCGTTTAAGTGAGTTTCTGAAATGTTTAGGCTACTGTAGGTATCTAAAACATGCCGTCAACTTTGAGCTCAATTATCTCGGCTCCTATAAGAGATATCAAAAATATGTTAACTGATAAAATATTGAGCATATTATAATAAGCAGTTTATCAGTTGACAAATGTTTCAATATCTTTCACAGGAACAGAGATATACAAGCTTAAAGTTAACAGCATGCGAAGATCGTCACAACCGTGGGGGGAGCCATTTTAACCTTAACTTTAAGCCAATTTATCTAGGTTCCCGTGAAAGATATCAAAAAAGTGTCAACTGATAAAATGTTGTCGAAAGTATGATAAACATTTTGTCAATTGATACATTTTTGATATCTTTCACAGGAACCGAAACAATTGAGTTCAAAGTTAACGCAATCTGTTAGAGGGTTTACAGTAGTCTAGGTTGGAACATCGTTGCTAGAAATAGAGCCAACTTTTTGACACATTTTCAAGATTATTCTTTCAGACTAACCCATCCCGGTGACTATCAAATCTCGGTGAAAATCTTCGGCCGTCCCGTTGCCAATAGTCCCCTCCAGATTCGAATCGACAATTGGCACTGCTACGATTGGCAGATGCCTGTCACATTTTTGTATCCAACGAAGTGTTGGTGGGATGAGCCGAGCAAACGGATGTTTGTCCTGGATTCTGGGAACAAGAGGGTCCGTGTGCTGAAGGAGGACGGAGATGTGATAACGGACGTTAGAAATGAGGAGTTCCAGGTTAGCAGACTACAGTATTTTGAGCTCAATTATCTCGTTCCGGTAACAGGTATCAAAAAGTGGTCAACTGATAATTTATTTATCATTATGTCGTCAATATTTTATCAGTGGACCGATTTTTGATAACTCTCATGGGAACCCAGATAATTGAGATCAAAGTTAGGCTCAGAGGCGTGGCTTGAATCAAATTCTCTGTTTTTCAGAGCAAAACCGTCGGCATGGTCTATCTGGGCAACGAAGAGCTCGTGGTGCTCTCCTGGAAGCGTAAAATGCTTACCAAAATAAACACACGTGGCGAGATTCTGGAGTCTGTGCAATTCTCAGAATTCTGTCAACCGACCGACGTCGCTGTGGACTCGCGTGGACGATTTGTGATTGCAGACATGACCAAAATCTTTATCTTTGATGGGAAGTTCAAGCCAGTGCTAAGTTTTCCGGTTCGCGAAACGAAGGGAGCCGAAGTGAAGTGTGTAGCCGTCGGGATGGATGACGACGTCATTGTGGGGACGACAGATGAGTTGCTTCTGTATGACTCGGCGGGAAGGATGTTGAGGAAGTTGAATGTGTCACCACCGGGAACGCCGATGCCGAAGCATGGGTTAGTTTTCAGCAATGGAGCAAATTTGCTTTATTCATGTAATTGCGCTCGGATGATGATTAAGCTGATTACGTCATGCCGAAAATTCAAGAGTGGGCGGAGCTTCGGTCCGGTAGCGAAGCCTTTAAAGGCGCATTTAAAGGAACATCTTATCGTGAATATTTTCAGACGTATTTTTTTGCTTTTTCCGATCAATTCCATCAATTTCAAGCTATTTTTAACGAAAAATCACAAAAATTGCCTAGAAAAATAAAAAAATTTAATAAAAAATTTCATAGATTTGGAGTTTTTTGTAGGAAAATCCCAAAAAAATCCGAAAAAAATAGCATAAAAACAATTAAAGATTATCGAAAAATCGGAAAAATAGGCCAGAAAATTAATACGAAAATACATGCTCCTTTAAATGCGCCTTTAAGGATTCGCTAAGCTCCGCCCACAATCGAATTTTGGTATTGAAATTAGACCATAGTGAATGCTTAAAAAATCAATAAAAAGCACTATTTTTAGCCAAGTTACAGCGATTTTTCAAAATTTAGCAGTAGAGCAAACGCGCTCCAATACAAATTTAAATTTCCCCCATTCTTTCAGCGGTCGCTTCAACATCACCACAGTAACCTGCGATGTCTCCACTGGCCAAATCGTTGTCATCTTCACTGACAAGATCATGGATCGAACAACCATCGGCGTAGTCAGCTACAAGGGCGACTTTCTGTACTCCATTGAGCCAGGAGCCCAGGAGAAGTTCCAGGCGCCATGTGGCATTTTTGTGCACAAGAACAAGGCGTTTGTGACGGATTTCGAGAGCAATACAGTGAGAAGCTACAAGTACAAGTGAATGGATAATTGTTAATGAATCGGGTGTCTCCTAATAATGTACCTCCTATTTTTTTTCTGTGTTGTGATGAAACAAAGAAAATGTTTGAATAAATAAATGATACATTGAACATAAATTATGCAATAGAGATAAGGGATAAGAGAGATAAAACACAACCGTACAAATGAGAAATTAAGAAGTTATGCAACGGGTTGTAGGGAGATTCACAGCTCTCCCGTGGCACGGGCTTTGTAGTGGTTGAAGATTCGGCTAGCTGTCTGGCTGAACATATTCCAGTAGTTTTGGACTTGAGACATGTAGAACTTGACGACTGAGAGCGGCTCGCCCAGGGAGATTCCAGAGGTGCAGTGGACCGTGGAAGAGAATGGGAGGAAGCCACGGCCATAGCACGCCACAAAGGTGTCCTTCTCGAAGTTGTACACATAGGACTCGAATTGCCCGTGTCTGAAGGCCATTCCACTGGAGAAGGCTTCCGATGCGTCGTCCTGTGTGCCATCGTTGAATCTGGAGACCTTTCCTTTGAGTACTGTGCACGTGGTGTTGGCCCAGTGGAATCCAGCACGGCCGGATGTGGGGAATGGGGTGGAGAAGGCAGCGGCGAACTCGGTGAAAGCAGTGATAATTGGGTAGATCTGGAAATTCCAAGATTTTTAGGTTTAAACGTTTTCCAGAGTTCACTCACTCTCAAGCTGAGCCCTCCGAGTTGCATAGCGTGCCACTCGATATGTCTTGGCATGATTGGGTCATAGTAGCTTCGCATTCCAGATGTCAATGTGGAAATTGACTGTGAAGCCGTTGGAGCGCTCGCCGCCTTCGCTGCGATTGTCTTGAATTGCTTGGGCGAGATATCGTAGTGTTTCCAGCGAAGACCATACTGGATGGCTTGGAAGGCGGCGTAGAAGAGCAGCAGGTACCGAAGCTTCGAGGAGAACAGCGTCATGATGATGGTGCGTGTTGAACTATCCTGGAAACTTCTAGGTCTTGAGGTGGAAAACGTGGCTGGTGGTGGGTGGTGAAGTGAGTGCGCACTAGTGCAAAGAAAAAAGACAGTCCGGACTGTCTGGCACAAGCACAACAAGCTCAAAAGTGAGTGGGATTTTTAACTCTTTTTTTGAAACATTCTTCGAAATTTTGCGGCTTTTCCCCCACTCAAAAATCAGCTTTTCCCGGCGAAAATCGCTCAAAAAATGACAAAATCTCAAAAATGTGTAAACACCGATACGCGTAGTTGCGTACAAAGCATGAAGCCTTACGCGCAATTCAGTTGCGGCGCGTGCGTTCTTCGCGCTTCGAGAAGGTACGAGAAAATTGTGGGCGGAGCTTGTTTTCTCGGATATTTTTGGTTTTGCGGGTTGCTAAGGACTAAAAAGAGCATAGGAATCATTATTCTTCCTCTAAAAAATTCTAAAAACCGCGAAAATCGAGTTTTATCAATAGTTGTTGTTTTTATTGAATTGTTCACCAAATTGCCAGTTTTCTACCTTAGAATTTCTTATTTTTTTTAGTTTTTCGAGTTGCTAAGAACTAAAAATCATCCTTTTTGTCTTAAATTCTCCTTTTTTAATTCCTACAAGCAGCGAAAATTGACCCGAATCGGCCAATTCCGTATCTCTCGCTTTCACTTTTCTCTCCGGAATTTCGAATATTCTTCCTCATCTAAATATTGTTTTCATCGAAACTGCATCGTCCGTTTTCTTCCTCAGAATTTGCAGAAATTTCGAGAAATTTTCGCTTTTCCCCAAATTAAAATCATGTTATCCCTTATATAATCCCGATAGATTATCTTGTTGCTCTGAGCAACGGATGCGCATTATCTCTTCGATTTTCCGCTTCTTCTCATTTTTCCCCTTTATAGAAAATGCTTTATTTCAGAAAATGCCGATCGATTACTCCAAATGGAAGGACATCGAAGTCTCCGACGACGAGGATGACACTCACCCAAACATTGATACCCCATCGCTGCACAGATGGCGTCATCAGGCTCGTCTGGAACGAATGGCCGAGAAGAAGATGGCCAAGGAGCAATTGGAGAAGGATAAATCGACAACTAGCAAGAAAATGGAGGTGAGAGACGTGGTTTTTGCGAGATAACCTGTTTTAAATCTTATAGGAGCTCGAGAAGAAATTGGCTGAAGCCACCACCGACTGCAAATCCGACATCCAGAAGCAAATTGACGACGTGAAGCGACAGGAGGAAGAGTGGCGTAAGAAGGAGGCTGAGCTGGAGGAG
Source organism: Caenorhabditis nigoni (assembly GCA_027920645.1). Classification (NCBI taxonomy): domain Eukaryota; kingdom Metazoa; phylum Nematoda; class Chromadorea; order Rhabditida; family Rhabditidae; genus Caenorhabditis; species Caenorhabditis nigoni. The sequence continues at coordinate 19,489,323 of CP115865.1, read as the reverse complement.
AAGGAGCGTTTGGAGCCATGGAACGTGGATACCATTGGACACGAAGCGTTCAGCACCTCTCGCATCAATAAGATTACTGATAAGAAGCCGGCACCGAAGAAGACTGATGAGGAGGATTCCAAGGATATGGGAACGTTCTTCCAGGAGAATGAGACTCTTTTGGAGAGACTCGGAAGCTTGAGAGGAGGATGCAAGGCGACTGAGATCTTCCTTGCTGAGCACCCACACATGGCTTCGGATTACAGTGCCAATTGGCTCACTATTGAGGCTCTTAACGCCGCTATCGTTGAGGACGAGCCAAAGATGAAGACCATGGCTGAGCAGTGCATCATCATTCAATATCTTATTGAGCTCTCCAAGTCCCTCAACGCCGTCCCAACCAACACTTCGATTCAGAAGCAATTCTTCAAGAAGTTCGAGGCTGCTGATCCATCCTACATGAAGCATTATCATGATGAAGTGAAAGCGTTCGAGGATCGTTTGAGAACTCGCGCTCAAACGAAACGAGAAGCTGCGATGGAAGAGGTGGAGAATGAGGAGCGTGCGAAGCGAATCGAAGCGTCGCCAGGTGGTCTTGATCCTCAAGAGGTGTTTGAGGAGCTTCCAGAAGAGATGAGAAAGTGTTTCGAGAGTCACGACATTGAGGCGCTCAAGGGACTTGCTCAGGTTATGGATGAAGAGGTAAATGGTTACGGTGGTTGGTATTTTTTATAACTTCTCCTTTTCCAGGTTTTCAAGTTCCACTTCGATCGATGCATTGCCTCTGGCCTCTGGGTGCCCGGAAAAGCCGACGAAGAGGAAGAGGAGGAGGAAGAAGCTGTGGCCTCTACATCGAACGATAGTGCAGCCAACTGAAACTCCTCGTCCTAGGACCAATCCAACACGCTGAAAAACAATGATCTATACTTGTCGTCAACCCTTTTTTTTGTGAGGGGATGGTTTCTCCTTCCGTTCCACCCCACATATTTAGTATTCTTCTCACCCGTCATATACATTTATTATCCTTCATTTCCCCATACCTCCCTCTCTTTATTTGATTGCTTCCTTGTAAATTGATTTTTTCGCCTCTTAAAAAAACATTTTTTTTGTAAATGGTCTCCCTCAAATCTCTCCCCCCATTCACTCTCAGAACATTCTATTCTATTCCACATAAATCTCTTCTGCACTTTCTATTGTTCAGTGCAGAGAAAAAAGCAACTTTTGATCTTTAACTGGGGTATAAAACTGGGAAAAATCGGCAAAAATCAACAAATCATGCCACATTTTCTTATTCTAATTTCTCTAGCTTGTCTCTCAATTTCAGTGTCACCTCAATTGAGTGCCTATGCAAGTAGGTTATATAGTTTGTAGTCTGAAATCGTAGTTTGTAGCTTGAAAGTTGTAGACTGGAAGCCGAGAGGGCTGCGCTACTGCGAAACAGTCCGCCACCCGACGAATCCGCTGTTGGGAGGCGTGGCGTGTGGGTTGTCCGGGTATTTTGTGATGAATTCTTGTGAGTTTCGAGATTTTTTAAATTCTAGAGCAAATTTTGAAAATCTGCGTTTTTCGGGCTTCAAAATGAGCCTAAACATGGCCTGGTTTGGTTCATGGCGGAAGGAGGCGCGTCGCGTGTCGGCGTAGCGGTCGCCAGCTGAATAACGCCGGTGGTCGTGGCGCCGAAGGTCTCACAGCGACTACTACCGTAACCTAAAGCTATTTTTAATAAATTAATTTTTTTTTCTCGCTTTTACTGTTATTGTCTACGAAAAAAATCTTGAAAAAGCTAACTGAAAACACACGAAAATCGCAAAAAAAAAAAAACCAGAACATAAAAAAATTTTTTAGGTTACGGTAGTTGTCGTTGTGGGACCTTCGCTTTTTTTTGTACCCGTATAATAAAAGTGTTCTTTTTTTTAGTGTACGAAGTGGAAATCACCTCATCTATCTCTTTGGGACTTATCAATACTGGTATTATCACAACGTATGAAATTTTTCAAAAATTGAATTCTCGATATTTTTTCCAATTCCAGCGACGCTCTATCAACTGAAAAGGGATTCTGGAAGACTTGCAAACCGTATTTGGTTCGACTTTTCGATGGACTATGGTCGGATGTTAGTGAGTTTTCGAGAACTACTACCGTAATCCAATTCTGCGATTCCAGCCAAGGCGTGCACCTTCATGGTGGATCCGCTTCCAGGTTTTCCAGTCTGTGCACAGGTTCCAAATGAGTCGTATTTGTACCGTAGTGGAAGTGGTTACTGTATGAAGGAGAAAGTTTGTGGAGCAAAAGTGACCATTGAGTTTTTGAGGAGCCCGGATAACAGTTGTGAGTTTTACCACTGGAAGCCGGAGGTCGTCAACTTTGAGCCCATATATCTCATTTTCTGTAAGAGATATCGAAAAGTGGTCGACTGATAAAATATTTTTGATATTATGATAAACAGTTTATCAGTTGGCATATTTTTGATATCTTTTGCAGGAACGGAGACATATCATATATCAGCTCAAAGTTGATTTTTGAATTTCTGAATTTCCGAACTTTCAAATATCTGAATTTCTTTATTTCCGAATTTCTGAATTTCTGAATTTCTGAGTTCCCGAATTTCTGAATTTCTGAGTTCCCGAATTTCTGAATTTCTGAATTTCTGAATTTCCGAATTTCTGAATTTCTGAATTTCTGAATTTCTGAATTTCTGAATTTCCGAATTTCTGAATTTCTGAATTTCTGAATTTCTGAATTTCTGAGTTCCCGAATTTCTGAATTTCTGAATTTCCGAATTTCTGAATTTCCGAATTTCTGAATTTCTGAATTTCTGAATTTCTGAATTTCTGAGTTTCTGAATTTCTGAATTTCTGAATTTCTGAATTTCCGAATTTCTGAATTTCCGAATTTCTGAATTTCCGAATTTCTGAATTTCCGAATTTCTGAATTTCTGAGTTCCCGAATTTCTGAATTTCTGAATTTCCGAATTTCTGAATTTCTGGATTTCTGAATTTCTGAATTTCTGAATTCCTGAATTTCTGAATTTCTGAATTTCCAAATTTCCAAATTTCTGAATTTCTGGATTTCTGAATTTCTGGATTTCTGAATTTCTGAATTTCTGAATTTCTGAATTTCTGAATTTCTGAATTTCCAAATTTCCAAATTTCTGAATTTCCGAATTTCTGAATTTCTGAATTTCTGAATTTCTGAATTTCTGAGTTTCTGAATTTCTGAATTTCTGAATTTCTGAATTTCCGAATTTCTGAATTTCCGAATTTCTGAATTTCCGAATTTCTGAATTTCCGAATTTCTGAATTTCTGAGTTCCCGAATTTCTGAATTTCTGAATTTCCGAATTTCTGAATTTCTGGATTTCTGAATTTCTGAATTTCTGAATTCCTGAATTTCTGAATTTCTGAATTTCCAAATTTCCAAATTTCTGAATTTCTGGATTTCTGAATTTCTGAATTTCTGAATTTCTGAATTTCTGATTTTCTGAATTTCTGAATTTCTGAATTTCTGAGCTTTTGAATTTCTGAATTTCCGAAAAATTACCAATATTCCAGCTCTCGTCTACTCCTGGAGCACTGCTGATACCAGAGCTCTCACTGAAACTGGTTACATCAAAGTTGGAAAATGTTATGGATACTCAAAAGTTCTGAATCCCAACAAGGACTATACAACAATGATGGAGGAAGATGAGAAGAATGCACAATGAATCATTTTTCCGTTTTTTGTCTTTATTTTCAGCAATAAATTTGAAAATTCTTTGTTAAAGTTATCATAAACACTCCAACAGAATGTCTCCCTTTTACCTTTATGTTCAAGCCCATATATCTCGGTTCCTGTAACAGATATCAAACAGTTGTGAACAGATAAAATATTGGTGATATTATGATAAACATTTTATCAGTTGACAACTTTTCGATATCTTTTATAGAAAATGAGATAAATAGGCTCCAACTTGAAGTTAGAAAATCCCACACACTGCCAACTGTGATTCTTTGCTACTAACTTTGAGCTCAATTATATCGCTTTCTGTGAGAGATATCAAAACGTTGTCAACTGATACAATATTTCTGACATGACGGTTAACATTTTATCAGTTGACTACTTTTTGGTATCTTTTACAGGAATTGAGATATATAAGCTTAAAGAGAGAGGAGGGAGGGGGGAATAAAATGAGGGCTAACTTGTCTGAAACCAAATTTTACACAAATTCAAGCAAGATGTATCATGTTCTATGCATTTTTGTCATCACACATCTTATACAAAATATCATTTTTCTTGTATATTTTCCCATGTTTCAATGACCCCTTTTGAAATAGTCTTTGACCTAAATATGGTTTTTTAACTATCATGGGTTTCCTGTTATTCCTATTGTTGGACCTGATCTTTTTTGACGAAATAAGCAAACATTCCCAATGTTCATATTGCTATAAAAAACTGAAAATGATCTAGGAAAGTCAACTTTTCTGGAAAAATATGATACTTTCCATCCTTCTAGCTTCTCCGTTTTTGGTAAACCCTGTGGTTTCTCAGCTGAGTGCCTATACGAGTAAGTGTCAACTTTGAGCCTTTGTATCTCAGTTCCTGTGAAAGATATCAAAAGTGGGTCAACTGATAAATTACTTATCATTAAATCACCTATATTTTATTAGTTCAAAGTTTTTTCATATCTTTGGCAGGAAATGAGATATATGGGCTCAAAGATACAGTACCAAAAAAGTCCCGATTCTTCCAGGCTGGACCCCCGAGTACACCAGATATTGTGAGCAGATTCAATTCACAAATCCAACGACTCCATTGTCTGGAGGTGTCGCGTGTGGCTACACAGCATGGAATGTTATGAGCAATTGTGAGTAAAACTACCGTAACCCCTCTAATAGAAGGGCTCCCATACTGTCAAGTTTGAGCTAAATTAACTCGGTTCCTTTGAAAGATATCAAAAAGTTGTCAACTGATAAAATGTTGCTAATATTATGATAAATCTTTTATCTGTTGACACATTTTTGTTATCTTTGATAGCAATTGAGATAATTGAGCTCAAAGTTTAAGTATTGGGGTTCTCAGAAAACCAGACTTTTTTAGTGTATCCGCTCAAAATCGCCTCCACTTCCACATTGAGTCTGATCAATGTTGGATGGATAACTACGTAAGTACCTAGATTTTCAAATTTTTTGAATATAAAAAATTCAGTGAAGCCTTATCGAGTCAAAAGGGGTTCTGGAAGACGTGCAAACCGTACATGATTCGCTTGTTCGATGGACTTTGGAGTGATTTTTGTGAGTTTCTAGGTCATGACCTAAAAACTAAAATCTAGGTCATAAACCAAAAATTGGAGCCAAAGTCATGACTTAAAAATTGAAATCTAGGTCCTGACCTAAAAATTGAAATCTAGGTCATGACCAAAAGTTGGAATCTAGATCATGACCTGGAATCGAAATCTAGGTCATGACCTAGAAAATGAAATCTAGGTCGCGACCTAAAAAACTAGGTCACGAGCAAAAAACTGGAATCTAGGTCATGACCTAAAAAAGCTAGGTCATGCCCTAAAAATTAAAATCCAGGTCATGACCTGAAAATTGGAATCTAGGTCATGACCTAGAAAATTAAATCTACGTCATGATCTAAAAAAACTAGATCATGACCTAAAAGAACCAGGTCATGACCTAAAAAACTAGGTCATAGCCTAAAAAAACTAGGTCACGACCTGAAGAAAAACTAAGTCATGACCTACAAATCAAAATCTAGTTCATGACCTAAAAATTGAAATCTAGGTCATGACCAAAAAATTGGAATCTAGGTCATAACCTGAAAATTGGAATCTAGGGATCTGAAAAAACTAGGTCATGACCTAAAAAAACTAGGTCATGACCACAAATTGGAATCTAGCTCATGACCTAAAAATTAAAATCTAGGTCATGACCTGAAAATTGGAATCTAGGTCACGACCTAAAGAACTAGGTCACGAGCAAAAAAGCTAGAACATGATCTTAAACAACTAGTTCATGACCTAAAAATTGAAATCTAGGTCGTGACCTGAAAACTGAAATCTAGAAAAATCTGAAAATTACTGGAATCTAGAAATTTGGAATCTAGGTCGTGACCTGAAAATCAAAATCTAGGTCATTACGTAAAAAGAACTAGGTAATGACCTGATAAAGTTGAAATTTAGATCCTGACCTGAAAATCGAAAGCTAGGTCAAAACCTGAATTTTCAGCAAAAGCCTGCACTCTGCTGGTCAATCAACCCAGCGCATTCCCAAATTGCACCCAAGACTACACTGGAAGTTTCCTCTATCGCAGTGGAAGTGGCTACTGTATGAGCTCGAAAGTTTGTGGAGCCAACACCGAAATTGAGTTCTACAAAAATGCTGATGGATCTTGTAATTTTTTTGTCCTTTCTATAAATTTTGTAGTCGAACGCTTTCAGCGCTTCTCTACTCCTGGGAAGCGGCCGACGCCGCTCGTTTTACGACTCTTGGGTATACCAAAGTTGGTAGCTGCTATGGATATGGGAAGTTGGCCAATCCGGGAAGTACAACAACGAATCTGGAGAATGAGCCACCATTTTTCTGAATTCCTATTCTTTGAATTTTGGAAAAATGAAGTTTTTTATTTTGAGAATTCGAAACACATTTAGTACCGTGCACTTTGAGACCATATATCTCGGTTCCTGTGAGTTATAGCGGAAATTTGTCAACTGATAACACATTGGTGATATTATGATAAATAATTTATCAGTTGACCACTTTTTGATATCTAATACAGGAACAGAGATATAAGGGCTCAAAGATGACTGTCTGGATGGGGAAAAGGATTTCTAGCTTTCAACTTTGAGCCCATTTATCTCGGTTCCTATGAGAGATATCAGAAAATTGTCAACTGATAACATTTTCTAGATATTGTGGTAAATATTTTATCAGTTGAACACTTTCCGATATCTCTAACAGTAACCGAGATATATAGGCTTAAATTTGACGATTTGGGGGAGCGGCGTTCAGTTGATGTGGTTACGGTAACTCAAACTGTCATGAGATCTTAATTTTCGAAAAATTGTAAAAATTCAGCTAAAATTCAAAAATTCTAAAAATTCGAGACAAGCTCAACGATTTTACTGAATTTTATAAAAATCGTACAACCAGTGTCTCCAGTATTGACTTCAAAAAACGCTTCTGATGCTATTTCTGTATATTTATTCTCAAATATAATGGTTGACCCATTATTTTGGTTTTTTTTTCCAGAATCTCAAATAAACTATACATTTTCCTCTCTGCCTATAAATATTCTTGAAAAAATCCCAAATATTGAATTTCCCTCAAAAAATGCTTCATCTACTTTTCCTAACCTCTTCCCTATTCGTTCTTCAAGTCTCCACACAGCTTAGCGCTTATGAAAGTGAGTTTGTAGTTTGTAGTTGGACTACAAACTACAAAAACTACAAAATTTCAGCATGGACCACTGACTACATTCGATACTGTGAGATGATCCAATCCACTAACGCGGCGACACCTCTGTATAGAGGTGTCGCCTGTGGGAGAGATGCTTGGAATGTGATGAGTACTTGTGAGTCATTTTCTGGAAGATTCTAGAGCTTCTGGAAGATTCTAGAAATCATTCTAGAAATTATTTTCAGTTTTCCCGCTCCGAATCACCTCAACTATGACATTGGGACTCATCAATGTGGCGTATATTACAACGTAAGCAGTTTTGCGCTTGGGCAACTATTGATCAGATAGCCGTCCACTTTGAGCCCATATATCTCATTTCCTGTAACAGATATCAAAAAGTGCTCAACTGATAATATATTTATCATAATATCAGCTACATTTTGTCAGTTAAAACTTTTTTGATATCTTGCAGAGGAACTGAGATAAATTAGCTCAAATTTGGAAGCTAAAGGCGGAGCCATTCTATTAGAGCGTCTACAGTAACCTTGAAGCTTTCAGAACAGAGATGTCCGGATTCCGGATTTCGTATTCCGGATTCCGGATTCCGTGTTTTTTTTTCATTCCGGATTCCGGGTTCCGGATTCCGTGAAAAATATTTTTGTCCGGATTCCGGAAAATTTTCATTTGTCCGGATTCCGAGAAATTTATTTATTCCGGATTTTTCAGAAAATGTTTATCTGCATGAATTCTCTGCCGTTTTTGAACTTCCGCGATTTAAAATGCAAAAATAAAGCACAAAATGTGTTTTTAAACTTTTTTTATGCCCATCGGAGACCTCGAAATTCCGAATTCTGTATTCCCGATTCCGGATTCCGAGAGTTTTTCATTCCGGATTCCGTATTCCGGATTCCGGAAAAATTATATCATTCCGGATTCCAGATTCCGTGAAATTTTTATTTGTCCGTATTCCGGATTCCGGGAAAATAATTTTATTCCGGATTCCGGATTCCGTTTTTCAAAAAAGTCATTCCGGACATCTCTGTTTCAGAACCGCTCTAACGGATCAATCCGGCTTCTGGAAGACGTGCAAACCGTATATGGTTCGATTATTTGATGGGCTGTGGAGTGACGTTAGTGAGTTCCTAGGCCACCGATTTTTGGGTTTCTAGGCCACCGAAAAACAGAGAATTTTTCAGCCAAAGCCTGCACACTTCTCGTCAACCCTCCCTGGGGATTCCCAAACTGCACCCAGGACTACGACGGCGCGTTTGTGTACCGCAGTGGCAGCGGGTACTGTATGAAATCGAAAGTTTGTGGAGCCACGGTGGAAATTGATTTCCTGAAGAGCGCTGATAATTCTTGTGAGTCTAAGGCGTGCATTTGCGCACAAGACATGTCCGAGGGTATTTGCGTACGTAGCATTGTATTTGACGACACATTATTTAAATATGTCGTCAGATAAAATGCTATTAAAGTAGCCGATGTTCTACCCAATAAAAAAAATAAAAACATGAAAAAATGAATTTAACAAAAAAAAATAAAAATCTTGCAGCCATTATCTACACCTGGACCACAACGGATTCTGAGGCGCTCATTGCTCAGGGCTACACAAAAGTTGGCAATTGCTATGGCTACAGTCTTCTACCGAACCCGACAGCTTCCAACACTAATCTGATGAATGAGTTGTCGTTTCCCTAATAAAAAAATTAGATAAAAATTCATTATATTCAACAAGAAACACATTATCGGAAATCAAAGAAATCTGCGATTCGGATTCACACCACCACCACCAATCGGAATATTATGACGACTTCTGATCGTTCCCTCGCTCTTTACAATGTGTTGATTGAGTTTCGCCGCTTCTTGCATCGCCAAACTTTGCGCGTTCATTCGATTCCCGTTCTCCACCGCTTGCTTGCATCGATTGCTCATTTCGGCGAGTTCTGCGAGGAGCCACGTGGCTTTCTTGTTGGATTCGGTGACGAACTCCTGGAGGATGTGGATGGTTCCGTAGATCATTGAGTACGAGGAGGCGGGGTCTCGGAAGATTCGGTGCGCGAAATCGAAGAGGCGGCGGGCCGTGAATCCACCGTCGCGTTTATCAACATGGTCTCTGGAAAATTGGGAAATGTTGGGATGGGAGTGGGCTAGAAATTTCGAGGCCTAGAAACCCATGGCCTAGAAAACCGAGCAACGATTTTCTATGTCACCAAGTTTTGGTTTTCTAGGCCATTAAAATAGGGATTCTAGGCCACTGAAATTAGGATTTCTGGGCCACCATAAACATGGTTTCCAGGCCACCAAAAAACGGGTTTCTAGGCCACCAAGAATAGGGCTTTTAGACCAAAAAGGATAGATTTTCTAGGCCACCATAAACATGGTTTCTAGGTCACCAAAATAGGGGTTTCTAGGCCATCAAAATTTGGTTTTCTAGGTCACGAAGTTTTGGTTTTCTAGGCCACCAAAAAACGGGTTTCTAGGTCATTAAAAATAAATTTTCTAGGCCATAACAAATAAAGTTTCTAGGCCATTCAAAATAGGGGTTTCTAGGCTATCCAAAATAGAGGTTCCTAGGCCACCAAAAGTTGGATTCTAGGCCACCAGACATACGGTTTCTAGGCCATCGGAAATTGGGACTTCTAGGCCACCAAAAAATTGGGTTTCTAGGTCACCAAAATTTGGGTGTCTAGGCCACCAAGAATAGGGCTTTTAGACCATAAAGGATAGTTTTTCTAGGCCATCATAAACATGGTTTCTAGGTCACCAAAAAACGGATTTCCAGGCCATTAAAAACTGGATTTCTAGGCCACGCAAAAACTGGATTTCTAGGTCACCAAGTTCTGGTTTTCAAGGCCACTCAGAATTTGGGTTTCTCGGTCATTAAAAATAATTTTTCTAGGCCACCAAAAATAGGGTATCTAGGCAATCAAATTTCAGATTTCCAGCTCAAATTCCTCACCTAACCAATCCAACCAACGTTTTGGCTGAAAAATCCCGGAGCGCCCAATGGTTATCAGTTTCGGGTCGTAAACACATATTCCGGCATACACAGCAACTGAGAAGTGATGGCAGGACGTGGTGGAGCTGGAAAAATTTAGATTTTTCAGGAAAAACCCTTTTGTAACCTACCGTAACACTCATATCACAGGCTTTGTTATGGGAGAGAGATCGAAGGACGCGTCCGGCGTAGATGATAAGTGATAAGCATCGTTGGGAGATGTTGCATGAGATCGATTTGCAGATTCGTTCGGTGAGATGTGGGAGGAATACCTGGGAAATGGGAATTTGTAAGAAAATGGTCTGAAAATCACTAAGAATGGCTCGAAATTCATCAAAAATTACCTGCAACCCGGCATCGGTCTCCAACGTATACAACGCTTCATGCCTCTTCTTATCATCCTGTCCCATGCAAACCGTGATAATATCCTTCATAAATATCTGCTGCTCAACGGTCAGGATCTCCAGTGTCGGATGCTTCAGACCCACTTTCTGATCGCTTTTCGCACATTTTACAGTTTCTCGGAACATTGAGAGACACGATGACGTGGAAGTTGGTGGGAGGACCTTCTCCTGAATCGGCGCCATCACTGCCGGTCCGCTTTTCTCGTAGTAATTGCCGTCCTCGTCGTCGACGTTCGGTGTGAATTCGGATTGTACTGGTTGCCCTTCATTCACTAGTTCGTAGGCTGAAAATAGGGTTTCTAGGTCAACAAATTTTGGTTTTCTAGGCCATCAAAAATAGAGTTTCTAGGCCATTAAAAATATGATTTCTAGGTTACCAAAATAGATTTTCTAGGCCATTAAAAATAGGATTTCTAGGCCACCGAAAATAGGATTTCTAGGCCACCAAAATAGGGTTACAAAATCATCTAAAAATTGGGGTACTAGGCCATCAAAAAGCATGATTTGTAGGCCACCAAAAAGAGGGTTTCTGGGCCATCAAAAGAGGAATTCTAGGCGGCCACTAGCATTGGGCTTTTAGGCATCGAAAATAGGAGTTTCAAGGCCACCAGAAGAAGGGGTTTCTAGGCCACCAAAAATATGGTATCTAGGCCATTAAAATGGTTGTTTCTAGGCCATAAAATAGAGGTTCTAGGTCACCGAAAATATGATTTCTAGGTCACTGAAAATCGGATTCATAGGTCATCAAAATAGAGTTTCTATGCCACCAAAAAGAGGGTTTTTAGGCCACTAAAATTGGGGTTCTAGGCTATTCAAAATATGGTTTCTTGGCCACCGGAAATAGGGTTCCTAGGCCACCACAAGTAAGAGTTCTAGTTAGTTTAAAATAGGGTTTCTAGGGCATTTAAAAACTGGGGTTCTAGGCCATTTGAAATACGGTTTTCTAGGTCATCAAAATCAACCTTTCTAGTTAACTAAACATAGGTTTTCTAGGCCACCAAAGTTAGGGTTTCTATGTCACCTCTGATACGGTTTCTAAGCCACCAGAATAGAGTTTCTAGGCCACCGAAAACAGGATTTTTAGGCCATTAAAATAGGAATTCTAGGTCATCGAAAGTGGTGTTTCTAGGCCACCAAAGTCAGGGTTTCTAGGCCGGTTTCTAGGCCACCAGATATAGGTTTTCTAGGCCACCAGAAATATGACTAGCAGGCCATGTGAATTCTAGGCCACCAAAAGTAAAGATTTTAGGGCACCAAAACATGTTTTCTAGGCCAACGAAATCAGGCTTTCTAGGCCACCAAAAATAGGTTTTCTAGGCGTAGGATTTCTAGGCCACCATAAATAGTTTCAAGGCTACCAAAAGTAGAAGTTTCTATTTTATTTAAATAAGCTTTCTAGGCCATACAAAATAGCATTCCTAAGCCGCCAAAAATTTGATTTCTAGACCATTTCACAGCTCACTTACAAATCACTCTAAGCTCTCTTGGAATCTGTACAAACGTCTCGACATCATCCTTCTCCACATCCACATCCATCTTCTGAAACGTCCAAATCCCTGACGTTCCAGATGTCCCTTGAATTTGTGTCATTTGATTAATGCCCATATTTAAAGTGTCCACAGTGGCGATTTTCAGTGATCCCATGTTTTGTTGATACTTGAGTACATTCTCCACGTCCTGTACTGTCATTTTATGGCGAGAACAGTGACGGGACCATTTGGCAGCGAGTTGAATTGTGGTTTTCAGGAATTCGCGGGCCTGGAATTTGAATTTTTTGAATTACCACCAAAACTGGAAAATTGTGATTTTTCGAAAGAAAAATGTATTTTTTCTCCGATTTTCGGCACAACTTTTAGACCTTTTCAGGATTTTCAGGTATTTCTGAAGACTCTTTTTTGATTTTAACGATTTTTTTGCTCTGAAATTTGACTAGATGACGTTCGCGAAGATTACTGTAGACTACTGTAGAACCTAATTTCCTTTTGAAGTTTTTTTTTTCATTGCAAACAAAATGACGTCAAAATGCAGACAAAAGGAAACTCGCTTCTACAGTAACCTACAGTAATCTTCGCGAACACCGTATTTCATCTTGAAGTGGTGGCCTAACTTTTGCAAGTTTGGTTTTCTAGGCCACTACGTTAAAATGGCCTAGAAAACACACCAGGGTCCTGTTAGGGCATTTTCAGGCCTTTTGGAAGTGGTGGCCTAGAAAACCAAACTTGCAAAAGTTAGGTCACTACTTCGAAATGGTTTAGAAATTACAAAAAATGAATGCAAGGTCATTTTTAGGCCAAAAAAATCGGTGGCCTAGAAAACACGATTTTCAAAAGTTCGGCCACCACTTCAAAATTGCCTAGAAAACACACCAGGGTCCTGTTAGGGAATTTTCAGGCCTTTTGGAAGTGGTGGCCTAGAAAACTCAGTTTGCAAAAGTTAGGTCACCACTTCACAATGACCTAGAAATCACAAAAGATGAACACCAGGTCATTTTTAGGCCAAAAAAGTCGGTGGCCTAGAAAACCAAACTTGCAAAAGTTCGGCCACCCCTACAAAATGACAAAATCAGATTCGTAAAAATGCGGACAAAAAAGTTTTTCAAAAAACTACGAAAGGAAATTAGCTCCTACAGTAACCTACAGTAATCTTCGCCAATGTCATCTGGTCAAATTTCAGATAAAAAATTCGGAAAAGTCGAAAAATAATCTTCAAAACTAGCTGAAAAACCTAAAAAGGTCTAAAAATTGTGCAGAAAATTTGAGAAAAAAAAATACATTTTTTTCTCGAAAAATCACAATTTTCCAGAGTTTTCAGTTTTGGCGGGAATTCTAAAAAGGCTCCAGAACCTTCCAGAAGGTTCCAGAAATCGGCGTATTGCTCATTTTTCTTACCAACGCCTCCAACAACTCTGTCGCCGGCCCATCCATATTCGTAATTCCCAACATGTCAGCTGCTACGGGAGCAAATAGAGGCTCTTGACTATCCGGTGGCTCTTCGGATCCTCTTTTCGATGTGCTGCTGCTGGCCGCTGCTTTTTTCTCCGTTTTTCGCACTTTTATCGTATGTGATGAAGACATTTTTGTCTGGAAAATTAGGCTGAAAAGAGGAGAAAAATTCAATAAAAATCAATAGAAATTGGCTCGAAAACCACAGAAATCGAATAAAATCAATATAAAAAGGCACAAGGAGATCTTTATATTTGACACACGAATTCCATTGATTTTCTACAGGTAAAAAGCTTATATATAGCACATGATATGGATAAAATATATTGATTATTCGATAAGCATTGAAACAGTACAATCTTTGATCACATTTCGACGAGTTTCCATTCGTTCCACAGTGCCAATCGGATGCTCGCGAGGCACACTTCGACGGTACCACCACTGAAAAAAAGAGCAATTTTTAAAGATTTTTGTCCTAAATACTATGAAAAAGGGCTTGAAATCCACAAAAATGGGTCAAAATTCAAGAAAAATGATTCAAAATCCATGAAAAATGGTCCAAAATCCATGAAAAATGAGTCAAAATCCATAAGAAATTGCTCGAAATCCATGTAAAATGAGTCAAAATCTCATGAATTTTGACCTATTTTTCATGATTTTTGACCCATTTTTATGAATTTAGAGTCATTTTTCATGGATTTCGGGTGATATTTCATGGATTTTGACCCCCTTTTCATGGATTTCGGACCATTTTTCATGGATTTTAAGTCTTTTTTTATAGATTTTGACCCATTTTTCATGGATTTTGACTCATTTTTCATGAATTTCGGACCGTTTTCTAGAGAATTCGGGACCATTTTTCATAAAATTTGACCCATTTTTCATGGATTTCGGACCGTTTTTTCATGAATTTCGGACCGTTTTCTAGAGAATTCTGGACCATTTTTCATGGATTTGGACAATTTTTAGTGAATTTCAGACCATTTTTAGTGAATTTTAGACTATTTTTAGTGAATTTTAGACTATTTTTAGCACCATTTTCAATGCCTCACCCCTCCTAGCAGCTTTTTCTCTGTACAATTTTCCGGTGGTGGCGGCAAAAATGTGGCCATCATCACCCATTGAACATCGTCGTGGATTCCTGAAAATTAAATGATTTATGGAAATTTTGGGGGTGTAAAATGAGCAATTTCTAGCTAGCTTTTGACCAGTTTCCACTGAAAAATTCTATCAATTTTTGCCGATTTACCTATCCATCTCCTCTCCGTTGGCTTCCAATTAGTATCGGGAATCACAAACTCGGGCTGCACCTTCTGATTCACCGCGAATCCATCTGCATCCATAAGTGAGCCAAAACGTGCTCGGACTTCTTCAACTGATAGCGGTGGTGGCAGTTCGTTTCCTTTTCTGTGGGTTCGGGGTACTGTAGCTGGCAGGGGGAGCATGAAATAGGGAACGTTGGGAGGAGGAGGATGCTGAGCCACACTATGAGGCTTGTTGAGGTTGAATGGTTCTGGAAACAGTTTCTGTCAGTCTGGGGCTTCTGAATTTTGTCTCAAATTCTACGATTCGCTTCAATTGCTCACCCAAAACTCCATGAATCTCCTCTGCTAGTGATTCGCTATACACTGGAAGTGTCGTTTTCATATCTTCATTTTCCTCCAGCTCTCGCTGCTGCCTCAGGTAGTTTTCCTCTCTTTCCACTCGTCTCATTTGTCGAGTCTCCTTATCATCAATCTTCATTCTATCGATAAAATAGGAGTCGACGATCTCGTTGGCTTCTCGGGGATTCATTAGGCTGGAAATGGGCAAAAATAGTCTTCAATTCTTAAATACCGTATTTCCTCCGTTGTTAGTGAATTTCGGACTATTTTTATCGAATTTTGAGTCATTTTAAATTTATTTTGAACCATTTTGGTGAATTTTTGTGTCATTTTCAGTGAATTTCAGACCATTTTCAACGAATTTCAGTCTTTTTTCAAAGTGAAAATGGCCGAGAATTTAGTAAAAATTGGCCGGAATTCACTAAAAATGGCTCAAAATTCACTTGAAATGGTCCTAAATCTATGAAAAATGGCTCAAAAACTCACTAATTTCCGGAAAAATTGGCTCACTGATCAACGTGGGTGTCAACTTTAAGCTCAATTATCTCGGTTCCTGGAAAAGATATCAAAAATCTGTCAACTGATAAAATAGTGCTGATATTATGATAAATATTTTATCAGTTGACAGATTTCTAATATCTCTCATAGGAATCGAATTATATGGGCTGGAAGTTGGCCGAAAAAAAGCTAAAAACTTACCAAAAATTCCTGTCAAGGATAAGTCGTCGAATCTTGAATTGCGCTTGCGACGAGTGGAATTTGAACAAATTTTTGATTTTTCTGAAATAATTCACATTTAAAATAGATCTAGTGACCATTTTCCAGGGCAAAATATGCTAAAAATCGCTAATTTTCAGCTCCAAATTAACATACTTCTGTGGCACCTCCTCCTCTTCTGGCTGCACCGCGGAAGTGATATTGGCAAATGCCTCCTTGGCATTCTTCATCGTATGACAACCATCCTGATCATTTTCATCGTAATTCTGAAGGATTTTGTTGCGTCTCATGCTGAAACTTCTTTGGGTGTCTGCATTGGCGAGATAGTTCTGAAAATAACGATTCTGGAGGGGTTTTTAACTGGAAAATTGCTGTCGACCATTTTTAGTAAATTTAGGATTATTTTTAGTGGATTTTGGACCATTTTAGACCTTATAAAATCACTAAAACCTGAATTTCCATTCATTTTGACCCCAAAAGTACCATAATCTTCCTACTAACCTTACATAGAGTGACATCGTATCCGTACCAACGGTAGTGAGAGGTGGGGAAGGCCGGAGAGGCACACACGTTGATCAGTGAGCCAATTGTCACTTTTTCCTGGAATTAGCGAGTTTTTGAGCCATTTTTAGTGAATTATTAGATCCTTTGAATTTCGGGTCATTTTTCATGGATTTTGAGCCCTTTTTCATGAATTTTGGACTATTTTTCATCGATTTTGAGCTTATTTTCATGGATTTCGGGTGAATTTTCATGGATTTTGAGCCATTTTTCATGATTTCGGGCCATTTTTCATGGAATTTGGACGATTTTTAATGAATATTGGGCAATTGTTAGTGGGTATTGAGCCATTTTTAGAAAACTTTGGGTCATTTTCTGTGTGCTTCAAACCATTTTTAATTGAATTTCGGACGATTTTTCATGGAATTTGAGTCATTTTTCATGGATTTTGGACTAATATTAGTGAATTTCGAGTGATTTTTAGTGAATTTTTGACCATTTTGGTAAATTTTAGAATATTTTTAATGAATTTTCGGGCATTTTTAGTGAATTTCGAGCCATTTTTAATTGAATTTCGGACGATTTTTCATGGAATTTGAGCCATTTTTCATGATTTCGGGCCATTTTTCATGGAATTTGGACGATTTTTAATGAATATTGGGCAATTGTTAGTGGGTATTGAGCCATTTTTAGAAAACTTTGGGTCATTTTCTGTGTGCTTCAAACCATTTTTAATTGAATTTCGGACGATTTTTCATGGAATTTGAGTCATTTTTCATGGATTTTGGACTAATATTAGTGAATTTCGAGTGATTTTTAGTGAATTTTTGACCATTTTGGTAAATTTTAGAATATTTTTAATGAATTTTCGGGCATTTTTAGTGAATTTCGAGCCATTTTTAATTGAATTTCGGACGATTTTTCATGGAATTTGAGCCATTTTTCATGGATTTTGGACTATTATTAGTGAATTTTGAACCATTTTCCATGGATTTTGCACAATTTTAAACCATTTTGGGTCATTTTCAAACCGTTCTCAGTGAATTTCGAACTAATTTTAGTGAACTTTGGACAATTCCTCACCAAAATATTCGAATGACACGCTTGCGAATTGAAGTACACCCGTTCAGACGACTTCAAGAAGTTGGCCTCCATAAAGTGATTTTTAATGATCTGGAACATATTTTAATGATATGAAATGCCCGAAAAATCCACCTTGGTGATAACTGCGACGCCTTCTCTGCCACGTGTATTCGCTATCTTCCTGACAACGACGAAAGGAATCTTGTCGACGTTTCCAGCGATTTCCACCCGGAATGGTACAAGAACAAGGAAGACTTCCACCATTCGATTCGTGTTTTCTCGATGTTTCTGGAAAATTGGATTTGAATTTCTGAAAATGTAAATTTTGGACCATTTTCAGTGAATTTTGGACCATTAAAAACCTACAGATTTCATCTCAAACTCTGTTCTTCCTTCTGCATGCGCCTCTAACGTCTCCTTTGATAGCTTCGGAGCACAATTTGGATGGAATGCCACCGTTGTGTTGCGCTGAAAAGATAATTTTCAAAAAATTGTTTTTCGACGTCTTCTGGATTCTAGAATACCTCAGAAACCCCTAGTGCAACTCCTGGAACCATGTGAGAGTTGAAGGTGACGAAGATGCGGTCTCGGAGCAACGTGGCGCCTGAAAAAGATCAAAATTCGACATTTCTGAGCCAAAATTCAACGATTTCCATGATTCTTACACTTGTAAACCTCCATTTTCTCGATTTGAATCACTATATGAGCGGTTTTGACTACTCTCTCAAAGCTTCGGGTCCAGTAGACTTGTACCACTGATCCCACACCAATATCATCGAAACTTGTTGGGTATTGAACGTTGGTGGACTTGGAAAAGATGAAATGGAGGCCAGAGTCCTAAAAAACTCAGTTTTTCATTCTTTAAAAAATTTTTGAAACTCACTTCAAAGGATTCTGCTACTAGAACCTCTCCGGTCCCATTTTTGTGCGATATCACGACACCTGATGAGCTGGAATCTGAATTTTCGGCTTATTTTTTTGTTCGATTTTAGAGTTTTCTTACAACATGCGGCTTCAAAAGCCTCTTCGGCAAGTTCCAGAGGAGTTTTTGACCGGGATCTACGTGGCTTCAAGCGAAGTGGAAGTGCGTTGACGAGCACTTGCGGATTAGGAGTCATTACCTGAAAATATTTCTTGAAATGTTTTCCAATCGAAAAAAAAGCGGATTAACACCTTTTTCTTGGTAAAAACAGTGAAAAATGATCAAAATTAATTCAAAAAATGGAGGTGGCCGAGGTTTGGAGCATGGCCGGCCACTGGAGTTTTCTAGGCCATCTGCATTTTTTGAACTTTTTTTGAGAATTTTTTGTCGTTTTTCTTATTTTTCCGGGGTTTTTTACTAATTTCTCTTGTAAAAAACGTTTTTCAGCAAATCTCCCACACAAAATGATGAACGATCCAACGAAAAAAGTGAGTTTTTCATCGATTTTCCTCCGCAAACCTCTCTAGAAGATTCAGGTGTCAGAAGAGGAGTTGGAGAAGCAGTATGCCGATTATCGAGCACAATTTGAACATTGGAAGGAGACTAATAAGTTTGTAATCGAAATCAAAATCAAATAATAACATTGATTTTTTCCAGAGGATCCGTGGGTACCGAAGCTTACAATCAGTATGTGTCGCAGTTCGAGCAGTGGGAGAAGGAAGTGACAGCGAGGAAGGCTCAGGTAAGAAACAAGCCCAATCCCTTCAAAAAAAACTCGCAATTTTCCGGTTCAACGAATCCAGACTCGAAAAGTGATGGATATCGAAGCAGAAGCGGCAGCCGCCTACGCTCAATCCCAGGAAGCATACGTGTCACATCATCTGAAAGCCATGGAACAAGCAGAAATGCATCAGAGGGCTGCAGCAGCGGCCGCAGCAGCAGCAGTGGCTGCTCAACAGCAACAACATATGATGCAGAGTATGATGATGAGGCAAACAGCAGAACCAGCAGCTCCAATTTCGGAACGCGATCTCTTCCTACGCACAATGATGGAAGGCTCCGGTGGTTATCATGGTGATCAGCCGCTTCCACAGCTTTGGGGGAACAGTAGAGCACCGTATGATGGCAGGGATCCACTTTATGCGAAGTGGGGAGAACGGGCGGCGCCGACACATATCAAGCCAGAAGCCACGAATAAGCCAGTGGTAAGCTTTGAAATTTTAGAATTTAATAATTTCTTCGTTTTCAGAACCCTGTCGCCTGCTGGGCTCTCCTCGACGCACTCCGTGAAAAGAAAATGGTTCTGGCACCACACTCTAGCAATTGTCCACCGCCACCATTCCATGGAGGGCCACCTCCGCCATTATGATCTCTTTTCTTCTTTGTATTTATTTGAACTATTTTTTAAACAATTTTATATGAAAAATTTTGAAATTCTGTTTCTTTTCTTGAAATTCCAGTTAATTGTCGTAAAATCTGGCGCCAGGTACGCAATGCGACGCACACTTCACTACGGATTTTGAATTATTTTTTAGTTGGAGAACTCGGTTTTTTCTTAAATTTTAAACGATTTTTGTCTGAAAATTTAGGGTTTTTAGCAGAAAAAAAAGGGAAATCCTTGATTTTTCAGTCATCGCAATGTCCACATTCTACGATCTCCCGAAAACTTCGCTGGCTGTTTTTTCGGCCGACGATCCAATCAAAGCCTACGAAATCCTCTTCTCCGCCCTTCAGAATCCTGGCTTCATCTGCCAAGAGTCGTGTGCCACGTGGCACTCTGAATATCACCCAGAAGTCGTTGTATCGACGTTCTCAACGGATTCAGAATTGAATCCCGATGATGTGACGTCTTCTGAAGTCGTTTTCGCAGATTTTGACTTATATGTGCTGACATTTGGACTTCCCAAAGCGCTGAGGCTTATAAAATCGCTAAAAAGTCAGTAAAAATTCGAAAAATAGCTAGAAAAATCGATTTTTCAGACAAAAAGCGGATCTTCATCGTCTCAGCGAACTCCTTTCCAGTGTCACCTCATCTTGAGCATCTTACAAATGCCTCGTTTTCAATGTAAGCCACAAATTCCACGTGGATTGATCTGAATAGAGAGTTTTCCAGAAAGAGCACAGAAAATCCGATGGTTTTCGAGTCGTCAACGACGGTGTTCGATAAGAAGGGAAATTTGTCAGTTTCGGTGAGAATTTTAAACTTTTTAGGACATAAAAATTTGAAAAATTCAGCTATTTTTGAAAAAAAATTGTTTCGATTTTTCCGAGATTTTTTGTCTGAAATTTAATGCTGGCGAAGATTACTGTAGATTACTGTTTCAGGACCAACTGATCACCATCCAGGCCGGCGGAAAGCCAACGTTTAAAACCATCAAAAAGGTAGAAACTCCGATAGAAGCATCGATTTCAACGCCTTCTGCCACGGAGGAAGCTGGAAAAGGAGCCATGGATTTGCCGTTTTTCGTTGGAAGGCAAGAAGATGGTAAGGGCTATTATCTATTTTTCTGGTAAAAATGGTCCTAGATTCACTAAAAATTGCTCAAAAATTCACTGAAAATTAGCTGAAAAATCGCTAAAAATATCTCAAAAATTCAGTAAAATATGCTCGAATATCCACTAAAATGGCGCTAAAATTCGTTCAAACGGTCTGAAATAACTTAAAAATTGTCCAAAATTCCCTAAAAATCGTCTAAAATTCCCTAAAAATGGCTCAAAAATTCACTGAAAATTGTCTTGAAATACCCTAGAAATGACTCAAAATTCGTGAAAGTTGGTCCAAAATTCACTAAAAATGGCTCAAAAATTCCCTAAAATTAGCTGAAAAATCGCTAAAAATCTCTCAAAAATTCAGTAAAATATGCTCGAATATCCACTAAAATGACTCAAAAACTCACAAAAATGGCTCGAAAACTCCCTAATATTAGCACAAAAATTCACAAAAAATGGCTCTAAAAAATCCTAAAAATTCCTAATTTTTTCCAGGAGTCGCTATTCGTGACGCTGCCACCAAGAAGATCCGAGTGGGCGGTCAAATCGTCTACGAGCCGGATCGAGACGACGATCTGGATGATAGTGACCCGGATGACGACTTGAATATCTAATTTGCTTGATTTTGTTAATTTTTGTTGTAATTAAATGTTGAATTCTTTCTAAAAATCCCTTTTTCTGAACGACTCTGAACTAGAAAAAAGTGGTTCGCTCTCCGATTGATGATCGTTTAATCCGTTTTCGTTCCCTCTTTTCCCCCTAAAAGCGTTCCCTTTTTTTCTGCAAAAAACCCGGGGAGAAATGACGAATTCGGTGAATAATCATCATGTTGTAGGCAGAATTAGGCACACCTTCTGTATACAAGTTAATCCCCCCTTCTCGTCATTTCCTACTTTTCTTGTACACTTTCTTGAAGAGAAACTGGAAAAATATGTCATGAGGCGGAAATCGAAAATCTGGAAAAATCAGAGATTTGACAATGTTTTGACACATGTTCGCGATCATTCGATAATAGTAAGATTAGGTTCGAAAAAGTAGGAAAACATCTGGAAAATCTTTGATCATTTTGAAGTGGTGGCCTAAATTTTTGCAAATTTGGTTTTCTAGGCCACCACTTCCAAATGGCCTAGAAAACACACCAGGTGCATGCCAGGTCATTTCTAGGCCATTTTAACGTGGTGGCCTAGAAAACCAAACTTGCAAAAGTTAGGCCAC
Organism: Caenorhabditis nigoni; assembly: GCA_027920645.1. Classification (NCBI taxonomy): domain Eukaryota; kingdom Metazoa; phylum Nematoda; class Chromadorea; order Rhabditida; family Rhabditidae; genus Caenorhabditis; species Caenorhabditis nigoni. The sequence goes on along the minus strand of CP115865.1, from coordinate 19,467,091 downwards.
AACTTCAAAATGGTCTTAGAAAACACACCAGGGTCATGTTAAGGCATTTTAGGCCATTTGGAAGTGGTGGTCTAGAAAACCAAGTTTGCAAAAGTTAGGTCACATGTTTTACGTTGTCTAATTATGAGATTCGAGGAATTTTTTAAAAATTTAGGTTTTTGTTCTAACTTTTTAGATTATCCAAACAAGGAAAACGCATAAAAAAGAAAAACCAACGTTTCTGGACAAACAGACTCACAGACAGACGCTGCTTCACTGAAAAAGCCGTAGTCTACAAGTATTTAGCGTGCTTTAGAATAATGAATCGCTAGAAGACTTCAAAAATGGAGAAATTCTGAATTTAACTGATCAATTTCAAGGCAAAACGGCTCACTACCCGCCGCGCTATTGCACTAGTAGTAGAGCACGCCTGTTCGTGCACTTTAGGCTCAATTATCTCGGTTTCTACAAGAGCTAACAAAAGCCTGTCAACTGATAAATTGTTTATCATAATATCAGCAATATTTTATCAGTTGACAAAATTTTGATATCTCTCATAGGAGCCGAGATAATTGAGCTCAAAGTGCACGGGCAGCTAGGGGCTGCCGTATGTGCATATGTCGCGTGCGCTTTCACCCATTCAAAGTTAACCGATCAAGCTGAAACCTGGACAGATAGATCAGAAATGTGTCTCAGTTGATGCCCAAACTTTTCGTTTTTCGAAATTTCGATTTTGAAGTCTTCTGGAGACGTTCCTTGGTTTCACCACAGTAAAGCGTGAAGGACAGAGAGGGCGATGGTGGAGGCCTTGCGTAGTATATTGATGTCTGTTTGTAACTCTGTGTATCCTGATGGTGAGAAAGCACTTCTGTTTTTTTTTTTGGGTTCTCTAGGGGCAATTCAATTAGAGGTGCCCTTCTAATACAGGTCTTACATTACGCTTCCTTTCTGCACCCCTAGACTCTTCTAGAAACTTCCCCATGTCCTGAATCATATATTCTGCATACCAAACAGGCGCCATTTCTTCTTGCAAGAGACTTAATCCCAAACCATATGGTTAACCAAAATTTCATCATACTCCCGTCTTCTTCTTGCAACAAAACACTAGGTCATGACCAGGTCATTTCTGAGTCAACCTCCTTGTGCACCTACGCGCATAAACCACAAAAAATATACATCATGGTGGTGTCTTCCGGAGTTCCCTTTTTTTTATGATGTCAACAAGTGTGTCAGCCTTTTTTTCGTTGCTTTTCTTTCTTGACGAGTGGGTGGTCATGAATGGTTTCGTAGTGTTTTTCCATGACAGTCCGGCGTTGATGACGTAGTTTCACACCTCTGCTAGCATATGGAGAGAAATGGAGACATGAGAGGAATGTATGTTTGCACATGGAGAAATTCCAAACTTTATTGTTTTTTTCTCGCCTTGGCGGTAGGTACCACGCCTATTATGATTCGAAGCAAAACGATCAGTATATAGGTGATCGCTTTTTTTGAAAGCAAAACTTTACCCCCGTCTAGCCTCAAGCTAGTGTATCTAGCTACAGAGCTTGATCTTGAAATCCCTTACCCGTTCAGTGTGAGCTACGAATCTTTTGAAGATAGCTATACCCACTAGCTACTCAGTAGAACCTTGAATTTCCACCTACAGTAACCCTATCAACTATTGTCATTACTATTAACAATCACCAAATTCTGTGTGTGAGTGTGTCCGTTTGTTCCCATGTCGCTGGCCCTAGCGAAGACACTAATGGTCCAAAATTTCCCAAATTTTCACTGATGACCCAAAATAGCAGCGAGATGATGCCCATCTAGTTTGATTTTGATAACAATGAAAATTGAGGTCATGAGACTACAAAGACCGTTTTTTTGGGAACATTCGTACTGATTTTCGACCATTTCCAGAAGCCATTATCTCGGATGTCAAGTTTCGGATCACTTTGAAAATTTTAAAGGGTGTAAACCAGACCTAGATTGGAAACTTTGCCGAATTTTGGAAAATTTCTTTTAGCTATTTGATACTCATCTTATCTGCCATCCCTTGACCACATGAGGCCCACCATACCTAACCAGGCCTAACCCTAATCGCCTAGTATAGTTTGATAAGCCTAGCGCAGTGCGTCTGGGTGTTATACACACAGTATTATCGATGAACTTTGAAAGTGTGAAACGCGGAGGATTATGGAAAAGTTGAGTTTTGCGGTTTTGACTTGACAGTTTCAGTCATAGAGTGTTTGGGCTGAAACCATCCTTTCCCTAATTTCCGTTTTAAGCTCAATTATCTAGGTTTCGCTGAAAGATATCAAAAATTTGTCAACTGATAAATTACTTATCATAACATCAGCTATATTTTATCAGTTGACCGATTTTTGATATCTTTCACAGGAACCTAGATAGTTGAGCTCAAACAAGGTGTGCCTCTATTCTACAGTAATCACTCTTTTTGATACTATGAGCACATTAAAATCTTAAAGACCATGCCGACTTTTATGTACATACATTGTTGCCATTTTTAAACGAGAGAGGCTCGTACAAACAAAGTTTTACGGTCTTCCCTTTCTTCCTCACCTCCTGTACTATATAAAGAATGACTAAACCCTCTGGGAGAAATTAGGATTAGGCCGAAACTTTTTGAACTCGTTTCCGACCACATTCGGTCACAATCGGACACAAAGTCGACACACAGCTGACGAAAAGGTAGGAGGAAATGGTTGTAATCCTAGAGAATAAGCTCTAATAGGAACCCGTCATACTTTGAACTCAATTATCTCGGTTCCTATGAGAGATATCAAGAAGTAGTCAGTTGATAAATTAGTTATCATAATATCAGAAGTGTTTTGTTAGTTGGCCGATTTTTGATATCTCTTATAGGGACCGAGATAATTGAGCTCAAAGTGCAAGGATAGTTATAATCTAGATACGAACAAGCTAGCTTTCAAAAAATCGTAGCTTTCGACTTTGTCTCCCTCTTGGTGGTCAGACTGCTTAATGGTATTATAGTCCACCTAAAAATCACCTCACCATTGTAGCCTGATAGTTCTCCTACCCTTTTACTCGAACCTATTCTAGAAGCAAACATTTCTGCCTCCGACGACTCTGACCACAGCTCCGAATTCCTAGCTAAGCGCTTTACCACTACCTTGCCTTCATCAGCTGACAGTTAAGCTATCACTTACCCTCTCTCTCTCTCTCTCTCTCTCTCTCTCTCTCTCTCTCTCTCTCTCTCTCTCTTTCTCTCTCTCCCGACTGACACCAAACGGAGATCATTGACATGTTTGTTTCATGGTCTATGCTTTGGAGTTTATAAGCAAACTCACTGTTTTTGGACATATTCTGAATTGTTGCGATGGAGTAATTGGTCAAGTGCAAAGTTGACGAATTGACTTCCACTTGAACTAAATTTCACTTAATTAAGTAAGAAAGAAGGCACGAATCAGAAAATTTAGAAGGGGGTAGAACACCTGTAAACAAGGCATTCTCCGGGCCTTTGCGGGCTCTTCATATATCTCGGTTCCTGGGAAAGATATCAAAAAGCGATCAACTTGTAAAATGTTTATCATATCATCAGTAGCAGTTTATCAGTTGACCACTTTTTCATATCTGTTACATGAACCAAGATAAATTAGCTTGAAGTTGGCGGCACACTTTCGACCGGGCCTTCACCGGGTCTTCGCAGGTTTTCCTATAGTTTCTTTTAGAATCAATATTTTCGGACCTACTAACTTTGATCAGATAGAACTTGACGAGAACTACAAAATGACACTATTTGAAAAACTGTATCTAGACTATGAACAAAGTTACAAGCCGCCGAGTGAGTTTCTAGCTTCGTCTCCTCCCACCCTAGATGGACCTTATTGAGGTCACTCTACCTATTGACGCAGAACTTTTCAGACTGATAATTTGATTATTGATAACACAAATTCTATAATTAGACACGTTTTTCCCAGTCCCTCACGACACTTCTGTACTATAAAGTGCCAGAGTGATTTTCGAAAAATTCTCCGAAAAATCGTGCTCTGTGTTGGTGCAACCGGAAACCACAAAAGTTGTTAGAATTCGTCACACACATTTTCACACATTTTTTCGCTTCTTTAGGAATTTCGCAAGACGAAAAAAGGAGATAAAAACTTCATTTTTGCCCCTTATCAGTGTGCCTTTTACCTCAAATTGTTCTTATTCTTCTTCCCTCCAGTTTTCTTTAAATTTCTAGTTTTGGAGTCACATGACTTCTAGAGAATCGATTCCAAAGAAAAGAGTTCTGGAATTTTGGAATTTTTTTCCAGGACAAAAAACCTGGGAAAAAAACCTAATTGTCATTCTCACCCTTCATCACCAAGAGCTTAAGTTTTCAGAGAAAATGATATCAGAAAATGATAAAGTGACGAAATTCCAGAATCATCTTTAAACTATAAACTATGGAACAAGTTTCTTTAAGAATCGAAAGTTCCAGAAACTTTGCAAAAATCATTTTTTTTCCCTGTTTGCTCTCTCATTATCAGTAATTAATCTGATTAGGAGACACTCCAACTAACCGGTGCATCCTCTTTTCCCCCACTCGGTGCTGATAGTTCCATTTCCAGTTCCCCTCCATTTTTTTTTTCTTATTCCTTGTATTCCTTTTTTTTTGCAAAATCTGCTATCTTGTGACCCATTTTTTGGCGTTTTTCAAACTTTTTTCTATTCAAATTGCATTGATAGTCTTGGCAAACATATACATCAAAAGCTTGTCACACTTTCAGAACTTTCTTTTTTCAACAAAAAGTTTTAGAGTCTTGAACTTTAGTTTTGGTATTTTGGACATATAACAAAGGAAGATAGAACATCTAGGTCAATTTTGAAATATCTCTGTACTTATTGGACAAACAGACACACAGAGAGGGGCGTTGGAGGTCCAACGGATGTCCAACGGATGTCCAATGGATGTCCAACGGATGTCCAACGGATGTCCAACGGATGTCCAACGGATGTCCAAAGGATGCCCAATGGATGTCCAACGGATGTCCAACGGATGTCCAACGGATGCCCAATGGATGTCCAACGGATTTCCAACGGATGTCCAACGGATGTCCAACGGATGTCCAACGGATGTCCAACGGATGCCCAATGGATGTCCAACGGATGTCCAACGGATGTCCAACGGATGTCCAACGGATGTCCAACGGATGTCCAAAGGATGCCCGATGGATGTCCAACGGATGTCCAACGGATGTCCAACGGATGCCCAATGGATGTCCAACGGATTTCCAACGGATGTCCAACGGATGTCCAACGGATGTCCAACGGATGCCCAATGGATGTCCAACGGATGTCCAACGGATGTCCAACGGATGTCCAACGGATGTCCAACGGATGTCCAAAGGATGCCCGATGGATGTCCAACGGATGTCCAACGGATGTCCAACGGATGCCCAATGGATGTCCAACGGATTTCCAACGGATGTCCAACGGATGTCCAACGGATGTCCAACGGATGGCTTGGCTTGGCTTGGCTTGGCTTGGCTTGGCTTGGCTTGGCTTGGCTTGGCTTGGCTTGGCTTGGCTTGGCTTGGCTTGGCTTGGCTTGGCTTGGCTTGGCTTGGCTTGGCTTGGCTTGGCTTGGCTTGGCTTGGCTTGGCTTGGCTTGGCTTGGCTTGGCTTGGCTTGGCTTGGCTTGGCTGTTGGATGTCTGTCGGATGTCCGTTGGATGTCCGTTGGATGTCCGTCGGATGTCCGTTGGATGTCCGTTGGATATCCGGCTTGGCTTGACTTGGTTTTTTTTTCCATCGACTGAGCCAATAAGATCGTATCAATGAGATTAAATATTGCTCATTTATTTACTAAGCTTTGTCACCTCCCGAACAGTTCAAAGAATAGTATACCCTTCGAAAAGTTCAAACCTCTCTTTGTCCCAACCCACCCCGGCTGAACCCAAGAAGTATAAAACCATCCTTCAAAATTCTTAGCAAATGACACATCCTTTATAATGATCCACTCTCTCTACGACACATTTGCACATCGGCTCACCTCCACCACCACTGTTTGTTTATTTGTACCACCTTCTCATTCTGCAACCTTTTTTTATATGTTGCTTGCGCAGCGAAGTGCACAACAATGGACAATGAGTCATGCTAGAGGGGTTGGCTCACCTATAAAAGTCCAGGAGATTTGTCATCGGGTAGTTTTCTGGTTTTCCGGGAGGTTTGGACTCGTCATTTTTTGAGCTACAGTATGACAGTAGATCAGGCCTGACCCCAGGACCGTTGAACGCCTAAAAAAGCTTGCACTTTGAGCTCAAGTATCTCGTTTCCCACAAAAGCTATCTAAAATCTGTCAACTGATAAAATGTTCCTCATAATATCAGTAACATTTTATCAGTTGACAGATTTTTGATATCTCTCATAGGAGCCGAGATAATTGAGCTCAAAATAGAAGCCAAGAAATAGTTGAAAATGATACGCTTGGAAATTTGCAGACAAAAATTTAGGTACTTTACACCACCCAAATTTTATTTAATGTCAAAAAAGACGATTTTTTGATTCATTTACTCTCCACGTCATTTTAGGTCATTTCTTAAGACCCTTAAGAAGTTAGGAAGTCAGCCAGACTACAGTAAACCTTCACCATCATCATACGTCACCTTTGAAGCTTACCAAAAAAAAAAAAATAATTCAAATCATATTTTTTGTGGTGCGCTTCAAAAGATTTTTTCGATTTTTTAGAATCTATTCAACCCCCTTTTGCATCCCGCCCATCTCCTTCTCTCCATGATGTTTGCCTTTAAATCGTCTTAACCGTTTTTCGAATCGTCGTCATTTTGTCATCATCACTTTCTACACATGTATTTCTTCTTCTTTTTCTTCAATTCCGACACTTTGTAATCTGAAAATAATTGGTTCCTTTTCAAGAAGACATGATTGGGGAGGCCTTTCCATTAGCTCCGCCCCTTTTGTCCGTTTTTGTGATGCTTGTTAAATACACATCTGGACCGGAAAGTCTTCATTCTTGGCAAATATTTTTTTCATACCCCTTTTTTGGTGTTTTCATGTTTTTTTATAACTCTTCATGCGCCCCTTTAAGTGACTAAGACCTTACTTAAAAACCTTATTTGTCTTTAAAATGTTTTTTCAATCATTAAGGTTCCTAGTTTCAGTCGCAAGCTCCCACACACAAATCCAAAATGATTGGAATGGTCAATGTTCAATGTGATACCCCTCTCGATTACTATGCCACCGCTCCAAATCTTCTGAGCCGTGACACATCGATGAGAAAGAGAGGGGATAGTGAGTCGGCGAATGGTGGGTTGAGGGATTTTCCCAGTTTTCTGGGCTAAGAATTTTTGGCTAGTAGCCAATTTATTCTAGAAATGTAAAGCTTAAAATTTTGAACATTTCTTTAGTGGACCAATTTTTGTTAGCGTTACTGGGAAGTGAGATAATTAGGTCCAAATAGAGGGGGGGAGTTTACTTTAAGCCCCAAGCTAGAGCTCAATTATCTCGATTCCTGCGAAAGATACCAAAAAGTGATCAACTAACAAAATTTTTATCATAATATCAGTAACATTTTATCAATTGACACATTTTTGATATATCTCATAAGAGCCGAGATAAATTGGCTCAAAGTTGAATTTCTGAATTTCTGAATTTCTGAATTTCTGAATTTCTGAATTTCTGAATTTCTGAATTTCTGAATTTCTGAATTTCTGAATTTCTGAATTTCTGAATTTCTGAATTTCTGAATTTATGAATTTCTGAATTTATGAATTTCTGAATTTCTGAATTTCTGAATTTCTGAATTTCTGAATTTCTGAATTTCTGAATTTCTGAATTTCTGAATTTCTGAATTTCTGAATTTCTGAATTTCTGAATTTCTGAATTTCTGAATTTCTGAATTTCTGAATTTCTGAATTTCTGAATTTCTGAATTTCTGAATTTCTGAATTTCTGAATTTCTGAATTTCTGAATTTCTGAATTTCTGAATTTCTGAATTTCTGAATTTCTGAATTTCTGAATTTCTGAATTTCTGAATTTCTGAATTTCTGAATTTCTGAATTTCTGAATTTTGGGCCCGCCAGAAACTTGGAATTTGTACTAAAAAACTTCAAAAACTACGAATTTTCAGCCAGCCGCCACAACTCCACCAAACGTACGCCATCATGGCGCCCACTGTTTACTGGGCAGTTGAAGAAGAAAGGTTCAAAGCCAAAGTACCTAAAAGATGGACGAAAATTGACAGAGGAGGGAACCGATGAGCCAAACAAGCTCTGGGAAGAATTGTTCCTCCGCTCATTCGCCCAGAAAATCGAACAAGAAATCTCATCACCATCTCCACTTGAAGCCCACAAAAATCTCAATTCTGAACTCTCAAAGCTCAAAATTCAAGGTAAATTTCACAGTTCTGATTCTATTTTGAGCCGTAAAATTTTAGACATTCCAGACAAATCATTCTACCGATCCACATACTCATTGGTTTCCCCTACGAGGATAGAGAACATTGATTTCGATGAATTGGAGAGAATCGAGAGACAAGAGGAGGCTGATGAGCCTGAAATTTCGTAAGTTTTTCTGAAAATTTGAAAAAAAAACCTTTAATTAATTTTTAAAATTTTCAGGAAACCAAATCGCTCAAATTCGTCAACAGAACGACCCAGTTCTCAAATTTGCAGCGTCTTCCTGCCCTTTATCAAAACGATTAAGGGAAATAAGAAGAAGAATTCAATCACCTCATCAACGAATCCAATTAATAATAATTCCAAAAATTGACTTACTTTAAACTTTTGAATTTAAAGTCAAATGTTCCTTTAATAAGTTTTAATCTCAACCGCATTTTTTGCCCTGACTGAACGTTTCTAAAAATTCTCTCGTCCCCCCCAACTCCTCCTAAAATTACATAATATCCAATTTATCCTCTTTATTATTATTTATGTCTCACTCTCTTCCATATTCCCCATCCATTCTTGTCAAAAAAAACTCAAATCGAATCTGTTTGAAAACATTAATTTCCTAAATTGGACACAAAGAATAAATTGGCCACAAGTTCAATATTTCGTTTGCTCAAACATTTCAGAAAAGAATCAAGAAGCACCTGGAAATGATTAGGATAGCTACGTTGAACCCATATATCTCGGTTCCTGGTAGAGATATCGAAAAGTGATCAACTGACAAAATGTTTGTCATAATATCAGTAACATTTTATCAGTTGACCATTTTTTAATATCTGTCAGATGAACCAAGATAAAATTGCTTAAAGTTGGCAGTTTGGGTAGCCTTATATTAGAGTGTTTACAGTATTCTATCAATTTGAAAGCTAATTTTGATATCTAAAGGGAAATAATTTTTGTGGTTCACATCTGCTAGACCCAAAAACTGTTTTATGGTAGATCAAATTTGGATTTATCTGACAGATTTTTCCTATGGGGAACCACTTTTCTTGGAGACTCATCTCCATCGAATTCTTATAAGAATAATGATGATGATACGAATTTCGATGTAGATCAAAAATGTAGATCAAAACATTAATCTCTATTTTCCGAATGGATTCTTGGTAGTCTTATTAACTTTTTTTTCTCGACTCTTCCAATTTAAAACAAAATACCGTAAACACTCTAATGGATCGCCACTTAACCCGCCAAGTTTGAGCCCTTATATCTCAGTTCTTGTGAAAGATATCAAAAAGTTGTCAACTGATAAAATGTTTATCATGATATCAGCAACATTTTATCAGTTAACCATTTTTTGATATCTCTTGCAGAAATTGAGATACATGAGCTCAAATTTGACGAATCAAGTGACGTTCTATTAGAGTGTTTACGGTAATTTGGTGACCTAGAAAATTTCTTTAAAATTCTTTTAACTTTTGAAAAAAACCGACCTATTAGACTTATTGTCAAATCATATGATTTTCAATAAACTGGCTTATTTTTCAGCAAGAATTCTGGCTCCAAATGAATCGGATTTCAAATGGATTTTGGCCAGAGGACTCGATCTTCATGATTCATACGATTTGAGGAGTTGAATAACTTGAGTGTGAGTTTTGAAAACACTTTTTGGGGAAAAATAGTTTATTCAAGCTTTAGTACAATAAACTTCAGTTTCTGCTGAAGAGAAATCATTGTCGAAAAGTGATGTATGGACACTACAAAGTGTTTTTGGGGACGATGAATTGGGCTTGCATCCTGCCAAATCGGACATTGGTGTTGTCTGAAAAATGAACAAATCAGTAAAATAACCTGTAATAGAAGGACCCTATTTCCGCAACTTTCAACGCTGAGCCATTTTTCTAGGTTCCTGTTTCACTAAAATTTTATCACTTGACTGATTTTGTGTATCCCTTACAGTAACCAAGATAAATCAGGTCAAATTGGCAGTATGGGATAACTGTGTCTCAGCAACTTTAACCGAAAACTCACACTACTACGACAATCGCTTTGCTGAAGAAGCATGTCATATGTCCATGTGCTGTACAACTTTCCCTGATTCATTACAGTAATCCTTCTGGCGGAAAATTGAGTGGTTGCTGGTACCCAAAGCACATTGTCATGGATTTTTGTGTTGGCTTTTGGAAGGCCATCTTTGTAGACCAGATTCTGGAAAGTTGCATTTTTTGAGTAAAATTTTAGGTTAGTAGTGCCCCCCCCCAAGCTTCGAGCTGAATTATCTTGGTCCCTGTCAAAGATATAAAAAAGTTGCCAACTAATAAAGTGTTTACCATAATAACACAAACGTTTTATCAGTTGACAGATTTCTGATATCTCTTACAGGAACCGAGATAACTAAGCGCACAGTGCGTGTACGGCCGCGAAGCTCAGCCGAGAGCGGTGTTGCGCCTTTAAAAACTACCTCAGCTCTCTATGCATTCTTAAAGCTCACTTTTAGAGTGGGATCTTTATCCGGAACTTGAAGCAATTTTCCTATTGTCGCACAACTGACGATCGCTATGGAAACTGTGATGTAGACCAAAACTTTGGAATCGACCATATTCTTTTTGGAATTCTGAAAATTTTGAGGATTCGGAAACTGGAGGAAATTAGAGAAAAAACTAGAAAATAAGATGTTGAAAAAAATCAAGAATTCCAGATTTTATATAGGAAAATCTAGACGGAAAAGCAAAACATCTGGAACGTCATATATTTAACACTTCCGATTCGGGTTAAACTATAAGAGAGGAATTACGAATTTTTAAAGAAAAATAGCTGGCTAGATTAATGGGAAACTGATGGATCATTTTAGATGAAGTTTAAAGAATCAGAAAATCAAACAACGCTTCTGGAAAGTCTGGAAATTTCAAAAATTCTAAGTTTTTTTAGAAAAAAGCGAGAGAAATTGATATTTCAGATTTTCGTCTCGAAATTCAAAAATCTCCCCGAAACTTTCGATTTTTTGAGAAAAATTTTTGAGAAGAAACAAGAATTTTCCGATAAAAATCACTGAAAAATCAAACAAACATTTGAAAAATAAATAAGCGGTTTCCAAATGAAATTATTATCAGTTGATAAGAAAAACATTAATTGGTCAAAGATTGTTTTTTCTTGGAATTGCGGAATTTCCGAGATTCTGAAAACTGTCTCAAACTTTTAATATACCGTAAAACCTGTATGAGAAGGGTCCCTCTAATAGAAGGGCCCCTCTAATAGAAGGACCCCTCAAATAAAAGGGCCCCTCTAATAGAAGGGCCCTCCTAGAGAGAGATTCGGAAAAATAGAAAAATCCGCAATTTAATAGAAATTTGTTTAAACTCTATTTTTTCGATGAAAATCTTGCTTCGATGAATTTTTTTCGATGAAAATTTCGGTTAAATTTTCAGATTTTCACGAATTTTGAACGAAACTTCGTCGAATTTTTCGATGCAAATTTTTTGGAAAAAAACTGTTCGGAGAAATAGAAGGACCCCCTCTAATTGAAGGGCTCCTGTAATAGAAGGGCCCTCTGGAGGCCGGCCCTTCTAATAGAGGTTTATTTTGGAATAAAAATTGCAGAATTTCCGAGATTTTTGAAAATTGACTGAAAACTTTAAGATGGACTTGAAAATTGAAAGTTTTGAGTTTTCGAAAAACAAGGATTTTTCCAAAAAACTAATGAGAAATTTTCTGAAAAAAAATCATGAAAATCTCGGCTCTAGTCGGTTATTTTGGTCCTTAGAATTATTTTTGGTCCTTAGATTTTTATTTGGTCCTTAGAATTATTTTTGGTCCTTAGAATTATTTTTGGTCCTTAGAATTATTTTTGGTCCTTAGATTTTAATTGGTCCTTACACGGCACCCTGCGATGACAAGTTGAGAAGAAAAAAAAAGTCGGTGAGCGCGCCAAGCACGCGCGGCGTACCATGCGCCCCCCTTGGCTCCTTTCGTCCAACACGGTAGATTTAGCACTGAATCACCTTTTATCTTCGTCTAAAAAGTTCTCTACGCCGTTTTTCAAAAATGTAACGAATTTAAATTGTAGAAAAGGTCTTTGGCTTTCAGAAAAATATAAAATCATAAAATTTGATGGAATACGAACTGTGTTATTAGCTCTCAAAGCATTTCAGAGGATTTTGACGGTTTATTTAGTATTTAACGATCATGAAAGGAGTTACATTTGTGAATAGGGTGTTATAATGATGTAATACATTAAGTTTCAGGAGAACTACTTGAATTATGAGTGAAAACATCGAGAAAATCATGAAAAACAAGGAACTAAAAGTTTGAGAGCTAATAACACAGTTCGTATTCCATCAAATTGTATGATTTTATATTTTTCTGAAAGCCAAAGACCTTTTCTACAATTTAAATTCGTTACATTTTTGAAAAACGGCGTAGAGAACTTTTTAGACGAAGATAAAAGGTGATTCAGTGCTAAATCTACCGTGTTGGACGAAAGGAGCCAAGGGGGGCGCATGGCACGCCGCGCGTGCTTGGCGCGCTCACCGACTTTTTTTTCTTCTCAACTTGTCATCGCAGGGTGCCGTGCCTTAGAATATGTTTTCTAGATTCATATTAATTTTCAGTTTTTAGCTTCCAATATGCAGTATCCGAAGTGTCCACTCATTTTTTTGCAGAAGTTGGTGTTAAAATATGTTCCTTGAACTTTCTTCTATAAACTAGCACAATGTTCATTGTATAAGGTGCCCATGCGCAGGTAGAGCAGAATAGCAAAAAAGTTATCTGATTTTTTTAATGGATCAAGTTTACTCAAAATTTCATAACTCTGTACAAACAGAAGACAATTTTGTATTTTCTCTAGTTTTGAGGACCCAAGAAAAAATAGAGGCCAGAAATTTGAAAATGGTGCTCATATTGGAAAAGTACCTTTCAGATGTGCTTTTATTTGAGGAAATACGGCATACCATCAACACTCATTCCCTCAACAGGCACAAAAACTTGAATTACCCACACAGTACCAATAGTAGTACATTATTCCAATATGATCACCATTTTCAAATTTCTAGCCTTTTTTTTGGGACCTCTAACTTAGAAATTATCAAAATTGTTCTTATGTCTTTACAAAGTTATGCATTTTTAACAAGCTTGATCCATATTTTTAGAAAATTGAGATAACTGTTTTGTTATTCTGCTCAACCTGCGCATGGGCACCTTATACTATGAACATTGTGCTAGTTTATAGAAGAAAGTTCAAGGAACATATTTTAACACCAGCTTCTGCGAAAAATTGAGTGGACACTTCGGATACCGCATATTTGAAACTAAACGCTGAAAATTAATATGAATCTAGAAAACAAATTCTAAGGACCAAGTAAAATCTAAGGACCAAAAATAATTCTAAGGACCAAAAATAATTCTAAGGACCAAATAAAAATCTAAGGACCAAAAATAATTCTAAGGACCAAAATAACCGACTAGAGCCAAAATCTCTCCCACAACTACTCTCTTATAAACCAAAATAAAATCCATCTAAAAATAATCCTAGAGATAAGAAGCACCACAAGAAACGGATTAGCATACGCCCTTTTTTTGTTATCCAACCAAAATTCAATAGGATTAGCCGTATTTTTGTTTTGGAGCCAAATGCAGCTTGTGTGGGTGGAACTCAAGATTTGTAGAGTTGTAGGAGGATGTTCAAAAATTAGGAAACATCAAAAATCAGTGATTTTCTAAGTCATCAAATTAGCGTAAACACTCTAATAGAACGTCACCCGATTTGTCAAATTTGAGCCCATGTATCTCAATTTTTGCGAGAGATATCAAAAAATGGTTAACTGATAAAATGTTGCTGATATTATGATAAACATTTTTTTAGTTGACAACTTTTTGATATCTTTCAAAAGAAGTGAGATATAAGGGCTCAACGTGAACGGTCCGGCCGGCGTTCTATTAGAGTGTTCACGGTATGATCAAAATATACAAAAATAAGAAATTTATCAGGTTGAAGTCTCCTATAAAATGAAAAAAAATTAATATGGATGATTTTTGAGATTTAAAAATTCAAATTTTCATTGTAAAATGACCTAAAAACAGGCAAAATAAGTTTTTTTTTTCATGAAACACCCAAAAATAAAACTTTCTGCGCGACTGATTTTTCCAATCCAAATCGGCTGACTCAACGAACAAATAAAAAAATTGTTCGCCTTTTCTCTAGCCGCTCTCTCAATTTCACACACTCTCTCATTTTTTTGCAAGTGTCTACTAGTTTCCAGATGGTCTCTCTGTTCTCTATTTCTGTCTTGTTTCTAGGGGACACACAGAACATGAGAAAGGAAAGAAGGAAGTTGAAAATTCGAGAAAATTTTTATCAATTGAGATGGGAAACAGTGAAATAGAATTTGAAGAAGAAACTTGTTTCGACTACCTCTGGAGATGGTTCAGTTTGCAGTGGACAATGTGGCACACTATTTGCTAGAGTGGACCAATGATGATGAGGCAAGAAAGAGCTTCTTAAAATTGTTCTAAACATCTAGGAAAAACGGAGTATTGTGAAGCTTGATACCATTTCCTCTAATAGTAGCCCACCCAAATCTTCAACTTCGAGCTCATTTATCTCGATTCCTGTGAAAGATATCAAAAATGTGTAAACTGATAAAATGTTTCTGATATTATGATAAAAATTTTACTAGTTGACAAATTTTTGATATCTCTTTCAGAAATGGAGGTAATTAAGCTCGAACGGTCAGATTCCTCTTGATCATTGGAACCCTTCAAAATTAGCATTCATGCTCTGTAGCATCTTTACTCCTTAGCTCCATAGAGGGGTCCCCACCCCTAACAAAAAAAAAGAATACATTTCATTTTTCTATCTCAATTATTGAAAAGAGTGATGCGCCTTTAAACTTCCTGAAGAGTGGGACGATGCACCATGTCGGATGTTTCAAGGCGCATATCTAGCTTCAAAATTGAGATTGAAAAATGAAAAGTATACCATTTTGTACATAATTTCAAGGGCTTTGAAATAATATAACATTGTTTCTGGTTATTCCGATTCTCTAATGTGAAAGCATGGAATTCAGAAAACCCCCATATCGGAAAAATGTTTCCAATCACAAAAAGTCTTGGAGAAATCGGCAAAAATCTGAAAAACTAGGAAATGACAAACTGACAGAGAAAAGGATGCAACTTCATTTATTTATTATATAAATGTGGAAAATTATGAGAAAATAACAAGGTTTCGAAAAGTGTACTGATTAGCCAGACTAGAAACTAGTCTGTTGATCCCTTTCGCCACGTAGAGGCTCAGTACATGAAAGGGAAACAAGGTTTATTTGACCAATGGGATCACCTTCTAAAACCCATAGGAGGCGGGAGGAGGGGTCCCCCACCCCGAAACAAAAAAAACAAGAAGTCAGCCGAAAAACCCCTCTCTTCGGAGACCATTGTCGGATAATTTTCAAAAGCTCCTTCCCCCTGATGAGAAGCTAGATGCATACCGCTTTTCATTGTTGTCTCAATTTTTTTAATCTTTGATAAAATCTTCTGCTACTCGGGGACGTTCAGTGATAAACACCTAGCCATGAACCCAAACATGGCGACCCTTAGGGCCTTTTAGTACTTTTCTTCGCATCGGACCAATCGACAGAAAAAAGCAAAAGAGACAACAATGAGCAGCGTATGCAAAAAGCTTCTTACCAGATTGAAGGTGCCAGTGAAAATTATCCAACAATAAAGAAAAGTTGAATTTCCCAGAGAACTGATTTTTTTCCAATACGTGGAATTTGTTAATTGTGGGCAGAAGGAGGGGGTGTGACCTAATATTGATTGATTTAATAATTTATTGCGTTACGTGAATAACTTTTTTTCGAAAAGCTTGAAAATGATCGCGCCGAAGGCCCACCAGCTAGCTGTTTGAAGCGCGGGAAGGGCGTCAAGCCAAATTTGGTCTTGAACCCTTTTCACAAGCGAAAAAAAAAATGCCGGAAATCAACTGAAAATTATCTTTTGACCTAGTTTTCTTGAAGCTCACCGCCGTTCCACAAAAACAGATCGCACATTTAGAATCCGAATTTTATAGGCTTTTTAATGATATAGGCCATGAAGTGTAACTCGGAAACGACTCCAGATAGTTTCCTAGTCAGCAAAAATATGTATTTGAGATTCTTCAGTTTCGAAAAGACCAATATTATCCATTTCGAAAGGTCCCTTCCTTCAGCCGGTCCCAGATTCACCATCAACACCTCTTCATCCCAAAATGCACCCAACCACAAAAATGTTGTTGTTCGTTGAATAATATAATGTTTCAACTAGCAGTGTTTTTGTTGTGTCTGTCTGTCACAACATTTGCCTTTCTCACTGTTCTCCCCTCTGTCAGTTTGAATGTTTTTGTTGTGGTGTTCGAAAACAAGCTTCTCTACAAGGACAACTGAAAAATAGGGGGACGATTCAAATGGGCACCTTTAGTGACCAGAGGGTGGCCAGGTACCGACGGGTACTTGGAACGGGTTTTGGGGATGTTTTAGGGATGAGAAAATGGGAGGAAGAAGATCTGGAGAAAGGAAGAAATAGATCTGAATTTCTTAATGACTTCATGATATTTTTTTTAACCAGTGTGTTATTCAAAAACCAGCCTGGCTGCTGCGCCTACGGCTACCCAAACCTTCAACTTTAAGTTCATTTATCTCGGTTCCTGTAAAATATATCAAAAAGTTGTCAACTGACAAATTACTTATCATAATATCAGAAACATTTTGTTAGTTTACTATTTATTGATATCTGTTACAGAAACCGAGATATATGCGGTTAAAGTTGACTGTTCGGGGCAATCTGCTTGCCTAGTGTGCCTTTCTGTCGCTCCGCTCCTCTTTTAACACTAATAGGAAAACTAATTTTGATATCTGAAATTTAAAGGATTGACTATGTATGAATTTCAGACCTACCAGACTCAAAATTCAGACCTACCAGACTCAAAAAGTGTATGAAAGATAAATGCTTCCTTTTGGGAGAACGGAGTGACAGGAAAAGGACAAAAATGACAGGAAAAGGACAAAAAAAGAGACACTTGTTCATTTATTTATCACAAAAATGATGTTGTCTCATTAATACTCTAGGATGTCCCTTTTCATCGGAATCCGATCGTATAGTCCTTCTACACTTTTTCCAACAACTATGGCCAATTTTGAAGATAATTCTGTCATTAAATACAAGGCTATCATTACCGTATTCCATCTAGTAGAAGCCCACGCCAACCGTCAATTTTGGGATCAATTATCTCGATGCTTGTGAAAGATATCAACACTTTTTCAACTGATAAAGTATTTATCATAATATTATCAGTATTTTATCAGTTGATAAATTTTTGATATCTTTCACAGGAACCGAGATATATAAGCTCAAAATTGACGACTTGGGTGGGCTTCTATCAGAAGGAATACGGTAATAGAGGTCTGACAAAATCCATGTTCCTCATTTTTCCCACTGAATCCCAATTCTAGATTAGTGATCTCTTGATTGTCTCCCAAATTTTCCCAGACACCCTGGACATTGCTTAAGATACAAGACTAGACAGGTGCCACCTAGAGGGGCACCTGTCCTTCCAGATCATAACATATTGCGTGAGTTGGCGAATGTTTTGATCTACTTCTGAGAAACAAAACATTGGGAAAATAAGATTGACAGGTGTAGAATGTAGAAGTTACAGTATCCGGGATGGCCATCCTCTCTTCCTGGTAGCTGACTTTGAAGCTTGGAATCTGAAATTCTCTCTATCTCTCTCTCTCTCTCTCTCTCTCTCTCTCTCTCTCTCTCTCTCTCTCTCTCTCTCTCTCTCTTTTTCATTTTTTTCCAGATCAGGTCGAGGTGCAAAACCTTCATATCCCTCCTGACGTTTCAATTTCCTCTCTCCCCACTTCTCATATTCTCTATCTATCAATAATAAAAAGTGCATCGTGAGAACCTTTTCAGTCCTGGTACTGCCTGGTAGACCACCCCATCCTCACTGCAAAAAGAGGAACAATTTGGAAAAACCGCGAATCAGAAACCGGGAAACGAAAAAAAACAAATAGAGAGGGAAAGGAAATTGATAGCTGTGTTACTGGTGGCGGGGCAGAATGGCACCGGATGATACGTGCGGAAAAATATGAACGGGACGAGAAGGGAAAGGCAAGAAAAAAATACGGAGATGGGCATATAATATACTTTTATATTTTATTTGGTGCTTCTTCAATTGTTCTAGAACTGTATTTTTATTTCGGCTTGTAAGTTCTGGCCAGGAGTTCAAGATTCTGGAACTTGCTCAAAAACGGCTCTATAACGGACCATGGGCAGATTTTGGTTGGAAGTTGGAATTTTGATCAGCTCTAGTGTATCTAGTATAGAATAGGACTCATAGAATTCCTTCCAATTTAATTATTTCCACCCCCGAACATCGTCATGATCATTATCTTTTTCTGCTCCCCCAATTTTCTTGATTTTCTAAGACAATGAGCAGCATAGGAAACAAAGGAGGAGAACAATTCCTGCTTCAAAACTTTCAAAATTTTTGTAACATATCTTTTGAGATTTTTCTCTTTTTCCTGAACTCGGAAGAACTTTTCGGTAGCAGTATTACCGTGCTGACTCTTCACCAGGTAGCCGACTTCCATGGAAATTCTGGACAGCTCAAAAACTAATGTCAGACCGTAAAATTGAAGTTTGCGAGTTTCTGATTAGGGTACTTAGGTGGCTTACGGGTGCCTAGCAGCTCCCAGGGGGTGTTTTGAGTCACCGAGCTTGCCGTCGAACCTGTATTAGAAGGGCCCTCCGGAGACACTTTGGAATAGAAGGGCCGGCCCTTCTAATACAGGTTTTTCGTTAATTTAGAAATACTCCCCTGCTCACTCGGTCCAACTCAGAAAATCTTGGTAACATTCTACTCACTATCAGTAGGAATTTTAAATCCATTTAAGTATCCTTCAATTAACATTCCTCCTCTCGATCTCGAGTAAAAAATCAAAACAGTTACAAAATTTCCATTTTGTCCCGTTTCCTTGTTACTGTTTGCTTTTCCTCCCCTCAACAATCCCATTATTCCCCCCCCCCCCCGTCTCATTTTCTCTCTTGTTTTCGATTTCTCCAGTACCACCCAGAGCTACCTGACACCCAAGAAAAAAAAAGTTTCTTGTTTTTCAACATTTTCTTACTTTTTTTCTTGTACTACTCATGGCGGTGGCACATAAAGGAGGATGTTTACGGTTTTCCAATTGGTCAAAACAACAAGAGGAATGGGAACTAATGGGTCTAGACAGATTTACAGTTTTGAAATTTATGTTTTCGAAAATTTGCAAAATCAAAAAAGTGATGTCAGGAACTGGAAAATTGAGACTTGTAAAAAATTTTGGAATCTGTCAAGCCATAGGATCCTGCTGTAATCAGCCTGGGTCAGGACAATCGGAAACAGAGCCGCGGCCGGCCGCGGTCTAAGCCCTAAGCCTTGGCCCTTGAAACGTCCTACCCCTGCAGATTTTTTTTCACATTCTTAGGACCCCACTAGAAATCCAACCATTATGACTCGTTGCTTTTTTTTCTGGAATACGGTTTATCACGAGGCTGGTGGTACCAACCAGTGATTCATTGTTTATCATTATCTCCATTTCAAGCTTCGCCCATTTTAACAGAAACTGAAAGCCAGGATTCTATGTCCAACACAATTTTTCCTTTCTTGCATCCACAGATGTTCGTTTTTTTCAGGGAAACCTGTCCTATGTCGTACCCCTAGTAAAATCCAGCAGATGCTTCAAGAAAGTGAAATTTTTAGAACGAGAGGCATATCACAAAACCCCAGATGCTTGGATAGTACTAGTCTAGGTCAAGGGAAAGTTTTCACTTTGAGATTTTTATTTCGAGATGAGGGACATGTGTTAAAAAATAGTGAATGGGACTAGAAAGGGAAGACAGTTTCATAGCTTAAGATACCGTATTCCCTCTAGTAGAAGGCCACCTCCATACCTAAACTTTAGACTAATTTATCTCGCTTCCTATAGAAGATATCAAAAATTTGTCAACTGATAAATTGTTTATCATAATATCGGCAATATTTTATTAGTTGACACATTTTTGATAGCTTTCACAGGAGTCAAGATAAATTGGCTGGAAAGTTTTAGGGTCACCTCCCCAATCCACAGTACCCTTCTTCAACTTCTTCTCCTACAATTTGTCCACAAAAAGTTCAAATTCAAATTTTTTTTCCAGCTTCTTGTTTACCACTTCCGCCATGTCCATGTTTTGAATCGCCCCCACTCCAAATCGACCCAAAACATCTCCCACCACTTCTTTTTCGGGTCCAGAATGCCGCCAACTCGAGTACACGGGGTACCTGGTGTACCTAGTGTGGTGTCAAAACATTTTTTGAATTCCTATACTTATCTAAGCGGAAATTCAAATTTTTTGAGAAGAAGGGCAAAATATTAAAAAAAGAAAACAATGGAGGGGAGATGTTGTACTTTCGAGAAAAAAATTGCGGTGAAAAAAGGGAAATTGTTAGGTTGCTGGGGCAAAAAAGCGATAGAAAGTGAGATTTTTTGCAAATTGAAAAAAAAGTATTCAGATTTTTTTCACATATTTTTCAAAAATTTTTGTCTGTCCACATATCTGTTTGTCCGACGTCGCCTTTCTCAATTCTAAAATTCTGCTATTCTTTGCAAGTGGGCTCAAAAAATATCCCACTGAAAAAAAGACGCCACTATAATTAGGGCTAGTAACTTCGTGTCGTTCTAAGAAGTGTCAGTGTATGTGTACACTGAAAATTGGCTCAAATTATCCACATCATGGGCGACTCCGGATGGCAGTGCCAGGAAGAGCAGGATGTACTAGAAGAGTTCACATTTTCCCTCCTGAAAATCTGAGTTTCTGGCTCATTCGACCACTTTCAAGAGTCTGGAGCTCAGCTGACAAGTTTCCAATCACTTTGAAATTTTTGGAGAATGTAAAATAGACCTAGATTAAAAACTTTGCAATTACAGAATTTTTCGAAAGTTCCTAGATTTTCAACTATTTGCCGATTTCTGAAAGACCCCCCTTCTGGTCCTTTTTTGTACTGAAAATCGTAGCTCATGAATCTCCGAACCCAGTCATCATTATTACACACACCCTGTCCTCCTAACCACTCATAATTTACACTAACATACAACAAGAATTACTCATTTTCTCTGACCCAAGAGGTGTTGGTGGAGAGGGTGGCATAGTACAGTTCCTCAAGCTCCGCCCCTTTCCTCGAGTTGCGAGGAAAGAGAAGGAGGAGCTAGGGGGCGTGGTCTAGGAGGTAAACAGGTCAATGGGTCAGTCTCAGTCATTTGGTTTTCTCTGGCTAGATAAGCCAATATTAAGATCAGGTTGTGGTCCTAGAGGCTGTGATGATATGCAACCATTAGTCTAACCCTATGGATCTGAGCCTAGCTGGCTAACTGAGATTATCTTGGATCTAGTTAGATTCGGTTATTGTTCTTAGCATCTAAAATTGACCAATTCAACTAATCCCTTATTTTGAAGAATTTCCATCTGGAACTCTCTGGACCTCATCTGAAAATATATGCAAACATATCCGATTTCACCTGTCACCCTCTTTTCCCCTCGTTTTTCGTACCAAGTGCTCACTTCCACCACTTTTTCTGAACACTCCCTAATCTCCAAATATTTTTCCAGGTCACTTGCCCAAATCTTGCCCAAACCTTGCCCCAAAACATGGGTCGTCGCAGTCCGAAGCACACCACCGTTGAGTACGTTGATCTGCCACCCAGAGGACCACCACCACCACCGAAAAGAAAAAGACTGATGCCACCGAAGCCGACGCCGTCCTGGCCTGGAGAGAAGTTCGAGGAGTCACAGATCACTACTGTGGTTTACGATGGTGATGGCTATGAATTATATCGAATCGATCGTTGGGATTGGTATCCAGTTATTGAGAACTTTGGTGAGTTATTGGGTTACTGAGGGGTACATTAAGGTGCTATGAATTTCTGAAATGTGATTTGAGAGGCTAGCTTGACAATGGTATACCTATTTCTAAGCTTTGAAAACAGCAAATTTGACCTTAAAATCATAGAAATCCCCTGGTAAGCGTTGAAAACTGATTTTAGACCATTTCAACAAAATGTGTCCAGATGGACAAGTGGGATTTTTCATGAAATCTATGGATTTGAAGGTCTTAGGTTTGCAGCCCACCGGTGGCATCTTTTTTGTTGGTTTCTGTGTGTGAGCCCAGGAAAAGCACTAGACCCCTACTGTAAAGCAGGCCCCTTTTACTTCAAACTTTGAGCCGATTTATCTCGGTTTCTGTTGAAGATATGAAAAGGTTGTCAACTGATAAAGTGTTTATCGTGATATCATTAAAATTTTATCAGTTGACAGATTTTCAGTATCTTTTATAGAAGCCGAGATAATTGAGCTCGAATTTTAACAGCTTAATTTTTGTTGACTTATCTGCAACCCTTATAAGGTTTGGTAGACTTCCCAGATTGCCCGTTTAGCCACCCTTCACCCACCTTCCAAATTTTTTCAAATTCAAAATCCTTATCTCCTATCTCTCCTCTCGCCTCATCTCAATAATTGCTCTTTATGATAATTTTCGCCAAAAATGGTGTAGTACACCCTGGCACCACTGTTTGCACTATTTTATCAATTCACCACCACCATCACCACCACCACGAGCAACACATATTGATATGTAAACGAGGTGTTCTTGATGTGGCTCCCATTCTTAATGAGACCCACTTGAAAATGAGTATGACGATGACTTGAGACACATGGAGCCATAGAGAGGGGGTGATAAAAAATTTGAAAGTTTCGAGTTTTCGTTGGAGTGTTTCTTTGTCATGTTTTGAGGTGTTTAAACAGTAAGGCAGGTAATTGGCTTATACCGAAATTTCGAAATTTCTGAATAATTGAAATTTGAGTTATCCTGAAAACTGCAGCTTCATAGTCGACCGTAATTTTCTGTAGAATCTTCAGGAACTGATAGAAAAAAGTCAAAGGCTCCTTCTCGTCCTCCTCCGACCGGTGGAAGAGAGAAACAGGATTTTTACGCAGTGATATTTTTGGGTTACGGTAGTTTTCGTTCCAGGACCTTGGGCCACGGCCATCAGCGTTTTTTCGCCTTTCCTGTGCTCACAATCAGATGATAGCCCAAACAGTCCACTTTAGGCACAATTTTCCTTCCAAAGATGTAAAAAGTTGGTCAACTGATGAAATATTTCTCAAATTATTTATCAATATTTTATCAGTTGGCAGATTCTTCATATCTCTTATAGAAATCGAGATAATCGAGCTCATATACGGGTTCTCTCACTTTATGATTATTCACGAAAATCTTGGTACTGTTCCAACTAGGGCCCATTCCTAAAAGAAGCCGCGAATGTTTCTCAGTTTCTTAGTCATTAGTAAGTACGCCGTCGCCCTCTTTTGTAGGACAAGTCGGCATCGTAAAACGACGCCTCAGAGAAAACCGACACAAGTTTCGGGGCCGCTTTTGACTGTTTTTATGGTCCTGAGCTTTTGATCATGATGAGCGTGACTTGATTATGAACAAAGAAGATTTACGACTTGATAGATCGAGATAAAAGTATCAGGTTACAGAAAGGAACATCTGGAAGGAGCACAGAAGTCTTGATTTATCAGATTTACTAGTTAGATGAGGACAGATAAGCAATATTCCAGGCAGAAGTAGTAATCAAAAACCTTCCGGGTCCTGGATATGAAACCTCTAATAGAAGAGCTCCTAACTTTTGACTTCGAGGTGCCTTTTTGTTTGGTTTTTGTGTGTGGACCTAGAAATGTAAACTGGTCGAAGGGTACCAAATTTTCACTAGATTGGTACGCTCCTACTGTAAAGCCAGCCATAGAAGAGTCTCCTAACTTTGAGCTAATTTATCTCGGTTTCTGTAAAAGATAGCAGAAAGTGGTCAATTGATAAATTGTTAATGATAATATCAGAAGTGTTTTATCAGTTGACACATTTTTGATATCTCTTATAGAAGCCGAGATAATTAAGCTTAAATTTCAAACTGTGCTGGGCCCTTCTAATAGAGGTTTTATGTTATTTGAGTTCCCAGATTCAGCAATATAAATCTAGACCAATATTTCCTTTTTAGGCACCTTGTGTACCCATTCGCTGGCACGATGCCAATTTCGTACACATTTTTGAACATTACACTCGATCAGTTAGTTTAGTATCACCAATTTGATCATCATCCAAAAGTTCTCTTTTTACTATAATTTTACAAAGAGTGTGTAGTAGTAAAATAAACTAGACCACCAGCTACTCATCATTTTTTGTCGCTTCTCCAGTTGTTGTTCAGGATGGATGGAGAGTAGACAACAACAGGAGGAGGAGGAACGGGGAACGTTGTTTATTTATTTTTTACACTCTCCAAAAAAAAAAACAGAGAGATTGAGAGGGTGGTTAGAGAGCGAGAGAGGTAGGAGTGAACATTTTACACTTTTCGAAAATGGTATTTCATTGGGGTAGAGTGACCCTGTGGACCATTTTTAGTGTATGTTGTGGTACTATGTCTACTATTCTTTAGTTTTTTAGTACTTTTTGAACTAATTCTACAACTAAAGCTAGTCTAAGTCTACTTATCTTCTTCAAACTCATTTTTAAGCTTAGAAAACAACAAAAATTAGCTTAAAACCCTATAAATCCTTTAGGAACTACCTAAGACTGATTTTAGAACCATTTTTCAAAAAAATTGTCCAGATGGCCAAGTGGAATTTTTCATCAAATCTATGGGTCTGAAGGTTGCAGGTTCGAACCCCACCAGTGGCTTTTTTTTGGTTTTTGTATGTGTGGACCTAAAAAATACAAACTATTCAAAGGTTAACAAAGTTTAACTAGATTATCACTAGGCTCACAACGCCAACCCTGTAATAGAAGGACCCTCTAACTTTGAGCCCATTTATCTTAGTTCCTGTTAAAGATATCAAAACTTTATCAACGGATAAATTGTTGATCAAGATAAGAGAAGTGTTTTATCAGTTGACAGATTTTTGATATCTTTCATAGGAACTGAGATATTTGAGCTCAAAATGCACACACTAGAGCATATACGGTAGCATTCTCATCCACCCATCTCTGTATTTCTTCTCACACCAATCTCATTATTTTCACTTTTTTGTTGATCCCATCTATCTCCCACCAAAAGCCGCACAACAGAAGGTGAAATCTGCATGAACATGTGTTTAATTGTCCAGGATTTTACCAGGTCATCCTCGCTCCTAGAAGAAATCCACAAATCTCACCTCTTTCTTCTTTGTCCCCCTCACTTTCTGCTTGTTTCACTTTTTTATGGAACCGAACAGGATAAAAAAAATGTTGAAGGAGATTAATGAGATCCAGTTTTTGTACCTCTGGGCAGAAGGCCAAAAGCTTGAGAAGTCCTTGTGGTCCAGGGGGTCTTGAAGCGTAGATATAGGCGCTGTTAAGTTTGAGCTTATATATCTCGGTTTCTGTGAAAGATATCAAAAATGTTTCAACTTATGAAATGTTGAAAATATTATGAAAAACAATTTATTAGTTGACAACTTTTTTGAATTTTGCACAGGAACCGAGATAAATGGGGCTTGAACACAGAGGTTTGGGTAGTCTTCTACTAGGGTGCTTACGGTAACTCCAGCACGAGAAATGGTATTTTTTCTGATGGATTATGTATTTTGACATTAATTATTTCAATTTTTAATGTTTTTTGAAATATATATAGTTTTTCCTGAAGGAATAGGTTTCCTTAAAATAGTAGATGACTTTCTCATTTTTCACTCATTTTTGGATTTTTCAAGCACCCCTCACCCATTAATTTTGTCTTCCTCCACTCTCGATGACAGGTCCAAGCTTCTCAAAAAAAAGGGATTTTTTTGAAACTTTCATTCATTTTTTGACTTGACTTATATCTTCTTCTTCTTCTGTCCCGTCTTCCCCGGTGCCAGGAACTACCCACACCACCCGAGACACTGAACGAGAAACGAAAAAAAACCCTCCGAAAGATGCGACCTTTTTACTGATACACTGATAAAAAGTGCAAAAATCTTGAAAAAATAGGTCAGAATACATATGATGCAACGTGGTTTTTTTTCCTGGGTTTGATATGAGAGGATTACTGTAGAAAATCCAAAACTTTATTGGCGAAATTAGGTCTTTTAGGAGAAGTTGAAAAGCAAGATCAAAAACTTAGTTCTGAAGAAAGCTTCTGAAAATTCTGGAAAAAATTCCACCTGCTCCAAACTGACCATCTAGTGCTAGGTACCTGTAATTCTTGAGGAATACCCCCTTGCTTTTTGAAATTTCCAAATTTAGCACTTTTTCGAAAAAATCATCATTTTTCTTATCAATATTATCAGTTGTTCAAAAGTGTGAAGCGCGGGAAAAGAAAAACTTAGTGAACTGTAAAAATTCGAAAAATGACAGAAAATTGGTACCTCATGAAACTTTTATATTCTCAAAGCCTAGCTAGAAGCTGATAGATTTCGAATTCCTTGTAGCATTTTCATAGTTTAGGACGTTTTTTCAAAATTTAGTTCCAATATTCAGACATACCGGAAAACCTGTATTAGAAGGGCCGGTCCACTGTTCCACGGTTTCTTCGAAAGGCCCTTCTATTACACGGGCTCTTCTAATACAGGTTTTATCGAAATCTGAAAACTTGAGTTCCAGGTTTAAATTCCAGAATTAAAAGTTCGGGGAACAGAAAGTTTGAAAATCCTGAAATGCACAAATCAGGAAATTTGGGTTCTACATTTTTCTTTTTTTTTCTAAAAAAAGATTTCTACATTTTTCTGAACAAATTTCCGATTTTTAGATTTTTAATTTTTTTTAATTTTCAAAATTTTTCCGAATTTTAATTCAAAAATTTTCAAATTTGCTAGTGTCTGAAATTTCAAGGCTTCTAAAAATTCAGGTTTCTCTAAGCCTGAAAATCCAGACTACGATAATACCTGTAATAGAAGGACCCACATATTTTTGGCCAATTTTTAGCAGTTCCCGTCAACGATACGAAAAAGTTGTCAACTTATAAATTGCTTATCATAACATGAGAAGTGATTTGTTAGTTGACCACTTTTTGGTATCTTGAACAGGAACTGAGAAAATTAAGCTTAAACTGGACAGTATGGGGGTGCTCTTCTATTTCAGGTTTCATGGCAAACACACTTTTGCGAATTCTCTATTTTCCCGGATTTTTATTCCGACAAAATTGTTTTAAAATTAGTAGAACAACTAGACTCTAGAAATCAAATTTCTTAAAGAATCTTAATAGTTCATCTCGAAGGCCTAGACCCTCGACCTCCCTGGGAACCCCCTCGACCTCCAAGCTTCTTCTTCTCACCTTTCAAAGAGACCCTCTCTAAAATGTTCAACTTCTTCATCTCGACCTCAACTTGCCCTCTATATCTCCAATTCTATTCTTCACACAAATGTTCCGCCCGTCTCATCATCTCCCACTCTCTCGTTCTCTCTCTTTCCGCGCGCGCGCCGCTTCGTGCCGCCTAGGTACCAAGCGCCACCACCAATAGAACATTTGTGTGGCGTTTCGGAAAGAGACTCAAAGACGCAGACATACAAACAACGAGACAAGTCGTGCCTGACCCATTGCATCCCCCCTCTTCTCTGTGTCGTGCCTAGCACCCCCCTGTTCTCTAGCACGCTCTCCAGAGGATGCTGTACTATCTACACCCCAGGGGTTCTCTAACCGGTCACTCTGTACTCTGCAGCTCTCTGACTATCTCGTCTCCTGGCTTCTTGGGGGGGGGGGGGGATGGAAACAAGGGGGGAGGAGACTTGAGAGGAAGCAGTAGCCCTCCCTTTTCCTCCAGTGTCAGTCTGTCCGTGTGTCTGTGTGTGCTAGATGGTACCAGCGGATTTTCAGACAAGAGCCGCTCCCTCTAGAAAGTGGGCGGAGCTTCCTCTGAGGAGCAGATGATGTCGACTCGAGGGGAGAGGCACTACATTTTTTTGTGTTCTCATTCATTCATTCCTATAAAGTTCATGTTGCCATTGTTGCGACTTGAAGACTTTGTGGTTCTAGATGCTGGGATTCTAGGATTCTAGGATTCTAGGATCCTAGGAAGCCAGGATTCTAGGATTTTAGGATTCTAGGATTCTTGAATTCCAGGGTTATAGGATTCTAGGATTCTAGAATTCTATCATTCTTGGATTCTAGGGTTCTAAGATTCTAGGATTCTAAGATTCTAGGAATCTAGGGTTCTAGGATTCTAGGTATTCAGGATTCAAGGGTTCTAGGATTCCGGGATTCTAGGATCTTGAGATTCTGAGATTCTAGGATTTTAGGATTCTAGGATTTTAGGATTCTAGGATTCTAGGATTCCAGAATCCTAAGATTTAGTCCTCATATCCCAATCTTTTATCTAGAGCTAATGAGATATAGGGTTACGGTAGAAATCTGAAAATTTCAAGATTTTTAATGTTTCAGTCGATTTTCGGATTCTTTCTAGGTTTAGGAATTCCGGATCTGCTTTTCTAGGTTTTTTGAATTCCAGATTTCAAAATTTCTAGTGTTTTCTAGATTTCCATATTTTAGGATTCCTGGATTTCCAGATCCTATGACTCATGGAATATAGATTTCAAAAAATTTTAATTTTTCGAACCTGTATCAGATTTCAATTCTACAAGTATTTTTCGGCTCCTCCCACTCCCCAGACCCCCCAGACAAGAATCACCGGCTCCCTGCTCTCCTATCTCTTCGTTTATGTCCGCACAAAGTCAACATAAATAAATATATATATACGGTTTTATTTGGTCAAGAGAGTCTCCTCCCATCCCTTTTTCACTCTAAATTTGTACGCAAAAGCACTACAATAGGGAGTAGGGGAGACGGTGAAATATCGGAGAGCGAACGGACGAAGAGAGATGAGGAGCAGAGAGACACTGTTTTATTTTTAGTACATTTTACAAATTTTACTACCTTGTTTGACCGAAATTAGTTATTTAGCTAGCTTTCACCGTTTTTGAAACAATCAGGGTAATTTTTACTGTATTTCCTCTATGTCAACTTTGAGCTCAATTATCTAAATTTCTGTAAAAGATATGAAAAAGTTGTTAACTGATAAAATATTTATCACAATATTACCAATATGTTATCGGTTAACAAAATTTTGATATCTGTTACAGGAATTGAGATAATTGAGCTCAAAGTTAAAGGTGCCGGTGAGCTTCTATCAGAGGATCTTGAAATTTAGAGACCTTCAAAGCTTGTTATCCTCCGAATTTTGCTAATTCTAATTTTTAGAAAAAAGCTGAAAATATAAAATTTGAAAATTTTCAAGAAACCGTATTTTTGTCATTTTTTGAAGCTCAAAATTCTCAAAACCGATTTCTCAAAATTGCCGAATTTTTGATTTTTGCCACCTCAAAAGTTTAAAATTTTTTTGATTTTTCGAGACATCAGTATTTCCGAATTTTAAATTTTTGAGATCTCAGAATCTCAGAATTTCAAATTTTCTGAAAATTTTTATGGTTGATTCTTTGCTAGATTCTTGAAATTTTTGGTAATTTCAGGACAGTTTTCTAAACCTTAAAAAGTTTGTAAATTTGCTATTTTATTTTCTTTTGATGAAAATCAATAAGTTTTGAAGCTAAAATTTGAATTCAAAAACTTTTCTCGAAATTTCTCACCTCCTGTTATCAATAATTTTTATCACCTACCTGTTCTAATTTATTGCTATCACTGACACCCCGACGGCCTATTATCTCTAGCAAAAAGTCATTATATTTCTTCGACTGTAAAAAATCGACAGCCCTCTCCAACCCCAAAAATCGAACCGTGAAGGACATCTCATCTAGTCTCTGCCACCCGTCGGCAGGCACGGACGGAGTGTGTGACCCCGTCATTTTAACACTTTTTTGAAAATTCAGAATTCAGATCGATTTTAATAGTTTTTAAACATTTTTTTTCAATCTTTCTAGAATTCTTCTCCTAGACTTTTCTGAATTTATTCTACAAAATCTCGAGAAAAGATTCCTTGTCCTTCTTCTTGACCAATCTCACTTTCAACAGTATATATCCAGTCTTCTGCTTTTCCTAGAAGAAAAATCCGTCTTGTTCTTATTCTCGTCTTCATGACCATCCTCTCCTCCGATCCATTCGATTCCGTCCCGCCCGTCGCTTCGTTGTCCTAGTACAGTAGGCCCAAGCAGCAGCACGATTCTTCTTCTCCGCTCTTGCGGCCCCCCACTCTTTCTCTCCTGTCTCTGTTAGGTTTTTCCATTTTCTCAGTTTTTCCGCAAGAAGCACTTTATCTCACTATCCGTAGCTTTCTAAGGGCAGCAACGTGTCTACAGTACTGTCCTTCGATTTTCTTGAAAACTCTTGGAACTTCCACTTTGAGCTCATATATCTCGGTTCTTGTAAAAGATATCAAAAGGTTGTTAACTAACAAAATAATTTTGATTTCATGGAAATCATTTTATTAGTTGACAACTTTTTGATATCTTCTACAGGAACCAAGATAATTGAGCTCAAAGTTTGCGGTCCAATTTTTTGGGAACCCATATTACCAGAGATTACTGTAACTTACAATTTATCTTTTGTAATCTCGAATCTCTTTGAATTTGAATATCAAACCTATGAATGCCTTAAAATACCGTCCTTTTTCCAGAACGTGGCACCATCAGCCAAATGGAGCCAGCCGGCCACTCAAGCGCAACACATAACATCGTTGTGCCCGTCGCCAACCATCCACAGGTAGATTTTTTTTTATTTTTTGAAGTTAAAAAAATTTCAAACTGCTCAAAAACTAGATTCTCACATCGAGAGCTTCAAAATGAGCCTAAACATGACTAGATTTGCTCTTCTTGGATGCGTCGCGGTCGTGCGTGAGGCATCCTAGGCACGTTTAGGCTTATTTTGAAGCTCGGAACTTGGAACAGAAATTTAAAAGTTTTGTCAATTAATTTTTTTTTAGAATTTTGAGATTTTGAAAACCTAAAAATTAAAAAAATTCCAGCCATCACCACCAGCCGCCGCTCCACTAGCCCCATCAACACCAATGGGCTCGACTGGAGCAACGATGCGCGAGGACGGTGCCACGTTGTCACCCCCCAACACTTGGTCCTCGTCATCGGTGGAATTTCTGGATGATACGGATGATAATCGGCTGCTCTTCACCTGCACCTTCACCATTCCACACGGCACAATCCTCTCGTCAACGCTGTATTCCGAGAACTTCAATGACCAATATCTCGAGATGGGAACCAACTTTTTGGCGAGATTGGAGCCAAAAGGACAGAGTTTCATCTTGTCAGCTGCCGCAGCATCGGTCAAGCAGAGAATTTTCGCCAGAGTTTTGATGTAAGTTTGATCCTCTTTTAATAATTTGAAAATCAAACAAGAGAGAAGAGACGCAGGAAGTGAAAGTCCGCGCGTGCGCGCGCGCCTCGCGCATAGAAACTGTTCCCTAAAGAGAAATAGACGACAAAGACATTTAAACAGTGGTGGTGGGGTACATCTCGGTACCACTACTACTAGTCTAGGAGGGAACAACAACAAGACCCTTGGGGCAATATAAGACGGGCCCGGGACCACCAGAATGATGTAAACATTGGAGCAGCAAGAAGTGTCTCTCTTTTTTGGAGGAGCCAAGGGGTGATTGATAGGGTATAGAGTGGTCAGTGTTCGTTCTAGGGGAAAAACAAGGATTGAGTGGTGTTTTCTGGATGGACACATGACACCGTGCCTAGCGCCAGAGTGTTTGGATCCTTCGAGAATGATCCTAGGATTAGGGGACCACCCAGGGGGGGGGTGGGTACCTTAGGGGTTCTGAAAGGCGGTAGTGATTTTGAGCGGACAGCGGAAGGGCAGCTAGTCTGAAAGCCTGAAACCCGGATTTCAAAGATCCTCTAAACTAGTCTAAACTAGATCCTGGGATTAGGGCCACCTAGAACGCGTGGGGATAGGGAGGGGGGGCTATGGGTCCCTCATGGGTACCTTAAGGGTACTCAAGGCTGGTACTCAAAGCTGGCTGTGATTTTGAATGGGGCCTAGTCAACCTCTAGTTTCCAACATTTTAAAGCTTTCTAGGTAATCCTGAAACCCGGATATTTGAGATCCTCGGATCCTCTGAACTAGAAGACATTTACCCAATTCTTAGATCCAAAAGCCGCCATCATCCTCCGCTCCCCATTAATTACCCGCCAAGGGACCCGAAACTGTCGAAAATCCGTTTCCACACTGACATTGGTATACTAAATGTCGCCTCCTAGCGAAAGTGCAATCGAAATTGTCGTCCCCGGCGACGTCTTCTTTTCCCTACTGTCAGTGTTTTTGGGGGGATAGGCGAGACAGGCGCCTCCCGGTACCAGTGTCCTCTTTTAGAGGGTGAAGATATATAGAAAAACGAGACGAATGGATTTGTGAACAAGGGGGAGTCGAAATTTGGAGACTTGGGAAGTTGAAACTGAAACAAATATTCAAAATTTCCAGGCCAGACAACCAATTGCGAGCATGCGAGCTCTTGTGCGAGTTCGAGCAAGATCGTGCCAAGATCACTGTTCTTGCCTTGCGATCCGCGTTCAACCCACAAGGATCACATGTGTCATCCAACTTCCACGTGTTCACCTTCATCACAAAGCACTCGTCAACATGTGCTCTTACTCATATTGATTACGCGTAAGTGTTTTTTTCTAGGTCATGGGGGGAAGATTTCGAAATTTCCAAAAAAATCTAATATTTCAGCTCAATTCCCTATCTTGGTCTCCTCCCAACCGATCTCATTGGTAAAAGTCTTCTAGCATTCGTTTATACTCCAGATGTTCATGTGGTTCGACAGGCTCATGTTGATTGTGAGTAGTTGTTACAGTAATCCATCCCTCTATTGTGTTCCTTTATCTCCAACAAAAAAATAAGCAAGTTTTTCTTGTTCCTTTTGTGTTGGAGCGGGTGTCTTATGATGATGGTGTTGCTAGCTATGAACGGGTTCTCTATTCTTCTTCACACGTCTTGTCTTCTCTTATCAGATCGCTTACTGTCCGGGATCGCACGAGATCTGGATAGAGAAGACGGGATCCGGTCTGTTGGGCAATAGAGGAATTGTGATTTTTAGGTTCTGAAATAACTTTTTTTGGGACCGAAATGTCGAATTTGAGAGCTAGAAGAAGTACATACAAATATCGTGGACACTCTAATAGAAGGGCACCCAGTTCTTGTAATTTGAGCCCAATTATCTCAATTTCCATAAGAGCTATTACAAATGAGTCAACTGCAAAATTGTTTATCATAATATCAGATGTATTTTATCAGTTGACAAATTTTTGATATCTCTTGTAGGAACCAAGATAATTGAGCTCAAAGTTGCCAGTGTGGGGGACAGTGTGAGGGCACCACATACTTCTACTTTGACCTCAATTATCTTAGTTCCTATGAGTGATAACTAAAATCTGTAAACTGATAAAATGCTCATCATATTATCAGCAATATTTTATCAGTTGTCGGATTTTTGATAGCTTGCATAGAAACTGAGATAATTGAGCTCAAAGTTGACGGTTCCATTAGAGGGTTACTTGCGGACTATGCTGCAACTTCAAGACTAGGACACCCCCACCCACAGAAAATGTTCCGAAAATTCTAACAAACAGATTTTTCTGAAAATTCAAAATCTTCCATTTTCAGTACACAACTCTCGCGGAAAAATCGTGAAATCCATCGCCGATCTTCGCCTCGTCGCCCACAATGGTTCGATTCTCCGATGCCAGACCGAATGGAGCGCCTATGTGAATCCATGGACCCGTAAGATGGAATTGGTCGTTGCCAGACACCGAATCTGTTCGTTGCCCATCGGAGACGCTGATGTCATTTCCGCGCCGCCAGTCGGTCTTCAATCCAAGACGCTGCCTACAGTAATGGCAAAGACTTTCGAGGATGAGCTCAGGACGATTATGAATAAGGTTAGTTTTTTTTTTCTGCACCTTTGACCCTATCCATTTCAAAACTGACCTTTTCTCTGGCGCTCTCTCAAAATTTCCTTATCTCTCTCTCTCACTATCTTTTCTTATCACTAGTTCTTCTCCTCCACCACCGTGCCAGTCACCGTATCTTCTTCTTCTTCTTGCCTCCAAGTTGTTTTGACACTGCACTTTTTTATCTCTGCCCCCTCTTCTCCTTCTATCCCTCCAGAATTCCGCAACATGGCACCGGAGAGAATTAGACGGCGAAAGAGAAAAAAAGAGTGCCTTCGTGGAGCCGAAAAAAGTACACTGGCACCCTTGGGGAGGAGTCGGGAACGGCCTGGAGGAGCATGGCACCAAGCCTAGAAGATAGATAGAGCGCGAGAAAAGAAAGAGTGCAAGTGACCAGTGATGACGCGGGGCGGAGCAGTGACAGGTACCGAGCCAGGGGGATTAGCGGCAAGCTACTGCCCACCCGAAAAAGGAGATGTGCACTTTTTCATGAACATGGAACATCCTCCAGAGAAATGAGAAACTTTTGATAGGGAGTTGAGGGACCAAGGGATATAGTGTGACTAGGAACTCAAATATCTGGGTTACTGTAGGAGATATCAAAAAGAGGTCAACTAATAAAATGTTGGTGATATTATGATAAATGATTTGTCAGTTAACATATTTTTGATATCTCCTATAGGAACCTAGATAATAAAACTCAAAGTATACAATAAGCTGGCTGAGGTCGGTGAGCCTCGCGACCCCTAAACTTATAGCTCCATTATCTCAGTTCCTATAAGAGATATCGAAAATCTGTCAACTGATAAAATATTGCTGATTTTATGATAAACATTTTATCAGTCAAAAGATTTTTGATACCTCTTATATGAACCTAAATAATAAAGCTCAAAGTATATAGGCTGGCTGAGGTCTGCGATCCTTGTGACCCCTAAACTTACAGCTCTATTACCTCAATTCCTATAAGAGATACCAAAAATCTGTCAACTAATAAAATATAGCTAATTTTATGATAAACATTTTATCAGTTGACAAATTTTTGCTATCTTTTAGAGGAACCGAGATAATTGAGCTCAAACTTTTTGTACAGCCTTTTAAAAAAATATTCCAAAAAAGACACTGCTTCTTGATCTCTCTAGTTTCATCTGTCCAATTTGCAACTTACTAGTACCTCCCACTAAGTTTATGGTTTATCACTATTTCTCTAATCCTTTCCAAATCGCTTCCTGACCTTTTTTTTCCCCGAAGAGGTCAATGCCGTTCGTGCAAAACTCAACAAATCCTTGTGATTGAAATGGGCGGAGCCTGAACGGTTTGGGGGATGGATGCACTTTTAAAAGGATACACATCACCTAATTACTGGTATATAAGGATATCAGTGATAAGGAAGTTTCAATTCAATATTTTTGGTATTAAAAATGTTTCTGCTAGATTTGTTCAACCAGGAGAATGAGGTATAGTCTTTTTTTACTTCCTTGGTTTCCGCAAATTAATTTTGGACATCCGGACAAACAGATTTTGTAGGATTTTATTTAAAAAATATTAAATTGTCTGGTGGACCATCTGTGTCTTCAGCTGCTCATGAACAGTATTTCCTCTAATAGAAGCCTAAACACCGTCATCTTGTAGCTTGGTTATCTCGATTTCTGTGAAAGATATCAAAAATGTGTAAACTGATAAAATGCTCCTGATATTATGCTGAATATTTTACTAGTTGAGAGATTTTTGATATCTGTTATAGAAATTGAGATAATTGAGCTCAAACTATCAGCTGCTTCCTCCTGATCATTAGCACTCTTGCTCTCTCCATAATTAGCATTCATGCTCTGTTGCACTTTTAACTCCCCCTGGCACAGCCATCCCCTGATAACCCCCGCATTACTGACCAGTAAGACGTCATATTTCGGCCTCTGACACCGTGGAGGCTATCCCCGACCTCACGGCGGCCGGCACGGCGCCGTGCCGGGACATAGTGCATCTTTCCTTTGGGAAGAGTGCATGAAAATGCAGGCACAGCAACGAAAAAGGACACACACAAGCGCCTCTTCTTCTTTAGTAACCCCCGCTGACTCTCGTTTCTCTCGACCCTCTAGTGCCAGCTAGCGCCGCGTAAAAAGGGCACGGGCGCCACCGCGGCCTGTCCGCGGCTGGTCGCGGCTAGCTGCCGCGTATGTCTGCGTCTCTCGGTTCTGAAATGCGAAAGAAGAAGCGGAGAAGAAGGTTTGTGTTGCGATGATGGAGGAGTAGGCTCCTTGACCATCCACTGACCATCTGGGCTTTAAGCTTTTAGGCTTAGGCCTTCTAGGGCCCGGGTGGTCCCATCCCTATTCCTAGAACCCTATCCTAAGGAGAATCGCCACCAAAGTATGTCTATCTCTATTTATTCTTCCATTACCGTATCTCGACTAAAAAAAGCAAAATCTTGAAAATTCCTCACTCACACTAATACTCTAATCTACTACCTCATTCTCTCTACTAAAATTGAAATTGGAAAAGAAAAGAAAAAAGTGTGGATGGATCTGGCAACTACAGTATACCTCTCATTTGGGAATTTTATCAAAGGATAAGTCAAAATTTGTGTTGTGTTGTAAAAAATATTTTTATTTGGCCTATATGACCTAAATTGAGAATTAGGACCCAAATTAAGAATACCGTATGCCTCTAATACCTATCTAGAAGCCTATCCAAGTCGCCAAATTTGAACCTATATATCTTGGTTCCTGTAAAAGATATAAAAAAGTTGTCAACTGATAGAATGTTTATCATATTATCAGCTACATTTCATCAGTTGACAAATTTTTGATATAATTTATAGGAAATGAGATAATTGAGCTCAAAGTTGAAGGTTCGAAACGGCTTCTCATCAAAGGAAGTACGGTAGTCTAACATGGTAGTCTAAATGTAAATTGAAAAAATATTATGAAGCTAGAAGCCAAAAATTAGTATAAAGGGTAAAAGGTCTGAATTTGAATTTTCTGAATTGTACCGGAGTTAAAAGTTTGGACTTTTTACCCTATTATAAAGTTTTGAATTGAGAGGATCCTCATATTTTAGGCGTCTAGGAACTTTTTCGGCCCTACCTAGATAACCCCTAGACGAATTTCCCTACCACAAAACCCCCTAGACACGTGTGCCTTATATTTCCACTTCCTCATCTTTGCCGTTCTCGAAAAGTTGCGTCACACACAAACTTCCCCCTCCCGAAAAAAACAAACATGAACTGTTTAAAGGTGCACCATATTGAACACTTCCTGCTCCCCACCCGGGAGCAGTAATATACACAGTGCTCCTCCTTTTTCATAATAGTACACAAGGCCCCTACTGTCTGCCTGCGTCTCCGTCCCCCCACTTCTCACCCATCCCCACGACCACCCCATAACACCATCGGAACCGTGCCAGTCGCACTTTCTCCTCCTGCGTCTCCTACTGTGTCTAGTTGTGTCTCGCCGTCCCTGACTTGTTTAACCGCCTGCGACCTCTCGATCCCTCTCGCCGGGTTCCCGTACCTGTCTCTGCGGCCCCCTCTACAAGACAGTGCCGCCCCCCTACTCCCATTATTCTCACATCTTGCCATCAGACATACCCCAACAACAATATACCAGTTGCGTCTTTTCTTGACCATCTACTTCTACTAATTGTTGATTCCCTAAACATTTCCAACTATGGACATTCTAACATACCTTTATGATCTGGCCGAGGTAATTGGTTCATTATTTTATTTGAACTTTTAGAGCTAGGAGGTCTAGGATCCAAGAAAAAAAAATTAAACCCTAATAACCCAAAAAATTTCTAAATCTAATTTTCTGAATTTTCAGCCAGTCCCATCCACCTCCCGTCACCATCAATCCCTCAAGGAGCAGCACCAACTCTTCCAGCTAGCAGCCGGTTCAACAGATTTGGGTGTCTACATCGACAAACTTGTCGAACACCTTGTTGTCAATTCCACAGTTCAGCAGCAACAGAAGGTATGGAATCTTAAATTTGAAAAAAAAAACAAAAATCTCAATCCTACCGTATTCCAGGTGGCCGCCGCTGCCGCCGCTGCTGCTCAGGCCGCTCAGGCCGCCGTAGTCGCAACGGCCCAGATGAGAAAAGCCGCTAGTGTTCCAGCAACGACCTCACCGGATCCACCACTCAGCTACACTCAGATCAACTGTCTGGAAAACGTGCACCGCCTTCTGAAATCCCAATCTCGACCGGAAAGCCCAGCCAAGCAAGACGAGCCGTTCGATGAGAAGTGAGTTTTGGAATTTTGGAACTAAAAAAATGTAGAAGATGACCTAGAAATTCCTGGGTGGTCCTTCAACTCTAGGGATGGTAGTGGTAAACACTTTTGGGGGGTACCACCAGCCACCCCCCTTCTTGTCTCTCTTCTCGGGGAGGGGGTGGTCACTGTGTCAAAACAAACGCATTATCTATCTCCGAGAGAACGTTCGTTCGTCGGCACGGGCGGGGACCAAGGATAAACAACAACAAAAACATAGTGTCTTATCTTATTGGGCAAGATATAAACATTTTTTAAACATTTTTTTCTATTTCAGGAAGTACCCACCACAAGCTCAATTGACACGAGAAGCATTGACTCTTCACACGAAACGATTCGAGGATGAGTACAAGGACACGTGGTGCAGGTAAGAGCTTTGGGCAAGAGTTGGGCAAGCCTTGGGCAAACTCCCATCACATCATTCTACCACTTTCTTTCTTTCTTTGTCAAGGCAGAAGCCCCTTTGACCTTCGGGAACAATACCCCATTGTCTGTTTCGTCTTCTGAAGCCTTCACGTCTTCTGAATAAAAAAAATTTGGTCAGCGTTCTCGAAACCAGTTACTACTGTCCCTGTCCCTCCTAGACAAAGCTTGTTAAACAATAAGAAACAGTAGAAAGAAGAAGACGTGCTTCTTCTACTTCTTCTTGCGGTCTTCTGAAGAAGGGGGTATTGTTTCGTAGTAATTTTTACACAAATAGAGAGAGGCACATGAAAGAACAAAAAGCTTTGACTACTTTTTCTCAATGTCAATTTCTCCCCACCAAAGGGAGTAATTAGAGAGAATACTTTCTATTTTCTGCAACATTTTTCAGTACTTAGAGGTCACAGGGTTCATGCAAAGCCCCCACAAGAAGCAGCAAAATCAACCTAGAACTATTCCAGACGCCTGAAACGACTAGCCGATGACGTGCCGAGCTCACCACCCGCCAAACAGCACCGACCATCCGGACCAACGCCGATTCACTGGTCCGCCACGAACAACCAACATCAGAACTATAGAACGATGGCGCCGAATCCACCACCACCACCAGGAAAGAACTATCAGGTTGGTAGTATTTTCAAAATTTTGAATTATTCATAAATTGAAATAGATAGCTCATAAAAATGTGCTATTGGTACCAAATTATTCAAAATTCAAAATAATGGGACCCTTAGCT
Organism: Caenorhabditis nigoni; assembly: GCA_027920645.1. Taxonomy (NCBI): domain Eukaryota; kingdom Metazoa; phylum Nematoda; class Chromadorea; order Rhabditida; family Rhabditidae; genus Caenorhabditis; species Caenorhabditis nigoni. The sequence continues at coordinate 19,427,427 of CP115865.1, read as the reverse complement.
TTTGACTTTGAGCTCAATTATCTCGGCTCTCATGAGATATATGAAAAAGTTGTCAACTGATAAAATGTTCATGATATTACGATAAACAATTTATCAATTGACAAAATTTTGATAGCTTTCACGGGAGCTGAGATAATTGAGCTCAAACTTTGAAGTTTTCCATTTTTTTCACCCTTTTCCTCATTCCTCATTCATTCCAGATCACCTACACCCCACTCGACGACCCAACGGACCAAAAATCCACCAACACCAAGTCCGACGTAGAAAACAGCACCGTCTACCCGATCTCAGGCTCCAAGTTCTCCACCCCAATGAGGTTATCGATTGACGGTGGTGCCTCAACGCCTCCTCCACTCGTTCAACGTCTTCTGATGCCACGTGGCGCCACGTCGACAGGCGGAGCATCGCCAACGTCTGGCACTAACTCGCCGCCCACTTTCCCCAAAACCTCATCCTCATCGTCTCTCCTAATGCTACGGGATACTCAGAATTGATTCTTCTTTGTTTAGGCTTACTCTCATTTTTGTTTTTTTTTCTTATTTTTTTTTGTTTTTTTTTCTTCTTATTGGTCTTTTAAAAGCTACCCGGATGTCTTTCAAATCGCTCTCGATCACCGGTGCATCGACACCTTTTTTCCCATTTTTTGTCTCTCTCACTACCCGACCCCCCAAAAAACTGTCTAGTTTTTTACCAGTCTTTCATTTTGGTATTTTTTCTAATAGAAAAAGTTGATCCTGAAATTTCATAATCTATAATATAGGGTTTTCCAATTTCTCTCGAAATTTCTGAAATCAACTTTTTCTTGGAACATCCCAGTGCATGGGAGTTCTCGTCCCCTGTCCCCCAACAAGCCCCGCCCATTTTTTCCATCCCATTCTTCCAAAAAATCCGATTATGTGCAATGATTTTTCCCCACACCGTTTCCTGCCTTTTTTTGAATTTTTTTCTTCCATAGATTCTCATTTTCGCCCCGCCCCTTTTCCCCTTTTTCCCGCCTAAAACGCCCCAACTGCCCACAGCCAAAATTGATTCGAGACTCTTTTTCTTTATTTTTCCAATTTCAAAATTGTATGTGTGTTGAGTGTATATTACTATATATAAATTATTGGTGACTTCTGATTTTTAAATACATTTTGAAAATCGTTTTTATATCTGGCTTATGGATATCTGGAGAATATTTGAAATTTCAATTTAAAAAAAAATTGAAAATGGAATTTGAAGCACCTGAAATTCTAGAAAATGCGGAAAATTGAAGCTTCAAAATTTCCCTGGAATACCGTAAACTCTATGAGAATCCTTCTCAAACTGTCAACTTCAAGCCCATGTATCTAATTTTCTATGAGAGTTATCAAAAAGTGTTCAACTGACAAAATGTTGCTGATATTATGATAAACAATCTGTCAGTTGACCGCTTTTTGATATCTTTAACAAGAATGAAGATATATGAGTTCAAAGTTGATGGCTTGGGTCACCCAAGTTGGGCGGCCTTCTCTTAGAGTGTTTACGATATATGTAGCAACTGCGCTCTATTGGACAAAAGACACCTGTATTTGAGACCTATTTCTATTTCTCATGACCCGGCGGCGAGTAGCTGAAGTATACCTTTATTTTTTTTATCCGTGGTAGATCATTTCTCTTTTTTCCCCCTTACGTTTTAATAGAATTTGATCTACTCTAGGTGATAATCAAAATCCATTGTAGATCATTATCATCATCTCTTTTCTTCTTTTTTCCTCTTTTTTTTTGAATATGTAGGAATTTGCACAAGTCTCAATTTCAGAATTTGACTTACTAAAAAAGAAATGTTTTCTATTGTTTCTCTACTACAAGAAATACAGCAACCCTCAAATTCCAGGTGCTCAACCACGTTGGTCCATACCTCGTTCTTCCAGCCAGCGGATTCTGGATGGACGGTACCAGCTCTCATCCTTCGGAATGGTCATTGGATCTCAGTTCGGATAAGGCTATTCAACAGTTTCGAGATTTTCAAACTGAAAACTGATGGGTCGAGTTGTCGGAAAGCAGAAAGCAGATTATGCCAAATGTAGGTTTGATTTGTTTTAAGAGCCGGCTCTAACCAAGCCAAAGTGGAATTCCAACAAAAAAAACCAAAAAACATTTTGCTATGCTGAGATTCTTAGACTTTGAGATTTTGAAATTCTGAGATTCTGAAATTCAGAGATTCTGAGATTCTGAGATTCTGAGTTTTTGAGATTCTGAGATTCTGAGATTCTGAGATTCTGAGATTCTGAGATTCTGAGATTCTGAGATTCTGAGATTCTGAGATTCTGAGATTCTGAGATTCTGAGATTCTGAGATTCTGAGATTCTGAGATTCTGAGATTCTGAGATTCTGAGATTCTGAGATTCTGAGATTCTGAGATTCTGAGATTCTGAGATTCTGAGATTCTGAGATTCTGAGATTCTGAAATTCTGAGATTCTGAGATTCTGAAATTCTGAGATTTTGAGATTTTGAGATTTTGAGATTCTGGGATTCTGAGATTCTGAGATTCTGAGATTCTGAGATTCTGAGATTCTGAGCTTCTGAGATTCTGAGATTCTGAGATTCTGAGATTCTGAGATTCTGAGATTCTGAGATTCTGAGATTCTGAGATTCTGAGATTCTGAGATTCTGAGATTCTGAGATTCTGAGATTCTGAGATTCTGAGATTCTGAGATTCTGAGATTCTGAGATTCTGAGATTCTGAGATTCTGAGATTCTGAGATTCTGAGATTCTGAGATTCTGAGATTCTGAGATTCTGAGATTCTGAGATTCTGAGATTCTGAGATTCTGAGATTCTGAGATTCTGAGGTTCTGAAATTCTGAGAATCTGAGATTCTGAGATTCTGAGATTCTGAGATTCTGAGATTCTGAGATTCTGAGGTTCTGAGATTCAGAGATTCTGAGATTCTGGGATTCTGAGATTCTGAAATTCTGAAAATCTGAGATTCTGAGATTCTGAGATTCTGAGATTCTGAGATTCTGAGTTTCTGAGATTCTGAGTTTCTGAGATTCTGAGATTCCGAGTTTCTGAGATTCTGAGATTCTGGCTTCTTTCTCCGTTTTCCCCTATTTCTCTTGTCAAGCCACATCTTTCTTTTCGCTGGTTGTATTGCTCCGGTCATTTAGAGCTTTAATTCATTCCATTTTTTAATTTTAATAGGAAAAACGGAAAATTTTTTGTTGATTTCAATTGGATATCGCCAAATATGCGTTCGCCTTGTCTAGACCCAATCCTCCCGAAATCATGATAAGATCTATTCGACCTTCCCTCGAGCACATTGCATTGCCGATCCATCGTTATTGATTTTTCCTTCTTTCTTCCCCCTCTCTCTTTTTTCCCTTTTTTCTTTTATTTCGCTTTTGTTCTCGTTTTTTCAACAATTTTCCCTGTTAAAAAACGAATGAGTGTTCATTAGAAAATTTTCTGGGTTCAAAAAGTATTCAATTTTTTTTTTCAAACTCATGTGTTTTTTTTACAAATTTCTGTGTTAAAAAACGAACTATTAGAAGAGCTGACCCTTCTATTTTTCCAAGGTACCTCTGGAGGGCCTCCTATTTTACAGATCCCTCCTGGAGAGCCGTTCTATTAGAGGGGCCCTTATAATACAGGTCTTCGGCAATTGAATTCCATATTTCTTCTCTTTTTTTCATGCTTTTTATAGCGTTTTTTTTACCTCGGAAAATGCTAGGTATCTTCTTCAAGTATTGTTGAAAATTTCCAGGTTCCCAAATCGGCGCTTACCACTACACATCAGCTGTCACCCACCCATTCAGTGGCTTTCCAAGCAGTTCGATAGAAACAAAAGGTAGATTATAATGTAAAAATAAACTTCAAACCATCAATTCCGCTTCAGAGCTGCCCATCGTCCGTTCGTGGAAGGAACTCGCCGAAACAAAAAGCCGAAGAGAATCAATTTCGAAAAGCCACAGGAGAGTCACAAGAATTCCAATTTGTTGTTTCCGGGATGACGAGAATTGGGAAGATGGTCCAATAAAAATGTTATCAACATGAGGTAAGTTGAGGTTCTACAGCGCTGGGCAAAAAAAAATACCCGCATTTTGGTTCCGAATTATCTCAATTCTTGTGGAATATATCAGGAAGTTGTAAACTGATAACTTATTAATCATATTATCAGCAATATTTTGATAGTTGACCACTTTTGGTATCTTTCACAGTAATTGAGATAAATGTGCTCAAAGTTGGGTGGGCTAACATTAGAGAAAATAGGGTGAATAGGAGTTTTCAAATTCTTTAATTTCAGAAACAAGTCAATTCAAGTAGTTCGGAGGGACCAGGAGACGAGGAGAAGCAAACAAGACACGCGCCAGGATATGGATCGGGCGGAGAACAGCTGAAGATAATAATTATTATTTTGATAACTGTCTACGATTAGGTGTTTATCTTTATCAGTCTAGGCCTTAATGTTCCTGTGTTCCCCTTCACTAGTTTTAAGCCATTTTAGTTCCTCATATCTCAAATCTCCCCGAACTTTTAGCATCCTTTTCTTGAATCTACAGTAGTCCTCCTCCCTCTAGCATTCGATTCTGTCCATTGATTATCTACCGGTCCTTGGGATTCGTCTCATTGGAACTGAGCACTGTTCTTGGATAGATGAGAATGATATCCTTCTGAGATGTTAGACTATTTTAGTATCCTTTTCTTGAATCTACAGTAGTTCTCCTCCCTCTAGCATTCGATTCTGTCCATTGATTATCTACCGGTCCTTGGGATTCGTCTCATTGGAACTGAGCACTGTTCTTGGATAGATGAGAATGACACCCTTCCTAGATTTTAGACAAGTTTAGTATCCTTTTCTTGAATCTACAGTAGTTCTCCTCCCTCTAGCATTCGATTCTGTCCATTGATTATCTACCGGTCCTTGGGATTCGTCTCATTGGAACTGAGCACTGTTCTTGGATAGATGAGAATGATATCCTTCTGAGATTTTAGACAATTTTAGTATCCTTTTCTTGAATCTACAGTAGTTCTCCTCCCTCTAGCATTCGATTCTGTCCATTGATTATCTACCGGTCCTTGGGATTCGTCTCATTGGAACTGAGCACTGTTCTTGGATAGATGAGAATGATATCCTTCTGAGATTTTAGACTATTTTAGTATCCTTTTCTTGAATCTACAGTAGTCCTCCTCCCTCTAGCATTCGATTCTGTCCATTGATTATCTACCGGTCCTTGGGATTCGTCTCATTGGAACTGAGCACTGTTCTTGGATAGATGAGAATGATATCCTTCTGAGATTTTAGACTATTTTAGTATCCTTTTCTTGAATCTACAGTAGTTCTCCTCCCTCTAGCATTCGATTCTGTCCATTGATTATCTACCGGTCCTTGGGATTCGTCTCATTGGAACTGAGCACTGTTCTTGGATAGATGAGAATGATATCCTTCTGAGATTTTAGACTATTTTAGTATCCTTTTCTTGAATCTACAGTAGTTCTCCTCCCTCTAGCATTCGATTCTGTCCATTGATTATCTACCGGTCCTTGGGATTCGTCTCATTGGAACTGAGCACTGTTCTTGGATAGATGAGAATGATATCCTTCTGAGATGTTAGACTATTTTAGTATCCTTTTCTTGAATCTACAGTAGTTCTCCTCCCTCTAGCATTCGATTCTGTCCATTGATTATCTACCGGTCCTTGGGATTCGTCTCATTGGAACTGAGCACTGTTCTTGGATAGATGAGAATGATATCCTTCTGAGATTTTAGACTATTTTAGTATCCTTTTCTTGAATCTACAGTAGTCCTCCTCCCTCTAGCATTCGATTCTGTCCATTGATTATCTACCGGTCCTTGGGATTCGTCTCATTGGAACTGAGCACTGTTCTTGGATAGATGAGAATGATATCCTTCTGAGATGTTAGACTATTTTAGTATCCTTTTCTTGAATCTACAGTAGTCCTCCTCCCTCTAGCATTCGATTCTGTCCATTGATTATCTACCGGTCCTTGGGATTCGTCTCATTGGAACTGAGCACTGTTCTTGGATAGATGAGAATGATATCCTTCTGAGATGTTAGACTATTTTAGTATCCTTTTCTTGAATCTACAGTAGTCCTCCTCCCTCTAGCATTCGATTCTGTCCATTGATTATCTACCGGTCCTTGGGATTCGTCTCATTGGAACTGAGCACTGTTCTTGGATAGATGAGAATGATATCCTTCTGAGATTTTAGACTATTTTAGTATCCTTTTCTTGAATCTACAGTAGTTCTCCTCCCTCTAGCATTCGATTCTGTCCATTGATTATCTACCGGTCCTTGGGATTCGTCTCATTGGAACTGAGCACTGTTCTTGGATAGATGAGAATGATATCCTTCTGAGATTTTAGACTATTTTAGTATCCTTTTCTTGAATCTACAGTAGTCCTCCTCCCTCTAGCATTCGATTCTGTCCATTGATTATCTACCGGTCCTTGGGATTCGTCTCATTGGAACTGAGCACTGTTCTTGGATAGATGAGAATGACACCCTTCCTAGATTTTAGACAATTTTAGTATCCTTTTCTTGAATCTACAGTAGTCCTCCTCCCTCTAGCATTCGATTCTGTCCATTGATTATCTACCGGTCCTTGGGATTCGTCTCATTGGAACTGAGCACTGTTCTTGGATAGATGAGAATGATATCCTTCTGAGATTTTAGACTATTTTAGTATCCTTTTCTTGAATCTACAGTAGTCCTCCTCCCTCTAGCATTCGATTCTGTCTATTGATTATCTACCGGTCCTTGGGATTCGTCTCATTGGAACTGAGCACTGTTCTTGGATAGATGAGAATGATATCCTTCTGAGATTTTAGACTATTTTAGTATCCTTTTCTTGAATCTACAGTAGTTCTCCTCCCTCTAGCATTCGATTCTGTCCATTGATTATCTACCGGTCCTTGGGATTCGTCTCATTGGAACTGAGCACTGTTCTTGGATAGATGAGAATGATATCCTTCTGAGATTTTAGACTATTTTAGTATCCTTTTCTTGAATCTACAGTAGTCCTCCTCCCTCTAGCATTCGATTCTGTCCATTGATTATCTACCGGTCCTTGGGATTCGTCTCATTGGAACTGAGCACTGTTCTTGGATAGATGAGAATGACACCCTTCCTAGATTTTAGACAATTTTAGTATCCTTTTCTTGAATCTACAGTAGTCCTCCTCCCTCTAGCATTCGATTCTGTCCATTGATTATCTACCGGTCCTTGGGATTCGTCTCATTGGAACTGAGCACTGTTCTTGGATAGATGAGAATGATATCCTTCTGAGATTTTAGACTATTTTAGTATCCTTTTCTTGAATCTACAGTAGTCCTCCTCCCTCTAGCATTCGATTCTGTCTATTGATTATCTACCGGTCCTTGGGATTCGTCTCATTGGAACTGAGCACTGTTCTTGGATAGATGAGAATGATATCCTTCTGAGATTTTAGACTATTTTAGTATCCTTTTCTTGAATCTACAGTAGTTCTCCTCCCTCTAGCATTCGATTCTGTCCATTGATTATCTACCGGTCCTTGGGATTCGTCTCATTGGAACTGAGCACTGTTCTTGGATAGATGAGAATGATATCCTTCTGAGATTTTAGACTATTTTAGTATCCTTTTCTTGAATCTACAGTAGTCCTCCTCCCTCTAGCATTCGATTCTGTCCATTGATTATCTACCGGTCCTTGGGATTCGTCTCATTGGAACTGAGCACTGTTCTTGGATAGATGAGAATGACACCCTTCCTAGATTTTAGACAATTTTAGTATCCTTTTCTTGAATCTACAGTAGTCCTCCTCCCTCTAGCATTCGATTCTGTCCATTGATTATCTACCGGTCCTTGGGATTCGTCTCATTGGAACTGAGCACTGTTCTTGGATAGATGAGAATGATATCCTTCTGAGATTTTAGACTATTTTAGTATCCTTTTCTTGAATCTACAGTAGTCCTCCTCCCTCTAGCATTCGATTCTGTCTATTGATTATCTACCGGTCCTTGGGATTCGTCTCATTGGAACTGAGCACTGTTCTTGGATAGATGAGAATGATATCCTTCTGAGATTTTAGACTATTTTAGTATCCTTTTCTTGAATCTACAGTAGTTCTCCTCCCTCTAGCATTCGATTCTGTCCATTGATTATCTACCGGTCCTTGGGATTCGTCTCATTGGAACTGAGCACTGTTCTTGGATAGATGAGAATGATATCCTTCTGAGATTTTAGACTATTTTAGTATCCTTTTCTTGAATCTACAGTAGTCCTCCTCCCTCTAGCATTCGATTCTGTCCATTGATTATCTACCGGTCCTTGGGATTCGTCTCATTGGAACTGAGCACTGTTCTTGGATAGATGAGAATGACACCCTTCCTGAGATTTTAGACAATTTTAGTATCCTTTTCTTGAATCTACAGTAGTCCTCCTCCCTCTAGCATTCGATTCTGTCCATTGATTATCTACCGGTCCTTGGGATTCGTCTCATTGGAACTGAGCACTGTTCTTGGATAGATGAGAATGATATCCTTCTGAGATTTTAGACTATTTTAGTATCCTTTTCTTGAATCTACAGTAGTCCTCCTCCCTCTAGCATTCGATTCTGTCCATTGATTATCTACCGGTCCTTGGGATTCGTCTCATTGGAACTGAGCACTGTTCTTGGATAGATGAGAATGATATCCTTCTGAGATTTTAGACTATTTTAGTATCCTTTTCTTGAATCTACAGTAGTTCTCCTCCCTCTAGCATTCGATTCTGTCCATTGATTATCTACCGGTCCTTGGGATTCGTCTCATTGGAACTGAGCACTGTTCTTGGATAGATGAGAATGATATCCTTCTGAGATTTTAGACTATTTTAGTATCCTTTTCTTGAATCTACAGTAGTTCTCCTCCCTCTAGCATTCGATTCTGTCCATTGATTATCTACCGGTCCTTGGGATTCGTCTCATTGGAACTGAGCACTGTTCTTGGATAGATGAGAATGATATCCTTCTGAGATGTTAGACTATTTTAGTATCCTTTTATTGAATCTACAGTAGTTCTCCTCCCTCTAGCATTCGATTCTGTCCATTGATTATCTACCGGTCCTTGGGATTCGTCTCATTGGAACTGAGCACTGTTCTTGGATAGATGAGAATGATATCCTTCTGAGATTTTAGACTATTTTAGTATCCTTTTCTTGAATCTACAGTAGTCCTCCTCCCTCTAGCATTCGATTCTGTCCATTGATTATCTACCGGTCCTTGGGATTCGTCTCATTGGAACTGAGCACTGTTCTTGGATAGATGAGAATGATATCCTTCTGAGATTTTAGACTATTTTAGTATCCTTTTCTCGAATCTACAGTAGTCCTCCTCCCTCTAGCATTCGATTCTGTCCATTGATTATCTACCGGTCCTTGGGATTCGTCTCATTGGAACTGAGCACTGTTCTTGGATAGATGAGAATGATATCCTTCTGAGATGTTAGACTATTTTAGTATCCTTTTCTTGAATCTACAGTAGTCCTCCTCCCTCTAGCATTCGATTCTGTCCATTGATTATCTACCGGTCCTTGGGATTCGTCTCATTGGAACTGAGCACTGTTCTTGGATAGATGAGAATGATATCCTTCTGAGATTTTAGACTATTTTAGTATCCTTTTCTTGAATCTACAGTAGTCCTCCTCCCTCTAGCATTCGATTCTGTCCATTGATTATCTACCGGTCCTTGGGATTCGTCTCATTGGAACTGAGCACTGTTCTTGGATAGATGAGAATGACACCCTTCCTAGATTTTAGACAATTTTAGTATCCTTTTCTTGAATCTACAGTAGTCCTCCTCCCTCTAGCATTCGATTCTGTCCATTGATTATCTACCGGTCCTTGGGATTCGTCTCATTGGAACTGAGCACTGTTCTTGGATAGATGAGAATGACACCCTTCCTAGATTTTAGACTATTTTAGTATCCTTTTCTTGAATCTACAGTAGTCCTCCTCCCTCTAGCATTCGATTCTGTCCATTGATTATCTACCGGTCCTTGGGATTCGTCTCATTGGAACTGAGCACTGTTCTTGGATAGATGAGAATGATATCCTTCTGAGATGTTAGACTATTTTAGTATCCTTTTCTTGAATCTACAGTAGTCCTCCTCCCTCTAGCATTCGATTCTGTCCATTGATTATCTACCGGTCCTTGGGATTCGTCTCATTGGAACTGAGCACTGTTCTTGGATAGATGAGAATGATATCCTTCTGAGATTTTAGACTATTTTAGTATCCTTTTCTTGAATCTACAGTAGTCCTCCTCCCTCTAGCATTCGATTCTGTTCATCTACCGGTCCTTGGGATTCGTCCCATTGGAACTGAGCACTGTTCTTGGATAGATGAGAATGATATCCTTCTGAGATTTTAGACAATTTTAGTATCCTTTTCTTGAATCTACAGTAGTCCTCCTCCCTCTAGCATTCGATTCTGTCCATTGATTACCTACCGGTCCTTGGGATTCGTCTCATTGGAACTGAGCACTGTTCTTGGATAGATGAGAATGACACCCTTCTGAGATTTTAGACAATTTTAGTATCCTTTTCTTGAATCTACAGTAGTCCTCCTCCCTCTAGCATTCGATTCTGTCCATTGATTACCTACCGGTCCTTGGGATTCGTCTCATTGGAACTGAGCACTGTTCTTGGATAGATGAGAATGACACCCTTCCTAGATTTTAGACAATTTTAGTATCCTTTTCTTGAATCTACAGTAGTTCTCCTCCCTCTAGCATTCGATTCTGTCCATTGATTATCTACCGGTCCTTGGGATTCGTCTCATTGGAACTGAGCACTGTTCTTGGATAGATGAGAATGATATCCTTCTGAGATTTTAGACAATTTTAGTATCCTTTTCTTGAATCTACAGTAGTCCTCCTCCCTCTAGCATTCGATTCTGTTCATTAATGATCTACCGGTCCTTGGGATTCGTCCCATTGGAACTGAGCACTGTTCTTGGATAGATGAGAATGATATCCTTCTGAGATTTTAGACTATTTTAGTATCCTTTTCTTGAATCTACAGTAGTCCTCCTCCCTCTAGCATTCGATTCTGTCCATTAATTATCTACCGGTCCTTGGGATTCGTCTCATTGGAACTGAGCACTGTTCTTGGATAGATGAGAATGACACCCTTCTGAGATTTTAGACTATTTTAGTATCCTTTTCTTGAATCTACAGTAGTCCTCCTCCCTCTAGCATTCGATTCTGTCCATTAATTATCTACCGGTCCTTGGGATTCGTCCCATTGGAACTGAGCACTGTTCTTGGATAGATGAGAATGATATCCTTCTGAGATTTTAGACTATTTTAGTATCCTTTTCTTGAATCTACAGTAGTCCTCCTCCCTCTAGCATTCGATTCTGTCCATTAATTATCTACCGGTCCTTGGGATTCGTCTCATTGGAACTGAGCACTGTTCTTGGATAGATGAGAATGACACCCTTCTGAGATTTTAGACAATTTTAGTATCCTTTTCTTGAATCTACAGTAGTCCTCCTCCCTCTAGCATTCGATTCTGTCCATTGATTACCTACCGGTCCTTGGGATTCGTCTCATTGGAACTGAGCACTGTTCTTGGATAGATGAGAATGACACCCTTCCTAGATTTTAGACAATTTTAGTATCCTTTTCTTGAATCTACAGTAGTTCTCCTCCCTCTAGCATTCGATTCTGTCCATTGATTATCTACCGGTCCTTGGGATTCGTCTCATTGGAACTGAGCACTGTTCTTGGATAGATGAGAATGATATCCTTCTGAGATTTTAGACAATTTTAGTATCCTTTTCTTGAATCTACAGTAGTCCTCCTCCCTCTAGCATTCGATTCTGTTCATTAATGATCTACCGGTCCTTGGGATTCGTCCCATTGGAACTGAGCACTGTTCTTGGATAGATGAGAATGATATCCTTCTGAGATTTTAGACTATTTTAGTATCCTTTTCTTGAATCTACAGTAGTCCTCCTCCCTCTAGCATTCGATTCTGTCCATTAATTATCTACCGGTCCTTGGGATTCGTCTCATTGGAACTGAGCACTGTTCTTGGATAGATGAGAATGACACCCTTCTGAGATTTTAGACTATTTTAGTATCCTTTTCTTGAATCTACAGTAGTCCTCCTCCCTCTAGCATTCGATTCTGTCCATTAATTATCTACCGGTCCTTGGGATTCGTCCCATTGGAACTGAGCACTGTTCTTGGATAGATGAGAATGATATCCTTCTGAGATTTTAGACTATTTTAGTATCCTTTTCTTGAATCTACAGTAGTCCTCCTCCCTCTAGCATTCGATTCTGTCCATTAATTATCTACCGGTCCTTGGGATTCGTCTCATTGGAACTGAGCACTGTTCTTGGATAGATGAGAATGACACCCTTCTGAGATTTTAGACTATTTTAGTATCCTTTTCTTGAATCTACAGTAGTCCTCCTCCCTCTAGCATTCGATTCTGTCCATTAATTATCTACCGGTCCTTGGGATTCGTCTCATTGGAACTGAGCACTGTTCTTGGATAGATGAGAATGACACCCTTCTGAGATTTTAGACTATTTTAGTATCCTTTTCTTGAATCTACAGTAGTCCTCCTCCCTCTAGCATTCGATTCTGTCCATTGATTATCTACCGGTCCTTGGGATTCGTCTCATTGGAACTGAGCACTGTTCTTGGATAGATGAGAATGACACCCTTCTGAGATTTTAGACTATTTTAGTATCCTTTTCTTGAATCTACAGTAGTCCTCCTCCCTCTAGCATTCGATTCTGTCCATTAATTATCTACCGGTCCTTGGGATTCGTCCCATTGGAACTGAGCACTGTTCTTGGATAGATGAGAATGATATCCTTCTGAGATTTTAGACTATTTTAGTATCCTTTTCTTGAATCTACAGTAGTCCTCCTCCCTCTAGCATTCGATTCTGTTCATTAATGATCTACCGGTCCTTGGGATTCGTCCCTTGGAACTGAGCACTGTTCTTGGATAGATGAGAATGATATCCTTCTGAGATTTTAGACTATTTTAGTATCCTTTTCTTGAATCTACAGTAGTCCTCCTCCCTCTAGCATTCGATTCTGTCCATTGATTATCTACCGGTCCTTGGGATTCGTCTCATTGGAACTGAGCACTGTTCTTGGATAGATGAGAATGATATCCTTCTGAGATTTTAGACTATTTTAGTATCCTTTTCTTGAATCTACAGTAGTCCTCCTCCCTCTAGCATTCGATTCTGTCCATTGATTATCTACCGGTCCTTGGGATTCGTCTCATTGGAACTGAGCACTGTTCTTGGATAGATGAGAATGATAACCTTCCTAGATTTTAGACAATTTTAGTATCTTTTTCTTGAATCTACAGTAGTCCTTCTTACTCTAGCATTTGATTCTGTCTATTAATTATCTACCGGTCCTTGGGATTCGTCTCATTGGAACTGAGCACTGTTCTTGGATAGATGAGAATGATATCCTTCTGAGATTTTAGACTATTTTAGTATCCTTTTCTTGAATCTACAGTAGTCCTCCTCCCTCTAGCATTCGATTCTGTCCATTGATTATCTACCGGTCCTTGGGATTCGTCTCATTGGAACTGAGCACTGTTCTTGGATAGATGAGAATGATAACCTTCCTAGATTTTAGACAATTTTAGTATCTTTTTCTTGAATCTACAGTAGTCCTTCTTACTCTAGCATTTGATTCTGTCTATTAATTATCTACCGGTCCTTGGGATTCGTCTCATTGGAACTGAGCACTGTTCTTGGATAGATGAGAATGATATCCTTCTGAGATTTTAGACTATTTTAGTATCCTTTTCTTGAATCTACAGTAGTCCTCCTCCCTCTAGCATTCGATTCTGTCCATTGATTATCTACCGGTCCTTGGGATTCGTCTCATTGGAACTGAGCACTGTTCTTGGATAGATGAGAATGATATCCTTCTGAGATTTTAGACTATTTTAGTATCCTTTTCTTGAATCTACAGTAGTCCTCCTCCCTCTAGCATTCGATTCTGTCCATTGATTATCTACCGGTCCTTGGGATTCGTCTCATTGGAACTGAGCACTGTTCTTGGATAGATGAGAATGACACCCTTCCTAGATTTTAGACAATTTTAGTATCCTTTTCTTGAATCTACAGTAGTCCTCCTCCCTCTAGCATTCGATTCTGTCCATTGATTATCTACCGGTCCTTGGGATTCGTCTCATTGGAACTGAGCACTGTTCTTGGATAGATGAGAATGATATCCTTCTGAGATGTTAGACTATTTTAGTATCCTTTTCTTGAATCTACAGTAGTCCTCCTCCCTCTAGCATTCGATTCTGTCCATTGATTATCTACCGGTCCTTGGGATTCGTCTCATTGGAACTGAGCACTGTTCTTGGATAGATGAGAATGATATCCTTCTGAGATTTTAGACTATTTTAGTATCCTTTTCTTGAATCTACAGTAGTCCTCCTCCCTCTAGCATTCGATTCTGTTCATCTACCGGTCCTTGGGATTCGTCCCATTGGAACTGAGCACTGTTCTTGGATAGATGAGAATGATATCCTTCTGAGATTTTAGACAATTTTAGTATCCTTTTCTTGAATCTACAGTAGTCCTCCTCCCTCTAGCATTCGATTCTGTCCATTGATTATCTACCGGTCCTTGGGATTCGTCTCATTGGAACTGAGCACTGTTCTTGGATAGATGAGAATGACACCCTTCCTAGATTTTAGACAATTTTAGTATCCTTTTCTTGAATCTACAGTAGTTCTCCTCCCTCTAGCATTCGATTCTGTCCATTGATTATCTACCGGTCCTTGGGATTCGTCTCATTGGAACTGAGCACTGTTCTTGGATAGATGAGAATGATATCCTTCTGAGATTTTAGACTATTTTAGTATCCTTTTCTTGAATCTACAGTAGTCCTCCTCCCTCTAGCATTCGATTCTGTCCATTGATTATCTACCGGTCCTTGGGATTCGTCTCATTGGAACTGAGCACTGTTCTTGGATAGATGAGAATGACACCCTTCTGAGATTTTAGACTATTTTAGTATCCTTTTCTTGAATCTACAGTAGTCCTCCTCCCTCTAGCATTCGATTCTGTCCATTAATTATCTACCGGTCCTTGGGATTCGTCCCATTGGAACTGAGCACTGTTCTTGGATAGATGAGAATGATATCCTTCTGAGATTTTAGACAATTTTAGTATCCTTTTCTTGAATCTACAGTAGTCCTCCTCCCTCTAGCATTCGATTCTGTTCATTAATGATCTACCGGTCCTTGGGATTCGTCCCTTGGAACTGAGCACTGTTCTTGGATAGATGAGAATGATAACCTTCCTAGATTTTAGACAATTTTAGTATCTTTTTCTTGAATCTACAGTAGTCCTTCTTACTCTAGCATTTGATTCTGTCTATTAATTATCTACCGGTCCGTGACGTTTTTAGGAACTTTAGTATCATTTTCTAAAACCTTCGCTAGTTCTCCGCCTGATATATACGAAGTCCCAATCGATAATGAAACGGATATCGATCAAAGCCACAATTGATGATTCTAAAATTCGCTCTATCAAAAGATGATGCAATCCTATGAGTCATCCGAATGGAATTCGGGTGACCTTAGGAATGCCCAAGGAATACCCAACAAACAAGTAAGGGGTGCGGAACCCCTTACAATTTCTTCTTCGCTCTACTAAAAAAATGGAATCAAAAAAAGAATCGAAGATGTTGTTCCATCGAAACAACGGATCTCTTCTCTTCATTCATGCACGTCTGACGCTCTTATAATTATTTCGTTGTATAATTACATTCACCATTTATTCTTAATAAATACTTCGAAATCGACGGTCTCGAACCCTATAGAAGATAGGGTTCGGACACTTCTTTCATAAAAACGTTCTACGACCCATTTCTGAGCTATGTCTCTAAATTTCAAGCCCAAATCTCTTGTTTAAACAAAGTTAGAAGAATTTTTCTAAGCCTATACTTAAGCAAAATTTCGTCTACAGGCTTTCGTCCATAACTTTTGACAGAAAAGAGGTCTCGGACTGAAATTTAAATCCGATACCTAAAATTGAATGTAGAACATTTTCATAACAAAAAATCTCAAAAAATTAACACAATTTGTTTTGGTCGAAAAAAAAGCTAAGTCTAACATAAGGCATTTTTTTCGAAATCCCAAAAAAATGTTTTTTTGATTTTTTGTTATAAAAACGTTCTACATTCAATTTAAAGTTATTTCCCAAAATTTCAGGCCGAAACCTCTCATTTGAACAAAGTTATTAATGCTTTTTCTAAGCCTATAGTTAAGCCAAATTTCGGTTTCAGGCTTTTGTCTATAACTTTTGACAGAAAAGAGATCTCGGTTCGAAATTTGGATCCGGTACCTAAAATTGAATGTAGAACGTTTTCACAACAAAAAATCTCGAAAAATTAACAAAAATTTTTTTGGACGAAAAAAAAGCTAAGTCTAACATAAGGCATTTTTTTCGAAATCCCAAAAAAAAATATTTCTGATTTTTTGTTATAAAAACGTTCTACATTCAATTTAAAGTTATTTCCCAAAATTTCAGGCCCAAACCTCTCATTTGAACAAAGTTATTAATGCTTTTTCTAAGCCTATAGTTAAGCCAAAATTCGGTTTCAGGCTTTTGTCCATAACTTCTGATAGAGAAGAGATCGCGGTCTGAAATTTGGATCCGGTACTTAAAATTGAATGTAGAACGTTTTCTAACAAAAAATCTTTAAAAACTAACAAAAATTTTTTTGAACGAAAAAAAAGCTAAGTCTAACATAAGGCATTTTTTTCGAAATCCCAAAAAAAATTATTTCTGATTTTTTGTTATAAAAACGTTCTACATTCAATTTAAAGTTATTTCCCAAAATTTCAGGCCGAAACCTCTCATTTGAACAAAGTTATTAATGCTTTTTCTAAGCCTATAGTTAAGCCAAATTTAGGTTTCAGGCTTTTGTCTATAACTTTTGACAGAAAAGAGATCTCGGTTTGAAATTTGGATCCGGTACCTAAAATTGAATGTAGAACGTTTTCACAACAAAAAATCTCGAAAAATTAACAAAAATTTTTTTGGACGAAAAAAAAGCTAAGTCTAACATAAGGCATTTTTTTCGAAATCCCAAAAATAAGTTTTTTTGATTTTTTGTTATATAAACGTTCTACATTCAATTTAAAGTTATTTCCCAAAATTTCAGGCCGAAACCTCTCATTTGAACAAAGTTATTAATGCTTTTTCTAAGCCTATAGTTAAGCCAAATTTAGGTTTCAGGCTTTTGTCTATAACTTTTGACAGAAAAGAGATCTCGGTTTGAAATTTGGATCCGGTACCTAAAATTGAATGTAGAACGTTTTCACAACAAAAAATCTCGAAAAATTAACAAAAATTTTATTGGACGAAAAAAAAGCTAAGTCTAACATAAGGCATTTTTTTCGAAATCCCAAAAATAAGTTTTTTTGATTTTTTGTTATATAAACGTTCTACATTCAATTTAAAGTTATTTCCCAAAATTTCAGGCCGAAACCTCTCATTTGAACAAAGTTATTAATGCTTTTTCTAAGCCTATAGTTAAGCCGAATTTCGGTTTCAGGCTTTTGTCTATAACTTTTGACAGAAAAGAGATCTCGGTTTGAAATTTGGATCCGGTACCTAAAATTGAATGTAGAACGTTTTCACAACAAAAAATCTCGAAAAATTAACAAAAATTTTATTGGACGAAAAAAAAGCTAAGTCTAACATAAGGCATTTTTTTTCGAAATCCCAAAAAAAAGTTTTTTTGATTTTTTGTTATAAAAACGTTCTACATTCAATTTAAAGTTATTTCCCAAAATTTCAGGCCGAAACCTCTCATTTGAACAAAGTTATTAATGCTTTTTCTAAGCCTATAGTTAAGCCAAATTTCGGTTTCAGGCTTTTGTCTATAACTTTTGACAGAAAAGAGATCTCGGTTTGAAATTTGGATCCGGTACCTGAAATTGAATGTAGAACGTTTTCACAACAAAAAATCTCGAAAAATTAACAAAAATATTTTTGGACGAAAAAAAAGCTAAGTCTAACATAAGGCATTTTTTTCGAAATCCCAAAAAAAATTATTTCTGATTTTTTGTTATAAAAACGTTCTACATTCAATTTAAAGTTATTTCCCAAAATTTCAGGCCCAAACCTCTCATTTGAACAAAGTTATTAATGCTTTTTCTAAGCCTATAGTTAAGCCAAATTTCGGTTTCAGGCTTTTGTCTATAACTTTTGACAGAAAAGAGATCTCGGTTTGAAATTTGGATCCGGTACCTAAAATTGAATGTAGAACGTTTTCACAACAAAAAATCTCGAAAAATTAACAAAAATTTTTTTGGACGAAAAAAAAGCTAAGTCTAACATAAGGCATTTTTTTCGAAATCCCAAAAAAAATTATTTCTGATTTTTTGTTATAAAAACGTTCTACATTCAATTTAAAGTTATTTCCCAAAATTTCAGGCCGAAACCTCTCATTTGAACAAAGTTATTAATGCTTTTTCTAAGCCTATAGTTAAGCCAAATTTCGGTTTCAGGCTTTTGTCTATAACTTTTGACAGAAAAGAGATCTCGGTTTGAAATTTGGATCCGGTACCTAAAATTGAATGTAAAACGTTTTCACAACAAAAAATCTCGAAAAATTAACAAAAATTTTATTGGACGAAAAAAAAGCTAAGTCTAACATAAGGCATTTTTTTCGAAATCCCAAAAAAAATTATTTCTGATTATTTGTTATAAAAACGTTCTACATTCAATTTAAAGTTATTTCCCAAAATTTCAGGCCGAAACCTCTCATTTGAACAAAGTTATTAATGCTTTTTCTAAGCCTATAGTTAAGCCAAATTTAGGTTTCAGGCTTTTGTCTATAACTTTTGACAGAAAAGAGATCTCGGTTTGAAATTTGGATCCGGTACCTAAAATTGAATGTAGAACGTTTTCACAACAAAAAATCTCGAAAAATTAACAAAAATTTTTTTGGACGAAAAAAAAGCTAAGTCTAACATAAGGCATTTTTTTCGAAATCCCAAAAATAAGTTTTTTTGATTTTTTGTTATATAAACGTTCTACATTCAATTTAAAGTTATTTCCCAAAATTTCAGGCCGAAACCTCTCATTTGAACAAAGTTATTAATGCTTTTTCTAAGCCTATAGTTAAGCCGAATTTCGGTTTCAGGCTTTTGTCTATAACTTTTGACAGAAAAGAGATCTCGGTTTGAAATTTGGATCCGGTACCTAAAATTGAATGTAGAACGTTTTCACAACAAAAAATCTCGAAAAATTAACAAAAATTTTATTGGACGAAAAAAAAAGCTAAGTCTAACATAAGGCATTTTTTTTCGAAATCCCAAAAAAAATTATTTCTGATTTTTTGTTATAAAAACGTTCTACATTCAATTTAAAGTTATTTCCCAAAATTTCAGGCCGAAACCTCTCATTTGAACAAAGTTATTAATGCTTTTTCTAAGCCTATAGTTAAGCCAAATTTCGGTTTCAGGCTTTTGTCTATAACTTTTGACAGAAAAGAGATCTCGGTTTGAAATTTGGATCCGGTACCTAAAATTGAATGTAGAACGTTTTCACAACAAAAAATCTCGAAAAATTAACAAAAATTTTTTTGGACGAAAAAAAAGCTAAGTCTAACATAAGGCATTTTTTTTCGAAATCCCAAAAAAAAGTTTTTTTGATTTTTTGTTATATAAACGTTCTACATTCAATTTAAAGTTATTTCCCAAAATTTCAGGCCGAAACCTCTCATTTGAACAAAGTTATTAATGCTTTTTCTAAGCCTATAGTTAAGCCAAATTTCGGTTTCAGGCTTTTGTCTATAACTTTTGACAGAAAAGAGATCTCGGTTTGAAATTTGGATCCGGTACCTAAAATTGAATGTAGAACGTTTTCACAACAAAAAATCTCGAAAAATTAACAAAAATTTTTTTGGACGAAAAAAAAGCTAAGTCTAACATAAGGCATTTTTTTTCGAAATCCCAAAAAAAAAAGTTTTTGATTTTTTGTTATATAAACGTTCTAAATCCATTTTTAAGTTATGTGCCAAAATTTCAGGCCCAAAGCTATTATTTGAACAAAGTTATTAATGCTTTTTCTAAGCCTATAGTTAAGCCAAAATTCGGTTTCAGGCTTTTGTGCATAACTTCTGTAAGAGAAGAGATCTCGGTTCGGAATATGGATCCGCTGCTTAAAATCAAATGTAAAACGTTTTCATAACAAAAAATCTCAAAAAATTAACAAAATTTTTTTTTGGTCGAAAAAAAAGATAAGTCTAACATAAGGCATTTTTTTCAAAATCCCAAATAAAAGTTTTTCCGGTTTTTCGTTATAAAAATGTTGTACGTTTAATTTCAAGCTATGACTCAACATTGCAAGCTCAAATCTCTCGTTTTTACTAAGTTGTGGCCTAAATTATAAACGTTATCAAATTTCTGAAATAAAATTTTGACTTAAATCTGAAATTTTGTGCCATAGGTTGAAATTGAACAAAAAACTGAAATTCTTGAAGATGCTGAGAAAGATTTCTCAGAGTCTCCCGGAGCACTGTGAAATAACGGAGCATACCGTAAGCACGCTAATAGAGTGCCACCCAACAAAAACAACAACTATAAGCCATTTCCTGAATATGATATCAGAAAGTGATCAAGTTGCTGATATTATGGCAAACATTTTGCCAGTTAATCACTTTTTGATTTTTCTCACACGAAAGGAAGTATGTAAGCTCAAAGTGGACGGTTTGGGTGGCTTATTATCTGAAAAAACAACAATAACACATTTCAGGCCAAACCCAAACTATAGGGGTTCGACACCAACAAGATCGAAATATTTATTATTAGTAGTTTATGATGATAGTGATTATAGCAATATTTGAGATGTGGTCGGAAAATAGATATCCGTGGCTTCGATGGAACATCATCTTCGATTGGTTTCGCTTTGCTGCGACGGGTTCCATCCATTCCGTCTTCGATTAAGGATTAGTGATTGGATAGAGGACTAAGGAATACTGTAGATTTGAGAAAATGAAACTGAATTACTAAAAACGTCAGAATGATAACTTGAGAGGACTACTGTAGATTTAAGGCTAGAGATACTTAAATTATTTGAAGTGTAGGAAAGACAGCTTTCTCATCTATCCAAGAACAGTGCTCGAGTGTGGGGCGAACCCACGGAACGTTAGATCATTAATGGATAGAATCAATTGCTATCAGAATAAGGACTACTGTAGATTTAAAGATAGAGAATCTAAAATTACTTCTAATCTATGAAAGACAGCTCTATCATCTATCCATTAACAGTGCTCGAGTGTGGGGCGAACCCACGGAACGTTAGATCATTAATGGATAGAATCAATTGCTATCAGAATAAGGACTACTGTAGATTTAAAGATAGAGAATCTAAAATTACTTCTAATCTAGGAAAGACAGCTCTATCATCTATCCAAGAACAGTGCTCGAGTGTGGGACGAACCCACGGAACGTTAGATCATTAATGGATAGAATCAATTGCTATCAGAAGGAGGACTACTGTAAACTATAAGATAATCTAAAACTACTTCTAATCTAGGAAAGACAGCTCTATCATCTATCCATTAACAGTGCTCGAGTGTGGGGCGAACCCACGGAACGTTAGATCATTAATGGATAGAATCAATTGCTATCAGAATAAGGACTACTGTAGATTTAAAGATAGAGAATCTAAAATTACTTCTAATCTAGGAAAGACAGCTCTATCATCTATCCAAGAACAGTGCTCGAGTGTGGGGCGAACCCACGGAACGTTAGATCATTAATGGATAGAGTCAATTGCTATCAGAAGGAGGACTACTGTAAACTATAAGATAATCTAAAACTACTTCTAATCTAGGAAAGACAGCTCTATCATCTATCCAAAAACAGTGCTCGAGTGTGTGGCGAACCCACGGAACGTTAGATCATTAATGGATAGAATCAATTGCTATCAGAATAAGGACTACTGTAGATTTAAAGATGGAGAATCTAAAATTACTTCTAATCTAGGAAAGACAGCTCTATCATCTATCCAAGAACAGTGCTCGAGTGTGGGGCGAACCCACGAACGTTAGATCATTAATGGATAGAATCAATTGCTATCAGAAGGAGGACTACTGTAAACTATAATATAGAGAATCTAAATTGCTTAAAATCTAGGAAAGACAGCTTTCTCATCTATCCAAGAACAGTGCTCGAGTGTGGGGCGAACCCACGGAACGTTAGATCATTAATGGATAGAGTCAATTGCTCTCAGAAGAAGGACTACTGTAGATTTAAAGATAGAGAATCTAAAATTACTTCTAATCTAGGAAAGACAGCTTTCTCATCTATCCAAGAACAGTGCTCTAGTGTGGGGCGAACCCACGGAACGTTAGATCATTAATGGATAGAATCAATTGCTATCAGAAGGAGGACTACTGTAAACTATAATATAGAGAATCTAAATTGCTTAAAATCTAGGAAAGACAGCTTTCTCATCTATCCAAGAACAGTGCTCGAGTGTGGGGCGAACCCACGGAACGTTAGATAATTAATGGATAGAGTCAATTGCTCTCAGAAGAAGGACTACTGTAGATTTGAAGATAGAGAATCTAAAATTACTTCTAATCTAGGAAAGACAGCTTTCTCATCTATCCAAGAACAGTGCTCGAGTGTGGGGCGAACCCACGGAACGTTAGATCATTAATGGATAGAGTCAATTGCTCTCAGAAGAAGGACTACTGTAGATTTGAAGATAGAGAATATAAAATTACTCCTAATCTAGGAAAGACAGCTCTATCATCTATCCAAAAACAGTGCTCGAGTGTGGGGCGAACCCACGAACGTTAGATCATTAATGGATAGAATCAATTGCTATCAGAAGAAGGACTACTGTAGATTTAAAGATAGAGAATCTGAAATTACTCCTAATCTAGGAAAGACAGCTCTATCATCTATCCAAGAACAGTGCTCGAGTGTGGGGCGAACCCACGAACGTTAGATCATTAATGGATAGAATCAATTGCTATCAGAAGAAGGACTACTGTGGATTTAAAGATAGAGAATCTAAAATTACTCCTAATCTAGGAAAGACAGCTTTCTCATCTATCCAAGAACAGTGCTCGAGTGTGGGGCGAACCCACGGAACGTTAGATCATTAATGGATAGAATCAATTGCTATCAGAAGAAGGACTACTGTAGATTTAAAGATAGAGAATCTAAAATTACTTCTAATCTAGGAAAGACAGCTTTCTCATCTATCCAAGAACAGTGCTCGAGTGTGGGGCGAACCCACGGAACGTTAGATCATTAATGGATAGAATCAATTGCTATCAGGGAAAGGACTACTGTGGATTTAAAGATAGAGAATCTAAAATTACTCCTAATCTAGGAAAGACAGCTTTCTCATCTATCCAAGAACAGTGCTCGAGTGTGGGGCGAACCCACGGAACGTTAGATCATTAATGGATAGAATCAATTGCTATCAGAAGAAGGACTACTGTAGATTTAAAGATAGAGAATCTAAAATTACTTCTAATCTAGGAAAGACAGCTTTCTCATCTATCCAAGAACAGTGCTCGAGTGTGGGGCGAACCCACGGAACGTTAGATCATTAATGGATAGAATCAATTGCTATCAGAAGGAGGACTACTGTAAACTATAATATAGAGAATCTAAATTGCTTAAAATCTAGGAAAGACAGCTTTCTCATCTATCCAAGAACAGTGCTCGAGTGTGGGGCGAACCCACGGAACGTTAGATAATTAATGGATAGAGTCAATTGCTCTCAGAAGAAGGACTACTGTAGATTTGAAGATAGAGAATCTAAAATTACTTCTAATCTAGGAAAGACAGCTTTCTCATCTATCCAAGAACAGTGCTCGAGTGTGGGGCGAACCCACGGAACGTTAGATCATTAATGGATAGAATCAATTGCTATCAGGGAAAGGACTACTGTGGATTTAAAGATAGAGAATCTAAAATTACTCCTAATCTAGGAAAGACAGCTTTCTCATCTATCCAAGAACAGTGCTCGAGTGTGGGGCGAACCCACGGAACGTTAGATCATTAATGGATAGAATCAATTGCTATCAGAAGAAGGACTACTGTAGATTTAAAGATAGAGAATCTAAAATTACTTCTAATCTAGGAAAGACAGCTTTCTCATCTATCCAAGAACAGTGCTCGAGTGTGGGGCGAACCCACGAACGTTAGATCATTAATGGATAGAATCAATTGCTATCAGAAGAAGGACTACTGTGGATTTAAAGATAGAGAATCTAAAATTACTCCTAATCTAGGAAAGACAGCTTTCTCATCTATCCAAGAACAGTGCTCGAGTGTGGGGCGAACCCACGGAACGTTAGATCATTAATGGATAGAATCAATTGCTATCAGGGAAAGGACTACTGTAGATTTAAAGATAGAGAATCTAAAATTACTTCTAATCTAGGAAAGATAGCTTTCTCATCTATCCAAGAACAGTGCTCGAGTGTGGGGCGAACCCACGGAACGTTAGATCATTAATGGATAGAATCAATCGCTATCAGAAGAAGGACTACTGTAGATTTAAAGATAGAGAATCTAAATTGCTTAAAATCTAGGAAAGACAGCTCTATCATCTATCCAAAAACAGTGCTCGAGTGTGGGGCGAACCCACGGAACGTTAGATCATTAATGGATAGAATCAATTGCTATCAGGGAAAGGACTACTGTAGATTTAAAGATAGAGAATCTAAAATTACTTCTAATCTAGGAAAGATAGCTTTCTCATCTATCCAAGAACAGTGCTCGAGTGTGGGGCGAACCCACGGAACGTTAGATCATTAATGGATAGAATCAATCGCTATCAGAAGAAGGACTACTGTAGACTATAAAATAGAGAATCTAAAATTACTTCTAATCTAGGAAAGAAAGCTCTATCATCTATCCAAGAACAGTGCTCGAGTGTGGGGCGAACCCACGAACGTTAGATCATTAATGGATAGAATCAATTGCTATCAGGGAAAGGACTACTGTAGATTTAAAGATAGAGAATCTAAAATTACTTCTAATCTAGGAAAGATAGCTCTATCATCTATCCAAAAACAGTGCTCGAGTGTGGGACGAACCCACGGAACGTTAGATCATTAATGGATAGAATCAATTGCTATCAGAAGAAGGACTACTGTAGACTATAAGATAGAAAATCTAAAATTACTTCTAATCTAGGAAAGACAGCTCTATCATCTATCCAAGAACAGTGCTCCAGTATGGGGCGAACCCACGAACGTTAGATCATTAATGGATAGAATCAATTGCTATCAGAGAAAGGACTACTGTAGATTTAAAGATAGAGAATCTAAAATTACTTCTAATCTAGGAAAGATAGCTCTATCATCTATCCAAGAACAGTGCTCGAGTATGGGGCGAACCCACGAACGTTAGATCATTAATGGATAGAATCAATTGCTATCAGAAAGAGGACTACTGTAGATTTAAAGATAGAGAATCTAAAATTACTTCTAATCTAGGAAAGATAGCTCTATCATCTATCCAAAAACAGTGCTCGAGTGTGGGACGAACCCACGGAACGTTAGATCATTAATGGATAGAATCAATTGCTATCAGAAGAAGGACTACTGTAAACTATAAGATAATCTAAAACTACTTCTAATCTAGGAAAGACAGCTCTATCATCTATCCAAAAACAGTGCTCGAGTGTGTGGCGAACCCACGGAACGTTAGATCATTAATGGATAGAATCAATTGCTATCAGAATAAGGACTACTGTAGATTTAAAGATGGAGAATCTAAAATTACTTCTAATCTAGGAAAGACAGCTCTATCATCTATCCAAGAACAGTGCTCGAGTGTGGGGCGAACCCACGGAACGTTAGATCATTAATGGATAGAATCAATCGCTATCAGAAGAAGGACTACTGTAGACTATAAAATAGAGAATCTAAAATTACTTCTAATCTAGGAAAGAAAGCTCTATCATCTATCCAAGAACAGTGCTCGAGTGTGGGGCGAACCCACGAACGTTAGATCATTAATGGATAGAATCAATTGCTATCAGGGAAAGGACTACTGTAGATTTAAAGATAGAGAATCTAAAATTACTTCTAATCTAGGAAAGATAGCTCTATCATCTATCCAAAAACAGTGCTCGAGTGTGGGACGAACCCACGGAACGTTAGATCATTAATGGATAGAATCAATTGCTATCAGAAGAAGGACTACTGTAGACTATAAGATAGAAAATCTAAAATTACTTCTAATCTAGGAAAGACAGCTCTATCATCTATCCAAGAACAGTGCTCCAGTATGGGGCGAACCCACGAACGTTAGATCATTAATGGATAGAATCAATTGCTATCAGAGAAAGGACTACTGTAGATTTAAAGATAGAGAATCTAAAATTACTTCTAATCTAGGAAAGATAGCTCTATCATCTATCCAAGAACAGTGCTCGAGTATGGGGCGAACCCACGAACGTTAGATCATTAATGGATAGAATCAATTGCTATCAGAAAGAGGACTACTGTAGATTTAAAGATAGAGAATCTAAAATTACTTCTAATCTAGGAAAGATAGCTCTATCATCTATCCAAAAACAGTGCTCGAGTGTGGGACGAACCCACGGAACGTTAGATCATTAATGGATAGAATCAATTGCTATCAGAAGAAGGACTACTGTAAACTATAAGATAATCTAAAACTACTTCTAATCTAGGAAAGACAGCTCTATCATCTATCCAAAAACAGTGCTCGAGTATGGGGCGAACCCACGAACGTTAGATCATTAATGGATAGAATCAATTGCTATCAGAATAAGGACTACTGTAGATTTAAAGATGGAGAATCTAAAATTACTTCTAATCTAGGAAAGACAGCTCTATCATCTATCCAAGAACAGTGCTCGAGTGTGGGGCGAACCCACGAACGTTAGATCATTAATGGATAGAATCAATTGCTATCAGAAGGAGGACTACTGTAAACTATAATATAGAGAATCTAAATTGCTTAAAATCTAGGAAAGACAGCTTTCTCATCTATCCAAGAACAGTGCTCGAGTGTGGGGCGAACCCACGGAACGTTAGATAATTAATGGATAGAGTCAATTGCTCTCAGAAGAAGGACTACTGTAGATTTGAAGATAGAGAATCTAAAATTACTTCTAATCTAGGAAAGACAGCTTTCTCATCTATCCAAGAACAGTGCTCGAGTGTGGGGCGAACCCACGGAACGTTAGATCATTAATGGATAGAGTCAATTGCTCTCAGAAGAAGGACTACTGTAGATTTGAAGATAGAGAATATAAAATTACTCCTAATCTAGGAAAGACAGCTCTATCATCTATCCAAAAACAGTGCTCGAGTGTGGGGCGAACCCACGAACGTTAGATCATTAATGGATAGAATCAATTGCTATCAGAAGAAGGACTACTGTAGATTTAAAGATAGAGAATCTGAAATTACTCCTAATCTAGGAAAGACAGCTCTATCATCTATCCAAGAACAGTGCTCGAGTGTGGGGCGAACCCACGAACGTTAGATCATTAATGGATAGAATCAATTGCTATCAGAAGAAGGACTACTGTGGATTTAAAGATAGAGAATCTAAAATTACTCCTAATCTAGGAAAGACAGCTTTCTCATCTATCCAAGAACAGTGCTCGAGTGTGGGGCGAACCCACGGAACGTTAGATCATTAATGGATAGAATCAATTGCTATCAGAAGAAGGACTACTGTAGATTTAAAGATAGAGAATCTAAAATTACTTCTAATCTAGGAAAGACAGCTTTCTCATCTATCCAAGAACAGTGCTCGAGTGTGGGGCGAACCCACGAACGTTAGATCATTAATGGATAGAATCAATTGCTATCAGAAGAAGGACTACTGTGGATTTAAAGATAGAGAATCTAAAATTACTCCTAATCTAGGAAAGACAGCTTTCTCATCTATCCAAGAACAGTGCTCGAGTGTGGGGCGAACCCACGGAACGTTAGATCATTAATGGATAGAATCAATTGCTCTCAGAAGAAGGACTACTGTAGACTATAAAATAGAGAATCTAAAATTACTTCTAATCTAGGAAAGAAAGCTCTATCATCTATCCAAGAACAGTGCTCGAGTGTGGGGCGAACCCACGAACGTTAGATCATTAATGGATAGAATCAATTGCTCTCAGAAGAAGGACTACTGTAGACTATAAAATAGAGAATCTAAAATTACTTCTAATCTAGGAAAGAAAGCTCTATCATCTATCCAAGAACAGTGCTCGAGTGTGGGGCGAACCCACGAACGTTAGATCATTAATGGATAGAATCAATTGCTATCAGGGAAAGGACTACTGTAGATTTAAAGATAGAGAATCTAAAATTACTTCTAATCTAGGAAAGATAGCTCTATCATCTATCCAAAAACAGTGCTCGAGTGTGGGACGAACCCACGGAACGTTAGATCATTAATGGATAGAATCAATTGCTATCAGAAGAAGGACTACTGTAGACTATAAGATAGAAAATCTAAAATTACTTCTAATCTAGGAAAGACAGCTCTATCATCTATCCAAGAACAGTGCTCCAGTATGGGGCGAACCCACGAACGTTAGATCATTAATGGATAGAATCAATTGCTATCAGAGAAAGGACTACTGTAGATTTAAAGATAGAGAATCTAAAATTACTTCTAATCTAGGAAAGATAGCTCTATCATCTATCCAAGAACAGTGCTCGAGTATGGGGCGAACCCACGAACGTTAGATCATTAATGGATAGAATCAATTGCTATCAGAAAGAGGACTACTGTAGATTTAAAGATAGAGAATCTAAAATTACTTCTAATCTAGGAACGAAAGCTTTCTCATCTATCCAAGAACAGTGCTCGAGTGTGGGACGAACCCACGGAACGTTAGATCATTAATGGATAGAATCAATTGCTATCAGAAAGAGGACTACTGTAGATTTAAAGATAGAGAATCTAAAATTACTTCTAATCTAGGAAAGAAAGCTTTCTCATCTATCCAAGAACAGTGCTCGAGTGTGGGACGAACCCACGGAACGTTAGATCATTAATGGATAGAATCAATTGCTATCAGAAAGAGGACTACTGTAGATTTAAAGATAGAGAATCTAAAATTACTTCTAATCTAGGAAAGAAAGCTTTCTCATCTATCCAAGAACAGTGCTCGAGTGTGGGACGAACCCACGGAACGTTAGATCATTAATGGATAGAATCAATTGCTATCAGAAGAACGACTACTGTAGACCATAAGATAGAAAATCTAAAATTACTTCTAATCTAGGAAAGAAAGCTTTCTCATCTATCCAAGAACAGTGCTCGAGTGTGGGACGAACCCACGGAACGTTAGATCATTGATGGATAGAATCAATTGCTATCAGAAGGAGGACTACTGTAGACTATAAGATAGAGGATCTAAAATTACTTCTAATCAAGGAAAGACAGCTCTATCATCTATCCAAGAACAGTGCTCGAGTGTGGGACGAACCCACGAACGTTAGATCATTAATGGATAGAATCAATTGCTATCAGAGAAAGGACTACTGTAGATTTAAAGATAGAGAATCTAAAATTACTTCTAATCTAGGAAAGAAAGCTTTCTCATCTATCCAAGAACAGTGCTCGAGTGTGGGACGAACCCACGGAACGTTAGATCATTAATGGATAGAATCAATTGCTATCAGAAGAAGGACTACTGTAGACCATAAGATAGAAAATCTAAAATTACTTCTAATCTAGGAAAGATAGCTCTATCATCTATCCAAAAACAGTGCTCGAGTGTGGGACGAACCCACGGAACGTTAGATCATTAATGGATAGAATCAATTGCTATCAGAGAAAGGACTACTGTAGATTTAAAGATAGAGAATCTAAAATTACTTCTAATCTAGGAAAGAAAGCTTTCTCATCTATCCAAGAACAGTGCTCGAGTGTGGGACGAACCCACGGAACGTTAGATCATTAATGGATAGAATCAATTGCTATCAGAAGAAGGACTACTGTAGACCATAAGATAGAAAATCTAAAATTACTTCTAATCTAGGAAAGATAGCTCTATCATCTATCCAAAAACAGTGCTCGAGTGTGGGACGAACCCACGGAACGTTAGATCATTAATGGATAGAATCAATTGCTATCAGAAGAAGGACTACTGTAGACTATAAGATAGAAAATCTAAAATTACTTCTAATCTAGGAAAGACAGCTCTATCATCTATCCAAAAACAGTGCTCGAGTGTGGGACGAACCCACGAACGTTAGATCATTAATGGATAGAATCAATTGCTATCAGAGAAAGGACTACTGTAGATTTAAAGATAGAGAATCTAAAATTACTTCTAATCTAGGAAAGAAAGCTTTCTCATCTATCCAAGAACAGTGCTCGAGTGTGGGACGAACCCACGGAACGTTAGATCATTAATGGATAGAATCAATTGCTATCAGAGAAAGGACTACTGTAGATTTAAAGATAGAAAATCTAAAATTACTTCTAATCTAGGAAAGAAAGCTTTCTCATCTATCCAAGAACAGTGCTCGAGTGTGGGACGAACCCACGGAACGTTAGATCATTAATGGATAGAATCAATTGCTATCAGAAGAAGGACTACTGTAGATTTAAAGATAGAGAATCTAAAATTACTTCTAATCTAGGAAAGATAGCTCTATCATCTATCCAAAAACAGTGCTCGAGTGTGGGACAAACCCACGGAACGTTAGATCATTAATGGATAGAATCAATTGCTATCAGAAGAAGGACTACTGTAGACTATAAGATAGAAAATCTAAAATTACTTCTAATCTAGGAAAGACAGCTCTATCATCTATCCAAAAACAGTGCTCGAGTGTGGGACGAACCCACGAACGTTAGATCATTAATGGATAGAATCAATTGCTATCAGAGAAAGGACTACTGTAGATTTAAAGATAGAGAATCTAAAATTACTTCTAATCTAGGAAAGAAAGCTTTCTCATCTATCCAAGAACAGTGCTCGAGTGTGGGACGAACCCACGGAACGTTAGATCATTAATGGATAGAATCAATTGCTATCAGAAGAAGGACTACTGTAGACTATAAGATAGAGAATCTAAAATTACTTCTAATCTAGGAAAGACAGCTCTATCATCTATCCAAGAACAGTGCTCGAGTATGGGGCGAACCCACGAACGTTAGATCATTAATGGATAGAATCAATTGCTATCAGAAAGAGGACTACTGTAGATTTAAAGATAGAGAATCTAAAATTACTTCTAATCTAGGAAAGAAAGCTTTCTCATCTATCCAAGAACAGTGCTCGAGTGTGGGACGAACCCACGGAACGTTAGATCATTAATGGATAGAATCAATTGCTATCAGAAAGAGGACTACTGTAGATTTAAAGATAGAGAATCTAAAATTACTTCTAATCTAGGAAAGAAAGCTTTCTCATCTATCCAAGAACAGTGCTCGAGTGTGGGACCAACCCACGGAACGTTAGATCATTAATGGATAGAATCAATTGCTATCAGAAGAAGGACTACTGTAGACCATAAGATAGAAAATCTAAAATTACTTCTAATCTAGGAAAGATAGCTCTATCATCTATCCAAAAACAGTGCTCGAGTGTGGGACGAACCCACGGAACGTTAGATCATTAATGGATAGAATCAATTGCTATCAGAAGGAGGACTACTGTAGATTTAAAGATAATGAATCTAAAATTACTTCGAATCTAGGAAAGACAGCTCTATCATCTTTCCAAGAACAGTGCTCGAGTGTGGGGCGAACCCACGGAACGTTAGATCATTAATGGATAGAGTCAATTGCTATCAGAAGAAGGACTACTGTAGACTATAAGATAGAAAATCTAAAATTACTTCTAATCTAGGAAAGACAGCTTTCTCATCTATCCAAGAACAGTGCTCGAGTGTGGGGCGAACCCACGGAACGTTAGATCATTAATGGATAGAACCAATTGCTATCAGAAGAAGGACTACTGTAGACTATAAGATAGAAAATCTAAAATTACTTCTAATCTAGGAAAGACAGCTCGATCATCTATCCAAGAACAGTGCTCGAGTGTGGGGCGAACCCACGGAACGTTAGATCATTAATGGATAGAGTCAATTGCTATCAGAAGAAGGACTACTGTAGACTATAAGATAGAAAATCTAAAATTACTTCTAATCTAGGAAAGACAGCTCTATCATCTATCCAAGAACAGTGCTCGAGTGTGGGGCGAACCCACGGAACGTTAGATCATTAATGGATAGAATCAATTGCTATCAGAAGGAGGACTACTGTAGATTTAAAGATAATGAATCTAAAATTACTTCTAATCTAGGAAAGAAAGCTTTCTCATCTATCCAAGAACAGTGCTCGAGTATGGGGCGAACCCACGAACGTTAGATCATTAATGGATAGAATCAATTGCTATCAGAAGGAGGACTACTGTAGATTTAAAGATAATGAATCTAAAATTACTTCTAATCTAGGAAAGAAAGCTTTCTCATCTATCCAAGAACAGTGCTCGAGTGTGGGGCGAACCCACGGAACGTTAGATCATTAATGGATAGAATCAATTGCTATCAGAAGGAGGACTACTGTAGACTATAAGATAGAGGATCTAAAATTACTTCTAATCAAGGAAAGACAGCTCTATCATCTATCCAAGAACAGTGCTCGAGTGTGGGACGGACCCACGAACGTTAGATCATTAATGGATAGAATCAATTGCTATCAGAAGAAGGACTACTGTAAATTTAACTAGGAAAGACAGCTCTATCATCTATCCAAGAACAGTGCTCGAGTGTGGGGCGAACCCACGGAACGTTAGATCATTAATGGATAGAATCAATTGCTATCAGAAGGAGGACTACTGTAGACTATAAGATAGAGGATCTAAAATTACTTCTAATCAAGGAAAGACAGCTCTATCATCTATCCAAGAACAGTGCTCGAGTGTGGGGCGAACCCACGAACGTTAGATCATTAATGGATAGAATCAATTGCTATCAGAATAAGGACTACTGTAGATTTAAAGATAGAGAATCTAAAATATTGGAAACTAGTATGTGGCGAATCCACGAACCTAATGGGCTATCGGAAGACTACTGATGAAGCGGAAGAAATAAACGGAAAAACAAGAGAAAGATATCAATCTGAGAATTATCATATTCGGCTAGTCGCCATCCTATCCATATTCTCATCCTCATCCAATCCAAATCCTTGTTTTTCTTGTTGTTTCCAGGTCCCTTCATGCCTCTTGAATAGATATACGCCTTCTGAAATTGTAGAGTTTTCAAAAAATAGTCTATGCATTATAACTTACAGGTCCTTTCGAGATGAAAATCTGATTTACTGCCACTTCCTATCCGGATCCTAACCATTCTTTTGCTGCTGCGACATCTAGAAAAAATAACGAAAATTTAGTCCGGTGGTTCAATGTTTCAGTGATTACCTATCTAGACAGCAAACTCTTCGGTGGTCTGTCCTCGTTTCGTCAAAATGTGCTCATCGTAATTCATAATCTACTCCTGTCCTGGTGTTTCCGTCACAGAGCACTTTGATCCTACGGGCGGCTGACGGGCGGTCGGTCGGCGGTCGCCGGCCAAGATGATCTTGTTGGGGGTATCTTCGCGAGTGTGAAGAATGGTTTTGAAGGCGTCAGCAGAGGAGATCTTCTGGGCCTGGACCGTATGGAAAAGTGGACCCAAAGAAGTCGTGGTGTTCCTGGAACATTTTTACTGATTTTTTAGGAACTAATTTCCGCCTACTTTTGGTATAAACTGCTTTCTGTAGACACGACACGACTCGTCAGTTTCCAGTTTGAATCTCTTGAAACTGTTTCTATGGCCTTATCCAAACTGATCCGATGACGCCATCCATCCAGAATCCTCTGGCTGGAAGCAAAACTTGGGGGGTATGGAGAGATGTGGTTGAGCATCTGAAATCAGATGGTTACTGTATTTTTTGTAGTGGAACAAAAATAGAAAAAAACGGTATTTTTGTTCATCTGATTAGCTGATAAGACTTGCGAGGAATTCGCGAGGAAAAAAATTTCAAAAAAAAAAAAAACGGGAAAATGATAATGATCTACAATGGATTTTGATTGGTAGATCAAATGTGTCCCGTCGCGAATTTGCAAAAAAAAGAGATGTATCGAAAATCAACATCCGGTTATGAGAAAAATCAATAAGTCTCAAATACAGGGGGTCCATTGTCCAACAGAGCGCAGTTGCTACATAACATAAAGACTCTAATAGAAACACACAAAGACCGTTCACTTTGAGCATATATATCTCATTTCTTTTAAAAGATATCAAAACGTTGTCAACTAATAAAATGTTTATCATATTATCAGCAACATTTTATTAGTTAACCACTTTTTGATATCTCCTACTGAAAATGAGATACATGGGCTCAAATTTATGGACTCGGGTGGCGTTCTATTAGAGAGTTAACGGTAAATAAAAAATAAAAATATTATTCTGAAATCCGAAGAATTCTAAAATTTTCAAAAAATTTTAATTTGTTCGCATTAATCAAAATCTTCATTAATTTTTTTCAGACATTTTTTTTGCAAAATTTGAGTCACAATAAAATTTTTTTGATATCAGCATTACTATACAAAAATATATTTAAATGGGTGGGAAAAGAGAGACAGACAGACGGATGAAAAAGGAAAAAAGACATCGGGGAATTCGAGAAAAAATATATAATTTTGATAGGATGAAAAAGGAAATGGAAAGAGAAGAAAAAAAATAATAGAGGAGGCCCGCAAGAATGTTTCGTTTTATGAAATTGTTGTACCCTGAATATTTGGTGTTCGGAATAGAAATTTGTGGACTTTTTTTTCTGAGATTTTCAGATTGCTCAGTATTAAACAAAAAATATGAAAGAAAGAAAGTTATTATTAAACTGAAACATCCGAGTAGCTTCTTTCGAAATGTTGATGAATCGGTGCCATGTCGCTGTTCGACGGCTTTTTGAGCATTCGACGGAGACGGGAGATTTCGTCGTTGGCACGTTCCAGCTCTTCGGATAGGACGCTTTGACTGAAACTTTGGAAGTATTGAGATGAGTAAAAAAATCTAAAAATCAATATTTTCAACCTAAAACTCCGAATTTGACAGCTAGAAAAATCAGGAATTTTGAGCCAAAAATAACATTTTTGAGCTAAGAATCAAAATTTCCAGCCTAGGAAATCGGGATTTTAAAGTTAAAAATGGGTAATTTTGAGCTAAAAATCAGTATTTTAGGCCAAAAAATCTGAATTTTACGTCTAAAATTCGGTATTCTGAAGCTAGAAAATTAGGATTTTGAGACAAAAAAATAATAATTTTACGCCTAAAAATCGGTATTCTAAAGCTAGAAAATCAGGATTTCCAAGCAAAAAATTGGTATTTTAGAGCTAAAAATCCTTGAGCTCGATTATCTCAATTTCTATAAGAGATATCAAAAATCTGTCAACTGATAAATTGATAACCATATTATCACCTATATTTTATCAGTTGACAGAATTTTGATATCTCTCATAGGAACCGAGATACTTGAGCTTAAAATCAATCATCAGTTGCCATAAATCCTTTACCACTCACCGATCCTTCAACTTCTTGATGTCAGTCTTGCAGGAGACGTTTTGTCTCAACAAATCCGATTTCTCAGTTTGAAGACGTTGCACATCAACACATAACGTCTCCAGACGTTTGGCATCTGATGACGTGGCGTTTTGGAAGTCTTCTACGCAAAATGTGCATGAGGAGGCGCGAGTCTGGTTCGAGAGCTCGGTGGACGACATCGATTCCATTCCAGTGTCCGAATCGTGCTCATTGTCCGGGGATTCTTGTGAGGAGATGTCCCAGTCGGTTCTGAAAATGGGATAATTTTGACTTCTTGAGGTTTAGAGCTTCATAAGGGATATACCGTATACCCTGTAATAGAAGGGCTTCCAGAATGTCAAGTTTGAGCTCAATTATCTCGATTGCTATACGAGATATCAAAAAGCTGTCTACTAATAAAAAGTTTATCATATTATTAACAATATTTCTTCAGTTGACAGATATTTGGTATCTTTTCTAGGAACCTAGATAATTGAACTCAAAGTTAACGATTGCTCCAAGCTTCAATGATACGGGATACAGTATAATCAAGTTTGGAATACGGTATAATCAAGTTTGTGAAGGTTCGCGTTTGATCCCAAAACGTAAAGCTGCAGCTTTTGACCATTTTATGCTTACCTTCCATAAGTCTTCGGCACATCATCCCTAATCGGACTGTGTGTCCTTGCTGATGCACTAGAGCTCGTCGACGAAACCGATTTTTTGGGACGAGTGACCACATTAATCGTTGCGGCTCTGTGTGGGACATGCGATGCCTCCTGCGACACCGAACGACTTCTTCCGATGAACGCCTTCTTAACCGAGTTCAAAATTCCACTTCCATACGACGACGTCGAGTGGCTATCCGATGAAGACGTGGACTCCAGAAGTGGCGATGAGTAGAATTCGGAACGCTCCTTACACGTTGCATACAGCCCATCGAGAAGGGATCCACGGGTACGTTCGGCGAGTTTTGCAAACTTTGAGCTCTTATAGGCGGCGTTCTCGGCGTTGATGAGTTTTGTGAGCAAGAAGTTTCGGAAGTCAGTGTGGTGCATGTAAACTGGTGGATTCGGAAGGGTTGGTCCGAAGAATGGGACATCATCACGAGCGGCGACGGCTACTCGGTATCGGACTTTGTCGGTGAGGGCGTCGATTGGTTGGACCTGGAAATTCAACATTTTGAATTTTGAATATCAGTAGAAGGTGGTAATATTTCATATCGTAAAACCTGATTGTAAAGTTTGAGCTCAATTATCTTAGCTCCTATAAGATATATCAAAAATCTGTCAACTGATAACATGTTGGTGATATTATGATAAACAATTTATCAGTCGACAACTTTTTCATATCTATCACAGGAATCGAGATAAAATGGCTCAAAGTTTAAAGATGACTTTTCAGATAACACTCACCACAACATAAGCGTGCAAGAAGTTGGACGCAATCATATCCGGAGCGAATGGAGTGTTGGCCTCCTGGAAGATGATCGCCACGATGTCGTTTCCAATGTGACGCTTTCTCTGAAGCTGCTGAGCATCGCCAATGGTATACGGTAGCATTGTTGACACGTGGAACATGACTTCTCGATTGTGGAATTGAGTGAACACCGATTGGTGACCAGTCTGGTTGTGGACAGTGTCAAGTCCTCCACGATACTTTTTGAATCCTTGAAGCGGTACAGTATCTCCCAACAGCGAC
Source organism: Caenorhabditis nigoni (assembly GCA_027920645.1). Classification (NCBI taxonomy): domain Eukaryota; kingdom Metazoa; phylum Nematoda; class Chromadorea; order Rhabditida; family Rhabditidae; genus Caenorhabditis; species Caenorhabditis nigoni. The sequence continues at coordinate 19,390,149 of CP115865.1, read as the reverse complement.
AAAAACTCGGCGAACGCTGGACTTCCTTGTGGATTTCCAAACAATTGCTCCTCGGTGGTTTGTCCTCCTTTCTGATAGACAACTCCAAATTTATAAGTATTCGTCAAAATGTGCTCATCGTAGTTCATAACCAACTCTTGTCCTCCTGGGAAGGCGATTGGTGAGAATTGCTCAGTGGTAATCTCTTCGCAGAGCACTTTTGCCATACGGGCGGCTGACGGGCGGTCGGCCAGCGCGGCGGCCGAGATGATCTTGTTGGTGGTGCCCTTGCGAGTACGAAGAATGATGTTGAAGGCGTCAGCAGAGGAGATCTTCTGAGCTTGGACACTGAGGATCAGTGGACCGACTAGTGGATCGTGGGCAAAGAAGTCGTGGTGTTCCTGGAATTTTTTAAAGATTTTTAAAGACTTTTTTTGGCTTGGAACCTACATTTGGCATAAACTGCTTTCTGTAGACATGACACGACTCGTCAGTTTCCAGCTTGAACCTCTCAAAACTGTTGAATGGGTCCCGGGCCTTGGCCTTATCTAAACTGATATCCGAAGACCATCCCGATGGATGAGAGCTGACACCGTCCATCCAGAATCCGCTGGCTGGGAGGACGATTTGGGGGTATGGTCCGACGTGGTTGAGCATCTGAAATTAAAAAGGGTTGGAGGGTTACTGTAGCGTTTTGTTTTCTTGGGACCTGCTATTAGGACATTCCGACCCATAGCTATTAGGAACATTCCGACCCATTTTTGAGCTATTATAACTACCTGACCCATTTTTTCGAGCTATTAGAATTTCCTGACCCAGTCTTTGAGCTATGAGAACGTCCTGACTCTTTTTTGAGCTATTATAAATTTCTGAACCATTGTGTAAGCTATTAAAACGTCCCTACCTAGTTGTAAGCTATTAGAATGGACTAACCTATTTTTGAGCTACTAAAACACTACGACTTATTTTCTGAGCTATTGGAGCGTCCTGACCTATTGATTGAGCTATTGGTACATTTTGATCCATTTTCAAAGCTATTAAAACGTCCTGAATTATTTTTTGAGCTATTAGAACGTCCGGACTCATTTTTTGAGTTATTAGAATAGTCTGATAAACTATTTGAGCTATTAGAATTTCCTGACCCATTCTTTGAGCTATTAGAACGTCATGACTCTTTTTTGAGCTATTATAAATTTCTGGACCATTTTTGAGCTATCAGAATGTTCTGACCCATTTCTGGACTATTAGAACATTCCAACCCTTTTCTTGAGCTATTATAATTTCTAGAATTTTGTACTTTTTCAATTTATTCTTCCTCCAAATTTCCTTCTCAACCAGTTCGTTCGTTTTTTCCTAGTTTCCCTTTTTACTACACGAAGTGCAAACACACAATGATGGGTATGTGTCCACTTTTTTCACTACTATTTATTCTCTCTTTGTGTGTCTACTAAAAGAGGAGTGGTTGGTGGTCAAAAAAATGGCCATACCTCATTCATCGCATTTCTCGTCAATTGATTCGGATTCACTTTTTGATGAGTCTCCGCGACGGGTCCGCGAGTCTGAAAATTACAAAATTTTAAGTGAAAAAACTAGGAAAATTGGGAAAAATTCAGGTAAAAATCGGATGATTTGAAGTCAATTTTTTTTTAAATTTTTCCTGCATTTTTTTGGTAGATCAAATTTTTTTTTTGGAATTTTTAGACCTTCCAGAAGTTCTTACAGAAATTTCATGTAGAGAAACTGTCGAAGAGATCAGAGTGGGCGGTCCCACAACATTCAGATCCCTCTTCTGCGCCGCCTTCTTCGCCATCAAGTTCTGAATCAACTCGAGTGGTCCTTTGGAGTGTCTTCTCGATTTAGAAGACGTCAGCGATTCTGTAGACGTGCATCGCCAACGTATCGCTTGTGATGACGTGGCGTGCTTCATGTTCTCCATAGCTTGAAGTAGCTTGTCAGCGGCCATGAGCTTGAACTCATCCTCCTTGTTGAGCTCAAAGCATGACGCTCTTCTAGACGCCATCGAGATTCTCGAGCATGATAACGTGGAATTTTCAGAAGATGTGGAAGAATCAGAAGACGTGCCGGTGGATTTCAAGTTGTATTGCGATGTGGCGTGTCGAAGAGGCGCCAACCGTCGGACCACTGGCGGTAGATGACGTGGCAATTCATCCAGATCATCATCCGATCCGGATGAATCAATGAAATGGAGCATTCGTCGTGGATGCGTAAGACGACGTGGTGACTGTAGCGATGGTGAAGCCTTGAAGACGTTGAAATGGTCGGGAGGTAACATAGCGGAGGACGGAAGTAAGGAGGGAAGAAAAATAAGAAGAAGAAGAATAAAAAATGAAGAACATGGTCAAAAAAATGGGCGGTATTTTTGGGCAAATAAATTATGATGCACCATGTACTACGAAAAGTGTTTGTTGTGTATTTTCAAGGGTGTGGAGGATGGATGGATGAAGAATGGAACGGCGGAGAAATGGAAGGATTAGGGTTTTTCAAAAGAATGTTACATTTTTTTCAATACGGGAATTTTAGAAAAATTCAGTTACAAGGGGATTTTCAAAACTCTAAATTTGAGAAATCTAGTGCTTCGAATTTTCGACAATTCCAGTAAACTTCAAAGTTGTTCAGTTGAAAATTGGATTCTGAATACAAGATTAATTCGAGATTTCAGAAATTCCGGGAAATTCAGGAAATTCAGAAATTCAGAAATTCCTGGAAATTCAGAAATTCAGAAACTCAGAAATTCCAGGAAATTCCGGGAAATTCCAGGAAATTCAGAAAATTCCGGGAAATTCCAGGAAATTCAGAAAATTCCAGGAAAATCAGACACAAAGAAATCCGGAATTCAAGAATTCAAAAATTCAAAAATTCAGAAATTCAGAATTTCAGAAATTCAGAAATTCAGAAATTCAAAATTCCAGGAAATTCCGGGAAATTCCAGGAAATTCAGAAATTCAGAAATTCAGAAATTCAGAAATTCCAGGAAATTCAGAATATCAGAAATTTAGAAATTCAAAATTTCGGAAAAATCGGATACAAAGTAATCTGGAATTCAAAAATTCCAGGAAATACCAAAAAATTCAGAAATTCAGAAAAAAAACCAACTAGGCTATTTCAATTCTTCCTACTAACTAAAAAAGGGGGCGGGACTCCCCCTTTTTAGTATTATGTACCCATAAAAGATACTAGTAGTACATAAATCCCCCTCTTCTTCTTGTCTCAAGAAGAAGTGCGTATAATGGGTCTTGGCATTCAGCCAATACATACACCCACACTCATATTCATATACTAATAAATCATTTCTTCCCGTCCCGCCCGTTACCGCGCGGTCGAAAACGGACCACGGGAGGACCAACAACAACAACGTCTTCAGGAGACAGTTCTTCTTCTAAAGATGGGATAATTGGACGACAGGTGTCTTGGAAACAGAAATTTGAGAAGGAAATGGGGAAATAAGGAAGCCAGAAAAAAGTGAAATTTAATTGAGAATTGTGAAAAACGACGGTCAAGTCAATTGGGGGTGAGGAGGAAATAGGTGATGGCCATTTAGAGGAAGGACATCTGGATATACATTTCTACAGATGGATAGGAAATTTTTTGAAAATTAGTTGAATTTAGCTAGACATGGACACCCGGATGCTTAGAAACATCTCTAGAGCTATTAGGAAAATTTGCTAATAGCAAACATTGCTCATAAGTAACTTGAAAATATCAAAGCGGTACAAAACAACTGAAAGAGGGTCCAAGTATGCACTAAGGTTGAAATAAAAGGTATTAGATTACTACTAAAGCTATTAGTGAAATTTGCTAATAGCAAAACTTGCTAATAAGAAACTTGAAAATCGCATTACCGTTAGCAGGACCACAAATCTGAACGGAGAGAAGGTTCTAGCATAATTATACTGAGGTCAAAATAAAAGTATTCTAAGCTAAGTTTGGGACATCCGGAGACACAGATTCACAGACAGACTCTAATTTGCTTGCTAAAAGCCGAATGATGACGAATGATGATGTGTTTCTGAAGCCATAATTCAAGCTTTACAGGAGTCAAAAGGCTGGAAAAACATAAAAGAAGACCCCAACCAATAATAATAAGTGTAGTGGGAAAACATATGTGTGAGTAAGCTCTAAGCTTCCTTATTGTTCCCATGGAAATCAAGGGAGTTGCTCATTTTGTATTCGGAGTATTCGGAAGAATATATACAACATACATGGGATAAGTGGGCGTTCTGCCCCGGAAATTGGGAAAAAAAGAAAATGAGGAAACTGGGAACTAGACGAAGATTCTAACTAGTAAGACATATCGTACAACTACGCCTACTCAAATGGACGAAATTCAAAAAATTCGTAATAATACAAAAATTTGACACCGGAATCCAATCAAATCAAAATCATCGAAGTACGAATCCAAAACCAAAAACAGTTTGCATTTCTAATTAGAATGTATTATATGGGAAAAGGTGTCCCCTCCTCTCCAAGGACATTTATTAGAATTCCCCCCACCGCATCGGTTTCTATACTAAATTAGAGCCCTTCCCTCTCTCTCAAGGACCTCCTTGTCCTCCGAAATCTTGGAATCTAACCTTGGAGGAATGAAGAGGGAGAAAAAAATTGAGAAAATGAGTTATGGAGTCCGAGGAGATTGAGATAATTATGAGAATATCGGAAATTGAAATTCCAAGAAAAATAACACAGTCTACAGTAGTCTAATAAATGTCTACAGTAGTGAAATAAGTCAGTGATCTTATAAAAATTAGAAATATAAAGCTTCCTAATTTTCCCGAAAATACTAAAATTCTAAATTTCTTAAAATTCAGAAAATTAAAAATTCCAGTAAATTCCAAATTCTAAAAACGTTAATGAATTAAAAATCCTAAAATTCTAAAATTCAAAAAAAAAAAGTGTCAAAAAAGGTCGAAAAACTGTCAAAAATCTGTCGCAGCAGAACGAAAAAAAAGACAGATTTCGAGAAAATCGATGTTGTGACTTTCGAATTTTCGCGGTTTTTTTTGGAATAAAATTATTTTTTGATCTACATTTAAATTTGAAAATTTTGGAATTTTTGAGTCAAAAATGTGTTTTTGAGTCAAAAAAAATTTGGCTCTTTCCGGGAAGAACGGTCCCAAAGTGGGACCGGCGGTCCCATCATCGGACCACCGGTTCCAAAAATTGAGACAACGGTCCCATTTTTTCGACAGCGGTCCCATTGTTCCGATAACGGTCCCAAGGGTACGACAACGGTCCCATGGGTACGGCAACGGTCCCAACCAGGCTTAATCTGGAAACCCTATTTGTTTGAACTAAGAAACACATTTCAGCAACAAAAACGAACTTGCGCTGATAATTGAGAATTCTAGTACTTTTTTACTGGAATTTTTTTCAGAGTGTATTTGGTTTATAATTAGCTAAAACGCCTTGTTCACTTCAGTGCTGGAAAAATGCGTTTTGGCCTAAGCCTACAATACAAAAAAGCAACATTTTGTGAAAAAAAATCCAGTCAACAAGTACTGGAATTCCCAAATATAAATAAAATGTTAAAATTTCCACAGGATTTTCAAAAACCATTCTGTTTTTTTTTGTATTTCGGGGATAGGGTTCCCAGGTGAAGCCTGGTTGGGACCGTTGTCGTACCCTTGGGACCGTTCTCGGGACATTGGGACCGTTATCGGAACAATGGGACCGTTGTCGAAACGTTTGGACCGTTGTCGACGTTCCTTGGGACCGGTGGTCCGATAATGGGACCGCCGGTTCCGCTTTGGGACCGTGCTTTCCGGAAAGAGCCAAAAATTTAACTTCGAAAAAATCTAATTTTTCAAATCGAAAAATTTCCTCGAAATCGGAGTTCTTCTCTTATCATAGAACCTCTAATATTAGGTTGGTAAGAAAGTTCCTTTCTTTTTTGGCAACATTTTTGGTCCGATTTTCCTTAAAGCGGAGGGAGCGAGAACAATGAAAGTAACGTCCAAGAGCATCGATAGTTGTCTGGCAACGCTCTGGTAATTTCTTGATCCCCTCGGCCTAGGACGAGAAGGGCTGCGATTAAAAAAGTGGGGCAACTCCTTTTTTGTGTTATCTTTTCGATTGAAGTTGTTTCTATCAAGATGACGTTCAAGAGCCCCAAACGACTATTTGTCTAAAAGGGCAAGATCAGGAGAACACGGCGGTTGCAAAATAATAATTCAGCCAAGCGACATGAACTTTTGGCTGATCCCTCTAGTCACCGGTGATCTCTCACGTCGCGCTGGAAATGAACTTCGAATTTTTCTCCTCGTTTTGATTCGACTGTCAATATTCAATTTTTCTTTTTAGAAACTATACAAAGCGGCAGTTATAGTGGTATCAACATCTAAAAGTTTCCAGTTTTCATTCCTTCGAAAAACCACCAAGTTCCTTGCATACCCATTTTTACGGAAAATTTGGGTTCCGGGGTGTCCAGAGCTAGCCCTTCTTTGTTAATCGACTGCCCCTTCCGCACATTGTTAGAGTAGCTCACCCACTTCTCATCTACAATAGTTAGATCATCCAGCCAACTGAACGTGCGAAGAAATGATAGGGGAAACATACCCATGTCTACATGGTGAAACATATCGTAATCCGGAAAAACATGGGTTACGAATCAACCTAGTTTTTGACTTTGCCAAGAGACTTCGCTCCATTCACAAAACTTGGTTAACAAGAGGACAATGCCTGTGACATTTTACAACTGGTTTGAAACGGATCCACCTCCCCGGTTTTTAGCAATTGATGAAGATCTGACTCACTAGGCCGTTGCCATCTTTCAAACTGAACTCTCCTGGGCGGAATTTTTCGAACCGAACCCCAATTATAGGCGATGAAGGAACATGTCCTTTATATATATCCACAATTTTTTTGCGGATACCAGGTGATCTAAGACCAAATAAGAATAAAAATATAGACATGTTGCTTTTTTGCATTGGGATAAGGGTCAAAAGAATCGTCATTTCATCAACACGGAGTGAGATGAAAACAAATCAATCGGCAATCTGATAGACATTGAACACAGCTTTCTAACAAAAAAAAGTTTGGCCCGGTAAACCTCTTCTAGGACCAGAAATCGAGCCTCAAAAACAGCCCTGCCAAAAAGAAAGAAACTTTCTTACCAACCTAATAGAAGGGCCCCCCCCACACTGCTAAATTCGAGCTCAATTATCTCGGCTGCTATAAGAGATATCAAAAATGTGTCAACTGATAAAACATTTCTGATATTATGATGAAAAGTTTTTCAGTTGACATCATTTTTGTATCTTTGACACGAACCGAGATAAAATGTCTGAAAGTTACGACTAGCTAAATTTTTTGTTCTACAGAAAATTATTTTTGAGAAAAACTCCCAAAAAATAAATGTTTCCCCCCTCATAAAACATGTAATACATCCCATCCATCACCAGAAAATTCTCTTTTGACCAAGAACAAAAAAAAGTGAAAGACGGGCGGCTCATCTATGGAGAAAGTCAGAAAAGGCATCAAAAGAGCCCCAAAAAAAGGGGGGGGGCTCAATTTGATGGGTCTTTTTCTGTTTCTATTTCCCAAATTTTTGATATTTTTGAGGCATCAAAAATGTACACAACAAATGTTTGAATGATGAAAAAAATGAAAGAGAGTGAGATATGGAAATTTGTGTGTATTATATGTACAAATTGATGAGTGAATGGGAGAGGAGGGACTGGTTTCAATACGACTAGAATAAAAAAAATTTATTCAGATTTTTTTGTACTTTTTGTGAATTGGAATTGTTGTATGTATTGGATTTTTGGGAAAATAGAGAGAGAATCTAGATTGAGACTAGAGATGAGCAAAAATCAAGTCTAAAAATCTGAATTTTCTAGATTTTTCTGGAAAAATCTAAACGACAATTTTTGGGATCAATACCACACCACATATAGCGCGCACTATCCTAATAAAAATGACTAATTCGTCCGTGCTCTTCTCATTGCTCAGCACTGGCACAGCTGCATGAAACGGAAATTCCAATATGTTCATTACGTATAGGAAATATAGAGCTCATTAAATTTTTGGGGGCACACAGACTGGTAGTGCCGGGGTAATTTTAAAAAGTGCAATCACATAAATTCATGAAGTCCCAGAATTTCAAAAAAATCAAATATTGGCGTTTTCAAGAAAATGTTAGAAATTTAGCTAGCAGAAATGAAATGTTCCAGAACGGGTTTTACCGGGAAAATAGAAGCCTCATCTTTTACTTACACTTTGAGCTCAATTATCTCGGTTCCTGTAAGTGATATCAAAAACTTGCTAACTGATTAAATACTTATCACAATATCAAAAATATTTTATCAGTTGACAAATTTTTGACATCTTTTATAGGAACCGAGATAATTGAGCTCAAAGTGAAGACTTCCGAAAATTCCCAGTGTGGAGCTTATCATGATTTTTGGGCTATCAGAAATAGTTCAATTTTGATATATATTTGATTATGCTTATTTTTGTTTGAACATAATAAAAAATCAGCTTGTTTTGACTTGTATATCCTACTTTTTCTTCTCAAGAACCTGTCAGGATTTAGTCTGAAAATTTTCGATAAAAATGCCCCAATTCTGGCTGATTAAAGTATTACTTTTGGTCAATGACTATCTTTAAAATGTTGGGGGTCATCTTAAAATTCCTGAACCTCAAAGTTAGAGATATCGTATTTTTGACATCATTTATTAACTACCGTATTTTCTTCTAATAGCCCACCCAAACCGTCATCTTTGAGCTCAATTATCTCGGTTCCTATAAGAGATATCAAAAATTTGTCAAATGATGAAATATTGCTAATGTTACAATAAATAAATTATTAGTTGACCACTTTTCCGTATCTTTTACAGATAACGAGATATATCAGCTCAAATCTGAAGATGACTTTAATTAGAGGGATGAAGGGGGATGCGGGATACGTCATTTTTTACCCAGAAATGTTTAATTTCATATAGCTAACTAAAAAGTGTGAATAAGTGAGAAAAAGTGAGCACATCTCTCGCCCCAAATCGCCTCTCTCTTGTTCATCCCCCCATCATCATCATCATCACATCGGAAAGGCTCTTGAAAAAGTGGCAGAACACAGCGAAATAGTACAGGTAGAGGAGAGACGCAGAGACAAGGGACATGGATCCCACTAACACAAAATACACAAGGAAGGTGAAAAGAGAGAGAAAATCATGTTCAGTACTGTTTGATCAGTTCTTCTTCGTTTTCTTTTCCGTTATTTCGTTTTGTTTGTCTGCGTCTCTTCGGCTAGAGAGCATTAACCTGGAGCCAGGTGGATTTTGATTGGATTTTTTTTGTAAACATACAGGACAGCCCCCTGGAGAGGAGAGAGGACAAGGTGTCAGACAAGCTTTCAGATTCTAAACATTTGGAAATTTTTTTTTGGGAAAAATAGAAATCTGAAAGCTACCGTATTCCCTCCAACACCCAAGCCATCAACTTTGAGCTCAATTATCTCGGTTCCTAAAAGAGATATCAAAAAGTAATTAACTGATAAATTATTTATCATTTTATCAGCTACTTCTTATTAGTTGACAGATTTTTGATATCGCTTGAAAAAACCGAGATAATTGAGCTCAAAGTTGACGGGTTGGGTAGGCTGTAAGAGAAGGGCATGTTAATTTTGAGCTTAATTATCTCGGTTTCTATGAGAGATATCAAAAATGTGTCAACTGATAGAAAATTTCTGATATTATGATAAACAATTTATCAGTTGATTACTTTATCATATCTTCAAAAGAAACCGAGATAAAATAGCTCAAAGTTGACGGTTTGGATGGTCTGCTATTAGAAGGAATACGACATCTTGTACGACAAAAAATAATGGTGAATCTAGGTTTTTTTCAGCAAAACCAGAATTGGTTCTATTCTCTCTGCGTCTCCCCAATTTTGAAGCCTATTTCACTTTTTTTTCTGCATTGGAAAATAAATAAACCTGTGATGATGATGATGAGATCATCATCGCCCTAGAAAGATACACAAAATTCTCTGTATGTGTCTGTGTACATATTTGCATATTATCAAAAAGAGAAATTGATAGGGGAAGAATTCAAAACTTGGAAAGAATGAATTTGAAAAAAAAACTTCCGGGAAGAAGGCTTTCAAAGGTTACTAAAATGAAAAAAAAAAACGCAAACACACCTCGAAAAATTGCATGCCTTCACTTTGAGCTGAATTATCTCGGTTTCTATGAAAGATTTCAAAAATTTGCCAACTGATAAATTATTTATCACAATCTCAGCATTATTTTATCAGTTGACAGGCTTTTAATATCTTTAATAAGAACCGAGATAATTGAGCTCAAAGTTTATGTATAGGGACATCTAGACACACAGACCCACAGACAGACCTCTCACCAGACGCTCTAATACGACTACTAGCACTACTGAACTACTAGTTGTCGTCATGGTCATCATCCTAGTACCTCCCACACAGCCTCATAAAAACAGGAAGAGATATCCGGAAGAAAAAGTGAAGGTGAAAACTAAACTTTTTTGTTCAATCGCGAAAAAAGGGAGAATAAGCTGGCGATTCTTCCGATTGAAGATGATGTGTCCCCCTCTTCCTCCCTCCGAAACCAGTTTTCCTCTACTACTTACGAATTCTGGGACACCTTTGTACTACTAAACACAACAATGTGTTGGTCTTCGTTTTTTTTGTCTATTTTGATAGGCTTGACGACAGATTCAAAACGGAAGTTGGAGATATAGACATAGTTCGGGTAGGTTTATCCGGATTTCAATCAAATTTTAGCTATTTCCGACATTTTTGTTATCAAAAACCGCTCAAAATAATTAAAAACACTTAGAAATCATCAAAAACCGCGATTTTTCAAAAAGTGTGCCAGATGGCTCAGTGGATTTTTCGATGAAAATTTATGGTCCACAAGGTCAAAAGTTCGATTCCTTGAGGGATCAAACATTTTTTGAAATTTTTCATGATTTGTAAAAAACGGATTTCGGGCTGATATAGGCCTTTTAGGCCTGTCAGGCATATTTTGGGCTAAATTTTAAGCCTAAAACTCAAAAATAGCTTTTTTATGTCTAGGTTTGTCCGGATGTCCAAAGTTTGTCCGGATGTCTAAAACTGATCGAATGGCTGACTAGAACCCCTAAAATTCCAAAAGAAAAAATCTGAAAATAGAGGATTACGGTAGCCGAGAATCCTGGAAAAGGGCATGACAGGTGCAATTTTATAGAGCCTCTTTTGGATTTTGTTGTTTTTTGTTCCAAAAAAAAGACCATTTATGTTTTTATTGGAATCAAAAAGCAGGTGTCATGTCTAAAAATGTCTAGGATCCTTGAAAAAAAACATGGAAAAGTTCCCAAAACAAAAAATGTGGAGGCAGGAAATTGAAGGAAAAAAAATGACGGGGTGGGGGTGGGAATTTGGAAGCACTGTCCATTTTGAGCTCAATAATCTCAGTTCCTATGCAAGATATCAAAATGATGTCAACTGATAAAATGTTGGTGATATTATGATAAACATTTTATTAGTTTTTAACTTTTTGATATCTCTTATAGGAACCGAGATAAATTGGCTCAAAATAGACAGAGCTTTTTCAGTACAGATTTCATGGAAAACATCAGAACGCCTGGATTGGGTGTATTCTACTTGGTTAAAACTCAAAATTGTGAAAATAAGAAATCTAAAACTTCCTCAAAACGTTTCAAATTGATAAAATCTGAAACTTCCTCTTCTACTATCACTATCAACTATCAGTACATATAAATTTAAAACAAAACAAAACATGTACTAACTATATACAAATGATACTACCAGTTCATACTAAAAAAGTGAAAAGAAGAAGAAAAAGGAAACAAAGTGTCATAAAAGTACCATAAACTAAAATGTCAAAACCAATCAGTCGTTTTAGAAATTGATGATTTTCAATTAGAGAGAAAGAGAAGCAGACATTGATAAGGGATCCTTTGACTTTGAGCCAATTTATCTCGGTTTCTATCAGAGATATCAAAAAGTTGTCAACTGATAAATTGTTTATCATAATCTCATAAACATTTTATTAGTTGACAAATTTTTGATATCTTGCATAGGAGCTGAGATAATTGAGCTCAAACGTATAGCTCCTTTTATTACAGGTTCTACGCTTTTTTTTAATTACAGGTTCCAACAAAAAACGGTTTTTGTAAGGAAGAAAAAGTAATTCGAAACTTTCAGGCCGCCTAAATTAGTCGGGATAATTAACCAATTAAAATCCAATTAAGAGAAAAAAGAAGAACCGTTTAAGAGAAATAAGAAATAAAAATAAAATTTCTCTCTCTTCCGAAAAAGGAAAATTGAAGTCTGAGGCCGTATTCATGAACGTTTTCCTTGGAAAACGCATTTTCTGTAGAAAATGTTTTCTTTAGGAAAATTAAAGCGTTTTCTTTCCAAAAATCTAGCGTTAAATTATTTTCCTACAAGGAAAATATCGATTTTCGTATTCATGAAAAATATTTTCCTCTCGGAAAACGATTTTCTTTCACTGATTTATTTTCTGTGCGTGGGGGTAGGAAAATCGAGTTTTCTTTTCGAATTTGCTTTTTAATCATGACATTTCCTCTTGAAACAACAGGACCCTGAGACTTTCATCCTCTTGTTAGTGGTTCAAACTAGAGGAAAAATTACAAAACTTGTTTCATGTCTTTTACAGTACACACTATAATATAAAACCTGTCTTAAAGTTTGTCATTTTTAGTTAAAGGATGTATACGATGATTCACGGTATATATATCTCTAGCGAATAATATGAAAAATTGGTTGACTACAGAAATATATCAGCATAATTGAATTTTAGCCTCTAAAATTTTTCTTGGCAAAATGAAATATCACAAAGTACTTATTCAGACACTCAAAATCCCCAATTCATTTTTCAAAGATTATTCGGAAGAAGTTAGTCAAATTTTTGACATAGGGAATAGACTGTTCAAAGTAGTTCAAATATTTTAAAGTTATTTTCTAAAACTTATTTTTCGAAAATCATATCAAAGTTTCAACGTAAGAGAAGTATTTTCTCTAGAAAACGTTTTCCTTTGGAAAATATTTTGGTGAATACGGAAAATACAGCAAGAAAATATTTTCCAAAGAAAATAGAAGGAAAACAATGGAAATCAGACAAAATAGTAGTAGCGTGGAAAAAAGAATTGTTAAAATCAGTTATATTTGAGTGGAAAATGGTTTTCTCGCATAAAAATTTCATGAATACGAAACCCCTTGGAAAACCATTTTCTTTTGCTATTTTCCCAAAAGAAAACGTTCATGAATACGGCCTCTGGTGGTCAGAGAGACAAAGTAGTACTACTACTGACCTTCTTCTCCATTTTTTCTTTCGGAAAAGAAGAACTTTGTGGAGAGAGAGAGAGAGAGAGAGAGAGAGAGAGAGAGAGAGAGAGAGAGAGAGAGAGAGAGAGAGAGAGAGAGAGAAGATCGCCTAAATGAGATATGCAAACTGATGGACAGGCAGTTTGAAGAAGAAGAAAGAGAAGAAATGACATGAAAATGAAAAAAAGCGAGTAATTTTTGGATTTGAGAATTTGAGACATGAGAATGTCAATTTTCCGATTCCAGACTTATCATTCAGAATTCAGAAATTCAGAAATTCAGAAATTCAGAAATTCAGAAATTCAGAAATTCAGAAATTCAGAAATTCAGAAATTCAGAAATTCAGAAATTCAGAAATTCAGAAATTCAGAAATTCAGAAATTCAGAAATTCAGAAATTCAGAAATTCAGAAATTCAGAAATTCAGAAATCCAGAAATTCAGAAATTCAGAAATTCAGAAATTCAGAAATTCAGAAATTCAGAAATTCAGAAATTCAGAAATTCAGAAATTCAGAAATTCAGAAATTCAGAAATTCAGAAATTCAGAAATTCAGAAATTCAGAAATTCAGAAATTCAGAAATTCAGAAATTCAGAAATTCAGAAATTCAGAAATTCAGAAATTCAGAAATTCAGAAATTCAGAAATTCAGAAATTCAGAAATTCAGAAATTCAGAAATTCAGAAATTCAGAAATTCAGAAATTCAGAAACTTCGAAATTCAGGAACTTTGAAATTCGGAAGTTCAGAAGTTTGGGAATTCAGAAATTCAGAAATTCAGATACTAACTAAGAAAGGTTCTTATTAAAAAAGAGCCTCACTAAGAAAGCCTCTCACTAAGAAATATTCTCACTAGGCTAGATCCGTACGAAGAAGAATTCTTACTAAGGAATACTCTCACTAAGAAAATTTCTTACTAAGAAAGATCCTCACTAAGAAAGACAGTCACTGAAAAAGATCCTTACTGATATATTCAGATATTCAGATATTTAGAACTTCCAATCTACAATTTCGATTTTTTTTTAAAATTTAGCTATTCAAAAATTAAAAACCTACTACTTATCCCAATCTTCTCAAATTTTTTCCCCTGATTCAAAATGGACACACACAGAAAACAACAAAACCGAACGGGAAATAAATGAAACACATAGAAACACACCAACCGCTAGTTTTCAAAACCGAGAAGACAGAGACAAAACAGAAGAGGAGGAGGAGACCGGTTTCTTATTTTGAAAAAAAAACAGTAGTGAGGATTCTTGGTGGTGTTGCGCAACACGACGTCTTCTATTTGTATATTCTGATGAGATGAGGTTTGGATTGAAATAGTAAATGGTATTGGTTTTCGGGAAAAAGGAGTGCGGTTCACTTTTCTTGGAAACTTTGAATTAGATTTGAGGCAAAAAGTAGGGGCGGAGCTTCCTGAAAAAGTGGATCCTGGGAAATAGTGGAACTGGAACCAATAAAATTTTAGAATCTCAGTGAATTGGCGAATCATTTTTAAAAGGAAAAATGATAAAGAACGGATAAACACAAAGTTGTCATAAAAGGGCCCCTAACTTCCAGCCGATTTATCTCTTTTCCTATCAAAGATATCAAAAAGTTGTCAACTGATAAAGTGTTTATCATAATATAAGAAATATTTTATCAGTTGACCTAATTATAATATCGCACAAGAATTGAGATAATTGAGCTCAAACTTTTGGCGCCCAAAGACCATAAATAGAAAAAAGGGAAAGTCAAATATATGACCCAAAAAAATTGGATAGCAGCAGGAATAGGACAAATGAATTGTTCTTTTTTTTCTGGCTTCTAAAACAATTGAATGGTTGTGGTGGCAATAGGAAAAGCGGGGGCTCGTTTTACAGTAGGGGGGAAGGGTGTAAAATAGGAAATGGGAAGAGGAGAATGGGAACAGAATAAGAAAAGCAGAAAAGGGAGAAGAATCGGTCAAAAATCAGCTGGAATTAGACAAGGGGATTGGCTAGACAGTGACAAGAAAAATCTTAGAAAATCAGCAACAAAATGAGTAAAGCTAGACGAAGATTGACCGAAAAATAGGTTCAAAATGTCAGAAACCAGCTAGGAAAAAAGGAATTTCTGAATTTCTGAATTTCTGAATTTCTGAATTTCTGAATTTCTGAATTTCTGAATTTCTGAATTTCTGAATTTCTGAATTTCTGAATTCTTTAGAACTTTCCCGAATCTCGAAATTTCAGTACTGCGGAATCTGAAAAGCTGAGAATCTCAGAATCTCAGAATCTCAGAATCTCAGAATCTCAGAATCTCAGAATCTCAGAATCTCAGAATCTCAGAATCTCAGAATCTCAGAATCTCAGAATCTCAGAATCTCAGAATCTCAGAATCTCAGAATCTCAGAATCTCAGAATCTCAGAATCTCAGAATCTCAGAATCTCAGAATCTCAGAATCTCAGAATCTTAGAATCTCAGGATCCAAGAATCCAAGAATCCAAGAATCCAAGAGAAAATCCTTCAGTATTTTTAGAACCCTTCAGAATTTTCGAATTTCTGATGTTCAGATTTTCGGAATTAAGAATATCAGAATCTCAAAATTCCAAATTCCAAAAACCAGAGAACCAAAAAAATCGATTTTCTAACTTTCAAAAGTTTCAAGGCCTTGAGATTCCCAAAAAATTAAGTTTCGAAAAAAACAGTTCAAACTTCGCAGCTTGAAGTTTTCCAGATTTAATTTGCGCAGAACCCTCTAGAATTCCAGAAAGCCCTCATAAAAGAGCAGGAGGAAGCAGAGAATTGGAAATTGCACATCCATCTCATACATAGCAGAATCGTAAAAATAGGGGAGGAGAACCCAAGAACCTCTATGAATTGGCAAGAAGAAAAAGAAGAAGAAGAAGAAGTGCACTTTTTTCTTGGGGCCATTGAGCACAAATGTGCTCTCCGAGAACACATTACTCAATTTTTTTTTCGGTTTCGAAGGGGTGTTCGGAGGGCTGAGTTTAATGGGTTTTCTTTTGTTTTTAGTATTGTTTTTAGTACTACGAATTGGGGTCGGAAATGTTCAGAAGGATCAGTTTAGTTCGAAAAACCAAAAGTTCAATTTCAGAAAAAAATCTTCAAATCTCCCAAAAAAAAATCCAGGTGTCAAAATTGAGATACTGTATTTTCGAGCCAATATATCTCGGTTACTGTGAATGATATCAAAAAGTTGTCAACTGATAAATTGTTTATCACAATGTCACTAATATTTTATCAGTTGACACATTTCTGATATCTTGTATAGGAACCGAGATAATAAAGCTCAAACTTGACAGCGCTAGGTACATGATCCTAAAGATACATAAAACACCAAGAGATTTGGAATGACACGGAGGTTAGACTCTCGGAGGAAAAAGTCAGAGTTTGCAAAAAAAAGTGAACAAGACGTGTCTTCTTTCTCTCCCCAACTTCCCAATATTTGCCAATGCCAACAAGAAAAAAGGGACAGTATACATGAAGCGTGGGGGCTCATCACCTGGGGATCAGAGGGCTAGTAGTACTTGTGCTCTGGTGCTTAGCAGTATACTAGTGTTTCGGGAAAAGGTCAAGGTGTAGTCTAGTGAAAATTATTAACATGCTCTAATAGGTCTAACAGTTCAAAAAATGGCCCAGGAGTTTCTAATAGCTTAACGAAATGTAGGTCAGTGTATTCTAATAACTCAAGAAACGGGTCAGCATGTTCTAATAGCTCAAGGCATGGGTTAGAAAACTCGAATACATAAAAAATTGATACTAGTATTCTAATAGCTCAAAAAATATGCGAGAATATTCTAATAGCTCATAAAATACGTGAAAGTATTCTAATAGCTCAAAACATGGGTTAGAAAATTCTAATAACTCGAAAAATGGGTCAGAATGTTCTAAAAGCTCAAACAATGAGCTAGGAGGTTCTAATAGCTCAGACAGTAGGTTAGGAAGTTCTAATAGCTCAACAAATTGGTTACAATTTTCTAATAGCTCAAAACATGGGCTAGAAAATTCTAATAACTCAAAAAATGAATGGGTACGTTCTCATAACTCAATAAAAAAGGGTCAGAATATTCTAATAGCTCAAGACATGGGTTAGAAAATTCTAATAGCTCAAAAAACGGGTCAGAATGTTCTAATAACTCAAAAAACGGGTCAGAATGTTCTAATAACTCAAAAAAACGGGTCTCCTATGAACCAGAACCTAGACCACCTGGATCAATTGCCATCCAACCTATCTATCCGGTCCACACCCTCTTGGTAACAATCACAATTCTCATTAGAACGGTAATCCGATACCCCGACCCCCCCCCCCCCTATTCATTATATTATTGGCCTCCTCCTCCTGGTGGAACTATCGTAGGAGGAGATGAGCAATGAGCAATAAGACAACAGTTACTGCCACTAACAGAAAGGTCAAAAGAATCGAGGATCGGGTTACAAAAGAGGTTACTAGGTCAAAACAATTTGCAGTTTGTAGATTTCAAAAGTTCAAATTGACTTCAAATCACCCAATTATTTTTCTGAAAATCAAAATTCTGAAAATCCACGTACCCGCTCTGGCAAATCACACCGCTGATCGTCCAGTCTGTTGCTCTGCATTCTTTCGATGAGGTTGAGGAAGTCCTCGCTCTGAAATAATTATCTAGTTTAGTTAATTAGAAATTTGCCACTTGGTCTGCTAGACTACAAACTACATAAGAAACACTGGCAGACCAATTTTGCGTGCATTGGAAATGTGCCAAAAATGACCGCTAGCTTCAAACTCATATATCTCATTTTCTGTAAAAGATATCAAAAAATTGTCAACTGATAAAATATTGGTGATATTATGATAAACAATTTATCAGTTGGCAACTTTTTGAAATCTTTCACAGGAATTGAGATAAATTGGCTCAAAGTTCAAATCTAGGGAAACGCTTCTAGTACAGGTTTTACGGTACTTTAGGTCTTAAGTCCCCCATAGTACCATATGTTGCCCATAGTTCCCCATAACTCACTTTCTCTGCATTGTAATTGACTCCTGTTGTGAACAGCCCATGCTCATGCATCTTTTCCAAGTCTCTGTAGTATCCGTCGGTGTTCAATGAGTTGCGTCTGGAAAAATATGAAATTTAGGTTCCAACTAGGCTATTAAAACAAATATCCAGAAGATTCCTCTAGATTTTGAGGTCAAATGCACCATGTCATTTTTTTTGTCCTACCCCCTATTAAGTACGTCTCCATTTCCTATAAATTGTTTAATGAACCGGAAAAACAAAGACTAGCCTTTTATATCTACTTTTTTTGAAAGTTTTCTATATCTTGATTTTCCAAAAAAATCTGAATTTCTAGATGTCCCGATATCAAATTACTCATCATAACTATACAAAGTTGTACTACTGTACCCTGTGATTAGGATTAGCAATCTACGGAAATTAGAATATTGGGTAGACATGCGGAAGGAAAAGGAGAACCAATTAGGATAGGAAAAGATGATTCAAAGTTTTGGGAGGAAATGAGAGAAAGATAAAGAAAGATAAGAGAGAATGGTCTTTTTGAAAAGTCCATGGGAAGTTATGAAATTTCTGAGGGTTTGTGGATTTTACGAAATTTCGCTGAAAATTTGGTATGTGCACTTTGAGCTCAATTATCTCGGTTCCTATGCAAGATATCAAAAATTGGTCAACTGATAAAATGTTGGTAATATTATGATAAGCAATTTATCAATTGACAAAATTTTGCTATCTGTCATAGAAACGGAGATAATTAAAGTCAAAGAAAACGTAGTGTAAGGACCAGCAAAAACCCTTTTTCTAGCAAAAATTGACTATTCCCAACCGAATTTCAAGCCTAGAAATTCTGAAAAAACTCGGAGAACTGAAAAAAAACGATTCTTAAAACTTCCAGACATTTCCAGAGTCCAGACTAATACATATTACCTAGAACTCAGAATCTCATTCTCTCTCCCGAGGTACCTCAAGCCAAATAAAAAAATGTTAGCACCTCATTACACACCCCCAGGTTTTCTATATCACATGAACGAAAGAAATGTGCATGTGCTAGCCTAGCTGAACTTCCAGATGTTCAAACTCTACGCTGATCAGAATTCAGGATCCAAGGACCAGGAATCGGAGAAAAAAAGTTGTAGGTGGAAGAGGAATCGAGGGATCTGAGGTTCAAAATCTGGGTTTTCAGATATTTTAGAGCTGCAATCAGAATTCTGGACATCTGAAGACCCACTTTCAGAATCCGTGGATCATCAGAAATAAGATCCAAAATAAGACAATGCCAAATTTTCTGGATCCCTGGCACCCTAAAAGCCAACAATGACTCTCTGTTTCAAAAAAAGGGTAGGAATAGGAATACTCAATGAGATTAAAATTAGGTCAAACATTAGATGATTGCCCATTTTTTCAGGGTTTCAACGTTTTTCGTGAATTTAAAATGTGATTAAAAACGAAATAGAGGCTAAGGATCACCATTTTTGGGTATAAGGGATTCAAATTAGAATTGGGTCCTAAATATTAAAATAGGGATGATTTAGAAATTAGGGATCATAGGATCACCCAAAAAAAGCTGGACTGGAACAATCATAAAATCTAAAATCTCCGGAAATCAACCGAAAATTAGCTTAAAATTTGGCTATGTGCTAGTCTAGAGGTCCCAAAAAAGAATAGAGGTCCTAAAATAGTTTAAAGGTCCCAAGAACAAATAGAGGTCCAAATTTTGAATTGTTGAGAGCTCTAAGCTAGATTAGAGATCCAAAAAATTACCCAAACTCTTCCAGGATTTCTCCAGAATGCTCTTTCCGTCTCACATGTGTTCTAACACGTAAATTTTCTCTCTCCTCTCTCTCTCTCTCTCTCTCTCTCTCTCTCTCTCTCTCTCTCTCTCTCTCTCTCCTTTTGTTCTTCTTCGTTTTCATCAGCTTATTTCTCTCCCTCTGCTCTGTTTTCCTGGGTTCAGGAGGCGATACTTTACGATGGGAATGAATTTTCTCTCTCTAGCTCTCTCTCTCTCTCAAGAAATTTCGTGTCATTTATACAATCGAAATGAGCAACAATCCAGATCTCTCGCCGGAAAAAAGATGATGAAATGCTTGGAGAGAGAGAGAGAGAGAGAGAGAGAGAGAGAGAGAAAATCATAAAAATGCGGTAAAATTTTGGAAGAGGAGAATCGAGAAAAATGTGGAGAATGATGGATTTCTTGTTGTGGGAATTTATAGGATCTGGAGTTTCAGAATTAGTGGAAGTTTTTTAAAATTTCTGACTCTGTTCCTAATTACCGTAGAACCTGTAATAGAAGGACTCTCTAATTTTCCAGTTTAAGACGATTTATCTCGATTCTTATCGAAGATGTCAACATTTTGTTTACTGGTCAAATATTAGTGATAATATGATAAAAATTTATCTGTTTTAAACATTTTCGAAGCTTTGACATGAACCGAGATGAATTGCTCAAACTTAAAAGTGGAGGGATCCTTCTACTTATTGGTTAATTGGTAATTGGGATCACCCTAATTGATGGAAAACGGCAGAATGGCAAATTTGCGTGTATTTTATTTGGTTCGGAATTGAAATTCAGAAGAAGGAACAAAGAAGTCAGGTTACGGACAGGATAATGGTCTGGGACGGATCACAATGAGTATTTCCAAACAACTTAGGAGTCAAAATATTAAGATAAACTTGAAACAAAAAACATATTAGAAAAAAAATTTAAATGATTACAGACAATCTAGCAAATATTGATCAATAAACCTAGACCAATATGCCTTGATAACATCTCCAGATGCCCAGGGACCCAGATATCCTCTCCCACCACCAAGAAGACAATAACAATTAACAAGGTGCTAAGCACTTGTACACAGAAGAGACATGATGAGCGGCGAGCGGGAAAAGAGAAAGAGAGAGAGAGAGAGGGGGGGGGGGGGAAAGGATCCATCAATTTGTAGAGAAAGGTCCTTTCTCTCTCCCATCTTCACATTTCGACACACACATCAAAATGACCACTTCACACTCAATTGTTTTGGGGGTGAGAGGTTCTGGCGAGAACACAGATTTAAAGGGAGGAAAGTGTGCATTATTGCGTGATGGTGTTTACACCTTTCACTTTTAGTTTGGAGTACCGTACCCCTAGCGATAAATTTGCCGGCATAGCTCAGAAGGTATTGGCGAGACGCTTCCAACAATGGACCCATAAGTTCAATTTTCTAAATACTTTTTTTTACAGATCTATTTCAACCATTGTAAATTAAGAATCTGTCCCTTTAAGAATTAAAAAAATACCAAAAATTGAAAAAAAAAAGGTTAGGATTTTCGGACTTTTTCCATCGCCTTCGCATTAAAAAAGACTCTGGACATGTAAAAGGACATGTTTTTTTTGGCAATTTTCGTAAAAGTGTTTTAATGAAAAACACACACATACACATTTTTGTGTCCTCTATCTCCTTCCAATGAGAAGGACAGCAAGAAATTTGGTTGAAATTGAAAATGTTGCAATTTCTCAATTTTGGAAAGGATAGAGATAGCAACTGAAATTTAAGATATAGGAAAACTGGAATTTTGGAAATTTCGGAATCTAGGAATCTAGGAAGCTAGGAATCCAAAAATCCAAGAATCCAAGAATCCAAGTATACAAGAATCTATAAACTTAGGAAATTGAGAATCTAGGAAGCTAGGAATCCAAGGATACAAGAATCCAAGAATCCAAGAATCCAAGAATCCAAGAATCCAAGAATCCAAGAATCCAAGAATCCAAGAGGTCAGGAATTTAGGAATTCAGGGATTTAAGTATTTAAATATTTGAAAATTTAAGAATTTCGGATTTTTTTGGAATTTACAAATTTTCGAATTTCAGAATTTTGTGATTTCGGAACTTCGAAATTTTCAGAATATTCTATTCTAAACCTCAAAAAATTTCTCAAATCACCTCAAACACGGATCCTCCAATCGCTCGTATTTCGGGAGATTACGGAGCCGATTCCAGATATGGAAAACCAAATTTCTGTCAGCCATTTTTCAGAATAAAAACTTTTCAGAGAATATCTGACACGACTTCAGAAACTCGGAATGATGAGTTTCTGAAGCGAAAAAAAAGTTATGGGGCTACTTCTCAATTTCCGGTTGGATGGCGGGAATTGTTTTTGTCTTCCTATCAGCGATATGTGTAATCACTGGAGCATGATTATCACATTTCTTCAGGTGATGGCTCACATTCATTAGAAAAGTCAGGAGGTGTGAAGAGAAAGTAATGTTACATAAATTTGAAAAAATATGTGGGTGTTGAAAATTCTGAGAACTTGAGAAATCAAGAAATCCAAACTTTCAGAAACTCTTAAAATTTTGAAATTTAAATAAATTCGAGATATTAAAGGATCTAAAATATCTGAACATTTTAGAAAAGTTTTTAGGATAAAAAACCACAAAACTTTTAAAATAAAAAAATCAAATCAAAAAATTTGAAAAATTTCCCTTTTGAGCCAAAATATCAACCCTTATTGACAGACTAATTTTCAAAATGTATAGAACATGCAAACATTAAAAAATGCATAAGCTGGTCTTCCCTAAGATAAGCTGACTCTAAGATAAGCTGATTCTGTCAAAAAATTTTTTATCAAAATCCGAAAATTGAAAATCTAACTAAAAATTACCCAAACTAGTTGCATTTTTCAAAATCAAAAAATTAATATTTTGGATTCCAAAAGTTTAATTTGTCAAAATTTGAAAGTTTTGGATTTTAGACTGAAACTCTCAAAGACCCTTCTCTGAAAATGGACTAAAAAACTGACCACCACTTCAGAATCACATGTCCACATACTGGGTAAAGTGGATCGG
Source organism: Caenorhabditis nigoni (assembly GCA_027920645.1). Lineage (NCBI taxonomy): Eukaryota > Metazoa > Nematoda > Chromadorea > Rhabditida > Rhabditidae > Caenorhabditis > Caenorhabditis nigoni. Next base: position 19,367,041 of record CP115865.1, on the reverse strand, counting down.
TGCCAGTACCCAAAAGCACTTCAGAATATTTTTGGAGTAGAAGGACAAGAAAAATATACATGACGTTTTGAAAAAGCGGCCGCCTTTTTGAAGATTGGCCTTTTTGTGGGGAAGGGAAAAGGTTAGAATATTCGATTCAGAATCTGATCAATTCAGAATCTCAGAATCCAAGAATCTAGGAATCCAAAAATTCAAGAGTCCAAGAATCCCAAGAATCCCAAGAATCCCAAGAATCCCAAGAATCCAAGAATCCAAGAATCCAAGAATCCAAGAATCCAAGAATCCAAGAATCCAAGAATCCAAGAATCCAAGAATCCAGGAATCTAGAAATCTAGGAATCTAGAGATTTAGGAGTATAGGAATCTGGGGATCTAGGAATCTAGGAATCTAAGCTTCCTAGAATTCTGGACTTCTGGATTTTCAAATTTCCGGTCCCCCTTTTCCCTTTTCTCACATTTTGAACTATTTTCTTCCCTCGAGAACTACACATACTACTACTATCATCCCCCTACTAATACCTATTTTGCCCTCTCTCCATTTTTCTTTTCTTCGCTATTTTTCAATGAAAAAAGAGTGTGGGAGGGGAATTAGTACCCCATTTTCTAATCACCCTTTTCTCTTCTTTTTTTCTTTCCAAAAAATAAATAGAAATGAGAGATGATTGGAAGAAGACCGGATTAGCATAGTACTATTGGAAAATGAATGGGGGTTTTTTATGGAATTTTGAAAATTTGGGGTGCTGAAAAATTCCGGAAATTGGGTGATTTTGGAACATTTGAATGACAGAAATTGAGAAAACAATTTTTATTTTCAAATTTGCAAAGTTTAACAGGTTTTCAAAAAAAACAAAAAATCGAATTTTCTAGAAAAAAAAAATAAAATTTTTCTGAATTTTTTGAACTCTTCTAAATGTTCTAAAACCACAAGCAAAATCCCAAAAATCCAAAAAAAATTGTCTTCAAGCTCAAAGCTCAGAATTTTCGCTCTCTTTTGTTCAATCAGCATAGCCAAGAAGCCAAAAAATTTCTCACATTTTTGGTCCCAAAAAAGACAGAAAGTGTCCGAAAATGACATCAAGGAGGAAAAAGAAAGAAAAGGATAATTCGATAAAGTTTACAAATTTTTTGGCTATTTTTGGATTTATTTAGATTTTAAATAGAAACTGTGGATTCAGAAAACAAAAGTTGGAAAAAGTCAAAAAATAAGAAAAAGGGCAATTTGGTTTGGGAAAATTGCAAAAAATGACATTTTCCTAGTTTTTATGATTCTGGGATATCAAAAAAAATCTTTTTGTTGCAATTTTCCGAAAAAAAAGTGGGAGTTTTGGAACTTAGAAATTTAAAAATTGCTGAGGAATATAAAAATAGGAATTAGGAATCTGAGGAATGGGAAAATTAGAAAAAAATCTACGAATTTTTCAAAAAATCTAGAACCCAGAAATCTAGAATTAAAGATTCTAAACCCAAAAAAAATGTCCGTAAATTCCAAATTGAAGTTTTAGAATCTAGATCTCCCGATTTTTGAATTTTCCAATTTTTAAATTTTCCAAGTATTCCTTAATTTCAGGATCCCAAAATTCAGAAATTTCCGATTTTTCAAAGGTTCTAGATTCTAATTCTCAGATTTTTCAGATTTTTCCAAGAATTCTAGATCCCGAATCTCAGAGATTTTATGATTTTCCGGAGATTCTCTAGATCCCAAATTTCCGAATTTTCAGATTTTTAAAGAAGATTCCAGATTTCAAATTCCAGATTTTTCAGATTTTCCGAGGATTCTAGATCCTCAATTTCAGAGATTTAAGATTTTCCAAAGATTCTCTAGATCCCAAATTTTCGAATTTTCATATTCGGAGTTCTCAGATGCTCAATTTTCTGGAATTTTCTAGATTCTGGTTTCAGAAAATCCCCAGAATCCCAAATGATCCCTCTGCCTCTTCCTATTCTCAAAACTTTTCAGAGAGAAATCTTCAGAATCCCGTTACGACTACATTCCACGGGGCGCGTAGTTAGTAGTTCATCTGAATCAGAATGATTCATACGATTCAGAAGAAGTGAAAAGAAGAAGAAGCGACAAAAAGTAGATGGAATATTACAATGAGAATTCAGAAGAAGAAGCGCACTTAATTGACTGTTTCTTTTCTCTCTTTTCTCTCGAAAAATGAGAGAGAAAAGTTGATGACTTTTATGGGTATTAGGAGGCTATGGACAAAATAAAAAGGAGAGAAAAAAGAGATGATGAGATGATGGGAAAAAATAGTTTTATAGTTTTTATGTTGATAGGTCAAACATAAGACAGACACATAGAGGGTCAAAAATCTTGATTTTTTCAAGTTTTTATGGTTCAAGAGAGGATTTTCAGAGTCATTTTAGGTTTCTGAAATTTCAGATTTTCATATTCTTGGATTTTCTACATTTTTCAGGTTTTCATATTTTTAGGATCAAGAATGGTAGAAATTCGGAATCCAAGAACCCAAAAAGCCAAGAATCCAAGAATCCAAGAATCTAGGAATTTCAAAATCTCAGAATCTCAGAATCAGGGAATTCGGGAATATAGAAATCTATGAATCTGAGAATCTTAGAATTAAAGAATCCCAAGAATCCAAGAATCCAAGAATCCAAGAATCCAAGAATCCAAGAATCCCAAGAATCCCAAGAATCCAAGAATCCAAGAATCCAAGAATCTAGGAATCTCAAAATCTCAGAATCTCAGAATCAAGGAATTCAGGAATATAGAAATCTGTGAATCTGAGAATCTTAGAATTGAGGAATCCAAGAATCCAAGAATCCAAGAATCCAAGAATCCAAGAATCCAAGAATCCAAGAATCCAAGAATCCAAGAATCCAAGAATCCAAGAATCCAAGAATCCAAGAATCCAAGAATCCAAGAATCCAAGAATCCAAGAATCTAGGAATCTCAAAATCTCAGAATCTCAGAATCAAGGAATTCAGGAATATAGAAATCTGTGAATCTGAGAATCTTAGAATTGAGGAATCCAAGAATCCAAGAATCCAAGAATCCAAGAATCCAAGAATCCAAGAATACAGAAATCCAAGAATCCAAGAATTTTTTGGATTTCTAAATCTTCCAATTCTGAAACTCTTGAATTGCTAAAATTTCCAGTGATAAAATTTCACGGATTCCTGAACTTTCCGATTTTCCTGAACTTTCCAAATAAGATTCTTGGATTTCAAACTATTGTTGGAAAAAGATCCCAAGTCTTTCAGACTCCTGAACTTTTTATTTCTGAGGTTTCTGGGATTTCAGACTTTCAAATTTCCGAATCCCATGTCTCCTGGATTTCTAAGTTTCCAGAATCCTAAGGTTCTTGGTTTTTGAAACTTTCCAATCTTCAAATTCATTGAATTTCCAAACTTTCAGAGCCTAAAGTTCTTGGATTTTTAGATTCTTGGATTCCTGAATTCTTGGTTTCTTAGATTTCTAGATTCCTGGATTCCTGGATTCCCGGATTCCCGGATTCCTAGTTTCCTAGATTCCTAAATTCTTGGATTCTAAGATCATTGGATTCTGGGATTTTTTTGAATTCTTGGATTCTTGATTTCTATGATTCTTGGATTTCTCTATTTTCCAATCTCATGAGTCTCATTTTCCAAAAAAAGTACCATGACATCATTGATAATCCCCACCTACCAACTCATTACTCCTTAACCAAAAAAACGCAACAAAACTTTTCGAAAAACGTGAAGTTAGTTAAAAATTTTAGTGTGTCAATTGACCTAATGAGTCACCCCAAAACTTCCACAAACTCAAAAAATCAGTCACTTAGCACCCCCGGGAGATACAAACAGTTAAAAAAGGAGACATTATTTGTTTAGGAGAGATTTAGAGAAAATGAGAAAATAGGGGTAGAACACCTGACCGCGGAAAGGATACTTTGGTCGAAAAGTTTGTCAAACTTTTGAAAAAAATAGAAACATGGACAGTATTTTTTGATAGAGTGACGAATGAAAATTAGGCCGTTTGATAAACTGATATTGATTTTTTAAAAACAAAACTTGGATAACAACAAAAATGTTACGGTAACTTTGAGCCAATTTACCTCGATTCCTGTGAGAGATATGAAAAAGTTGTCAACTAATAAATTGTTTATCATAACATCAGAATTGTTTTATCAGTTGACACATTTTTGATATCTCTTGTAGGAACCGAGATAATTGAGCTCAAACTTAATAGTGTGGGGTGTGCGGTGGGCCCTTCTATTACAGGTTTCACGAGTTTTGGAAACTTGAAATCAGTCAAAATTAAGGAAATTGAAAAATTTAGACATTTTAGGAAAATATTCAAAAAAAGTCTTGAATTTTTAATTTTCTGGGGATTTTTTCATACCAATTTTAGTATTTTCATTTTGGGTACGATGCTCCGATATTCCACCAATTTTTCCCTGATTTTCCCTTTTCATTTTATGACAAAAATCCCAAAATCTCACCTCGCCAAAATCCCCTTATTTCCAACACCAAATTGCTGGAAGAGCGCCTTGGCGCTCTTCCTCATCGGTCTGCTCTGTCTTCTGAAGATTCCTTTGATAGGCGACGACGGCGTCTGGCTCTTCTGAACGTCGTCAGAAGAATCCATGGACGCGGCTTTGATAGAAATGATACATACTCCGTTTCGAGTGGAGATTTGAGATTGGTGACGACGGCTTCGGATGATTTGGGGAGAAGATGTCATGGCTTGGATTGGCTTGGCGCGAAATTTGAATTTTTTGAAATTTCGAATTTGCCGAAATTTGAATTTTAAGAATTCGAAAAAGTGGAATTTAAAAAGTTGCCAGCCGATGAAATGTATATACAGTGCTTTTTCTACTAGATCGGTGACGATGGACGGCAAAATGGATAATTGGAGGATTTGTAGCAGAAGCAAGAAGCCCCCGACGTCTTCTTCTTCTTCTTAGATTTTGCTTCTGAATATAATGACGATGATGATGATGATGATGTTGGCGATACTGAGACGATTCGAAGAATGTGGGGAACAGGAAGAATGTGGGGAACAGGAGGATTAAGAAGTTTGGGAAATTTGAAATTTGAGACTGTGAGACTTTGAATTATCTGAATTTCTGAATTTCTGAACTTCTGAATTTCTGAATTTCTGAATTTTTGAATTTCTGAATTTCTGAATTTCTGAATTTCTGAATTTCTGAATTTCTGAATTTCTGAATTTCTGAATTTCTGAATTTCTGAATTTCTGAATTTCTGAATTTCTGAATTTCTGAATTTCTGAATTTCTGAATTTCTGAATTTCTGAATTTCTGAATTTCTCGCATTTCTGAATTTCTGAATTTCTGAATTTCTGAATTTCTGAATTTCTGAATTTCTGAATTTCTGAATTTCTGAATTTCTGAATTTCTGAATTTCTGAATTTCTGAATTTCTGAATTTCTGAATTTCTGAATTTCTGAATTTCTGAATTTCTGAATTTCTGAATTTCTGAATTTCTGAATTTCTGAATTTCTGAATTTCTGAATTTCTCGCATTTCTGAATTTTCAGAAGTGCATTCCCGAATTTCCGAATTTCTGAATTTCTGAATTTCTGAATTTCCAGAACTTTTAGATTTTTTTTTGAGTTTTGTAAGTTTTCAAGGATTTCAGAATTTCGAAAGTTCTGAATTTTTAGTTTTTAAGATTTCCAAGTTTGAGTATTTCCAGAATACCCTGGTTTAAAAGTTTCAGAATTTTAGAATTTTCAAGAAGTTCAGAATTCCAGAAACCAGCCACGTCACCAGAAATTTTTGTTGGTTGTCCTGCAAAGTTTATGACCTTTTCAAAAAAAGTGAAACTAGTTCAAAGTGACCATTCTCTCACATTTGACCCAATTTCAATTTGAGCCTATTTCATAAATCAAAAATTCTAGATTCTAGAAATTAGACACAACTTTCAAGATTTCCGAAAAATTTTTTTTGCAAAATAAAAAAAAAGTTATCAAAATGATACTGGTGGCAACATTACCGAGACGGAAACAAAAAAACCTAAAAGCCACCCCGAAAAAAAAATTGACGAACAAAAAAAGAACGAAATGGACACAGCCCGTGGGGGCTATAGGAGGGAGAACAAACGGGTGAAGGGAGGTGTAAACTAGTAAAGAAAAGTGGGCGGAGCTTCGGAAAGATAGAAATAAAAGAAACAAAGTTTTTGGAGGAGAAAAATGATACAAAACTTGGGAGAGAGAGAGAGAGAGAGAGAGAGAGAGAGAGAGAGAGAGAGAGAGAGAGAGAGAGAGAGAGAGAGATGTGTATGTTTACCTAGTGATCAGTAATACCTATCAGTAAAGAGAGATTGGCGATCTTCAGGTTTATTTTTTTATCTTTCTTGTTTCCTAAATTTATTTTATTACTCATCGGATGGATGGATTTTTTGGGATGGGCTGAAGGGCACAAAAAGACCAAAGAGTGATTTTTTGAAAGTAAAATTGGGATCGTTTGAAATTGGGACCTCTTCCAATAGCTTCGAAATTTCAGAATCATTATCGAGGACTGGAGAAAATTAAAAGTACAAATTTTGGAAATTTTGATTTTGAAATTCTAGTTTATAAAAAGTTACTCGGAAAAAACTCCAGATTTTCTGAATTTCAGAATGAGTTGATTTTGGATTTTTTGAGGAAATCTGGTTTTTCTGATTTTTCAAAGTTCCAATATGTTGAAATTGGAATTTTCGGAAGAATCTGATATTTTAGGAGAATCGGACATTTTAGAAAAATCCTAAATAAATATCGCAAGTTTGAAATTTTGGCTAATCAGAGTTTCAAAAAAGTATAAAACCCTGAAAATTGAACTTTTTGAGTTTTCGAATTCCAGCCAAAACTCAAAAATTGAGGTGCTTGTAATTTCCTTTTTTCAGATTTACTGATTTTTTCGGAAACTCCGTAGTTCCAGATATAACTAAAAATTGGATAAATCAAAAATTATGTGATTTTAGCACATTATTTTTGACATTTCCGGAGGAAAAAATAAGACGGATATGTGATCTCAATTCCTCATATTTCCTCAGATTAGTCTTCTGAAAATCTGATATACTTAATAATTACGAATTCAAGTACCTTAGAATTCAAGAATCCAAGAATCCAGGAATCTAAAAATCCAAGAAGCCAAGAATCCAAGAATCCAAGAATCCAAGAATCTAGGAAACTAGAAATTTCGGAATCCAGAAAACTAGGAATCTAGAAACCCAGCAATCCAGGAATCCAAGAATCCAAGAATCCAGGAATCCAGGAATCCAAAAAACTAGGAATCCAAAAACCCAATATCCCGATTCCAAGTGGATTCAGAAGATCTCTGATCCCCGCTAAACGCCAAAAAAACTACAGTAACCTTGAATGCCTCAGACACTCTGGGAAAATCATGAAATGGCAATCAGTTATAATGACATTTCCCTCCTATTCCCGCCATTCTCAGATTCAAGAATCTCTTTTTTTGGGTAAAAAGAAGAAGAAGTAGTAGAGAAACCGCTTCAAAAGGTCGTTCAAGTATTCTCAAAAGTGGGCGGAGCCTATTTTCGATTCGAGTATTACTAATGGAAATGGCATTTTGGACACGTTTATGACTGGAAAAAACTAGGGGAAACAAATGATAAAAAATGTATGTAAATGGGGAAAAGGGGGCGGAGCCTATTTTGTGGTAGGTCAAATGTTATTATTTTGGCTGTGGCGGGAAGGGAAAACAAGGAAATGGAAAAAGATTATTATCGAACTAAAAACTGGTTAGCTCTAGAGTTTCCGGGAAATTCGGAAAAGTTCAGAATAATGGGAAAGTTTTATTATAGGATTTTGGTTTTTTATCTGATTTTGGAAATTCTTAGAAATTCAGAAATTCTGAAATTCAGAAATTCAGAAATTCAGAAATTCAGAAATTCAGAAATTCAGAAATTCAGAAATTCAGAAATTCAGAAATTCAGAAATTCAGAAATTCAGAAATTCAGAAATTCAGAAATTCAGAAATTCAGAAATTCAGAAATTCAGAAATTCAGAAATTCAGAAATTCAGAAATTCAGAAATTCAGAAATTCAGAAATTCAGAAATTCAGAAATTCAGAAATTCAGAAATTCAGAAATTCAGAAATTCAGAAATTCAGAAATTCAGAAATTCAGAAATTCAGAAATTCAGAAATTCAGAAATTCAGAAATTCAGAAATTCAGAAATTCAGAAATTCAGAAATTCAGAAATTCAGAAATTCAGAAATTCAGAAATTCAGAAATTCAGAAATTCAGAAATTCAGAAATTCAGAAATTCAGAAATTCAGAAATTCAGAAATTCAGAAATTCAGAAATTCAGAAATTCAGAAATTCAGAAATTCAGAAATTCAGAAATTCATAAATTCAGAAATTCAGAAATTCAGAAATTCAGAAATTCAAAAACTCAGAAATTCAGAATTTTAGAAATTCGGAAATTCAGAAATTCAGAAATTCAGAAATTCAGAAATTCAGAAATTCAGAAATTCGGAAATTCAGAAATTCAGAAACTCCAGGAAATTCAAAAATTCAGAAATTCAAAAATTCAGAAATTCAGAGATACAAAAACTTAAAATTTTGGATTTTCAATGATAACGCTTGGAATTCAAGTTCTATAATGAAAATCGGAAAATTTCAACTATTAAAATTATAGAAATCGAAAATTTTGTGGTCTGAAAAATCAGGAAACCCGAAATGTGGAATTCAAGAATTCCCTAATATCAAAATGCAAAAAACTGATAATTCCAATTTCTGATTTTTTTTTTAATCTGGAATTCCAGATATCACTAAAAACAGAATAAACCAAAAATTATGTGATTTTTCGCACATTTTCTGTCATTTCAGAGACAAAAATAATCCTTATGCTTCCTCAAATATCCTCAGATTAGTAGTATGGAAAAGAATTCGATACATTTATATAATGAGCATTTTCCCCCTTCCCATGTGTACACTTATTTTTATAATGTCAAGAAAAAAGAGAATCAGAGGATTATCAAGGGATGAATGAAAATAGAAAAAAATCGGATTTTCAGTTTTTCATGGGTGGTGATAAATAAAAATGATGATAGTGATGATATTTGATGGGATTAACTTGTTTTTGGGAAAATGAAATTTGAAAATTTTCAGAGATTTTTTCTGGTTTGCATATGATTCCAAGGCAACAAAAACCTGAGGATCTAGGAATCTAGGAATCTAGGAATCTAGGAATCTAGGAAGCTAGGATTTTAGGATTCTAGGATTCTAGGAATCTAGGATTCTAAAAATCTAGGATTCTAGAAATCTAGAAATCTAGGAATCTATGAATCTAGGATTCTAGGATTCCGGAATCTAGGATTTAGGAATCTAGGAGTCTAAGAATCTAGGAATCTAGGATTCTAGGATTCCGGAATCTAGGATTCAGGAATCTAGGATTCTAGGATTCCGGAATCTAGGATTCAGGAATCTAGGATTCTAGGATTCCAGGAATCTAGGAATCTAAGAATTTAGAAATCTAAGAATCTAGGAATTTAGGAAATATGAGCAAACGAAGAAGAAAAAAGGTAGAATCTCGTAATTTGCGATTTTCTTTTTTTTTCAGGTTTATTGGTTCAAAATTCATTTGAGTATTCCCGCTCCGATGAAAATGAACTTTGATCTACGGACCTGAAGCTCATCTGAATTTCAGATCATTCAATTTTCTGATCTTTGGCTTTTTTGACCCACTGATCTGGAGCTCTGATCAATTTTCAGGACATTGAGAAGTGCCAAATGACCAATACATGCTCATTTTCTTGACTCTTTTTTCATCCTTCCTGTCAGTAAGTTGTCACAATTACATGTTGTAAACACACGTAGTAGAGATTCTCTGTCTGTGTCAGAAATTCTCCTATTTTTTCCAATTGACTCATCTTCGGATTTCTGTGATTGACAGCTCATTTTCACATTGGATCTTGAGGATAATTGAGGGGATTCAGAGTGATAATAATATAGAAAAAGTTGGAAACAATCTTTACTATTAACAAACACCAAATTCTGTGTGTATGTGTGTGTGTCCGTTTGTTCCCGTATTACCTGCCCTAGCGAAGTCCAGAATGAACCAAAATTTTCCAGATTTACACAGATAACCCGAAATAGCAGCGAGATGGTGCCCGTCTATTTTGATTTGTGAAATTTTGATTCTGACGTCTTCTGAAGACGTTCTTCTATTTTTAGAGGGCGAATTTTTGAAAAGTTATAAAAGAAAAATTTACGTCATCCCCGTCTAACCGCCCAAATTTTTTTCTCATCCACGATATTTCTGAGAAAAAGGGGATTTTGTGAAAACGTTATTTTAATATGGCTTTCGAAGATTTGAAAGAGCGAAAGAATTCTGAAACAGGGGGAAAAGAAGAGAATGCGACGAGAAAAAGACATTTTCCGACTTTTTGAATTTCAGCATTTTAATATTCCCGGATTACAGATCTTCAGAATCTCAGAGTCTAGGAAGGCATTCTCAGAATTTCAGAAGTCTCTGAATTTTAGATCTTCAGAATCTTAGTATAAAGAGGTTGCGCCCTTTCTGGATAGCTTGAGTTTTCAGGATTTTAATTTTTATGAATTTCTTATTTTCTGAATTTTCGAATTTCTGAGATGTTAGTTTCTCAGATTCTTATTCACCGAATTTGCAAGAAAAAACTGAATTTTTGATTCTCCAACTTTTAAGGTTTTAAATTCCCGAGTTTCTAAGCTATCGGAGTTTAGAATTTTCCAATTCTTGAGTTGAAAAAACTCCAATTCTTGAAACCTGTCATTTCTAAATTTTCGAAGTTCAAAATTTTTTTCACTGTGTTCTTTTTGAGATTTAAAACTTTTGAATAACCAATTTTTCGATACTCAAGTTCTCAAATTTCTGAACTTTAGATGGCCTGGAAACTCTGAATATGAAGCCAGATCACCGAAAAAAGAAGCTCTAATTTGGTACTTTTTTCCATGATTATGGGTATTATAAGCTATAGATGTCCAGTCGGTGTCTCTCTATTTATAGGTTTTTTTTTCCGATTTTTCGAATTTTCAACTTTTTTGGAGACTCTTTAGAAGTTCTAGGACTTTCAAAAAAAAAAAGTTCGGAAATTCAGAAAACTTGAAGTTCGAGCGTTAGATACTTGGAAAGCAACCTTTGGTAATTCAAAAAGTGAATTTGAAAATTCAGAAATTTTGATTTTTTCGAATTTCTGAACATCGGAGTTTTTGAATTTCCTAATAATACATATACCATTAAAAATCCCTGAAAAGTGAAAAGAGAACCCCTCAAGATTACAGGCAATGTAAGCGGGAGCCAGTAGTTTAAGCCCGGAGGGGCGCAAGTCGAATGTTTTTAAAAATTCGAAAGTTTCGAAATTAGGAAATTTCAGTAATCCAGTAATTCAGATATCCAAGAAATGTAAAGCTTCGTGAATCCGAAAATTGACGTACTCCGGATTTCAGAACTTCAAAAATTCAATCTTCAGTAGTTTGGAAAATTTGAAAATTTGAAAAATCAAATATTCAGAAATTTTACCAAAAATTATTTCGGTGACTTCGAAAACTCGAAAATTTTTTAATTAGAAATTCGATTGTAAGATACAGTACGCGGAAGCCAGGAGGTTGAGCCCCCGTCAGGGGGCGTAAACCGACTGGTTGTGGAATATCGGAGCATCGTTTGACCCAAAATATTTATTTTATTCATATTTTTAGCAAGGGACCCAGAGACCCACATTTTTGAAATACCAGGTTTTTAGAACATCTAATAAATTAAACATGGTACATTCGCCTTGTAGAAAATTCCAAAAATCCAATAAAAATGAACTAACCTGTAAGCCTTGAGCTGGAGTGGCATGTCGATTCTGAAAATTTAAATTTAGACTATTTGGAAAACAAATTCATTTTTGAAATTTCATTTTTTCGAATTATTTTTTCATAAGCAAATTAATCTGAAAATTTAGCAAAAACTGTACAAATCAGTCAAGGTTTTATGTTTCTAGCTCATCTAGGAGCTGAGATACGGGCGTTTAAAGTTTCGAAAATGACGCAGACAGTTAGAGTGTCTAGCCGTCTGCGTCTCTCGCTTCCGAAGATTCAAAATGCTGTATCCCGGGTTCTAGAAAAGCTAGAGAATTGCTAGAGACACCATTATATGTAATGCCTAGTCTATTTTTTGATGGAATGAAAATATTTTCAAAATTTTCAAATTCAAGCCAAATATCCTTCAAATATTCAAAACTAACCGATCATGATGGTGTGATGGGTGGTCCTTTTCATGGTACGCCGGACTTCCACTACAACTACAAATCCCGTAGAAAATCGAATCCTTCCACGAGTAGATCCAATCCATGTTCTGTCTGAAAATTTGGAGAATTGGAATTTTGAATATTTTTAACGAAAAAAAAAATAGTTTGAATAGAAGAACCGGAGATCATTAGAACCTATTTTTTATGGTTAAATTATTATAGATTCGTCTTATATGAATGGTACTTAAATGGTACAGCTTAAATGGTACAGGACTTGAAAACTGTAAAATCCTACTGAAAAATTCCAAAAAAAACTGTAACTAAAGGTCCCCTACACTTACAAGTTTGAGCTCAATTATCTCGCTTCCTATAGGAGATATCAAAAATATGTCAACTGATAAAATATTGATAATTTTGTTGATAAACACTTTATCAATTGACTTTTTTTGATAACTTTCACAGGAATCTAGATAAATTAGCTCGGAGTGTACGCATAGAGTGGGCTTCTTTTAGAGCAAGTACAGTAAGTCTCTCAAAATGGACCATATTCAACTAAATTAAAATGAACCATATTCAGCTAAAAAAGACATTTGGGGCATTTTTAACGGCTGATGAGAGAAAAATCTATACAACTGGATTACTGAGAAAATGAGAAAATAAGCAAACGAATGAATATAACTTGGTTGATAAAGAAAAAGTAAAAATGCCAAAGGATTTTCTGATTTCCATGCATACATAATAGAGAATCTTGAGTGTCTCCTTTAATCCCCTAGAAATGTACTGATTCTTTTTTTTGTACCACAAAAAGGGGAAAATATGAAAATTCAAGTTCTATTTAGCTTTTTTTGGGAGTTTCGATAATCGGAAATTTGAAAAAAGGGGCTTCAAAACTTCTAAAGTGTTTCATGAGCTTAAAAAGAAGAAATCGCTAAAAAATGATCTTCAAAAAATGAATTGAGAAAAGAGGAATCTGATTTAGATGATCTTCAACAAAATAACAAAAATCTGGAACTTTCAGCAGGTTTCAGACATTTTCAGCCAGTTTCCTTAACGAAAAATACCAAAAAATCTAGGAAATCGAGAATGGAACATTTCAGAGAATATGAAAAGGCGGAAAATTGAGATATGAATCCGAAAAAGGGGAAAATTAGGAGAAGAGATTCTTATCGCCCAAGTTTTTAATTCACTTTTTATGTCTTTCTCCCGGCGGGACAATATTCGAGATTTTTTGATCAAAAAGGAGTTTCCGATGGATATAAAATTGTTGGGGGAATATGGGGATAAGAAATTGGGAAATTTTGAAAAATTTAGATGGTATCGGGATTTTTGAGAAGGGAGGAGAAGGGAGAGAATAATTGAGAAAAGAGGAAATTTTGGTTAGGAGAAGTTTAAAAGTTGAAAAATCATATTTCAGAATGACTGGAGTTTTCGGTTTTCGAAATTTTAGAATTTTAGAATCTCAGAATCTCAGAATCTCAGAATCTTAGAATCCAAGAATCCAAGAATCCAAGAATCCAAGAATCCAAGAATCCAAGAATCCAAGAATCCAAGAATCCAAGAATCCAAGAATCCAAGAATCCAAGAATCCAAGAATCCAAGAATCCAAGAATCCAAGAATCCAAGAATTCAAGAATCCAAGAATCCAAGAATCCAAGAATCCAAGAATCCAAGAATCCAAGAATCCAAGAATCCAAGAATCCAAGAATCCAAGAATCCAAGAATCCAAGAATCCAAGAATCCAAGAATCCAAGAATCCAAGAATCCAAGAATCCAAGAATCCAAGAATCCAAAAATCCAAGAATCCAAGAATCCAAGAATCCAAGAATCCAAGAATCCAAGAATCCAAGAATCCAAGAATCCAAGAATCCAAGAATCCAAGAATCCAAGAATCCAAGAATCCAAGAATCCAAGAATCCAAAAATCCAAAAATCCAAGAATCCAAAAATCCAAAAATCCAAAAATACTTACGACCTTCTGAATTTCTGATTTTCTCAATTCCAGAATTTCTGAATTTCCGAATTTCTGAGTAAATGTAATAATTCTGAATTCCGAGAAAAAACAAAAAAGCCAAAGAAGAGAAAGTGGTTTTGGTTACCAGAAGAAGATTTGAATAAAAAGAAAAAAATGGAAAAGACAAATACTTGAAAATCCGAAACCACTTAGCCTCGATTTCCTTTTCTTTCGGTTTTTGGTTTCAAACCAAAACCAAAAATCCCAAAAACACAAAATCCAGACTAATTTACAGGGGATTTTAGGACGGAAATTCGAGAGAAAATAGGTCAAAAGGGTGGCTGGCGTGCCTCTGGCGCACTTCGGGGAGAAGAAAGGACCCGGGAATTCCGGAGATTTCGAAAAACTGGAAATCTAAAAAATTTGAAAAGCCGAAATTTAAAAAGTTTGAAGATTGAAGACTAAGAGACTAACATGTAAGCATTTTAGATATTGAGAGATCCAAAAAGTAGGGAATTTGAAATCGCCAAAGTTTCGAAATTTCAAGACTTTCAAAAATTCAAATGACCTTCCCAAGAATTCTAAAAACCCCTCAAGAATCCTCAAAAAGAAAAAAGTGGTATATATAGGAGAAAAAAGAGAAAATGAAGAGTCAAAGAGGGCGGAAAACATAGACAACCTTCACATATTGTTCCCTCTATTCAGAAATCAAAAGAAATTGGAAATAGAGGTGGAGGAGGGGGGGGGGTCAAATAAAATGGTCAATTGAGGGAAATAAGTCATGGATGGACAAGAGGAGAGGAGGAATGAAATTTTGAATTTCGCGCGAAAAATTCAGAATTTTGAAAGTTTGAAGCAGAAGATAGGAAAAAAGAGAGTCTAAAATACTCAAAATCACTTTTCAGAGATACAGTACCCCGTTTTTGGACTTAAAATGTGAAAAACATGTATCTTTCAGGAATCGGCAAATAGCTGGAAAACTAGGAATTTTCAAAATGATCTATATCAGCGAAGTTTCCAATCTAGGTCTGTTTCACACCCTCTAAATTTTTCAAAGTGATTGGAAACTTGACAGGCGAGATCCAGACAACTGAGAATGACCAAATCTTATTGACCGGTTTCGTATAAGAAAGCTATAAATTTGAAAATTTGAGTTTTGAGAATTTGGAGAATATTGAAATACAACTCTTTGCGCCTTCAGAACGAGAAAAAAACATTTTTTAAAGAAATGATAAAATGAAAAATGTTGAAATCGAAAGTTCTGGAATAACTGATAACAATAGAAAAGCAACACACCCTTGAATTTAGAATTATAGTAGAAACTTTTCGATATATTAGAGTTACAGTAATCCTACAAAAAATCAAGATCTGGAATTTTGAGCTGTAATTCATTCACAGGAAAAGTCGCACTGCTTTTTTTGGATTCTGAATAGTTAATTGAATTTCAAAGAGCTCTAAAAAATTGATTTTTTTCAAAATTGAAAGGGCTTTTTGAGCTCTATTTTACCAAAATCTAAAAAACTCAAAATGCGATAATCGGAAATTAAAAAAAATCAAAAATTCAAAAATTTTCTAAGTTCCAAAACTTGATAATTTCAAAAATTAAGAAATTCAATAAAGCGGGTGAGAATTCTAAATCCTGAAACTTCTGAAAACCCAGATTCAAACTTTCTAAAAACTGATTCAAACCTTATCTAATCTATTACATTTCTGGAATTCTGGAAATTCAAATTCTTGGAATTGCAATGCCCAGTTTCCAGAGTCTAGAACTTGAAACCTATTCTTTGAAAGTTCAAAGGAAAAGTTTCAGATTCTTAAAAACATATACTTGCTTATTTTATCAAAAGTTGTCAAAAAAGTTATTAAAAAACTGTACTAATTTGTAAACAGTTATTTTTCCTGCCACCCCATCACCTGCCTTCCCAATAGTATTGAAATAGAAGGACACAACAGAAAAAAAAACAAGAAGAAGAAGATGTTGATGATGATGACCAAAAAGGTGTGCTTGTGGAACGAAACACGAGAAAAGAACAACACACCGAGAGTGTGAGAGAGAGAGAGAGAGAGAGAGAGAGAGAGAGAGAGAGAGAGAGAGAGAGGGGAGAAGCGAAAAGCAGTGATCGGACGGGAATAAAAAGTGAGTATAATTACGGGAAAGCAGCAGGAGGAGAGAAGAACGTCACATCAAAATTATGATGACCGGCTTGTTCTATACTTTTTTTTGGGCAGCACGAAAGAAACTGAGAAGAATGGAACATCTGGAGGATAGTAGTAGTAGTTATAGTAGTCGGAAATTGGCACCTTTGACAAGAATTGGAAAAGAAAAATGGACTGGAAGAAGGAGAAGAAGCTAAAGAAGTTGGAGAAAAAAAGAGTTACGCAAGTTTGGAATCATTGCCAGAGGTACTTTTCCAAGTACAGTGCTTTTTGTACTGAAAACCTAAAGAAACAGGTGTCTTCCAGAAATCGGCAAAAAGCTGAAAAAATAGGAATTTTTAGAAGACTCTGGAAATGCAAAGTTTTCAACCTAGATCTGTTTCCCACTCTCCCAAATTTTCAAAGTGATTGCAATCTTGACAGCCGAGTTCCAGACTTCTGAAAATGACCGAAAATCATTTGAAAAATGCGTTTTTGTAATTCCTACTGAACGGTACTGTAGCTGTGTGGACTTTGAAAGTATTACTTCAAAAATTGAAAACAAATTTTACGGTGTTCAACTAAGAGTTGGTCGAAATATGGCTATTTGAAGTTTTAGAAACTAGAGACGCAGACAACGAGACACTCTAACTGTCTGCGTCTCTGTGGAACTTCAAACGACCGTAACTCGGGTTCTAGATGAGCTAGAAACGTGGTTCTTGGACCAAAATGGAGGGCTTGGTTTCAATTTTTAGATGACGAAATAAATCTCATATCACTCCGAGAAAATTATATTTTTGATGTCCCAAGCACAAATTGAAGAACTTCTAATAACGTTGTTTCCAAAAGAAAAAAACATTCGAAAAATCGCAAAAAATGAAAACAAAAAAATTGGTAGCTATGAGAAAAATGAGTAATTTCCATATTCCTCTAAAAATCGGAACCTAAGAGACAAGAAATTTTATATTGCAAAAAACATTGGTACCAGAACTGTCTGGTAGAACCCAAACGAAAAAAAAACCCGTTCATTATTACTTGTTTCCTTTCCTCGATTCTCCCTGAATATTTTTTTTATGTCTCTAGGCCCTAGAGTCAGTCTCGTGTGAAAAACAGTTTTTTATGTATTTCCCCTATTTTTTGGTGGAAATTAAAAAAAAACAAGACTTTTATTTTGGGGGGAGGAACGGAAATTTGAATAGCAGGGGAGGGAAAATGAATGGGGTTATTCTAATTTGATTATAACCACCAAAAAAGATAACCCAGAAGGTTTTTTTTCACAGAAACAATGTTATTGTGCAATGAGGAATCGAAAAAATCGATTTACCGAAAATCCGGAAAAAAAAACCTTTTGAAAACGGAACATCCTCAAACTTTAACAGAAGCCTGAGCCCAAGCCGTCAACTTTGAGCTCAATTATCTCGGTTCTTATGAAAGATATCAAAAATCTGTCAACTGATAAAATATTGCTCATTTTATGGTTAATAATTTATCAGTTAACAACTTTTTGATATCTCTTATAGAAAGCAAGATAATTGAGCTCAAAGTGCGCATATGGCTTCTATGAGAGCGATTACCAAAAAAAGAAGACCAAAATCAATTTATCATGGTCCTTAACTCAGTTCTTGTCACTAGAGAATCACCTCTGACTGGGTACAAACATACTAAAACACACGTGTTGGGCAAATATTGGCATAGGCAAAAGATGTAACGGTTAGGTTGGAAGAGAAGGAGGAGGAGAGGAAGGAAGGCTTAGGACTTATGAATCAGGTCAAGTGGTGAGAGAAGGTGACAAGTTTTGTGTTGTTTTTGTTGTTTTTGGAGAGTTTTTGGAGGAAAAAATAATAAATGTTGCTAATTTTTTTTTCTGTCTAAGCTCAAAGATTTCAAAATTAACCTCCAACAGTCTAATAGCCTGCCAACAAAGCCATTCTAGCCCATATATCTCATTTTCTGTAAAAGATATCAAAAAGTGGTCAACTGACAAATTGTTTATCATAATATCGCAAACATTTTATCAATTGACAGATTTTTGGAATCTCTGATAAGAACACAGATAAAATGATTTCAAGTTTGAAGTTCCCCTAATACCAATGTACAGAATATATTACGAGATCTCATTAAAAGAAACAAGAATACCCCATTCAGCACCATTATTTCACCAATTCTTCCCAAATATTGCCGAAAAAAGAGAAAAGTGACGCTTCTTCATCTTCTGATGATTGCTTTTCCTGTTCCTTTCGGTTATTTTTCTCTGCTTCTCTAGATGACTCTCGTAAAATCCTACACTATTTTTTCTTATCAGTATCCCTCTCCGTTTTTGGCATTCTTCATTCTCTCTATAGATTGATTGGCAAGTGGTTAATGAAGAAAAAAAAGACGGGCGGTTCGGAGATATTGACAAGTTGATGATCGAGAATTTTTGGTTTTTTTGGGGGGATAGAAATGATGGAAAATCAGGGGAACTTTAAACTTTGAGCCATTTTATCTCGGTTCCTATCAGAGATAGCAAAAATCTGACAACTGATCAAATATTGGTGATATTATGATAAACATTTTGTAAGTTGACAACTTTTTGAGATCTTATACAGGAAATAAGGTATACGGGCTCAAAATCGACGGTCATTCTATTAGACTGTTGGTATTTTGAAAATCTGGTAACTATTGGCTTTTTTTCTGGGATTTTCAAAATGGTGTTTTAAATTACCGTAAAACCTGTGTTAGAAGGGCCGCTTTAATAGAAGGGCCTTCTGTGAAAAAGGACCCACCTTCAAAATGTGTTTTTAAATCAGAAATTTTCGGTATTTTTTCAGTGGAAAATATTTCGGGAACTCCAAATTGAATAGAAATTTGTTGAAACTCCATTTTTCGATGAAAATCTTGCTAAATTTTTGTAAAATTGGTAGATTTTCATGAACTTTGAACGAAACTTCGTCGAATTTGTCGATGCAAAATTTCGGAAAAAAACTGGCCGGAAAAATAGAAGGACCCCTCTAATTGAAGGAGCCTGTAATAGAAGGGTTCTTTGGTGGTGACTTGGACAATAGAAGAGCCGGCCCTTCTAATACAATTTTAGCTGATGTGAAAATTCCAAAAAAAAACCGTTCCCATCATATTTTTTTCCGGAAAAAAAGAATGTTGCCTTATCATGAGAAAATAGGGAAAAAATGAATGAAACTGATAGAGGAGGAATGGAATGTTTGTACGTTTTTTTTCGAAAAAAAACGAGGCGAAGAGAAAAAACTATGCAATGGGAAAAATATAAAAAATGGGAAACCTGAGTCATAAAGTCAGAAAAAATAATTTTTTGGGTAGAATCTTCCGGAAACTTATTTGAGTTGGCTTATGTTAGAAAATTCATATTCATAGTGGGATTTTTACTTTACGAAAATTTCCTATTTTCGAAAATTCGAAGGTTTCAAAAATCATGAAATCATCAAACTTCCAAATGAAATTTCTAGAAAAAAAAGTACTAAAATTTTATAATTTCCACTATAAAAAAGAGAGAAAGAGGCACAGGGCATTTTACAAGTGCTGTGGTGGAAATGAAAGAAAACTGATGGTGATGATGGTATGATGATAAGGAGATAGTGCGTGTGATATGGAGAGAGAGAGAGAGAGAGAGAGAAAAGGAAAATTTGAAGGCTGAAGGAGAAAACAAGTACACGAGGGACAGGACAAGAACAGTTGAGGGGAAATCGGGAGGATATGGTTAGCAGATGGACAGAGGGAGATAAGGATCAGATTCTTATCTGGGTGGGTAGATCAACTTTCTTCTGTTGGTCATAAAAACCCGGGGGAAAGAAAAACAAATCGGGAAGAAATCATATGTTGCGTAATTTTGCATTAAAACCTTTAATAGAAGGGCCCGCCAAGTTTGAGCTTATTCATCTCGGTTTCTGTGCAATATATAAAAAAGTGTTAACTGACAAAATGCTAATCATAATATCAGGAACATTTTATCAGTTGACCAATTTTTGATATCTTTGACAGGAAATGAGATAAATTGGCTCAAAGTTAGGGATCCTTCTAGTTCAGGTTTAATGGTAACTAGATTTCTAGCTTCAGCAATTTTAGAGGAGCTACTAAAAGCTGCCAACTTATGGAATTTAGGAAAATTGATGTATTTTCTATAAAACAAGAAAATTGTGAATGACAAAAATTTTAAAATTTGCTTCAAATCAGATTAGAATTTAGAGACATCCAAGATCGAAAATCGGATTTTTTTTCAGAAAATAATTTTCAAAAAAAAAATCCAAATCAACAAAAAATTTCTAAAATTTGAGAAACGCAAACAATGATGAATTTTTAGACAATTTCATTTTTTTTATTTTTCGATTTCCCACTTTCAAAAAAAGTATTAATTAAAGTATCAAAATACAGTATTCCCTCTATCAGAACCTTACCTACCCCGTCAATTTTGAGCCCAAATATCTTGATTCCTGTGAGAGATGTCAAAAATCTGTTAACTGATAAAATGTTTATCATAATATCAGAAACATTTTATTAGTTGACCATTTCTTAATATCTTTCACAGAAAATGAGATAATTTGGCTCAAAGTTAGGGGACCTTTTATTCCAGGTATTAGGGTAACTAGATTTCTAGCTTTAGCAATTCTATGAAAAATTCAAAAATTTTATGGATTCCAAGAGTCCGTTTTGGCTCCCACATCACTCCAAGAAAAGAGTTCAAAAACACAGCAAAAAAAAAACATGAAACCGATTTCGGATTCTTGTTCCTCCTAGATGCCACCCCCAATGAACCTGACAATCCGTTTCTTCCGTTTTCTGGGAAGAAACAAAAAGGGAAATACATCAGAGAGGGCATGTTTAACTAAAGGATTCACATTCAACGGTGTGAGCAAGAAGGGTGTCCTCCTCTTGTAGTGTCCAAGGAAATAGTATGGGGAAGGAGAGAGACGCAGAGATACAAAAATCATACAGGCGAGAAGAAGTAGTAGGAGGGTGGGAATGGGAATGGGAATGGATGCTAGAGTTACAACCATCTTGGAAATTATAGAGCAGGGAATATAGTTTGTAGTTTGTAGTTTGTAGTCTGAGCTCCAGGGGTTCGATAACTGTGAAATGCAAAAATTCTACAATTCTACAATTCTAAAATTCCGAAAATTCTAAAACTCCGAAAATTCTGAAATTCCGAAAATTCCGAAATTCCAGAAACTTTAAAATTCCAAAAATTTTAAAATTCTAAAATTCAACTTTTCAAAAATTTACTCTGTCATGATTTCCAAATGTCCAAATGTCCTACACCAAAACAAAAAAACTCGAAAAATTCCAAATTCTATAGAATTTCTAATTTTTCTCTCAAAACGAGAACACAAATTTTTCTAAAGAATAATTTAAAGAACCCCTACAGATACAAGAAATCTGTTTTTTGTTCCAAAAAAAGAGCAAAACAGACATAAAAATAGAACACCAAAAAAATTTGAGCTTGTTTTTTTTTTTCATTTTTTCTACCTCGTCATATAACAATGGAAGCCCTAAATATAGGGGTCAGTTCTAGATCTAAAAATGCTGAAAAACTGAAAATGCTGAAAAAGCTAAAACTTTAAAAAAAACTATGATCAACAGGTGAAAACTAAAATTAAAAATTCTAAAAATACATTTTAAAGGTCGAAAACTTTAAATTTCAGCTTGCAACTTTGAGCCCTCATATCTCATTTTTTGTAAAAGATATCAAAGAGTGATCAACTGACAAAATATTTATTGTAATAAATGCAATATTTTATCAGTAAACAAAATTTTGGTACCACTGATAGGAAACGAGTTAACATGAGCTCAAAGAGAACGGTTTTTGTGGGTGTCTGTTAGAAGCTCACCCAGACCATTATCTTTGAGCCCTGATATCTCATTTTCTGTAGGCAATATCAACATTTGGCCAACTGATAAATATAGATAATACTATGATAATCAATTTATCAGTTGACAAAATTTTGATATCTCTGATAGGAACCGAGATAATTAATCTCAAAGTTGGGGCTCTGATTGGGTGCTCATTAAAGAAAGTACGGTACGTCAATTTGCCTGAAAATAAAAGAATGACCTCTAAAAACCAATTCGATAAAACATCACTAGTCTAATCTAATATTTCAAGTCCGCTAAAAAACCAAAAAAATTATGAGACAAAGAATAAGAAGACAAAAAGGCGTCAAAAACGGCATGAAGTGTGTAAAAATCGAGTAGTTTCTCTCCCATCAGAAACGAAAAAGGTGTGTAATGAAAAGAAAACATTTAGAGATGGGATGGAAAAAAGAAGAAAACGTGACGCCGTCGGGGGCACTTCAGAATCTACACAGTGTCTTTTAGAACTGGAAGATGAGAAGATGGTACACCGATTTTCAAGTAGTTCCTGTACATTGGGAATTGAGTGTCATAACCTTGGAACGGATTGAGAAGTGTGGTTTTTAGGATAAATCAGATTTTTGGAGATTCCGAAATCTTGAAAAGCTAGAAAATTTGGATAGACAGAAGCTCAGAAAAACCTCAAAAAATAGATAGAAAGCTTCTCAGACTGCCAACTTTGAGCGCCTATATTTCGGTTCCTGTAAAAGTTATCGAAAAGCTGTCGACTGATAAAATGTTCATGATAATATGATAAATATTTTGTCAGTTGATAACTTTTTGATATCTTTGACAGAAACATAGATAAATTGGCTCACAATAAAAAAATTGGAAAATTTTTGAAAAAAAATTGGAACAATTTTTTCCAACTTTTGAAAGTTTTCATTTCCGCACCTGAAATCTGTCTAAACTGTCATTTTCTGGGTCCACACAAAAATAAAAAAGGTTTGGCGCCGGGTGGAATCGAACTTTGGTGTTGTGGATCATAAATTTTGGGTGCCAAAACCCACTGAGCCATCTGGGGCACTTTCGTGAAAACGGTCATTTTTAACCATTTCGGACCGTTTTTGAGGTGTTTTTCGGGTTTCTGACTCGTTCTTTCCAGATTTAAAAACATTTAAAGCTATCAATTGATACAGTTCAGAAATTTTTGGAATCTTCGTTTTTTTTTTCTTGAAATTCGATTTTTTTCCAAAAAATTGTCAAACACTTTTCTACAACCCAAACACCTCTTAAAACTATATTTCCGAGGTCAATACAAAAATAAAAAAAAGGTTTGACTCCAGAAGGAATTGAACTTTGGTGTTGTGGTCCGCAAAATTTTGGCGACAAAACCCACTGAGCCATCTGAGACACTTTTATGAAAATCGTCATTTCTGAGCTTTTTTAGTGGTTTTTTGGGGGTTTTAGCGGTTTTTAAGTAGTTTTTCATGTTTGAAAAAGTCAATTTGGGTCGATACAGTAACAAAACAATTTACCCACCTCCAAAATGTGAATAGCATCTCAAAGTTTTGTCTAGTAAGCATTGGAAATAAAGGATCTACAAGTATGGATTCCTAGAATCCCGAAAAACCTCTCCTCACAAGAAAATGATGATCAGTTAACCTGGATTCCCTTTGTTTTATTCATCCATCCGCTGTTTTGTGTTCCTTTCCCTCACCTAACCCCTATCAAATCATAAATGACCCTCCTTAAGGTGCGCCTCTTTAAATTGGATATGAATTCAGAATCCTCGAAAGGACCTCCTTTACAAGGTCAATGAAATCGGGAAGAGAGAGAGAGAGAGAGAGAGAGAGAGAGAGAGAGAGAGAGAGAGAGAGAGAGAGAGAGAGAGAGAGAGAGAGAGAGAAAGCGGGACGGGCGGCCTTTTGTGTTGTATAATTAGTAGCAATCGGTTTTTGGAGAGAGAGGGAACGAGTAATAATTGGGCGCCATTTCTCCCTCTTTGTCGGGAATTCATTCGTTTTCAATGATTTTGGAGAATGGGGATTTCAGGAAGAAAATTTATGTTTGGATTGGAGTTTCTTAGGGGAATTTGAAGGGATGGTAAATGGAAAAGGTGAAAAAAACAGCTTGAAAATGAAAGCATAGAAAAACCTGAAAAAGGAGGGTTCCTTAACTTTGAGCCAATTTTTCTCGGCTGCTGTCAGGAATATGAAAAAGTTGTCAACAGATAAAATGTTGGTGATGTCATGATAAACATTTTATCAGTTGACACATTTTTGATATCTCCCATAGAAATCGTGATAATTAAGCTCAAAGCTAACAAAGGAAATCAAAAATGTTCTCGTGGGATTACTTAAAATTGAGCTATGAAATTTCCTCAAATTTCAGCTTCAGAAAGAACCTAAAAGCCAAATGAAAACTCTTCAAATTCCAAAGATAGCATCCTAGATCAGTCAAAAATGAATGGGTATGGTTTTCAATTCCCCCTGTTAAGCCTACACAAACATTCATGCATTCCAACCTATACAAAATCCAAATATGTACGTATAAATCTTGTATAACAATACCTGGAACACGAATGTCCGAAACCCAACCGCTAAACCCATAAAAACTAGTAGTGTCGCATGTCATATAAGCCATCTGTCCCTTTCACTTGTATCCCCTGGACAGATACGGTCACCGGTGTCCACCTGGGGGGAACCGAACAAAAAAACCGGACGGATTTTTCGATTTCTAAAAAATGAGTGGGAACTATTTTGAGTGCAGTGGTCGGAAAACTGGTAAAACTTTCAGAGGGTTGGGAATGATTTTGGATCTTGAGAGATCAAATATCAGAATTTCGTATAAAAATTGAAAATTCTAAAACCGCGGCCAGCCACGGCCATTATTCACAGCCTTACCTATTGAGCTAGTGTCTTAATACGAAATTGAAGTCAGATATCTACCTGAAGAGTCCTGCTAATAGTTGAACTACGGTCATCCTATATGGAAGAGCACGAAATTTGAAGATCCATAGCTATGAAGAAGGTTTCAAGAAGATGCCTAACAACGCTCTAGACTCACAAACCTCTAGTGATGTTTGGAATTTGAAAAAGAAACCACAGAATTTGGAGATCAGTTCGATAGTTAAAATACTTACTTTTTTATACAGGATGGATTCCCTTCGAAGTCATGAGGTTCAGGTTGGACAACTCTTCTGAACCATCTCTTCCGAATCCTTGATCTCCAGAACCATTCCAAGTGATGAGGTATTCTGAAAACACAAAAAATGCTTGTTGGGATATTGGTTTCTACTTTACAGGTTTTCCGGTATCCAATTACATGAATAGTGTAATTCAAATTTCAAAGAAACTTGATGATTTTTAGTATTTTTTTTGGTTTTTTATTCTCCTAGTTTCGATTTAACCTATTTATTTTACTGTTCGATTTCTCTTTCTCAATTTTCGAATATCTATTCGTTTTTTTAATTCACGTTATGCATTAAATTAATGAGTTTTAGGTCACACCCCCTCCTTCTGTCCAAAATTGAAAAAATTCCACGTATTGAGAAAAAAATCAGTTCTCTG
Organism: Caenorhabditis nigoni; assembly: GCA_027920645.1. Lineage (NCBI taxonomy): Eukaryota > Metazoa > Nematoda > Chromadorea > Rhabditida > Rhabditidae > Caenorhabditis > Caenorhabditis nigoni. The sequence continues at coordinate 19,341,410 of CP115865.1, read as the reverse complement.
GGAAATTCAACTCTTCGAATCTTTATTGTTGGATAATTTTCACTGGCACCTTCTCTCTGGTAAGAAGCCCTTTGTATACGCTGCTTGTTGTTGTCTCTTTTGCTTTTTTCTGTCGATTGGTCCGATGCGAAGAAAAGTACTAAAAGGCCCTAAGGGTCGCCATGTTTTCGGGTTCATGGCTAGGTGATTTATCACTGAACGTCCCCGAGTAGCAGAAGATTTTATCAAAGATTAAAAAAATTGAGACAACAGTGAAAATCGGTATGCAATGTGGCTTCTTATCAGGGAGCAGGAGCTTTTGAAAATTATGCGTCAATGGTCTCCGAAAAGAGGGGTTTTTCGGGTGACTTATTGTTTTGTTTTTATTAGGGGTGGGGGACCCCTCTCTCCATCCCCTATGGGTTTTAGAAGGTGATCCCATTGGTCAAATAAACCTTGTTACCCTTTCATGTACTGAGCCTCTACGTGGCGAAAGGGATCAACAGACTTCTAGTCTGGCTAATCAGTACACTTTTCGAAACCTTGTTATTTTTCATTAAAAAAAAAACGATTGAATCGCGCCGAAGGCACACCAGACATCCGATTGAAGCGCCGGAGGCGCGGCAAACAGATGACTGATTTGTCATACCGTAAAACCTGTATTAGAAGGGCCCTTTCAATAGAAGGACCCCTGTAATAAAAGGGCTCTCCTGAGGTACCCCGGAAAAATAGAATGGCCGGTCCTTCTAATAAAGGTTTTACGGTAAATTACAAACCCAATAAATGTTTTTCTACAATTTCTTGCTGCTGGTGCGCCTTCGGCACGATTTCACATATTTTTACAGGTTCTCTTTCTCAAAATTTCCCGTCAATATCTACCACTTTCCCGTCAATATCTTGCACTTTGAGCTCGATCATCTTAACTTCTTAATTTCTGTGTTAACTAATAAAATGTTTATCATAATATCGCCAATATTTAGTTTTGCTTGTCATAAATTGTCAATGATTCTTCCACTGACTTCATGTTTTTTCTATTTTCAGATTAATATTTCAAGAACTGAAAATTCTTATTTTCGTTCCAAATCTCCTATCTCCTCTTGTCAGCCGTTTATGTTCCTCCCAAAAATCCTAATCCACCCAGTTAGTTGGCTATCTAGCATCGGATTACGGTTTACATGTACCTGCGGTCACTCAACCCGAAAAAAAAAACTTTTTTAATCGTTTCGCAATCCGATTAGGACCCAAAAAAAATGAGAGGAGAGATTTCCCTTTTTTTGGAGATGACCAACAGATGTTTAGTCATCCGGCTGTGTAGTTTGTGAAGGAACAGTTTTTTTTTGGCTAGACAGCAGAAAAAAAACCGAAAGAGTAATTAGATTATCCTTGGAAAAGTGGGTGAAAAACGAAAAAAAAAAGACTGGTGACGTGATTTTCGAAAAGTCCAGAAAAAAGCGAACAATGGTTCATATAAATTGGGTCAGAGTATAATATTAGAAACTTCTCAGCTTCCAGGTATCCCAGATTCTGAGAAAAAATCAGATTAGCTTTCAGATTTTTAGGAAACCCTGGTTTCCATACCTAGCAATTCTAGCTATTCCAGACTCTCCCAACCTCTCAGATATTCCAGTACCGTTTACTTTTTGTTACACAAACTATAAGCTGGCTAATTAAGCTAGCTAATTAACACAGATAATTATCCAGGAATCATCATAACAAGAAAAGAACTTGAAGTATAAAAAAGCGTGACTAGATAAAAGTGATGATCCATAAAAGTGGCAGCAGTTTCCGAAGAGTATAAAAATGATAACACCAAGAATCACCAAGCAAAGTTACAGTATTCAACTTTTATCTCATTTTCTTGCAAAAGTACAGAAAAGTTGTCAACAGATAAAATGTTTGCAATGAAATTTTATTCATTTTTTTAGTTGCCAATTTTTTGCTATTTTCATTGGGAACCTATTTAAAGGAGCGGAAACATCTGTCATATACGGTCGTCGCCACCAACAGCGTAGCTTAGGCGGTAGCGGTTCACCACTCTTGAAATTTTGCAAACAAGTTCAATTCCTCAAGGGGTCTTTTTGAGGAGAAAATCGATAAAATTCTATTGTTCCATGTCTCCCTATCATCAATAATAGTCAGCTTCTCTTTTTAAGATCTCCCCCTTCCCCCAGGTGGAGGAAGCCTCCAGGTGAGGAACCATGCTCTTTTTGAGCCCAGTTATCTCAATTTCGAGCACAGATGCAAAAAAGCTGTCAACTAAGAAAATTATTCTGATAAAATTTTCTATATTTTATCAGTTGGTTCCATGTTTCCGTCTTTGTTGAGAATCCTGATATTTCAAACCAAACTCTAGACTTCCCATAGAGCTTTCTAATACTGACAACAGTGTCTCAGTTGTTCCAGTCTAATTATCTCATTTTCTAGCAAAGCTACAAAAAATTGTCAACTAACAAAATGTTAATGATAAAATTCCCTATATTTTATCGGTTGATCCAATTTCACTATCTTTGCTGAAAACCGAAATAATTTGAGTAAAACTTTTGGTGAGGAACCATGCTCTTTTTGAGCCCAATTATCTCAATTTCTAGCAAAGCTACAGAACAGTTGACAGCAAACAAAACATGACTGATAAAAGTTCCTATAATACATCAGTTGTTGGCATTTTTCTATCTTTGCTGAGAATCCAGATATTTCCAGTCAAACCCTAGACTTCCCATACCGCTTTCTAATCCTAAAAAATGTGCTCAGTTTAAGCCCAATTATCTCAGTTCCTAGCATAGCTACAAAAAAGTTGTCAACTAACAAAATATTTCTGATAAAATTTCCTATATTTTATTAGTTGATAATTAATCTCTATCTGTGCTAAAAATCCAGATATTTCAAGTCAAATTCCTAGACCACCCATACCACTAAACAAAAGTGTGCATATTGACCATTTCATCATTTCCTTCATTTGCACTTTCCACCTCATTTCCCTATGTCTGACCCACTTTTCCCCATCCCTCTGTGTTCTTTTTCTCATCGTCATTTTATTTCCTTTTCCATGTATCTTTTGTCATTTCCTGTATCCCCCCTGTGTACCTTCTTCTCCTTATTTTTTTTCTATCCTCCTCCGTCTCATTTTTGCAGGAAGAAAATGAAAAATTGCGTATCTTTTGATTTCCGCCCCCTGGTTTTGATACAAAGTGTAAATCATTAGAGATACATTGATAAGGAAAGAAATGAATGAACAATCGAGGATGGGAAGATAATGGGTTTAGGAATTGGATAAGATAATATTAAACGGGGGAGGTGTCAGGTTTAACACCTTATCACTTGTCTATGGGACCAAGTTTTGGATTTCGTTTGGTGATTTTTTTAGGATTTTTCTATTAATTCTTTTGATTTATGATAGTTTTAACATCAAACAGGGGGCCTGTACCTAAATTTATTTTTTTTTTTAATTTTTTAAAATTTAATTTTTTTTTCATAAAAGTATCTAACCCTTTTCTACAACCTAAATGCCCGTTAAAACTACATTTCCGAGGTCCACACAAAAATAAAAAAGTTTTGACCTCAGAAGGAATCGAACTTTGATGTTGTGGACCGTAAGTTTTTCCCACTGAGCCATCTGGGACACTTTCTGGAAAATGGGTATTTTTTGCCATTTCGGACCGTTTTTATGAGGTTTTTTGGGGTTTTTGGCTAATTTTCACGGATTTTTAGAAGTTTAGACTAGAAATGACACAGTTTTGAAATTTTCGTCTTGAGGAAAATAAAGCTTTATCTTGTTTGAAACTGATACTGAGCGTTCTAACATGCTACACTCTGAAAACCCTTAAAAGACCAAGAATCTTGTCAAACTTATCATAATGTAAAGCGGAACCGGAAGCCCCCAAACCTCCTTTGTCAGAAAAAAAATGAACGAACAAACCAAAACACACAGTAAATCTTACACTTTCTTTTGTTTCCTTATCTTTTGCAGAGACTAGACAAACTGGCGTCCCATCGCCTTCCCAGTACTAATGAAATCAACTTTTCCACGATACGATCAAATAAATCACTGATGAGGAACATTTCTTGGCAGAGAACGCTGTATTTTATGGTTTCCGGTGTTCGGTGACAAGTTTTTTGATCTAGAATTTGCAAATTCGAATTTATACCAACTTCGAACGTTTATATCTCGTTACCTGTGAAAGATAACAAAAAATGTTTAACTGATAAAATGTTTATCATAAAACTCTAAGTATTTTGTCAGTTGGCCACTTTTTGAAATCTTTCGCAGAAATCGAGATATACGGGTTCAAAGTTGATGGTTCGGGTGGCACTCTGGTAGAATGTTACGGTAGATGATGCCGTATGAGCTACACAGCCGCTCTTTGGGAAAGTTTGCGCTTTGGGAGGTACGATAAAAACATAGACGGTGTAAACACTGTCACGCAGGAATGCACACTTCCCGGCCTTATGTGATTCCAGAGAACCCTACTTTTAATATGCTAGACTTCAGATCTTCAAAATTTCAAAATACATGGGCTAAAATTCCCAGATTCTTGGGACCCAATTTTCTTGATTTCCAAAATTCAAAATTTTTAAAATCTGTCTTTTCTCTAATCCCTTGATTATGCTCTTCTTGCAACCGATTAGCTGGCGACGGTTAAGACAGCGTGGCTCAGCCGGCAGCGTACTTTAAGATAATTCATCTCGGTTCATATTAAAGATATCAAAAATCTGTCAACTGATAAAGTACCCGGAATCCGGGATCCGAAATCCGCTGTCCGGAATGAGATACTACCCTCCACCCTTCACTGTGGTGAATACAAGGAACGTCTCCAAAAGGCTTCAAAATCAAAATTTCGAAAAACCAAAAGTTCGGGCATCATCTAGAACACATTTCTAATCTACCTGTCCAGGTTTGAGCACAATCGGTTAACTTTGAGTGGGTGTAAGGGCACGCGACATACATCCTTACATTCATAGAAGCCGAGATAATTGAGCTCAATGTGCACGTATAGGTTGTCCTCTACATCTCATGTTCCCACAAGCTAATCTAATTGTTACAGTAATCTATATATCCCACATTTTGCAAAAAAGGAATTAGCCGCCCATCTGTATCTCTCCGCCTTGCAAAACAGTAGAAGCCCCCTAATCAAATAAATCCTCCAAAATGACTTCCGGTGTTCATCAACACCCCCTTAAGGGGATGATTCAGAATCTCTTCTTCCATTTTTTTTCGGAAAATAGAACTTCTTCTCCTTCTTCATTTTTTAATGGTCGTGTATTTCGTCACTTCTTCTTCTCCTTCTTTTTTCTTATTCATGTTCTCAACCTCCTACACCTCAATCAAATAAATCTTCTCTATCTGTATAAGAGAGAGGAAGAAGATGAGGGACAAAATCATTTCCGCCCCCTCCAAGTGTCCTTTTTGCAGAAGAATGAAAAGGTTACCGGTGGCTATTACACCATAGCCATCTTTTGAGGTAGAAAAACTGCTTAAAAACTGAAAATCGTCCGCCTCTCTGGGGTATATAAGAGAGAGAGCGTCGAGAGTTCGCCTGAGACCTTGTCTAATCTGATTAAGATTTTATCAAGGTGATGATAGCAGGTCAGACACCAAGGTTTTTAGAATTTTTTGTCCTTTAGAAGATTGTCTGAAAGCCTAGTTAGCTCCAGAAGCCCTGGAAGCCCTAGATAGCCTAGATATCCTAGATAGACCTAGACGTCTGGTAGGTGTGTAGGTTTGTCCTGATGTCTGCCTATAAGATTCTGAATTTTACTGTTTTTGTCAATTTTTTTCTAGATTAGCTTTTTTGGTAGATATATATGTTTGTCCTAATGTCTGCCTAGATGCTTTGAAGTCCCTTTTTACTTTTGATAGCTGCCTACACTACCTCGCACAAAAATATACCGCCTTTGCTCTATTAGAAGCGCACCCTATACGTGCTCTTTGAGTTCAATTATCTCGGTTTCTGTGAGAGATACCACAAAGCTGTCAACTGATAAAATAATCATGATATTATGATAAACAAGTTATCAGTTGACAAATTTTTGATATTTTTTGAAGGAACCGAGATAATTGAGCTCAAAGGTGCGTATAGTTTTTCTGTGCAGAATAGCCAACGTTGAGATACTCCCACTTCAAACCGTTTATCTCGTTTTATTGGATTTTTACAAAAAAGTTGTCAACTACAAAAATGAACCTCTATTTTTTTTTTGGTACACTCTGAAATTTTCAAAACCATTGGAAGATTTCGAGCTATTTTTTAAGAGCTCTAAATTTGACTATTTCATGCTGATAAACTCGAAATTTTCTGTATTTTTCTCGGTTTGTCCGGATGTCCATACTTTTAATACTTTCTTTTTTTTTGCTTTTTTAATCATTCTACCGTATTCTCAGCTATTTTATCAACTCCAAAATTCCCCAAAAATTTTCAGATCCTTGTCTGTAAATAATGCAAATTCACCTACCCCACTGGTCACTGCTCATCTCGCTCCTCTTCACAACGCTCGAAGCGATTCCACGTGGCAGAAGAGCAATTCGGGTGAGTTGGAGCATCTGAAAAATTTTTTAATTAAAAAAATTTTTTTTTGGATTTTTTTTTAAATTTGATTAACCTAGTCCACCTAAGCCGTCAACTTTGAGCTCAATTATCGCGGTTTCTGTGAAAGGTATCAGAAATCTGCCAAGTGATAAAAATTGGAGATATCGTGATAAACATTTTATCAGTAAATAAGTTTTTGATATTTCTTAAAGAAATCGAGATCATTAAGCTCAAAGTTGAAGAGTTGGGTGAGATTCTAGAGGAAGTACGGTAGGTCAAATTACAGTAATCTTTTCAACTCACAAATTTCCAGAATCGTAACGAAGGAGACATCAATTCGGTGACCGGAATCGGAAGATATTTGGTCCAGGGAGACATTGCCGTGGTGCAAACGAGAAGTCGGAGAGCTGTAATCAAGCAGAAGCATAAAAAATGGAAACTTCCAATGCCGTATTCTTTTGATTGGAATTTTCGTAAGTATTGATTCTCGATGGAATCTTTGAGCTCAATTATCTCGGTTGCTATGAGAGATATCAAAAATCTGTTTACTGATAAAATATTTATCAGAATATCACCTGTATTTTATCAGTTGCCAGATTTTTGATATCTGTCATAGAAAGCGAGATAATTGAGCTCAAAGAGATAGGGTGGGCTCCTATCAAAGCGATTTTGGAGCATTCTGAACTATGTTTGACTAATCACTATTTGGAATGTGTGTGCCAAATATTTCGGAATTCTCTGGATTTTCCGATTATCCGAATCTTCTGGAAATTCAAGAAAAATCCATTCCAGACACCTTTAACCAAATCAGCACCAATTCTCTATTGCTCCAAGGCAATCTACAAACTACAATAGCCAAAAAAAGTAACTAATTCCAGCCCGCCGAAGCCGTCAACGCGTTCTCGAAGCGATGCGATTCTGGAGTGAGAAGACGTGTGTGACGTTTCAAGAAAACCGTTACGTCTATCCACATGTCCGAATTTTCGAAGGAAACGGATGTTGGAGTTTTGTAGGGAAGCAGCAGAGCCTAAGAGAGCAATCGTTGTCTCTAGAGAGCAGTTGTACGGATCATGTTAGTTGGTTTTGGAAGTTTTCAGAAGATTCTGAGTCGCTGGAATAGTACAAGCACGCTTTCAGACAATTTATGTATATCCGACTAATTCCAGCCAATTTCCAGACCTTCGTCGTCGCCCATGAAATTGCCCATACCCTTGGATTCTTCCACGAACATGCCAGAATCGATAGGGATCAGTTTATCTCGATCGACTATTCGAATGTGAATCCGAATTTGACATTTGCTTTTGCAAAGGTACAGTAATCCGATTGAGCAACAAAACTATAGGGTGACAATCGGCTTATAATGTTTTCCCCAATTTCAAAGGGCCTCTTCCGAATTATAGATAACAAAATTAAAAATTATCAGGTGTAAAATTTTACGATCTTTCCAATGGTGTAACTTTCATCTGAATTGGACCATCTTGAGCCTGGTTATGCGCCTTTAAAGCTATAGGGAGACGCAGAGAAGCGAGAGAACTCTCGTTTCTCTGCGTCTCTCTGTAACTTCAAAGGCGCATAACTCGCTTCAAACTGAAGCTAGAAAAATGAAAATTACATAGTATTGGTGGAAATTTCAAGGGCTTCCTGTTAAAATTAAGCTTCATATAGTCATTTTCAGGAATCCGAAAAACAACTGGACCACCAGTCTGCACCCTATGAGTACGGTAGTGTTATGCACTACTCCGTTGATCAGTTCGCTGTGAACACCAATCGTCCAGTGATCTACGCACGAGATCAAAAATACGCTCAGGCAATGGGAAATCGAATGAGAGCCACTTTTCAGGATGTGTCGAGGATGAATGTGCTGTATAATTGTCATGGTGAGTTGAGAGGGTTACTGTAGTCTGCCTTACTCATAACTTTGAGGTCAATTTTCTCGGTTCCCATGAAAGATATCAAAAATCTGTCAACTGATAAAATACTGGTGATAATATGATAATACTTAATTTTCTAAATTTCCTATTTTCCTATCTCTAAATCTAGCCTTATTTCAGAGCGATGCGCAAATACCGTAAACCGCTGCCAACACGGCGGGTACCCAGCGCCCAGCGACTGTTCCCAGTGTGTATGTCCCGATGGATTTGGTGGTCCATTTTGTGAAACTATCGAAAATCAATCGATAGGACAGAATGGGAATTCCGATTGTGGTGGCGTGCTTTGGGTGAGTATGGTTGGGCGGGAGTTTGAATTTTTAAAATTTTTGGGGTTTTGAGATTTTTGGGATTTTTGAGATTTTTGGGATTTTTGGGATTTCTGGATTTCTGGATTTCCGAATTTCTGAATTTCTGAATTTCTGAATTTCGGAATTTCGGAATTTCTGAATTTCTGAATTTCTGAATTTCTGAATTTCTGAATTTCTGACTGAATTTCTGAATTTCTGAATTTCTGACTGAATTTCTGAATTTCTGAATTTCTGGATTTCTGAATTTCTGAATTTCTGATTTCCTAAATTTCGAATTTCCTACAAGTTTTGATTTTCGGAAGTTCTAAATTATTTTTTCGAAATTCCAAAATTTTCCAGGCATCAGACACCCCACAAACATTCTACGGAGCCGTCAGGACACGTGTCCACTCCAACGCCGTCCTACCAACTCCAGAGCACTGTTTCTGGCATATCAAGGTACCGTAATCCCAAAAAGTTGCAATTTATTCAAAATTTAAAATTTTCAGACTTCCCCCTCGAAAAATATCGAAATTCGAATCAAAAATATCATTTCTCCATGCTCAATGTCTTGCTCATTTAATGCGCTAGAGCTGAAGCTGTCAAATTTCACAATGACAGGGACCAGGTGAGAATTACCCATAGTACCCATAGTACCCATAGTACCCATAGTACCCATAGTACCCATAGTACCCATAGTACCCATAGTACCCATAGTACCCATAGTGCCCATAGTACCCATAGTACCCATAGTACCCAAAGTACCCATAGTACCCATAGTACCCATAGTACCCATAGTAACCATAGTACCCATAGCGCTCACAGTACCCATAATACCCATAATATCCATAGTACCCATAGTATTCATAGTATCCATAGTACCTATAGTACCCATAGTACCCATAGTACCCATAGTACCCATAGTACCCATATTTACCATAGTTACCGTTGTACCCATAGTACCCATAGTACCTATAGTACCCATACAGTGCGCGTCATAATTATAGGACACCCCTCCCAAATGAGTGTTCAGAAAAAACCAGAAAAGATAGCTAAATTCTGTAAACGCAGTTCGATTCAGCGTGTGGAAAAACCTACGTCTACAAAATTTCAGACCAATGGAGCCATTTTTATGCTCACAGGGCTGAAAAATCACTTTTTAGGCCGCGTCATAATTATAGGACATCCCTGGAAAATGAAAAATCTCAAGATTTTTAGGAAAAAAAATTCGCATTTTTTTGTTGAAAATTGTAGAAATAGTCTCAAAACAGCCTATTTTGACAATATAAACAATCACTGATCCCTCTATTCAAGTTTCAGAGAAAATTATTTTCAGACATTTTTGTCATTTTTCGGGTTTTTGGAATAAATCGGAAATAACTTTGCTCCTGAGTAAGCTTTCCAGCTGAAATTTGTAGGAAACATTTTTCCAGTAATTTGGATTGTATACTAATTGTTGTATAATACTCTGAGCAGTTGTTTCCATTTTAAACAAAACTAAAACTTCTAAAACTGAACTTAAAATTCGGTGAATCTGATTATGGTCAAAAACTTGATTTGGTACCTAAAAGTTCTCATTCTGTACTAATCCTCAACTTCAATGGCATTTTTCATGATTAAGTAAGTCTTTCGAACATTATTTTCCGCGTTCAAAAATTTTCGATCCCGCAATATTTTTTCAGTTCAAAACTTGAGCTCACTTTTCAGCTGTCAAAGCTTAGAATGCCTTAAACACTGGGAACTTGATCATGATCACTCTTAAAATGTTTCCTACAAATTTCAGCTGGAAAGCTTACTCAGGAGCAAAGTTATTTCCGATTTATTCCAAAAACCCGAAAAATGACAAAAATGTCTGAAAATAATTTTCTCTGAAACTTGAATAGAGGGATCAGTGATTGTTTATATTGTCAAAATAGGCTGTTTTGAGACTATTTCTACAATTTTCAACAAAAAAATGCGAATTTTTTTTCCTAAAAATCTTGAGATTTTTCATTTTCCAGGGATGTCCTATAATTATGACGCGGCCTAAAAAGTGATTTTTCAGCCCTGTGAGCATAAAAATGGCTCAATTGGTCTGAAATTTTGTAGACGTAGGTTTTTCCACACGCTGAATCGAACTGCGTTTACAGAATTTAGCTATCTTTTCTGGTTTTTTCAGAACACTCATTTGGGAGGGGTGTCCTATAATTATGACGCGCACTGTAGTACCCAAAAAATTTTTTTCGATTGTTAAAATTTTCAGATTCTGCTGTGACGAGCACATTTATTCATCCCACTCAAATCCCAAAATATTCCAATCCGACGGACCATTGGCGGTTATTGGAGCCTATGCCAGATATGATTATTTAGATTTCAATATTGAATATCGAGCTGTTTAGATTTTTTTTTAATTTTTAATTTTTTTGAAATTCATATTTCTAACATTTTCTATTTTTCCCCCAAAAAATTGCCCGAAAATTTCCATGTGTTCTTTCCCCAAAGATACTCAAATCTATGTGCCAAATTGCTTTATTTTTTATTAAATTGACTAACTTTTTTTTGAAAAAATGAATTTTTTGGATATAATTTTTTTGGTTTAATTGTTTTTGAAAAATATTGGGTACTATGGGTACTATGGGTACTATCTACTTCTTACTAAGGAAACTTTTCTGTCTGTGTGTCTGTCTGTCTCGGACATTTACTTGAATAACTCAGAGGAACATGGGACTCCTATAGTGGTGTGTGGTATGTAGTCATGGACTGCCGAGCGCTTCACGTCCATGGTGTCCTCGGCCCCCTAGCTAATAGGGAACTTTTAGAGTTGAGAATCGAAATTTTCAAAATTATTCTAAAACTCACTAAAAATTCATGAAACTTTGCAAAATGGTTTTTAGGTCTGTTTAAGTGCGGCCTACAAATATTCGAGCTCAAACTTTCAAAATTAAAATTTTTTGAAATTTTCGTTTTTTTCGAGAATCACTTAAGTTTTGATTCTGGGGCCTATTAAAAATGTGTCGCATGGTGTGTCTCATTTTTCAGGCGTTATTTTCAGATACTTCCGAAACTTTTTGAGGCTGTATTCATAAATAATTTTCTCTGAAAGCCATTTTCTTTCCAAAAATCATTTTAAGTTATTTCCAAGGGTAAAATGGAAGCGTGAGCATGCACTGAACATTAACTTATTGGTTTTTTCTGTTTGCACTATCAAAAAGTAACTTTGGAACTGAATTTTCGAGGAAAAGCTAGAACGAAAATGCTCTATTTACGGACATCTTTCTGAAAATTCCTAATTATTCTAACATTCAGTTTTCCAAATCAAACTTTTTCTGTTTGATTTCCTAATTTTTTTGTTTGGAATTTCCGACCTTTTTTGAATTTGAAGCCACATCCGGACAGTAGAACAAAGTTCAGGAAGAATAGAACGAGGTTTTGTAAGCTCCGACAAGGCTTAAACAAGTGCAAATTTTTTTCAGAATGTCGAAAATTTTGAGTTTCAAAGTTTCGAAATTTCAGAATCTGGGAATATTCCGATTTTTTGATTTTCAGAATTTCACTTTTATATCTCAAAAGCGAGAAAAATGGACAAACCGATTTTAAAAACGCAAACAAAAATTAAGAAAATCCCGGTCGGGACCCACGAGAAGTTTTCTGAGTGCGCTTTCGACATATCGCAGTTCAAAAAACTTCCGAAAAAAAATTTCAAAATTTCCGGAATTCTCAACTCCGTTCCGAACATCACTGCCTATAAGATTTCTTTGCGAAAACCTTGGAGGTTCAGCTCTGGAGGTGCCAAACATCATGACACCTGATTTATTAAATACTCAAGGTAAGCCCCTACTGGACTCGAAAAAGAGGATAAGCCTCTTTAAAAATGGATAGATTCATTGTAGTCCCTTCCCTACAATTACAATGTGATGCAGAACCATAGGCTTAGAAACAGTCAAGGAAAAAAATTGGCTATTGAAAAAAGACAGAATTTCAGAAATTCCGGAATAGGAATATTCTTTAGAGTTTGAAAAGTTTATTCATCTTAAATTCAGGAACATGTGAACATCGAAAATTCAAGAATTCAAGAAAATCATCAAATTCCAAAATTGAAATTTTAATAAACCTTCGTTCGAAATTCGAAACATTAGAAAGTCAAAATGGACTTCTATTTTTCAACCACCTTCTCAGAGTGTTCTGAACTCGACAAGACTTAACGGAAATCATCGGAAAATTGAAAAATAAATACCTTTGCAGTTACCAAAAAGAGAAACTGCAATGCCAGGCTTCTATTAGAAAAAGTACGACATTCCGAAATTCTATTGCGAAAATCGAAAATTCGGAAATTGAAAACTCAGAAGTTTTGGCACTCGGAAAGTGGGGAGTACTGATATTAGAGATTCAAGTGCATGATATAATAGACAAAAACCAGGAGTTTTAAGAAGTGGGTGTTACGAAGGCGACTGCCAACTGATGGCTTACGTAAGCGCGGCGCTATACCGTCCCCCAAACTGTCCCTCAAACTTTCTGGCCCCCTTTAATTTATCAACTTTTGAAACTTTTCAATGTTTCGAAAATTCCAATGTTAGTAGTTTTTTGAATTCAAAAAATAACAACTGAATCAAAAAATTTGTGAAAGTTGACAATACAGTAAACTACAACATAATCTTCTACTTCTCCCCAGTTTTGAGATTCTAACTTTTTGAGTGAAGCCAGGAGATTGTAGCCGCCGACAGGCGGCGAAAATCGACTGGTAGGTACTATGGGTACTATGGGTACTATGGGTACTATGGGTACTATGGGTACTATGGGTACTATGGGTACTATGGGTACTATGGGTACTATGGGTACTATGGGTATTATGGGTACTATGGGTACTATGGGTACTATGGGTACTATCTACTTCTTACTAAGGAAGCTTTTCTGTCTGTGTGTCTGTCTGTCTCGGACATTTACTTGAATAACTCAAAGGGACATGGGACTCCTATAGTGGTGTGTGGTATGTAGTCATGGACTACCGAGCGCTTCATGTCTATGGTGTCCTGGGTCTCCTAGCTTATAGGGAACCCATAGGGTTAAGAATCGAAATTTTCAAACGTATGCTAAAACTCACTAGAACTTCATGAAATTTTGCAAGACGTTTTTTGAGATTATCTATGTGCTTCCTACAAAAAATTGAGCTAAAATCTTAAAAATTAAAATTTTTCGAAAATTTTCTTTTTTTGAGAATCACTTCAATTTCGATCCTTTGGCTTACTTTTTGACACATTACTCAAATTTCATTTTTTATTTTCCAGTTTTCAGATTTCCGAGTTTCTAAAGATTTCATATGATCTTTTCTTAAGGTTAGGTGTTTGGCTCTGTATCATTGTTTGGTTCATCATTAAAAGTTTTTTTTCTCTTTCTCACAATGTCAGTTCCCTCGAGTATGCCAAATTTCCCATAATAAGAACCAATACTTTGAAATTATGCATGGTCTGAAAAAAACGGCATGGTCTGAAAAAACTGACATGCATTCTCTGTAAGATCAGATATGCTTGGAATGGCCTTTTCAGAATTTTTCGGAATGACGGAAATTCCGACTTTCGATATTTGGGAACATAGGAATATTCCAATCTACTCTTCTTCTTACTAAGGGAACTTTTCTGTGTATGCGTCCGTCTTGGTCATTTACTTCAGTAACTCGAAGAGACATAAGAGTCCTATCGTGGTGTGTGGTATGTAGTCATGGACCACCGAGCGCTTCATGTCCATGATGTCCTGGGCCTTCAAGCTTATAGAGAACATCTAGGTTTAAGGATCGAAAATTTCAAAATTTTGCTCAAACTCCCTAAAACTTCACGGAGTTTTCAAAAGCGGTTTTCAGGTCTATCTATGTGCTGCCTACAAAAAATTAAGCTAAAATCTTCAAAACTGAAAATCTTTGGAACATTTGTTTTTTTTTCGTGATAAACTCAAATTCTGTGACCACTGTAAATTTGTTTACAGTGTTAACTTCCTACTGCGAAACGTTCAAGAGAATTCCAAGAAAGTTAAGAATATTCTCGGAAGCTCTAGATTATTCTAGAACGTTCCAGAATATTCCAAAAAATTCTCGAAAGTTCCAAAAAAATCCAGACTGTTCCGGAAAGTTCTAGCAAGTTCTAGAGAATTCCAGAAGTTTCTAGAAAAATGCTGTAAATTCCAGAATGAAGTTCAGCACCTGAGGGGCAAACCTTCTCCATATGAATACAGATATTGAAGTCCCTTTCCTATATTTTCAATGTGATTTAGAACCAAATGCTTAGAAATAGTGATGTGTGTGGGTATTCTGAATATCAGAAATTCAGAAACCCTAACAATCAGAAGTTAGAATATCCAGGAAAACTAAAATTTCGGATATGGAAAAATCCAGCACTTTTGAAATTTAGGAATTGAAATATTCCGGATCTCAGAGTTTCAAAAGTTTAGTTATTTTTCAAAGTTCGGGAAATCAGAAATATCGATAAACTCGACAAATTCAGAAGTTCCAAAAATTGTAAATCTTGGTTTGAAATTCGAGAATTGAGAAATTTAGAAAACCGTCGATTCAGACATTAGAGATGGTCTTCGATTAGATGTGGGCTTCTATTAGAGAAAATACGAAGAAATTAGTATTCCTAATCATACAATACACAGAAGCCAGGAGATTGTAGCCGCCGACAGGCGGCGAAAATCGACTGGTGGTTACTATGGTTACTATGGGTACTATGGGTACTATGGGTACTATGGGTACTATGGGTACTATGGGTACTATGGTTACTATGGTTACTATGGGTACTATGGGTACTATGGGTGCTGTGGGTACTATCTACTTCTTACTAAGGAAACTTTTCTGTGTGTGTGTGTGTCTGTCTCGGACATTTACTTGAATAACTCAAAGTGACATGGGACTCCTATAGTGGTGTGTGGTATGTAGTCATGGACTACCGAGCGCTATAATTATGACGCGCACTGTAGTACCCAAAAAATTTTTTTCGATTGTTAAAATTTTCAGATTCTGCTGTGACGAGCACATTTATTCATCCCACTCAAATCCCAAAATATTCCAATCCGACGGACCATTGGCGGTTATTGGAGCCTATGCCGGATATGATTATTTAGATTTCAATATTGAATATCGAGCTGTTTAGATTTTTTTTTAATTTTTAATTTTTTTGAAATTCATATTTCTAACATTTTCTATTTTTCCCCCAAAAAATTGCCCGAAAATTTCCATGTGTTCTTTCCCCAAAGATACTCAAATCTATGTGCCAAATTGCTTTATTTTTTATTAAATTGACTAACTTTTTTTTGAAAAAATGAATTTTTTGGATATAATTTTTTTGGTTTAATTGTTTTTGAAAAATATTGGGTACTATGGGTACTATGGGTACTATCTACTTCTTACTAAGGAAACTTTTCTGTCTGTGTGTCTGTCTGTCTCGGACATTTACTTGAATAACTCAGAGGAACATGGGACTCCTATAGTGGTGTGTGGTATGTAGTCATGGACTGCCGAGCGCTTCACGTCCATGGTGTCCTCGGCCCCCTAGCTAATAGGGAACTTTTAGAGTTGAGAATCGAAATTTTCAAAATTATTCTAAAACTCACTAAAAATTCATGAAACTTTGCAAAATGGTTTTTAGGTCTGTTTAAGTGCGGCCTACAAATATTCGAGCTCAAACTTTCAAAATTAAAATTTTTTGAAATTTTCGTTTTTTTCGAGAATCACTTAAGTTTTGATTCTGGGGCCTATTAAAAATGTGTCGCATGGTGTGTCTCATTTTTCAGGCGTTATTTTCAGATACTTCCAAAACTTTTTGAGGCTGTATTCATAAATAATTTTCTCTGAAAGCCATTTTCTTTCCAAAAATCATTTTAAGTTATTTCCAAGGGTAAAATGGAAGCGTGAGCATGCACTGAACATTAACTTATTGGTTTTTTCTGTTTGCACTATCAAAAAGTAACTTTGGAACTGAATTTTCGAGGAAAAGCTAGAACGAAAATGCTCTATTTACGGACATCTTTCTGAAAATTCCTAATTATTCTAACATTCAGTTTTCCAAATCAAACTTTTTCTGTTTGATTTCCTAATTTTTTTGTTTGGAATTTCCGACCTTTTTTGAATTTGAAGCCACATCCGGACAGTAGAACAAAGTTCAGGAAGAATAGAACGAGGTTTTGTAAGCTCCGACAAGGCTTAAACAAGTGCAAATTTTTTTCAGAATGTCGAAAATTTTGAGTTTCAAAGTTTCGAAATTTCAGAATCTGGGAATATTCCGATTTTTTGATTTTCAGAATTTCACTTTTATATCTCAAAAGCGAGAAAAATGGACAAACCGATTTTAAAAACGCAAACAAAAATTAAGAAAATCCCGGTCGGGACCCACGAGAAGTTTTCTGAGTGCGCTTTCGACATATCGCAGTTCAAAAAACTTCCGAAAAAAAATTTCAAAATTTCCGGAATTCTCAACTCCGTTCCGAACATCACTGCCTATAAGATTTCTTTGCGAAAACCTTGGAGGTTCAGCTCTGGAGGTGCCAAACATCATGACACCTGATTTATTAAATACTCAAGGTAAGCCCCTACTGGACTCGAAAAAGAGGATAAGCCTCTTTAAAAATGGATAGATTCATTGTAGTCCCTTCCCTACAATTACAATGTGATGCAGAACCATAGGCTTAGAAACAGTCAAGGAAAAAAATTGGCTATTGAAAAAAGACAGAATTTCAGAAATTCCGGAATAGGAATATTCTTTAGAGTTTGAAAAGTTTATTCATCTTAAATTCAGGAACATGTGAACATCGAAAATTCAAGAATTCAAGAAAATCATCAAATTCCAAAATTGAAATTTTAATAAACCTTCGTTCGAAATTCGAAACATTAGAAAGTCAAAATGGACTTCTATTTTTCAACCACCTTCTCAGAGTGTTCTGAACTCGACAAGACTTAACGGAAATCATCGGAAAATTGAAAAATAAATACCTTTGCAGTTACCAAAAAGAGAAACTGCAATGCCAGGCTTCTATTAGAAAAAGTACGACATTCCGAAATTCTATTGCGAAAATCGAAAATTCGGAAATTGAAAACTCAGAAGTTTTGGCACTCGGAAAGTGGGGAGTACTGATATTAGAGATTCAAGTGCATGATATAATAGACAAAAACCAGGAGTTTTAAGAAGTGGGTGTTACGAAGGCGACTGCCAACTGATGGCTTACGTAAGCGCGGCGCTATACCGTCCCCCAAACTGTCCCTCAAACTTTCTGGCCCCCTTTAATTTATCAACTTTTGAAACTTTTCAATGTTTCGAAAATTCCAATGTTAGTAGTTTTTTGAATTCGAAAAATAACAACTGAATCAAAAAATTTGTGAAAGTTGACAATACAGTAAACTACAACATAATCTTCTACTTCTCCCCAGTTTTGAGATTCTAACTTTTTGAGTGAAGCCAGGAGATTGTAGCCGCCGACAGGCGGCGAAAATCGACTGGTAGGTACTATGGGTACTATGGGTACTATGGGTACTATGGGTACTATGGGTACTATGGGTACTATGGGTACTATGGGTACTATGGGTACTATGGGTACTATGGGTATTATGGGTACTATGGGTACTATGGGTACTATGGGTACTATGGTTACTATGGTTACTATGGGTACTATGGGTACTATGGGTACTATGGGTACTATGGGTACTATGGGTACTATGGGTACTATGGGTACTATGGGTATTATGGGTACTATGGGTACTATGGGTACTATGGGTACTATGGTTACTATGGTTACTATGGGTACTATGGGTACTATGGGTACTATGGGTACTATGGGTACTATGGGTACTATGGTTACTATGGTTACTATGGGTACTATGGGTACTATGGGTGCTGTGGGTACTATCTACTTCTTACTAAGGAAACTTTTCTGTGTGTGTGTGTGTCTGTCTCGGACATTTACTTGAATAACTCAAAGTGACATGGGACTCCTATAGTGGTGTGTGGTATGTAGTCATGGACTACCGAGCGCTATAATTATGACGCGCACTGTAGTACCCAAAAAATTTTTTTCGATTGTTAAAATTTTTAGATTCTGCTGTGACGAGCACATTTATTCATCCCACTCAAATCCCAAAATATTCCAATCCGACGGACCATTGGCGGTTATTGGAGCCTATGCCAGATATGATTATTTAGATTTCAATATTGAATATCGAGCTGTTTAGATTTTTTTTTAATTTTTAATTTTTTTGAAATTCATATTTCTAACATTTTCTATTTTTCCCCCAAAAAATTGCCCGAAAATTTCCATGTGTTCTTTCCCCAAAGATACTCAAATCTATGTGCCAAATTGCTTTATTTTTTATTAAATTGACTAACTTTTTTTTGAAAAAATGAATTTTTTGGATATAATTTTTTTGGTTTAATTGTTTTTGAAAAATATTGGGTACTATGGGTACTATGGGTACTATCTACTTCTTACTAAGGAAACTTTTCTGTCTGTGTGTCTGTCTGTCTCGGACATTTACTTGAATAACTCAAAGGGACATGGGACTCCTATAGTGGTGTGTGGTATGTAGTCATGGACTACCGAGCGCTTCATGTCTATGGTGTCCTGGGTCTCCTAGCTTATAGGGAACCCATAGGGTTAAGAATCGAAATTTTCAAACGTATGCTAAAACTCACTAGAACTTCATGAAATTTTGCAAGACGTTTTTTGAGATTATCTATGTGCTTCCTACAAAAAATTGAGCTAAAATCTTAAAAATTAAAATTTTTCGAAAATTTTCTTTTTTTGAGAATCACTTCAATTTCGATCCTTTGGCTTACTTTTTGACACATTACTCAAATTTCATTTTTTATTTTCCAGTTTTCAGATTTCCGAGTTTCTAAAGATTTCATATGATCTTTTCTTAAGGTTAGGTGTTTGGCTCTGTATCATTGTTTGGTTCATCATTAAAAGTTTTTTTCTCTTTCTCACAATGTCAGTTCCCTCGAGTATGCCAAATTTCCCATAATAAGAACCAATACTTTGAAATTATGCATGGTCTGAAAAAAACGGCATGGTCTGAAAAAACTGACATGCATTCTCTGTAAGATCAGATATGCTTGGAATGGCCTTTTCAGAATTTTTCGGAATGACGGAAATTCCGACTTTCGATATTTGGGAACATAGGAATATTCCAATCTACTCTTCTTCTTACTAAGGGAACTTTTCTGTGTATGCGTCCGTCTTGGTCATTTACTTCAGTAACTCGAAGAGACATAAGAGTCCTATCGTGGTGTGTGGTATGTAGTCATGGACCACCGAGCGCTTCATGTCCATGATGTCCTGGGCCTTCAAGCTTATAGAGAACATCTAGGTTTAAGGATCGAAAATTTCAAAATTTTGCTCAAACTCCCTAAAACTTCACGGAGTTTTCAAAAGCGGTTTTCAGGTCTATCTATGTGCTGCCTACAAAAAATTAAGCTAAAATCTTCAAAACTGAAAATCTTTGGAACATTTGTTTTTTTTTCGTGATAAACTCAAATTCTGTGACCACTGTAAATTTGTTTACAGTGTTAACTTCCTACTGCGAAACGTTCAAGAGAATTCCAAGAAAGTTAAGAATATTCTCGGAAGCTCTAGATTATTCTAGAACGTTCCAGAATATTCCAAAAAATTCTCGAAAGTTCCAAAAAAATCCAGACTGTTCCGGAAAGTTCTAGCAAGTTCTAGAGAATTCCAGAAGTTTCTAGAAAAATGCTGTAAATTCCAGAATGAAGTTCAGCACCTGAGGGGCAAACCTTCTCCATATGAATACAGATATTGAAGTCCCTTTCCTATATTTTCAATGTGATTTAGAACCAAATGCTTAGAAATAGTGATGTGTGTGGGTATTCTGAATATCAGAAATTCAGAAACCCTAACAATCAGAAGTTAGAATATCCAGGAAAACTAAAATTTCGGATATGGAAAAATCCAGCACTTTTGAAATTTAGGAATTGAAATATTCCGGATCTCAGAGTTTCAAAAGTTTAGTTATTTTTCAAAGTTCGGGAAATCAGAAATATCGATAAACTCGACAAATTCAGAAGTTCCAAAAATTGTAAATCTTGGTTTGAAATTCGAGAATTGAGAAATTTAGAAAACCGTCGATTCAGACATTAGAGATGGTCTTCGATTAGATGTGGGCTTCTATTAGAGAAAATACGAAGAAATTAGTATTCCTAATCATACAATACACAGAAGCCAGGAGATTGTAGCCGCCGACAGGCGGCGAAAATCGACTGGTGGGTACTATGGGTACTATGGGTACTATGGGTATTATGGGTACTATGGGTACTATGGGTACTATGGGTACTATGGTTACTATGGTTACTATGGGTACTATGGGTACTATGGGTACTATGGGTACTATGGGTACTATGGGTACTATGGTTACTATGGTTACTATGGGTACTATGGGTACTATGGGTGCTGTGGGTACTATCTACTTCTTACTAAGGAAACTTTTCTGTGTGTGTGTGTGTGTCTGTCTCGGACATTTACTTGAATAACTCAAAGGGACATGGGACTCCTATAGTGGTGTGTGGTATGTAGTCATGGACTACCGAGCGCTTCATGCCCATGGTGTCCTGGGCATTCTAGCTTATAGGGAACCCATAGGGTTAAGAATCGAAATTTTCAAAATTATGCTGAAACTCACTGAAACTTCAAGATATTTTTCAAAACGTATTTTGCGCCTATTTATAAGCGTCCTACGAAAAATTGAGCTCAAATCTCCAAAATTAAAATTTTTGAAAATTTTGTTTTTTTTTCGAAAATCAATTAAATTGTGGTCATGTGACCTACTGCAAATTTGTGCTTTTGTGTTATTCGTTTCACAAGCATTGTTTCCAAATACTTCTGTAACTTTCTGAGTCATATTTGAAAAAAATTTTCTTTGGAAAATCGTTTTTTCCTCCAAAAATCACAATAATTGCTTTCCAAACAGAAAATTTTTTTAATTTCAGTTTTCTGAAAAGATTGAATTCCAAAATGTTATAACATTTGAGTTTTCTGATTGCCTAATTTTCAAATTAGAAAACTTCTGAATCCGTTTTCTGAATTCCAAAAGCTGAAATTAGAAGATTTTCCTGACATTGTGAGTTTCAAAATTTTGAACTTTCGAAAATATCAGGTATCGGAAACTGGAACACTCAAAATTTCGGAAAGAGAGTAATCTAGAAAATCCCAGAAGTTCCAGAAACTTCTAGAATAATCCGGAGAATTGATGAAAATTTAACGAAATTCAAAAATTTTTTAGAAAGTTCCAGAACATTCTAGGAAATTTCAACAATTCCAGATAATTCCGGAAAAATTCAGGAAAATTCCAGAACATAAAGAAATTGTTGAGAAAACTCCGAAAAAAGTCTGATTCATTCTGGGAAGTTCCAGAACATTCTAGAACAATCCGGAAAATTCCAGAAATATCCAAAAGCTCCCGAAACATTCCAAAACAAACTTCCAAACATTAAAAAACTTCACAGAACATTCCAGAACATTCTAGAAAAATTTGAAAACTTACCGAAAATTCAAGAACATTAAAGAAAATGTCAAGAAAACTCCAGGGAATTCCAAATCATTCTAGAAGGTTCTAAAATGTTCTAGAAAGCTCCAGAAAATTTTGAAATAATCCTGGAAGACAAGAAAATTCAAGAAAATAGCAAAAATTTTTTGAACTTTTTCAAATTTGTTTCTGAAATCAAGAAAACCCGAAAAATTGAAAAAAAAACTCGGAAAATGCAGATTTTCGAAAATTGGTGAATTTTTTTTAGAAATTCGAGGCTTTAGAAATTCAAAAAATAGTATTCTGTCATGCCGCGTTCAAAGTTGATTTCCAGGAGTAATTTCCTGGGAAAACGCTGTCCAAAGCTGCCATTGTTTTACAGAGGCCTCCGCTTCGAGACTCGCCGTAAATCGACATGAATCAACAGAAAGGACACAGTCAAAACGAGTGATACAGTAGTTTACTGTGCTGTAAATCTGTAAAACAATCGCAGCTTTGGACAGCGTTTTTCCAGGAAATCTCTCCTGGAAAACTACTTTGAACGCGGCATCATGAAAAAACTCGGAAATTCAGAAAATTGGATATTTCACTTGAGTATTTGTGTTTTCTCTAAGAACCGACAAGACTGAAAATACCAGAAAATTAGGAAAAAAATACGTCTGCAATAACCAAAAAACACAAGGCCTAGCCAGGCTGGGTATCTATCAGAGGTAGGCATCAAATAGGTCTGGACTTCTATGGGAAGAATCTAACATTTGAATAGTGAGGTAGTTCGAAGGCACTCGGAAAGTGGGAAATTCAGGAATAAATAATTCAAGTGTAAGATACAGTAAACGAAAACCAGGAGGTTGAGCCCCCGTCAGGGGGCTCAAACCGACTGGTGGGTACTATGGGTACTATGGGTACTATGGGTACTACGAATTTCTGACCTTTTGAAAGATTTTTTTTTGAATAATTATGACATCAAGAATTTGTTTAAAGTCTCAAAAATCATCAAAAATATTATTTCCAGACGAAATTTTAATGATTTTTCTGCAATTAAAATGTACCGATGTCATAAAAATTTATTTTTCGAATTTCCATAAAAAGACCAAAAGTTAACTGATAAGCGATTGATAAAACCAAAAACATGTCTATAAACTTTTCCCGGACAACAAACAAATTATGGAAATTTTTACAAAAAAATTTCGCTGACCGTCGCTCTTTTTTCTCTGGGCTCTCTCCAAATTCCACACTATTTTCCCAATGTTTATAGTTTCGAATTTTACATAAAATTATTATTTTTTCGAGTCTAGAAGTTGTAACCGACAACAAAAAGGTCGCCGACACATGGCACCGGATTCTCTGCGTCTCTCAATTCTCTATACTCTCTCGTCTCGATCCGCTTATCGGGTACAAACATGAAAAGAGTATAAAACGGTTGTCGAGATTTTGGAATTTGACAATTTTTTGGAACAATAAAATTCCAAAAAATGCAGAATATTCTAATTCTTTTGGTCTTGGCCGGACTGGCTCAAGCCACGTTTCCACCATTTTTCAACCCAATTACTGAGAAGTTGGTAGAATTCAAGGATCCACAGAATACGGTACTTCAAGGATTTCTGGCCTATCCGTCGTGAGTTTTTCTTGTGATACAGTAGTACAGTAGTACCCTAGAACACCAATAAACTACAAAGAAATTATATAAAAAGAAAAAAAGAAGTTTAGCCCCCGGTGGAGTCGAACCTGCGACCTCTAGATTCAAAACCTCGATCACTAGCCACTAGGCCACGCGCGCAACATTGACTCTAGTGGTGATAGGCGTATAAGAAAGGCGCGGAAAGCGGAGCGGCGATGGGTCTGCTAGACTATAAACTACAAACCACAAACATTAGCAGGCCAATAGCTGATTTTATAGCTTCAAACTTTCCCAAACTTTTTCAAAATTATACTAAACCAGAAATGCTCTAAAACCTGACACAATTTTTGAGCCCTTATGATTTTCCGAAACTACAGTAATCCTTCAGATTCACCTCTCCCCTCAACAAACGTCCAGCCGTCATCGTCTTCCACGCTTTCACCGGACGTACCGAGTTTGACAACGCCAAGGCTCGTAATCTGGCCAAGGTACAGTAATCCTCTCCTCCCCCGAACTACAGTAGGACTACAGTAACCCAAACTTTTAGCTCGGCTACGTGGCATTCGCTGCGGATACCTATGGAAAAGGAAAAGCGGCGCCAGATGTGCCAGGAAACTTTGCAATTATGGGACAACTTTTGGGAAATAGGTTAGATTTTTTTTGAAATTTAAATTTTCGAATTTCCCGCCAAATTTGAGTCTAGAAGCAGGAAACTAGAAGTTTCTAGCGTTATTTTGAGAATTCTCGGATTTCTGTAGCCCCAAAAGTACGCAAACACCAAATGACGAGATTTCGAGCGGGAAGTTTGAACATAGAGTGATTTTTGGGTGGGAAATTCGAATTTCGCCGTTAGAAATGCAGAAAATTGGCGGTTTTCGAGATATTTAACAAAACATTTTCTCATTTTTCGAAAAAAAAAGCTTACTGTAGTTTTTGAACAGAACGACGATCCTCCGAAACCGTATTCTTGCCAATTGGAACTATGTGAAAGCTCTTCCATACGTGGATACCAATCGAATCGGGTCCATTGGATTCTGTTTTGGCGGATTGTGTACGCTGGATTTGGCCAGATTCAATGTGGGATTGAAGGCGGCAGTGTCGTTCCATGGAACGCTTACTGATTATCCTGGAAATGGAACGTAAGTTTATTTTTTAATTAGACTAAATTGGTCTTAATTGGTCCAAATTAGTTAAAGATGAAGAATCTCACAACTACCGTAAAATCTATGATAGAAGAGCTCCAAGTTTGAGCTCACTTATCTCGGCTCCCATTAGAGATATTGAAAATGTGTCAACTGATAAACTATTGCTGATTTTCTGATGAACAATTTATCAGTTGACAACTTTTTGGTATCTCTCATGTGAGCCAAGATAATTGAACTCAAAGTTAGCGATTGTCGTAAGACCTGTATTAGAAAGGACTCACACCCTGTCAAGTTTGAGCTCAATTATCTCGGTTCTAATACGAAATATCAAAAATGTGTCAACTGATAAAATATTTCTGATATTATGATAAAAAATGTATCAGTTGACGACTTTTTGATATCTCTTATGGGAACCGAGACAAATTGGCTCCAAGTTTAGGGGGCCTTATATTACAGGCTACGGTAGTACTAATTGTTCTTAATTAGTCGATCAGTTGGAAAATTGATTTCTGATAAGCCCCAAAAAGTTTTCTAGTTCAAAAAACAATTCTAGATCAAAAAACAATTCTATCTATCACAAATAGTTCATTTGTCCTTCCGGGAGGGACAAAAACAGAAAATAGGATTATTCAAATTTTTTGAATTTTTTTCAAAAATCCAAAAATCACTTTCTTTCTGTTTGTTGACCACTGATTTAACATTAATCATTGATCTTTCTGAATCGAAATTTATATTCAGGCATCAAAAAAATATCAAAAATACGAAAAACCCCTAAAAGTTCGAAGTTTAGCCAATAGACTACAAACAAACATCAGGATATGCTTACTTTAAAGGCGCATAACTCGAGAACTACCATAGCTAAAAAAAAGTTGTCAACTACAAACATGTTTGCAGTGTAATTTTACACATTTTTTATGTAGACAACTTTTTTCTAGCTACAGTAGTTTTTGAACTATGCGCCTTTGAAGTGAACGCAAAACGCCGGGGGGGGGGGAGGTTGTGGAGTTTAAAAGTGTATAACTCGTAAGCTACGGTAGAATTTTCCGCCGAAATTGAGAATTTGGCCCTCGACTTATATATAAACTTTTTAAGTTCAACTATTCAAAATCTCACCAATTCCTTGCAGCTCCATTGACGCCTCCGTCCAAGCTCATCATGGAGACGAGGATCCACACACGACGAACGCCGACGCCGACGCCTTCTTAGTTGAAATGAGAAGACGTGACGGTGATTGGACATTCACTCGCTACGCCCACGCTCTTCACGCCTTCACACTTCCAGGAGTCGAGAATTGGGGAATCCCGGGAGCAGCCTTTAATCCCATCGCTTCTAATCGATCCTGGTCGGCTATGGAGACCTTCTTGGCTGAAAAATTGTTGTAACTAGAAAAATGAAAGAAATTTGGGAAAGTACCGTAAAACCTGTAATAGAAGGGCTTCCTGACTTTGAGCCAATTTATCTCGATTGCCATAAGAGATACGAAAATATTGTCAACTGATAATTTTTCATCAAGTTATCAATAACATTTTATCAGTTGACAAGTTTCTAGTTTCTCTCATAGGAGCCGAGATAATTGAGCTTAATGTGGAGCCCTTCTATTACAGGTTTTACGGTAAGATGCGTCTCAAAAATTGTAAAAAATCTGTATAATGTATATTTCTAATACCTCCAAAACTCGATGATTTTGTCCTGCCATGCTGTTTTTTCAAGTAATTTATTGTGTTATCTAATTTATTGTTAATCTTGCTTTGGCTTTTAAATTTTTCGAATTTCAATAAAATTTCAACTAAATATTCAAAATTTTAATCGAAATGTGACCCTGAATTTCTGAATTTCTGAATTTCTGAATTTCTGAATTTCTGAATTTCTGAATTTCTGAATTTCTGAATTTCTGAATTTCTGAATTTCTGAATTTCTGAATTTCTGAATTTCTGAATTTCTGAATTTCTGAATTTCTGAGATTCTCTGAATTTTGGAATTTTAAAATTTTATAAATGTCGAATATTAGGAATTATCATCTCTGAAAATGAACAAAAGTCTGAAAACATCCAAAAAACTGGAAAAAAAAGAAAAAAAAAACAATTCAAAAGTTGCAAAAAATCAATAAGAAAATTTGATCTACTTTCAAATTTTTTTTTCCGGGGAAATAATTTTCCGGAAAAAACGTAGATCAAAAATTATTTTTAATTTTTAAAAAGATCTTCTCAAGTTTTCGAGTTTCACATGAAAAAAAAATGTATATTTTTAAAAAATTATGACATCAGTTTGTTCAAATTGAAAAAAAAACCGTACAAAAAAAGGAAAAGTAGCTCTGGATGGAAATTAAAAATAGCCAAAAGATAAGAAAAACGATAGAAAAAATGCAAAATATTCAAATGTTTTATTCCAAATAAATATCCTCAGTCGGGTGAGCAAATGCCATATACTCATCGTAGGATCGTTTGAAGGCGCGTCTGAAAATAATTACAGTAATCCAAAAAATGAACTTCCCACAGTAATTCAAAAAAAAACTACAGTAATCCAAAAAAGGAAGAATTTTAAGAATTTTAGGAGTCTTCTTGTTAGGTACATTCTGAATTTTTGGATTCAGATTATTTTGCGATTTTGGGAATTGTTGGATTTTTGAGATTTTTGAAAAATTATCTCAGTGTGATCCAAAAAAAATCAAATATCTACAGTAACCCAAAAAACTACCGTACCCAATAGCCTCGACGATCGGTTGGGTGGTCGTTTTTGACATGAAGACGTGACAGGCAAAACGTGGTAGCAGAGGATGCTTGGTGATGAATCCAAAATATCTGAAAATCGTTAATTAGTTGGAGTTAATTGGTCAATTAGCTCACTTCAATTGTTTTGGGTGGGCACCGCAGAAGGAAATGTTTTGAAGACTGTAGAAGAAGTCGAACATTGGACATTGGAAGAACTGCAAAATTTAGAAATTCCTGTTAATTTTGATTTTCTGGTCAGAAACTTTAGAAACAGTTTTTAGGTCATTTGCCATGATGGCCTAACTTTTTCAATGTGATTTTTCTAGGCCACTGTAACTGATGATCCAGAAATGGTCAAAATGTACCTGATATGTTTTCTAGGCCATTTACCATGGTAGCCTAACTTTGCATTTTTAGGCCACCATCGTAATAGCCTAGAAAACGCCTAAGATGGTTTCTGGGGCATTTCTGGACCGTCACTTACGGTGGCCTAGAAAACTCAACTTGCAAAAGTTAGGTCGCCGCTTCAAAACGGCCTAGAAACTACACCAGGAACATGTTAGGTCCTTTCTAGGCCATTTTATCATGGTGGTATAGCTTTTGCAAGTTGGGTTTTCTAGGCCACTATAGTAAAATGAGCTAGAAATGGCGTGACACGCTCCTGGTGTGATTTCTAGGTCAAATCATATAGTGGCCTAGAAAGCTCAGCTTGCAAAAGTTACGCCATCACGTTAACGAGCCTAGAAAACATATCAGCTTGAATGACATGTCATTTCTAGGCCACTCCCTATGGTGGCTTAGAAAACTCAACTTGCAAAAAGTTAAGTCATTTTTGATCAACTCACATTCTTCCTTCTCTTATCAATCACATGAATTCCTCTGAACGAAATTTCCATCAGCACTGTCTGTGGCACAATAATCTCCTCCGAATTTTTGTACATTGACAGTACTTTATTCATTGCTTGTGTCAAAACGTCGTTTCCTTTATGATGAGCGACCTCGATGGATGCCAACATCGTCAGGTAGAAGGTGTCACGATCTCCGTTGAGCATTTCTGGAAATTTTCAGATTTAAGGTATACAAAATCGTATTTTTCAGTTGATTTTAATCATTTTAAGAAGTCTAGAGTTTGATTGTCATGTTTCCGATCACTTTTGGAGGTCTTGTTCGTTTTTGGAATTTGTACTCCTCGTGGACAAGTCAACGCGCGAAATTTGAATTTTGACGCCTTCTAAAACTCGAAAACGTGCGTTTATTTAATTTTCACGTCGTCAACTCTTTTTTTTCATGTGATTTCCAGCATTTTGATACCCATATTGCCCTAGTTTGAAGAATTTTGAATTCAGAATCCAGAAGACGTCACAGTTCAGATGTCACTAAACTAGGCCAATATGGGTATCAAAATGTCGGAAATCACATGGAAAAGATAATTAACGACGTGAAAATTTCAGAAAACTGAGTTTTTCAGAATTGAGAAGACGTCGAAATTCAAACTTTGACTTGTCCACGAGAAGTACAAAAAACGAAATCTTCAATTTTTTTTGGAAAATTTGAGTTTTTTTTTATAATTCCTAGCGATTTCACATCTGAAAAATTGCGTTATAAGCCACTTTGAAACCCAAAAATTTGAATTTCGCGCGTCGACTTGTCCACGAGGAGTACAAAATTCTAAATCAGCCAAAACCCCTGATTGGTCAAATTACAATGCTTTATAGTCATTTTTCCACGTTTTCTGTAAAAAACAAGACAATGATAGGCGGCTTTCAGAAATCAGAAAATAGCGAAAAATCAGAATCTGAATGTTGACGTCTTCTGAATTCTGAATTCGAAAATTCTTCAAACTAGGTCGATATGGGTATCAAAATGTCGGAAATCACATGGAAAAGAGAGTTAGTGATGTGAAAATCACAGAAAAAGCCGTTTGCAGTATTCAGAAGACGTTAAATTTTTTTTCCAGAATTTTTTTGAGAAATCGGAAACCTGAAAGCCAAGCTCTAAACTTCTGAAAATGGTCAAAATAGCCAAAAATGACCAAGTTACTGTAGTTTTTAGCCAAAAAAAAACTCACTATTCGTATTGGTTGGCAGTGCACCTAGACAAATCTCCTCGACCAAATCAATCTCACAAACTATAGAAGCTGGGAATATTCCAGACTGTCCCGTACGCAAATTTGTTCCTTAAAACATAATAAATCTGTCTGTGTGTCTGTTTGTCCAACTCTTACCATAACTCCAATGATCGTCAGCTGTCCTATCGACGTGGACAGCGTCTCCAATCTCCAGAAGAAGTTCATCGGGATGTCTGAAAAATTTGTGTAGTTTGTAGTCTCTGTAGTCTTTGTAGTCTACCTTGGATGGAACGCCGATTGAACGCGATGAGTGGGATTCTGGCTATCCGACGTCGTGCACGAGGAGACTCCAGATGAGTCATCTGGAGAGAAGAAGGCTAAAATGAAAAACGAACTAATCTAGGGTAAAGCGGAGAAGAAGAAGAAAAATTTTGAAGTTTGAAATTTTGAAGAATTCTGAAATTCGTATACTAGCTCAAAAACGGTCACAGCAATCAACCCGTAAGGAAAGGGGGCGTCTTTGAGCCTATATATTTCAGTTCCTGTGAGAGATATCAAAAAGTGGTCAACTGATAAAATGTTAGTGATAGTATGATAAACATTTTATCAGTTAACAGCTTTTTGGTATCTTTTCTAGGAAATGAGATATATAAGCTCAAAGTTAAAGCCATTTTACTACAAGCGTCGTCTTTGCCGACCGCGTAGCTCCGTGCACTTTGAGCTCAATTATCTCGGTTTCTATGAGAGATATCAAAAAGTTGTAAATTGATAAAATGTTTATCATACTATCACTAACATTTCAGCAGTTGACAACTTTCTGGTATTTTTCAGAGGACATGAGATATAAGGGCTCAAAGTGATGGTGCTCTTTTATTGGAGGTTTTACGAAGACCATAGGTTGGCCGTATATTTTTTCAAAACTCACACTTTCTCTGTCCTCTCCGTCTTCTACTATTCCCATTAATGCCATCCTCCTCATAATAGGAATCCTCGAATCCTGATCTTTCCATCATCGAATCAGCCATTCCATCCATAAAACATAATTGATGATCTTGAAGTTTTGATGGTGGATTTGGGGGAATGTTCGCCATTGGGATTCGTCGGAGAAGAGCTGCGGAGTTGATTGGAAGTGCTGGTAGACGACGTCCGGATGATGATGGTGTCGGTGATGGGAGCACGGATTGGAATACTGTAAAAATGATTTTTAATCAAAAATAAAAACATTACGAAATTTGAAAAAAAATCATTTATCTTAAATCTACAAAACGAAAATGGGAAAAAGAAACTTTGACGTCTTCTGAATCCTGAAATCGCTGTTTTTCAATAATTTTACGTCGTTAATTATATTTTCCATGTGATTTCCGATATTTTGATACCCATATCGACATAGTTTGAAAAATATCAGAATTCAGAATTCAGAAGACGTCAAAAAGTTAAGATTATCACTAAACTAGGTCGAGATGGGTCGGAAATCAGACAAAACAGAAAGTTGACAACGTGAAAATTACAGAAAACTGCGTTTTCAAATTGGAGAAGACGTCGAAATTCAGATACCGGCTTAAAAGGGATGACGTCCAGAAATAGGCTAATAATTGGAAAACTCGGAATTTCCGAAAAATTCTGTGAATGCAAAGTTTTCAATCTAGGTATGTTTTACACCCTCACAGATTTTCAAAATGACTAGAAACTTGGTAGCCGAGTTCCAGACTGAAAGTGGACAAAATGACTGAAAATCAACGGAAAAAATATTTTCTTGTATGTCTTATAGATTGGTACTTGAACGGAAAATCCATTTCAAATCATGCAATTCTGTCCAAAAACCAACTTTCTAGCACATCTAGAACTCTAGATACGGTCATTTAAAGTTTCCAGGGTTAGAGACGCAGTGTGTCTCGTTTCTCTGCGTCTCTAACCTCCTGAGTTTGGAGCGGCTCTATCTCGGTTCCTAGAAGCGCTAGAAATGTGATTTTTAGACAGAATTGTAGGTAATTTTATCTATTTTTATAATTGAACGACCCATTTGCGAACCAATTTTTGGAAAAATGGCCGAAAATCAACTCAAAAGCACGCTTTTTTGTATACACTGCGTTTTGTACCATAACTTGAGAATCGTTAGAGATATCAATTTGAATTTGTTAAAGTCGGATTCAGGATGAAAAATTACATCAGGTGACACATTTCTGAGAAATGATATGGAAAAATTTTCAGAGTTAGGTATCTGGAAAAGGAAAAGTCCAAAAATTACTAATTTTCAAAATTTTCCACAAAAAAATTTCAATTTCCTAGGACCATATACAACGGTGGCTCCACATAAAAATTGGAAAAGCAAAATAGCTATATAGCTGTGTGGAGGGAGGCTCAATGTCCCCAAAATGACGTAATTATTTGTGCTAGTGGTCCCGGCTCCCCTTCTTTTTGGCTCTTTTTGGATTGCCATTGGTGTCTTTTTAGTGCTCGTGGGGGGGGGAGATGGAGAAAAAAGACAAGCCACATTAAATATGAGAAATAGTGTGGGAAATAGGAGAGACGCAGAGAACGGAGAAATTGGATATGTTCCCTTTTGAGCATGATATCTGGGGGGAACCAGATGACGGGGGTTGATGATGGAGGAACATGATGAATGAGTTGGTTGGTCTGCTAGGCTACAAACTAAAAAAAATTCAGAAATTCAGAAATTCAGAAATTCACTAATTCAGAAATTCAGAAATTCCAGGAAATTCAGAAATTCAGAAATTCAGAAATTCAGAAATTCAGAAATTCAGAAATTCAGAAATTCAGAAATTCAGAAATTCAGAAATTCAGAAATTCAGAAATTCAGAAATTCAGAAATTCAGAAATTCAGAAATTCAGAAATTCAGAAATTCAGAAATTCAGAAATTCAGAAATTCAGAAATTCAGAAATTCAGAAATTCAGAAATTCAGAAATTCAGAAATTCAGAAATTCAGAAATTCAGAAATTCAGAAATTCAGAAATTCAGAAATTCAGAAATTCAGAAATTCAGAAATTCAGAAATTCAGAAACTCGGAAATTCAGAAATTCAGAAATTCAGAAACTCAGAAATTCAGAAATTCAGAAATTCAGAAATTCAGAAATTCAGAAATTCAGAAATCCCGCCATGTTGGTCTGCTAGTTCCCAATTTGTAGTTTGTAGTCTAGCAGACCAAAACATTCGAAAAACTGAACTGAACTAAAAATTTTGGGGTCGGGAGAAAACGGAAAAAACGGGGCGGAGGGCAAAAAAAGAGGGAAAAGTCGTTAATCATTGTTTTGTGACATATATGGAGAAAATATAGCAACATAACGATTTTTGAACGGCCAAAAAAGACATGAAATCGTATAGATTGGGCCTGCTAGACTACAAACTACAAAGTAAACACTAGCAGACCAAGCATTAGAATTGTGCCAGTTGGTCTGCTGGACTACAAACTACAAGATGATAACTTCAGAAAGTAGAAAACACATATATTGAATTTGTGTCTGCCAGACTACAAACTACAACTAAAACACTAGCAGACCCAAAATTCTGTTTATAAGAAAAAGAAAATAACAAGCTCATCTTTTTCTTTTTCTTTCACCTAATTTATTTTAGTGTTCCAGAAGGCTCTAAAAGTCCCAGAAGGTTCCTAGAAAATCGATTCTTCTATATTTGTATTCAGAAGATGTTAACAACATTGTGGTCTTCTGGAGAAACGGCGTCTTCAAAATATAATCTTCCGAAGAAGAAATGGGGACAAATGTCAATGACAAAAGCTGCCAGCGGCATTCATTTCTAATGAGCCAACACATACTAGAAGACGTCCTTATGGAGACGTGGAGAGCGGAAAAAAAGAAATGGGGTGGTGTCCTTGAGTTCCTAGGACCTTAAGTTCCTGGGGAACTGGTGAGTGAATGGGAGGGAAATGAGAGGAAAAGTACAGGAAAGGACAAAGAAGATTGGATTAGTCATTCTGAAAGAACGGGACGGCGGGGATAACGAGCACTGGAGAAATCGGAAAGCATTGAATTTGAAAAAGTTGGTTTCAAGTTCAGAAAGTTCCATAAAGAACAATTTTAACTGATTTCCAACAATTCGAAATCTCGGGAAATATAATGGATTGAGAGTTTCAGATTTTCAGAGATCCAGACTTTCAGCTTTTTAGACATTCTTAATTTTAAAATTTCCGAATATCAGACTCTCAGAATTTCAGATTTTCAGAACCATTTTTTAAAAACTTTCTAATCAAATTCTGTAGGTTCCCTCCACTTTTTAACTTCCCCTATTCACTTGCATATGTAAATATTCTCAAAATTTCAGCCAATTTTATATAAACCGCCGACACAAAATTTGAGGCAATTTTCAGAATATAATACTCTTTTGAGCCAACCCAAGCAATTCGAAACGTCTGAATGGAAAAAAAGGTCTGAAACTTCGAAAATTCGAAAAATCTGGCTCACTACAACTCGGAAACTCAGAAACACAGATATTCGAAAATTCGGAAATTCAGAAATTCAGAAATTCGGAAATTCAGAAATTCGGAAATTCAGAAATTCAGAAATTCAGAAATTCAGAAATTCAGAAATTCAGAAATTCAGAAATTCAGAAATTCAGAAATTCAGAAATTCAGAAATTCAGAAATTCAGAAATTCAGAAATTCAGAAATTCAGAAATTCAGAAATTCAGAAATTCAGAAATTCAGAAATTCAGAAATTCAGAAATTCAGAAATTCAGAAATTCAGAAATTCAGATATTCAGATATTCAGAAATTCAGAAATTCAGAAATTCAGAAATTCAGAAATTCAGAAATTCAGAAATTCAGAAATTCAGAAATTCAGAAATTCAGAAATTCAGAAATTCAGAAATTCAGAAATTCAGAAATTCAGAAATTCAGAAATTCAGAAATTCAGAAATTCAGAAATTCAGAAATTCAGAAATTCAGAAATTCAGAAATTCAGAAATTCAGAAATTCAGAAATTCAGAAATTCAGAAATCCAGAAATTCTGAAATCACGAAATTCAGAAACTTACAATCTCAAATTGTTGGAAACTCGGAAGTTCAGAAGCTCAGATATTTAGAAAATCAGGAATTCTGAAATTCGAATACACTAAAATTCAAATCTCAGGGATTCTAAAAAATGAAACACAGGAATTCAAAAATCTATAATTTTAAAAATCAGAAATCCTGAAATTCTGAAATTGAGGATTTCTAAAAATTCAAAAGCTCAACAGTTCTGAGGAACTCCAGAAAATTCCAGAAACTTCGAGAAACCAATTTCCAATCTGGAACCCAAAAACCTTCTAAGAAAATAGAGCTAGACTATTTCCATTTCCCACTCTCCCCATTGCTCATCTTTCAGATAAAAAAAGGAATGATGACTCATTCCAGAGAGGAACTCTCTGGAATAAAAAAGTTAGTTACAAAAAGAAGGAGACGAGGATCAATAAACTTTGTGGTGTCCCTTTAAAGAGATAGTGAGTGAGTGAGTGAGTGAGAGAGAGAGAGAGAGAGAAAGTGTGGTGTGGGAGCATTTTGTTCCACTGTTTGGTGTAAGAAGGAGACAAGAATTGTGAAAGAAGGCGCATGTGTGTCTTCTGAAGATTCACCACACAGATTTGCCTTCTTCTTCTTCTTCTTCTTCTCCCCTTATGCTCCTTTTCCACTATCTTCTCCTTTTGGAAACAGAAGAAGAGCAGAGAAATGGAAGGATGGGGGGAAAGTGTTTATGACGCGTCTTTTTCGGAAAAAGCCGGGAAAGCATCGGAAATTAGATTCAATTCAGAAGAGCAGATGGGAAGAAGGCGGGGAGAAGAGACAAGAATGGATCGATGGCAACATTTTTCATTTTCCATTTTTTATTAGAAGAAGTGGAATCGTTAAAAATTGGAAAAATTGGAAGATTCGGAGCTTAATTTCATTTTAGGCTATTTTGATTTTGTGGAATCAAAATGATGCCATAGAATGATGCCGTAGACTGGATGTTTTCTAAAAATACAAATTACCGTTCTACCTCTAATATAGAAGCCCATCCAAAAACCGTCATCTTTGAGCCAAGTTATCTCAATCCCAGTCAAAGATATCAAACATTTGTCAACTGATAAAATGTTGGTGATATTATGATAACCATTTTATCAGTTGACACATTCTTGATATCTTGCATAGGAGCCGAGATAATTGAGCTCAAACTGGACAATGTGAGGACTTTTCTATTACAGGGGTTACGGTATATCTGAAGTTTTGGGTCGTAGAATCGAAAAACAAACCAAAAAACAAGAAATTCGAGTTTGTCAGAATTTTTCAAAAATTTTATTTTGAAATTAAATTTCAGTTTTTGGATCTATTGGAATCTTTTTTTTCAAAAATGGTTGAATTTTTCATTAAAAAATTGAGCCTGAAATTTTGAAATGTGCTAGACTACAAACTGCAAAATTGAAGACTAGTAAGCAGAAAACTTCAAAACTTGTTGGTCTGCTAAACCACAAACTGCAAAACCATTAATTTGCAGAGCACATTTCTTGGCCAACAAATTCGTGAATGCCCTAAACACTCTAATAGAAGTTCACCATAATTTTGAGCCCACATAGCTCGGTTTCTATAAGAGATATCAAAAATTAGTCAACTGATAAAATGTTTATCATAATATCAGAAACATTTTATCAGTTGACCACTTTTAGATATCTTCTACAGAAACCGAGATAGATTGGCTTTTATGTTCTATATTGTTTACGATAATTTTTTCATTTCCAGATTTTCAAAAATCAATTTTTGATCCCTTTCAAAAATTTCAATTCCTCAAAAATAGTTCTCCTTTGATTTTTGACCCCCAAATCCCCACTGAAATGCCTAAATGATCTGTCAAACCAAAAAAGAGGAAATAGATGAAAAATGAAAAAGTGCATTCGGAAGAACATGAAAAAGAGCACAACAGGAAACTTTTTTGCTTTGATAAATCGATTTTCTGTTTTGCCATGGAGAAGGACAAAATGATATATTACCCAGAATTTTAGGTTTCTTTGAAGTTCAAAAATTGCAATTTTGGAGTTAAAAAAACAAGGAAAATCACTAAAATCAAAATTTCTTGGCCTTTTTAGATTCAAAGAAGTTGAATTTGGGTAATTTTTCAAATTTTTCGAGAGAAAAAAAAGAATAAAAACTCACTATGTGGGGAAATCGGTGTCTCCAGATGAGCACATGGATCGATTACTGTAGCTGACGGATGGTTCGGATTGCTCATTGGAGTTTGACGACGTGGACCTCCTTCCATGGCGCTGGAGTTTCTGTAAAAAATGAAGAATTTGGTCTGCCAAGACTACAAACTATATAATTAGAATGACAAAATAAGAAGTTCACGAATTCAGAACATCAGAAAACGGAGTTTTCTGAAGTTTTCACATCGTTAACTCTTTTTTCCGTGTGATTTCCGACATTTTGATACCCATATTGCCCTAGTTTGAAAAAATTTTGAATTCAGAATTCAGAAGACGTCCAAATTCAGATTATCACTAAACTAGTTCGATATGGGTATCAAAATGTCGGAAATCTTAAGAAAGAGTGATTTAACGATGTGAAAATTTCAGAAAGATGCGTTTTTAGAATTCAGAAGACGTCAAAGTTAATTTTTCCAAAAGTTCGAAAATTCCGAAAATTGAAAAAAAAATTCCGAAAAATTCCGAAACTGGAATTTTTTCGAAATTTAGCCGGCTGACCGAGCTGACCGACCGGTCGGCTGGGTCGGTGGTCGGCCACTTTCGACCGGCTAAAATTCAGAACTTTTTTAAATGAATTTCTCGTTTTTGAAGATTCTTAAAACTTCTAACAAAAAAAATATTTTTTCCGAAAATTTCCAGAAAACTTCAAAACTTTTTTGTTATTTCGAAACAACCTAATTTTCTTTCTTTTGTCTTTTTTTTCTTCCAATTTTCCAATTACCCTCCCACGACGTTTTTTGTTTTTTTTTTTTTGAAAAAATTTTCCTAGGCACCTTTTGGTTTCCTGGGTCTGCCAGAACTACAAACTATGAAGTCTAGACTACAAACTATAAAAATGTTTTCCCGAAAAATTGGCAGAAAATTTTCAGCAATTTGGTTTCCTGGAAAATTGGAATTTTCTAAAAATTATTTTTAAAAAATCACAATTTTAGTTTCATGGGTCTGCTAGGCTACAAACTACACAAAAATCATTAGCAGGCCGCCGACGATGGGTCTGCTAAACTACAAACTACAGAAAAACATTAGCAGACCCAAAGCTCTTGTCGTCGCTTGACGTTTTTTTGGCTTTCTGGACTACAAACTACAAGGAAACATTAGCAGACCCAAACCACTGGTAGTCGTTTGACGTTTTCTTTGGTATGCTAGACTACAAACTACAGAGTAAACATTAGCAGACCCAATGCGCGGCAAGTGAGGCTTGGTCTACTGGGCTACAAACTACATGGCAAATATTAGCAGACCCAAAGCTCTTGTCGTCGCTTGACGTTTTTTTGGCTTTCTGGACTACAAGCTACAGAAAAACCTTAGCAGACCCAAAGCTCTTGTCGGCTTTTGACGTTACAGTTGGTATGCTAGACTACAAACTACAAAATGAACATTAGCAGACCCAATGCGCGGCAAGTGAGGCTTGGTCTACTGGGCTACAAACTACATGGCAAACATTAGCAGACCCAAAGCTCTTGTCGTCGCTTGACGTTTTTTTTTGGCTTTCTGGACTACAAACTATACGAAAAACATTAGCAGGCCACCGGCGATGGGTCTGCTAGACTACAAACTACAATTTCCGATCTAGCAGACCAATCAGAATTTTTATCAATTTCCTAGATTCAAAAAAGAAAGAGAAGAAGACGTTGACGTCTTCTTCCACTCCATTTAGAGAACACCAGAAGAATGCCTTTTTCCAAACTCATTTCACTCTCTTTTCTCTTTTTCTCTAACCACCCTCTCACTTTCCAACACTATTTCTAGGCAATTGTTTTTGTGGGCGGAGTCAGGTTTTCAAAGAGATTAAAGGAAGGGGAAAAACGGACGGCCTTGGGAATAGACTAGATGCTCCGACGGAGCAGTAATTGTGTTGGGAAAATAAAGAGAGAGCGGTGGGATAATGGGTTAGGCGGAGGAGGCAATGGATAATTTATTGTGGAACATAGGGAGAATGGGTCTGCTAGACTACAAACTATACAATTGGGAGATAGCAGACCAAAATAATGATTTACTTGGAAA
This sequence comes from Caenorhabditis nigoni, assembly GCA_027920645.1. Lineage (NCBI taxonomy): Eukaryota > Metazoa > Nematoda > Chromadorea > Rhabditida > Rhabditidae > Caenorhabditis > Caenorhabditis nigoni. The sequence continues at coordinate 19,302,480 of CP115865.1, read as the reverse complement.
TTAGAAGTTTTGGCTGCTTCAAGGGGGACTCCGACCAAAAAATTTTATTGCATTAAAATGTGTTAAAAGTTACCTATTTTCCCAATATTATATGAAAAAAATTCGAAAAAAATCCGAAATCCCCGAAAAATGCCGTTAAAAGCGAAAAATTTTCAAAAGAAAGTTGCTATTATTTGAATTCCCGCGCAGTGAGAAACCTAGGCCACGGCATCGTAGCGCCTTTCTTACATGGGAATTTTTCCGGATTTTTTCGGTTTTCATGTCCGGCAGGTAAAAAACGTAAAAAACCACTGTCGGCCACTTGAAACAACGGCTGTCAGGCGCCGTGGCCTAGGTTCCTCACTGCGCGGGAATTCAAATTCTAGTCCCTCCGAGCAACTTTTTTTTGAAAATTTTTCGCTTTTAACGGCATTTTTCGGGGATTTCGGATTTTTTTCGAATTTTTTCGATATAATATTGGGAAAATAGATAACTTTTAACAAATTTTAATGCAATAAAAATTTTTGGTCGGAGTCCTCCTTTCATATAAGAAGATTAAAATTTGAAAATTTTAAATTCTGGTTCAAAAGTCTTCGTAAATTAGAAAAATATGTAGACTTTATACAGAAAAAAAATAACTTTCGGAATTTTGTAACTTTTTCATGTCTGCTGGAGAGATTTTCACAGAAATGTCTTGAATACGACACTTTTAGGTTTTTTATGGGAATTAAGTTCATTTTTTCATCACAAATTCAGGTCAACAAAACAATTCAAATGCATTGGAAAAAAGTTAAAAAAAAACAACAATAATAATAACGTGAGATATATTTTCCGTGAACCACAGAAGCGATCCCGCCTTCGATTCTGTAAATTTTGAAAAAAGAAGTCTGAAAAATAAATATATCAATATTTCCCCGTGAACTACAGAATCAACTGCGGGATCAATTCTGTGAGTTTTATGAGAGCGAAAAAACATACAGAATTGATCCCGGATCAATTCTGTAGTTCACGTAAAACTGCCAATTTTTGAAAAATATCGTGAAATTTTGAAATCCACAAATATTTCAATATGAAAACGGGCACCCTTCCTTGTAAGAATAAAGTTTTTTGTAATTAAATGTGATTTTTGAAAAAGGCTCTATATAATTTCTAGCTACACTGTTCAAACAATTGCAGTATCATCTGATAATCATGTTGTGTTTCGAAAACATCGAAAAAATCCAAATTCAACAAGATTTTCAAGAAAAACGTTTTGAAACCTTAGTTTGAAATGGGTGGTTACAAAGAATACAATGTCTTGAAAATCTTGTTGAATTTGGATTTTTTCGATGTTTTCGAAACACAACATGATTATCAGATGATACTGCAATTGTTTGAACAGTGTAGCTAGAAATTATATAGAGCCTTTTTCAAAAATCACATTTAATTACAAAAAACTTTATTCTTACAAGGAAGGGTGCCCGTTTTCATATTGAAATATTTGTGGATTTCAAAATTTCACGATATTTTTCAAAAATTGGCAGTTTTACGTGAACTACAGAATTGATCCGGGATCAATTCTGTATGTTTTTTTCGCTCTCATAAAACTCACAGAATTGATCCCGCAGTTGATTCTGTAGTTCACGGGGAAATATTGATATATTTATTTTTCAGACTTCTTTTTTCAAAATTTACAGAATCGAAGGCGGGATCGCTTCTGTGGTTCACGGAAAATATATCTCACGTTATTATTATTGTTGTTTTTTTTAACTTTTTTCCAATACATTTGAATTGTTTTGTTGACCTGAATTTGTGATGAAAAAATACTAATTTGATTGGTTTCCTTGTGAAAATGGTCAAAAATGTCTGTGAAGTATAATTCTCACACAAAAATTCCGAAAAACCTATGCTTCACATATTTCTGTGAATCAACAGAATAGTTTGTTGGGTTGTCTGTAATTGAACGAAAACTAAAAATTTTGAAATTTCCATCTTCTTATATCTATTCAGAGCTTTCCGAAGTTTCCTGGGACTTCTGAATTTCTGAATATCTGAATTTCTGAGTTTCTGAATTTCTGAATTTCTGAATTTCTAGATTTCTGAATTTCTGAATTTCTGAATTTCTGAATTTCTGAATTTCTGAATTTCTGAATTTCTGAATTTCTGAATTTCTGAATTTCTGAATTTCTGAATTTCTGAATTTCTGAATTTCTGAATTTCCGAATTTCTGAATTTCTAGATTTCTGAATTTCTGAATTTCTGAATTTCTGAATTTCTGATTTTCTGAATTTCTGAATTTCTGAATTTCTGAATTTCTGAATTTCTGAATTTCTGAATTTCTGATTTTCTGAATTTCTGAATTTCTGAATTTCTGAATTTCGGAATTTCTGAATTTCTGAATTTCTGAATTTCTGAATTTCTGAATTTCGGAATTTCTGAATTTCTGAATTTCTGAATTTCTGAATTTCTGAATTTCTGAATTTCTGAATTTCTGAATTTCTGAATTTCTGAATTTCTGAATTTCTGAATTTCTGAATTTCTGAATTTCTGAATTTCTGAATTTCTGAATTTCTGAATTTCTGAATTTCTGAATTTCTGAATTTCCGAATTTCTGAATTTCTGATTTTTGAATTTCTGAATACCCGATATTCTGAATCTCTGAATTTCTTACCTAATCGTATCAATAGTGCTCTGCAATGCCAAACTCGGCGGTCGGCTCGTTTTCTCTCTGCGTCTCTCCATTTCCACACTCTCTCGCTCTTCTCGAAGTGTATAGTCTTCTGGAGGCGACGTGGCATATCCAGCAGAACTTCCGAATTGTGCACAAAGTGCTCTTTCGTACATTGATTTGGATTGTGGTAGTTCGATGGGTTCGCCTAGCTCATCTGGTCTTCTTGGTAGACGTCTTCTGACTCTCCTGAATTCATCTGTAGTACACGAACGTCGCATCACGGATGTAGATGGCTCAGCTTGCGCCAGCGATGAGAACGAACCTGAAATTCCATTTTTGAAGTTCTAAAATGTCAAGAAAATCCGAAAAATGAATTTGAGCTCTAAAATAGGAAAAATACTTTGACGCCTTCTGAATTCTGAATACGCAGTTTTTTTTTTAAATTTTCACATCGCTAACTTTCTTTTCTACAAGAGTTCCGACATTTTGATACCCGTGTCGACCTAGTTTGAAGGAACTTTGAATTCAGAATTCAGAAGACAGAATTCAGAAGTCCAAATTCAGATTATCACTAAACTAGGTCGATATGGGTATCAAAGCAACGGGAATCACATGTAAAAAAAGTTAACAATGTGAAAATTTCAGAAAGCTGCGTTTTTCAGAATTCAGAAAAAATTCAGATTCTCAGTTCTAACAGATCTATCACCGAAGATGATTGGTCTGCTAGACTACAAAAACTACAAAAATCCTACCATATTGACTCTGAATCCCATTTGCATGAACTCCATTATCAATTATCTCCGGATGCAACCGGTGATGGTTCCTGGGTAGGTCGGCGTTGATGACGTGGCAATTGTGGGCGGAGCCTAGGCACACCAAGCTGCCCCGTTCCATCCAAGCCTTGCGAGTCGAGAATGCTTGGCTGAAATTCAAGAAAATTTACAAAAAAGTTCTAGATTTCAAGCTGTTCATAACAAAAATGGAAGAATGGGTCTGCTAGACTACACACTACAAAGTAAACATTAGCAGACCCAAAGCGCTTTCGGCGTCATACGTTAGCTTTGGTATGCTAGACTACAAACTACAGAGTAAACATTAGCAGACCCAAAGCGCGGTAAGTGAGAGATGACATGCTAGACTACAAACTACAGAGTAAACATTAGCAGACCCAAAGCGCTTTCGGCGTCATACGTTAGCTTTGGTATGCTAGACTACAAACTACAAAAAGAGGAATTAGCAGACCCAAATTCAAAAAATTCCAAAAAGCCCAACAATTCCAAAAAGTTTCAAAAAAAAATTCCGACATTCCGGAAAAGTAGTCAGACCAATAGCTAGATTAGGCCTTTGGTCTGCTAGACTACAAACTACAAGAGTGGAATCTTCCAGAAACAAAAAAGAGGATGTACAATGGGACACCGATAAAAATGAAAAATTCATTAGATGCTCTGCTTTAAAATCCTGGAAAAAAAGAATTTCCAGAATTTCAAATGATGTTTCTGACCTTTTGGTCTTTTTAGAAGCTGCCACGTCATCTGGAATCCTAGCAAAATAAATTCTCTCAGAAACCTAAATTTTCCAGTAAAACATCAATCTTCTCGGGTGACTTTTCTCTTTCAGAGAGAAACCTCTTAAGAAAATTGAGAAAATTGAAGAAGGGAGGCAAAAAAGAGCCCGAGGAATGAGAAAATGAGAAATTGGAGGCATAGGGTAGAAGGAGCCGACTAAAAAAAGAACCATGTAATTTCCGGAGCAAAAAGTCTTAGATTCCGAGAAGTAATGGGTACCCGCCTATTACTGAGCGGCGCTGTATAGTTTTATTTATAGGATGTCTGGGTCTGCTAGACTACAAACTACAAGTGGAAAACGAACCTAAAATTGGCGTAGCTTCACATTTTTGTTAAGTAAAATTGTTCCAATCGCACAATATGGGTCTGCTAGACTACAAACTACAAGGCAAACACTAGCAGACCCAAAGCTCTCTTTGACGCCTTGACGTTAGCGTTGGCCTGCTAGACTACAAACTACCGAAGGAACATTAGCAGACCCAAATCTTTCGTCAGTCGTCACAAATTCTAAAAGTTGCAAAATATTCCGAAAATTCCAAAACTCACAAAATTCCGAAAAAAGTAGTCAGGCAGATCGTCTTCTGGACTGCAAACTACGAAAAACGCTACTTTTCGCAGAACTCAGAACGAAATTGCTCTAAACGCACAAATTCAGCATGGGTCTGCTAGACTACAAACTACAAAGGAAACATTAGCAGACCCATCGCCCTACAGAAAATTCAGACCGCTAAAGTGCTCTATTAATCAAGCTTTTTCGACATACTTGAATTAAAAATGTCATACAAAATTCAAATTTCATCTAAGGTCTCAAAAATCAAATATGGACATCCGTACAAACCGACAAAAAATACAGAATAGCATAAATCGAAAAGTTATAATTTCCAAAAAAAAATCTGTGAATGCAAAGTTTTCAATCTAGATCTATTTTACACTCTCCAAAGTCTTCCAAGGGATCGGAATACAGTCGAGCTCCAGACTTCTGAAATTAGTCAAAATGGCCGAAATCAACTGAAAAACACGATTTTCTACATCATTTAGACTGTTCCATATCAAAACTTTTCATTAATTATCTGAAAATCCATTTCAAACCATGCAATTCTGTCGAAAGACCATCTTCCTAGCTCATCTAGAACTCGAGATACGGTCATTTGAAGTTTCCGAGATTAGAGACGCAGTGTGTCTCGTCGTCTGCGTCTCTAGCCTCCTGAACTTGAAGTGGCTCTATTTCGGTTCCTAGAAGCGCTAGAAATGTGCTTTTCAAACAGAATTGTAGGAAATTTTGTCGATTTTTCAATTAAAAAACCTATTCGCGAATCGATCTTTGGAAATTTACAAAATTGTCAAAATGGCACGCCTCAGAAAATGGTCAAAATGACCGAAAATCAGTACTGTACTATTTGAACTAAATAGAGAATCCTACAAATGTGTGTTTGGTGGTGACGCGTGAAAACAAGCCTAAAATAAAATGAGCAATGTCCGTGTGAGGTCCATCCCCCGTATGACGGGTGTCTCTCTCTCTCGGAAAATGGGAAGGAAAAAGTAGGAAACTCAATCCGTCAACCCAAATTTCGTGTCTCTTCTCCTTTCGTTATAGATGGGAGGAAGGACAGAAAAAGGAGAGAAAAATTTGGAGCGGGATGAGTTATTTAGAAAAAGAGCGCTGACAGGAAAGAACACACGAATTTTTTGGTTTGGTGGTGGTGGTACTAAAATAGGATTTATGGGGTTTTTTGGAGAGTGTGTAGGAGAAGAATTGGAATTTTTGGAAATTGAGGTTTTCAAGGAAAAATAGAGATTAGAAGTTTTGAAATCTAGGTTTTTCTGTAAATTAAAATAGCTGAAAAAGTCATTATACCACACTGTAAAGTTTGAGCTCAATTATTTCAGCTCCTATAAGAGATATCAAAAAATGTCAACTGATAAATTGCTTAACATAAAATCATCAACATTTTATCAGTTTACACATTTTTGATATCTTTCACAGGAATCGAGATATATAGGTTCAAAGTTGACGGATTTCTAACTCGCACGATATTGGTCTGCTAGTGTTTTTTATGTAGTTTGTAGTCTAGCAGGCCAACAAATTCCAATTTTCCTTCATTTTTCCAGAAAAATCTGAAAAATTAGGTGTCAAAAATAGTATTCTACGTAAAACTAGCAAATGAAAAAAAAATATCAGGTTACCCGGAAAATGTAAATATACATAGAAAAAGAAGTTTGCATCAAGTCTAGCAGAATGAAACACGAAAAAACAAAGAAAACTTTGTGTCTGCTAGACTACAAACTACAATGGATGAATTAGCAGACCCAAATTCAAAAATTCCAAAATCCCGAAAAATCCAAAATTCAGAAAAAAAAAACCGAGATTTCGAAAAACCTGTATAACTAGATCAATCCTTTGGTCCGTTTGCTAGACTACAAACTACAAAATAGGTTCTAAAAATTCCCAAAAATTACAAAATTCTAAAATATTCCTAAAATTCTAAAATTCTGGAATTCTATAACTCCAAAAAATTCGGGATTCCGAAAAACCTGTGAAACTCCTTTGGTCTGCTAGACTACGAACTACAAAATGAAGAATTAGCAGACCCGAATTCTAAAAATTCCAAAAAAGCGAGATTTCGAAAAATCTGGTGATCTGCTGATGTTCTGAAATTCAAAGATTCTGAAGTTCTAGATAAAGATTAAAAAATCTACGTCGTGGCCTGAAAAAACCAAGGTCACGACCCGAAAAATCTAGGTCACGACCTAAAAAATCTAGGACATGACTTAAAAAATCTAGGCCACGACCTAAAAAAATCTAGGACATGGCTTAAAAAATCTAGGCCACGACCTAAAAAAATCTAGGACATGACTTAAAAAATCTAGGACATGACTTAAAAAATCTAGGACATGAATTAAAAAATCTAGGCCACGACCTAAAAAATCTAGGTCACGACCTGAAAATCCAAAAATTCCAAAAATTTCAAAGCAAACCCAAACCTTCATAACTTGTGGGTCTGCTAGACTACAAACTACCAAAATAAACATTAGCAGACCCAAATTCGGCCCTCTTGGGATATCTTGGGACCAATTTCTCATTGCCACGTGGCACCAAAAAGAGATGCTCTTCTAAAATAGTACTCAAACTAAAGAAGAAGAAGAGAGAGTAGTTTATGAGGCCGTTGGGGGCGAAAAGATACACAAAAAATAAAAGAAAAAAGATAGAAATTTAGTAGAAAAATGGACCAAAAAAGGGGGAAGAAAATGGAACTAAGGGCTCCGGCCGGAGGCCCGGAAAAAAAAAGAATTGGGTCAATGAAATTCCATTGGGAAGGAAGGAAGAAGGGATTAGAATTTCCGCCAGAAAAAAAAGAAAGAAGAAAAGGCACTTTTTCTTCTTTTGAGCCAGTATATTTGTACATTTTTCAAAATAGCGATCAGTTTTTGAAGTTTTTCACAATTCGTCATATTTTTGGGAGAGAGAAAGAGGAAGATAAATTTCTTTTTTTGGGAAATGACTGACAAGTGACTTATTGGAATTTTTGTAAATTTTGGAAATTCAGGAAATTTTGAAAATTTTGAAAATTTCAGAGTTTTAGAATTTTAGAAATTTTGTATTTTTCAATTTTAAAGAATTCTGGATTCTTCAAATTTTCGGATTTTTCAAAAACTTGGATCCTTAGAGTTTCATTAGTGACCTAGATTTTTTACGGTCGTGACCTAGATTTTTTAGGTCGTGACTTAGATTTTTTAAGTCGTGACCTAGATTTTTTTGGTCATGACCTCGATTTTTTTAGGTCGTGACCTAGATTTTCTTAGGTCATGACCTAGATTTTTTAGGTCGCGACCTAGATTTTTATAGGCGTGACTTAGATTTTTTAGGTTGTGACCTAGTTTTTTAGCTCGTGACCTAGATTTTTTGGGTCGTGACCTAGATTATTTGAGTCGTGACCTAGATTTTTTTAGGTCATGACCTAGATTTTTTAGGTTCTGGCTCAGATTTTTTAGGTCGTGACCTAGATTTTTTTTAGGTCGTGACCTAGATTTTTTAGGTCGTGACCTAGATTTTTTGGGTCGTGACCTACATTTTTTGGGTCGTGACCTAGATTTTTTATTTTTACCTAGAATTTCAGAATAATATATATTTTTTTTTCGAATTTTCGAATATTTGGAAACTAACAACTTCAGATTTTCAAACTTGTGCTCTCTGAAAATCTCAAAGTTCAAGATCTTCGACTATTCTCGAATTTCCGATTTTTTTCGAAATTTCAGAAAAAATCGAATTCTGCGATTTTCGGAATCTAAATTACTTTGAAAAACATCTACTTTGAATAAAATAATGATTCAAATTCCTAAATATTCGGAAAACTGAAAGTTCCAGATTTTCAAACTTATGGGACTCTTAGAGCTACCAACAAAACCAAGACTCACACAAAATAGGAAACAAGAACATAAAATCGAAAATTCAAAAAAAAAAGTTTTCCTGTTCCTCCCACTACTTTTGTCTCAAAAGAGCTTCAATGAATATTTTAGAGAGCTCAAAACAGATGAAAAAAAAGAAAAATAGGGAAAGTAGTGTCAGACGTCAAGGAGACAAAAAAAAAACAACAAGGCCAAATAAGGAGAAAGAGAGAAAGAGAGAGAGAGAGAGAGAGAGAGAGAGAGAGAGAGAGAGAGAGAGAGAGAGAGAGAGAGAGAGAGAGAGAGAGAGAAAGCAAAAGTTGTGTGTGAGCCGGGTTTCTCACATATCTTCTCCTCTCTCCCTATACTTTTATTTTTTGATTAAAAAATACTCAAGAGATGTAAAAGGAGAGGAGGAGGAGCACTAAAAATTGTTATGGGGCGACCCGAGTAGTACGAAAAATATATAGAAAATAGGAATAAATAAATGAAGCTGAACAGCTGGAAGAGTGGCCCCCGGGAAATTAGAGATTTCTGGGATTATATTGAAAATGGTGGGAAATTGAATTTTTCAGATTTTCAGATTTTTAGCATTTCCGCATTTCAGCCTTTCTGAGGTTCCGAATGACTCATAGAATTACAAAATTTCTCATTTGAAGATTTTCGTAAACTCAAAATTTCAGAGCCTCAGAGTTTCAGGGTTTAAGGTTTTTCGATTTATAGAATCTCAGATTTTCAGACTTTCAGAATCAAACGTTTAGATTTTTCAAATTTCGGAAATCCTGAATTTCAGATCTTCCGATTTCTTTAGAATTTAAGAAATTTGGAAATTCAGAAATTCAGAAATTCGGAAATTCAGAAATTCAGAAATTTAGAAATTCAGAAATTCAGAAATTCAGAAATTCAGAAATTCGTGATTTTCACATTTTTGAATGGTTTTCGATTTTTTGCGAATTTTAGAATTTAAAAAAAATCCAGAAAACTTGGAACTTTAAAATTTTTCGAATTTCCAGATTTTTTCCAGCTTCAAATGAAAAACAGAATCAGGAATTATATTTTTTGGGAAAATAAATAAAATTTCTCAGTTATTCGAACCAAGAAAAAAATTGTTATGGCAACGAGCAAACTCAGAAAATTTAGCGCCTAGTGACCACAAGAAAAACAAGGCAAGCGGAAAAATGTGGGTCTGCTAGACTACAAACTACAGAATACGCATTAGCAGACCCTAATTAATGGTCGGCGCTTTAGTTACCTTGGCGCTAGGAGAGGGTGGGCGCCAACTTTAAAGGCGCATATCTCAAAAACTACTGAAGCTAGAAAAAAGTTTTCAACATTTGAAACATGTGTCATTTCAGTGTGAACATTTTGTTGGTTGACACAAAATATCTAGCTTTTTCAGTTTCGGAGAAATGCGCCTTCAAAGATAGCATACTTAATGTGTCTGGAAGGCCTGCTGGACTACAAACTACAGAGACATCGTTAGAAGACCCAAACCTCCAAACATTCAATATTAGCATAAACTACAGACTACAAACTACAAACTACACACCCACCTCTCCGTCTCATCCAACTGTGACACTCCCGAACTGCAATTCCCTCCTCCATTCATATTTTCTGAATTCGCCACGTCATCATTTTCAGCATCGTCTTCTGTCTCATCGGCTCCCAAATTGTACAACTGCGAGTGTGCCGATCGAGATACAGTAATCCTTACCGGCGGTGGGGATACTGTATTCTCTTCAAGATATCGATTGATTTGAAACGTGGCAGATCTGTGAACAGCCCGTTGGACGCCATCGGACCAGCCGAAGCTTGCGACGGTTCTCTCTGGCCAGACCTGGAATTTTTGTAGTTTTTGTAGTCTTTGTAGTCTCTGTAGTTTATAGTACCTCTTCAGTTTTCTTAACATCCTCCTCATAGTCGTCATCATCGTCGTCATCATAAAAATCATCTTCGTCCTCTTCGGTTATGATCCCAGCCACGTCATCATCATCCTCTTCTTCTTCGGATCCAATATTAAAAGTGGGCGGAGCCTGCGTGTAGTCATTTTGGCAATCTGCCAAAAATGCCTCGATATCAGGTCGACGTGGCAATTGCATGGATTGGGAGAGATGGATGCGGTCTGGAAGTTAAAAGATTTTTTGGTCTGCTAGACTACAAACTACAAATGGAACATTAGCAGACCCAAAGCTGTGGTCGGCGCCTTACGCGAGCGTTGGTCTGCTAGACTACAAACTACAAAATTAACATTAGCATACCCAAACCACTGGAGAGCGCGCGTCTGTAATTGGGTCTGCTAAGCTACAAACTACAAAACAAACATTAGCAGACCCAAATCTCTGGTCGGCGCCTTACGGGAGCGTTGGCCTGCTAGACTACAAACTACAATAGCTGAATTAGCAGACCAAAATTCCAAAAATTCTAAAATTCGAAAAACTCGAAAAAGGTCATTTTTGTTGTTTTCGTTGTTCTAGTTTGTAGTCCAGTAGACCAACAGCTAGGTTTATCCTCTCGGTCTGCTAGACTACAAACTACAATATCAAAATTAGCAGATCAAAAACTTGCTTGATTAGAAACTAAATCAAAGACTAGCAGACCAAAAAGTCACCCAAAAACCCAAAATCAAACCAAACTTTTTTTGTAGTTTGTAGCTTGCATTTCAAACTACAAACTACAGAATCTAAAGGAAAAAAAACAAAGAAAAATCATTCACATTGTGGGGGTGCGGGACGTCCGAAAACCGGTGAAAGTGGGCGGGGCGGACTGGGTGAGGGGGCGGAGCCAAGCGATGATGGTAGACGGTATGAGCAAACGGATGGGTCTGAAAAAGTAGGGATGGTGCATGAGTGATGCCAAATTTCCAAATTTTCCGAAATTTCGGAAAATTCTAGAAATAGTGGCATCAGGGAAAGGGAAACCAAGGCCAACCGAGGTTTTGTAGTTTGTAGTAGACTACAAACTACAAACTACAACTTTTACCATTATCGGGAGTCTCTATTACGGGATATCCCAGACACGATTCATCGATTAATTCCTTCAAAATTGGAATCGATGGAATTGTTGGAGGCTCTTCTAGGGCTGGAAATTGGACGTCTTCTAGATCTGGAGCGGACCAGCATTTTTCTGAAAGTTTTGGAATTTCAGAATTTTAGAATTTCAGAAAAAAAAACTCACGATTCAAAGGAGAGACACTTCTGAAGCTGTCGTCGAAGAAATTCGGAGGGGACGACCAACATGGGCGGTGCTCATTTTTGACGTCTTCATCTTCATCGTCTTCTTTCTCTTTCAGATTCAGGGAGAGATCGGAAGAGAGGCTTGGAGAGTATCTGAAAATCCGTGGGTCTGCTGGACTACAAACTACAGAAAGAACATTAGCAGACCTAAACCAGTGGTCGGCCTTTGGCTCCACGAGTGGGTGGGCGTCCACTTTGAAGGCGCATATCTCAAAAACTACTGTGGCTAGAAAAAAGTTGTCAACATTGAAAATGTTTGAAATTTTATTTCAAACATTTTCTTAGTTGACAAAAAATGTCTAGCTTTTTCAGTTTTGGAGATATGCGCCTTTAAAGATAGAATACTTGTTTTCTCCGGCTCTCACATGGGCTTCCCAACTTCAAACGCTTCAAGTGAGCTTGGGTCTGCTAGACTACAAACTACAAACTACCGTACCTCATTACATTCGATTTCTTCCTCTTTTTCCTTGTTTCATCTTCATCTTCTTCTGGATCCGGCCACGTTTCATCTAGCGTTGGCAGAAGATCGGCTACAGAATATTCTATCTCCTGAGCAATACTTTTACTTGTGGATTCAATCATTCTGGAGAGCGAAATCTGAAAATAGGAGCTCGAATTGGTCTGCTAGACTACAAACTACAAAATTCAATTTATCTATCTTGTTCTGCTAGAAAAACGGCTCAAATCAAGTACGGTAAGCACTCTGTACATCCAAAGCGTCAACCTACTTTGAACCCCGTTATCTCATTTCCTGTGAGAGATATCAGAAAGTAATCAACTGATAAAATGTTCATCATAATGTTAGCAATATTTTATCAGTTGATTATTTTTTGATATCTTTTACAGGAACCGAGATAAAAGAGCTCAAAGTAGACGGTCTCTTATCACCTACCTCAAAGCTTGTTTTGCTTGGCTTAATACTGTTATTCTTGGCCAATGCCACGTCATCACCGCGACTCCTGGGAACCGCATAAGCGGATTTCGATTTGATAATACTTCTCAAGCAAGGATGAACCAGGAATTCGGCATCTGAATCGTCTTCAGAATCCTCGTCGGCTCCAGAAGAGTCATCGTTGTGTAGCCAATCGGCAGAATAGGACTGAAAATTCGATTATTTTTTTCTTTTTCACAGATCATTGTGATCTACTTGAAATTTCCCACAAAACAAGCTAAACATCAATTTTCTAGCTAAATTTTGAAGCGAGTTGTGCGCCTTTGAAAATCGGCGAGAGCGCAGAGAAACGAGAGTGTCTGCGTCTCTGCCCTCCAAACTGAAAAAAAACAATTTCGAGCTGAGATACAGTTAATTAAAGTTTTGAGGGTAGAGACGCAGACACTCTCGTTTCTCTGCGCTCTCGCCGATTTTTAAAGGCGCATAACTCACTTCAAAATTTGGCTAGAAAATTGATTTTTGGCTAGTTTTGTAGAAAATGCCAAGCGGGTCCAAATGATCTGCAAAGGCCTACAGAAACTACAAACTACAAAACGTACCCTTCGAATTACTGTAGGACATTGATCCTCTTCCTCTTCTTCTTCCTCATTCTCCTCGCTTTCACATTTTTGACATTCAAATGCACTCATGGCCTAGAAAATGGAAATTTTAGGGTTTCTAGGTCATAGATTTTCAGCAACAAAAAATGAAAAAAATTCTTGAGAAGCGGCTGAAAATCCTTGAATGACACAGACAAAAACATGGAATGAAAGAGATGAGAGAGTATGGGGAAATGAGAGAGACGAGAGAAAAAAGGTCTGGAAAAAACAGCTTAGAATGGGCTCTTGTCTCGTTTGGAAGAAGATAAATTTTTTGAAGAATTGGTCTGCTAAAAATAGGAATTGTAGTTTGTAGTCTAGCAGACGCAAACAAGCATGACGTTGGTCTGCTAGACTACAAACTACAAATTCTTCATTTGAAAGAAATTCAGAAATTCAGAAATTCAAAAATTCTGAAAATCCTCAAATTCTGAAAAGCCAGAAAACCTGAAAAATTGAAAACCTCAGAATCTTAAAAATTCTAAAAATTGAAAAAAAAACGAATTCTAAGTTTGGAAAAAAGAAAATAATTTCAGGTTACTGTATCAACTTTAGATTTGAAAAAATTTCAGAAACAAAGTAGGTCAGTAACAATTTCGAATTTGCAAATTTTGAAAAAAAATCCGGGAAATAAAGAGATCTGAAGAAATCTGAAAGCAGAAAAAAACGGACATATCCTGTAAAAAAACAGAAACTTCAGAAAATCAGAATTTTTGAAAATTCTAAGAATTTAGGAAAGTTGAAGTTTTCTATAAAATTTTTTCAAATATCTGAAAACAGAAGACGTCTGAAATTGTGACTGAAAAATAGAGAAATAATATTATTTACATATCACGAGTTATCATCTTCTTCTTCTCATCCAAAAATCTTCTTATACATATCTTTCTGGTGCTTCTTCTTCGATAAATTCCTTTCCCCCCCCCCAGAGCTTTCCCATTCCCCATTTCCTATTCCTATTTCCGTTTGAAAAAATCTCTGCGCATCTTCATCTCTCCTTATCTCTAATCACTTTCAGAGAGAGAAATAGTGTGGAGAGGGTGAAGAGACGCAGAGAAATGTATGAGGTAATGAAAAAGGAGAGGAAAGGATTAGCGCAGAACGACATGGGGAGCATGAGAAAATAGGAAAAAAAAGAAGATTCAGTTCGTTTTTTTTCTTTCTCTCTCTCTCTCTCTCTCTCTCTCTCTCTCTCTCTCTCTCTCTCTCTCTCTCTCTCTCTCTCTCTCTCTCTCGCTCTCTCTCTTTCTCATTGAATTCGAAATGAGTGAGATAAGGGTGACGTGGCAGAAAATGGGTCTGCTAATGTTAGAAATCTAGTTTATAGGCTAGCAGACCCAACTAGGCGGGAGAGGACAGGCGAAGAAATGGGTCTGCTAATGTTTCTTATGTAGTTTATGATCTAGCAGACCCAAGGAGACGGAAGACAGCTAAAAGGAAATGGGTCTGCTAATGTTTGGAATGTAGTTTGTAGGCTAGCAGACCCAAGGTGACGAAGGACAGCAAGCGAGGAAATTGGTCTGCTAATGTTTCTAATGTAGTTTGTGGTCTAGCAGGCCCACGGGACAAAACACAACAAGAAGGAAATGGGTCTGCTAATGTTAGGAATCTAGTTTGTAGTCTAGCAGACCCAAATAGACAACAGGAAGAAAAAAGAAAATAGAATTAAAGGGACCTGCCCTTCGGGCAATTTTACTAGTCATCTTTTGGGATGAATTGGATTAGGGAAATTGGAAGAAAAAAGAAAAAAAGTTTTGAATACAAACTACAGTGAAGGAATTAGCAGACCCAAAAAAAAACGGAATTTTGAAAATTGATTTTTTTCGATTTTCATGAAAATTCTAAAATTCAAAATTTCAAAAATTTTATGAAAATTCAGCTGTAATTTGATATTTTCGAGTATTTCAAGAGCAGGAAAAAGGACAAGGAATTCAAAAAAGATGTTTAAAAAGAAGAAAATTTGCGGAATATTTTTTTTTCTAAATTTTTTGTAGATCAAAATGTTTTAAACATTTTATGCGATTCCTCTTGTAAGTTGTTGATCGAGCAGACCCAGTCTCAAAAAAGTCCGTTTTTAATGATTTTTGATTCGGTTTTCATAGTTTTAAAAAAAGATTTTCGAGAATTTCGATTTTTTTGAGTTTAATTCTCATCGAATCCATTGAAAATCCACGAAAATTGCGAAAAATGGGCCTGAAACCACGGTATTGAGTGAAAAAGAGGATTTTGGCCTGCTAATGTTTACTGTGTAGTTTGTAGTCTAGCAGGCCCACGAGACGGAAGACGACAGGCGAGGAAATGGTCTGCTAATGTATATTGTGTAGTTTGTAGTCTAGCATACCAACTTATGAATTTCTAATGCACGCGAGGTGGGTATGCTAATGTTTTCTGTATAGTTTGTAGTCTAGCAGAACCATCGTAAAAAAATATTTTTCCTTTTTTTGGATTTTTGGCCTGCTAATGACACTTTGTATAGTTTGTAGTCTGGCAGACCCATTCTCTTCTCTAGGGACCTAATTTCATCTTCCATTCCCCGGAAGCAGGTCATAAAATCGTTACAAAACTTGCGAAATAGATGTAGGCGTCTCTTTTCTCTCCAGAATGACATGGAAAACGTGGAAAAAAGAGAGAAAAGAGACGCAGAGAATTAATTAAAAATAGATGGGGAATTTTTCTGGAAAAGGAAGAAGAAAATAATCATAAAAATTCTGAAAAAAATGAAAAGTTCAGAATCGATATGAAGAAGTCTCTATTGAAAAAAAAACGGGAGCCAACGAAAAATAAGAGAAAAGAGAGCAAAAGTTTTGTCGTCGTCCGCGCGGTGGCACTCTCGCTTCTCCTTTTCTCTCTCTGCCACGTCTTCTGAAGACATTCCCTCTGCTCTCCCATTTGACAAGAGAGGAGAGGCACATACTCGCCGAGCACTAGATTGCTGACATGGCTTAAGCAGAAGGGGAATCCCGATGTTGTTTTTGGTTCTCCTCCTCCTGCCTCCGGCTCCTCCCCTTCAGAATGAATGGGCTTTTACCGTTTTTATTACAAAACACATGTGCTTTCAGTGATTGTTGAGGGGGGCAATTGGGAAGAAGAGAGCAGAAAAAAAATGAATGAAATTGGATAATGGTGGGGATGTAGTGGGGAATTTAAAGTGTTTAACACAAAATGATGCTTTATCAAATCTTGTTAACAACAAACACTCCAATAGAATTGGATCTGAACATTGGCTTATTGGGGATGGGTGGGTGGTGCACAAATTGGATGCTTCTAAAAACTAGTTTTTAAAAAATAAGGAAAAAAGTTGGGATGAGGATCCGACACTTGAGACCTTTCGTGTCAGGGTGATTGAAGAAAAAAGAGAGGTCGTCGGTGGTGTGGAAGATCAAGGGATTGGACGGGGACAAAAGAAAAAGTAGTAAAAAAAGAAAAACAAGCAAGCCTTTAACGACTCGAAAACTCATCAGAAAATGAGGAAAGAGATCGGAAAAGGCGTGATAACAATGATAACAAGCTATGTGGGGAACTAAAAGGGGCGAATATAAAAAAAAGAGAGTAAGAGAGGAAAAACAAGCTGTTGGAAACAGACAATTTGTGATAGGGGAATTGGTTTTTTGGAGCCGATGCACAGATCTTGATGTGAAGACAGGAAAGGAGAGCACGAAGAAAACAAGATGAAGAGTAGAACAGAGCATTTGAGGAGAGGTGGTGGTGGTTGATGGAATTGGGCGGTCAGGTCAGAATTTGGGGGCACGAAAGAAATGAATTACTTGGCTCCGAGAGCTGGGAAGGCGTCCTCAGAAGCGTTGAATGGTGTTGCTTGATGACGTCCTCCTTGTCCTCCGGAACGTGGTCCTCCACGGCCTCCGCGTCCTCCTCTTTGTCCACCGCGTTGTGGTCTCTCCGAGCGGTCATCGTTGCGACGATGATCGCGATCGTTGCGCTCACGTTCTGGGCGATCGTTGCGGAAAGTGATGGAGATGTCCAACACTTGCTTTCTTGGAGCCTTGTGGATGACGACGACCTCGTCCTCCTCACGGTCTGGGATGACCTCCTTCTTCATTGGGACGAGCTTGCCGAAGTTGTCAGCAGCTCCCTCTCCAGCCTTTCTGGTGTTGAACTTTGGAGCCTCAGCCTGCAAGAAATTACAATAATTTTCAGAATCCTTAGCACATAATATCTCGGTAGAATACATATCGACGAGCCGATTCCGGCCCGGCAGATAACTCGCTTCAAAAATGAAATTGTGGGCCAAAAACATTGTACAGTGCAAAACCGGTCCATAATATCGCTTTCGAATCCCGTGTACACTGGTTGTAGAGCACACAATTTCAATTTTCAAGCGAGTTTTAGTCGACAAGTATGCTCATTAGCTACGAAAGACGACGAACTTACGTTTTGAGCAGCTCTGAACTCCTTAAGAGTCTTCTGCTTGGCAAGAACCTCTTGCTCAGCCTCGAAAGCGAGCTCCTCGGCGGTCTTCTCACGTGGAACCTCTGGCTCAGCTGGAGCAGTCTCTCCCTCTGGAGCGATGTTCTCGGTCTCTCCGGCGAGCTCATCCTTCTGGTCTCCCCAGTTGCCCTTTCCATGTCCGTCCTTCTTCTCGAAAGCGCGAACTCCGGTACGGTCGGATCCGGATTGACGGTCGAATTGACGTCCACGACCTCCACGGGATCCTCCACGTCCGCCGGATGGCCCACCAAGGGTGAATCCTCCGCGACGTCTTGGAGCGCGGGTGTCTTGTCCGTCGTCAGCGACATGTTGGTCTCTTGACTCCTCTCCTTCTCTGTTCTCGCGAGTGAATCCTCCGCGTCCTCCACGTCTGAAAATTATGCAAATTGAAAAATAGGAAACTCCCAACTAATTCTACTCACCCAGCTGGACGAGCAGCTCCGCGTTCACCGCCTCTGCGGGGTCCTCCACGACGGGAATCGCCGGAGCGTTCACCGTTGTTCTCGTTGGAGACACGATCTCCGCCATCACGTGGACGGCCAGCAGCTCCCCCGCGTCCGCGACCACGTCCTCCGCGTCCACGTCCAGCAGAAGCACCGTCGGTCTTGGCGGCAGCACTAGCTGGAGCAGCAGCGACTGGCTTGGTCGGCTGGGCGGGCTTCACAGCCTTCTCCTCCTTCTTCTTGAGAGCGATCTGGGAGACCTTCTGCATGAGCTCGCGAGGATCGTCATATTCTGCAAGAAAAATAGATCTGATAAGACGTCGTTGATCATCATAGAGTCGCGCAGATAAGATAATAATCTGCGCATGGGGTATATAAACCTATATAAACCCCTCTCACTTACCGGAGTCATCGTCCGATGGAAGACCAAACTTGTTGGTGACTTGACATCCGTACTCGGTCATTTTGTTGATTTGTGTGTGCTGAAGATGAGAAGTACTGGAAGCTTCTTTTCAATTCAAATGCGTGCAAATTCCAAGCTGTTCAATAGCCCATAATATGGGTACCCTGGAAAGAAAAGCAAGTTTTGACACATTTTTGTTGAGAAAAATCGATAAACGGCTCAAAAAACAGCGAAAAATCGAGTAAATAGAGAATTTTAACGATTTTTTGGGTAGAAAAATCGATTTTCTTGAAGATTTCTCCAGAAAAACGGCAATTTTCGACGGCAAAACGGTAAAAAAATCGGTAAAACTGTTTGAATCGGTCAGGTGGCGCGTCGGCTGCGGTATCACAACGGTGTAAAACGGGTGGGCTGAGTCGCTACTCAGCGAAATGCGACCAAAGAAAAGCGCGCGAATTTGAAATTTGTCGCCTTTTTTTGCGTCTCACTCGCCGGAAAACTGGTTTTTGTTCGTTGTTTTTGAAGTAATTTTCCAATTTTCAGATGGAATCAATGTTTTTTCTATTTTTTACAGACAAAATAACAAATAAATAACTATGAAGACGGTCATTTATTACAAAATTTAGCAAGTATTGGAAGAAAAAAGCTCGACTGGGAAGAAAATTTAAAAAAAAACTCAACTCGTAATTTTTCTTTCGGGTTGAAAAAGGACGCAGAAATAGGGGACATTAGACAGATGAAGAAGAAGAAAAAGACACATACAAATCACAGATTTAAATCGAAAAATTATGCCATATCTACACAGAATAAAGAAGATTATTTTCTAAGCTCCGGGTCGCAGAAGTATTTTCCAGCTAACAGCTTCTTGCGAATCATCGACAGGTGATAGATGTCCGATTGAACCAGCGATACGTCGACTCCCGATTGGTTGGCTTCGTGGCACTGAAAAAGGCGATTTTAGGTAGATCGAAGGCCCTCGAAGTGGAGCCAAATTGCCACGTGGCTATTCCAGCTAACCTGAAATTGGACAAATACTTGCGCCGGCTTTCGATCAAGCATCTCGAGACTGACTTCATCCCCAGAATTCTTCATAAAAATCCGGGCTTTCAGTGAGCCATGAACATCTCCATTCCTGGAAATTTCCAACAAACTCCATCCGAGCGACGGGCTATCGGCAGCCCATTTTCCCTCCGGGTCACACATCACAGAATCCACGGCTCCAGTGAGATTCGTGTTGAAATTCACATTCAGAAGCGGTGCGGAGACGGACGACTCCGAGTTCAGACGATAGTCGACACGAAGGTCTGTGTGACCTGGTTCGAACTTCCAGTATGCCGTCAGGAACAGCGGGGGCACCGAATTACACGGAGCCGTCGGATCCATCTCGTAACGAGCCACTTCTGCATTCACAAACTGTGCATCTGGCTTGGCGATTTTCTGGGTTTGAAGCCACGTGGCAAGTTGGAGTTTGTTAAAGTAGAATGTGTAGTTTTCGTCGTCTTTTTTGCTCAGCGATTCGTCAATCAACTGCTTGTTCGGAAGCACTGACTTTATGAACTTCGCGTTGGATAGTCGGAAAGCCAGTGGCTCGATTTCATGCTGAATCGAAGTCAGAAGGTTGATAGAAGACGTCGGGAAGGAGATCATCACAGTGCCAAATGTTCGTTGCACAAAATCATCGGCTCCTTTTTTGAACCAAACGTGTACATGCTCGTTGATCGCCATAGCCACCGGGATTCGTTGTTCCGAAATTGTGGCCTGAAAAAATGATATTTGGCCTGCTAATGTTTCTTTTGTAGTTGGTAGTTGAGCTAAAAATGAGAGTATTTGACCTAAAACTCATTCTGATAAATTGGCCTGCTAATGTTTTCCATGTAGTTTGTAGTCTAGCAGACCCAACTGCTGCATCACACGTGGCGAGCGTGGGTTTGCTAAATCACAAACTACACGAAAAAAATTAGCAGACCAATCGTGAGAATAGGCCTGCTAATGTTTTTCATGTAGTTTGTAGTCCAGCAGACCCATGGGTCGACCCATATTTTCTCTTACCTGCAACAAATTTCCAGTGGATTGTGACAGGTTAAAAGTGGATTCTCCCAACGAATGATTCGATTCACTGGGCGCCAAATTGAATGTACTACTCCATGGATCCATGAAACTACTGTTCGAGTCCTTCCGACTCATCAGCTGGCTAGTCGTCGGAGTGTTACTTCGTGGTCGTGCTCGAGCGATTCCAGCGGCGATTGACTGATTGTGACCCATCGATACAGAGAATGCAGGTGGATCTTCGGATTCTGAATTGGAAAAATCGAGTTTCAATAATTTTTTGTCGTTAATTACCACTAAAATTAGTTCTGAACCGTCCATCGGCAGTGTGATGGGAGCGTAGTGGCTGTCGGAGCGACGAAGCGTTCATTGACTGGGAGAACATGGGCGGTGCTTTCGAGCCACCGATTGTCCAGGGATCTCTATCAAACGTGGTGCTTCTCGTCAGTGTTATACTCCCGATAGCGTCCCTCAACTCGTCAACCGACGCATTTATATGCACCGGTCTATCGGAAATTGTCATTTTTCGTATTCTCGACTTCTGAAGCTCGTCCTCATCCTCCTCTTCGTCACTTGAACAGCTCGACCAAGCGGTTGGATTTGAATCCACGTGGTTTTCAGTGGCACGGATGATATAGCCTTCGTCGTCGACAACTGGAAGACTCGACGATGGTTTTTCATCGATAGGGGCATCTAGAAGCGAGTGACCATGGGCTGATGAGCCGTTGAGCACTTTATCGTCGCTTCTGGAGCTGCTAGCAGTGCTATGTGTGTCGTCCATGCTGAAAATTGAAGTTTTGCATTTAGCAGACCAACTTGCCTCGTGTCAAATAGCTATTTGAATTTCTAGGCTACAAACTACATGTCTAACATTAGCAGACCACTTCTTACCAAACGGACGCCCTCAGATTGCTCTCATTCTCCTTCTTCGATCGTCGCTTTTCTCGTGTGAACTTGAACAGACCAGATGCGGAAAATGGTTCGGCAGTGTTCGGAGTATCGTCAATAGAACTAGTTGACACGGTTTTCCGTCGTTTTGGCATGAAAAGAGACAGCTTCTTTGACGATTTTTTGTCAGAAGTCACTGATAAATCTTCAGAAGACTTCTTCACATTATTCAGATCCGTTGAAGACGTGTTCATAGTGGAATTCAGTGTGGAATTCAGAGGGCTGCTGTCCACAGCGATTCCCTCGCCAATTGGATCCATCATTAGGAGATCGACAGTGATTGGTTGTGATGGTGGTGCTTGGTCTTGAAGGATTCCAGATGATGAGCACGATGAGGGCATAGAGTTGCCTGGAAAAAGAGGAAATTAGTGGAAAAAATACAGAAAGCTATTGTGCAGAATGGGTCTGCTAAATCGAAAACTGTAGTTTGTGATTTAGCAGACCCAAGCTCGCCTCACTTTTTGGTATGCTATACTACAAACTATACTAACCAAAA
This sequence comes from Caenorhabditis nigoni, assembly GCA_027920645.1. Taxonomy (NCBI): domain Eukaryota; kingdom Metazoa; phylum Nematoda; class Chromadorea; order Rhabditida; family Rhabditidae; genus Caenorhabditis; species Caenorhabditis nigoni. The sequence continues at coordinate 19,280,361 of CP115865.1, read as the reverse complement.
TTAGCAGACACACACCTAAATTCACAAAAATGCAGAAAAATCAGGTGTCGAATGGGTCTGCTAAATCGAAAACTGTAGTTTGTGATTTAGCAGGCCCAAGCTCATGGGTATGCTATACTACAAACTACACTAACTAACATTAGCAGACCCAAACCTAAATTCGCTCAAAAACGGTATTTTTCAACGGGACAAAAAAAGCGATGAAAAGTTCAACTGAGATAATCCGTATATTATCAAATCACTCGATTTTTCTAATTGAGGAAATCGAGATGGACAGAAGACGATGACAACGCCCACATGGGAATCTAAAGACTAAGAAAAAAGAAAAAGACCGAAAAACACACAATTTGAGAAGAGAAACTTTATCAAATTCGTATGTATAGGGGGGAAAAAAAGAAGCGAGAATTGATAAAGTTCGAGTATAGAGTGTACTAAGCGCATAGGGAGGAAGGGTAGAACAAAAAGATTCTTTGATTTTTTCTTCTATTATTCATCTCTTCGCCTATTCTTCAGAATATTCCACGTCATCTGGCCTAGAATCATGTGTGATATGTCTCTGATATGGGTCAGTTTTGGTTCTTTCCGCCGAATAAAACCACGTGGCAATTAACAAACGCCAGCTGGCTCGCCAAACGAGCTACAAACTACAAAATCCGACATTAGCAGGCCCAAAACATGATTTCATATAGAAAGCTCGGCAAGTAGCAATTACTGAAATTATATACACAATGCATTTTGAAGTGGTTTTTTGGTTTTTCGAAAAAAATTGATTTTCTGCTTTTTAATTTTTTTCTTGAGCTAGAAATATATTCAGCAGACCCAAATTCACCAGAAAACACACTAAAAACTTGGTCTTCAGGAATCTAGGGATGCCTAAAAGTGTACATTTTGCTAATCTAGTGTAATCCTTCTTCCTCCTCGCACAAATTTCCGGTGTCGTTGATACGAATTAAGCACAACGAAGACGACGAAAACGACGCCTACCTGACATAATATCCACCAAATCCCGAATCGGATTCAGATTCATCGCCGACGACGATGAAGCCATGCCTCCGTTTTCCGATTCTTCGAAGAGAACGTGCGCTGAAAAAGAGAAAATGGGTCTGCTAGCTCAATTCTTGTAGTTTGTAGTGTCCAAAAAACTTACGTGGCTTATCCGAGCCTGTCGACTTGCTTTTAATAAATTTTCGAACGAATTCGTCGGCATTCAAGTGTTGAATCGATTCCCGAAACTGCTCGGCGACTTGAAAACTGGCAGCAGTCATTTCAGTAGAGTGATTCGCAAAAAGTAGAATAAATTGTTGAATAGAAGCGTAGAGGGACCTGAAAAAGAGATTTTCAGCTGCTTTAAAAGTTTATTTCAGGCTACAAACCTATCGAAAGTCTGAAATTTCTTGCACGAATCGCTCATTTTTGTCTCGAAATCCTCTCGAACGACTTCATACTTCTCCACGTAACTTTTGTATTCGTCACGAGCGCGAGCGACTTTTATTTCGATCTGAAGACGCTAGTTTTAGTTAAAAACAATGTTTTGGGCCTGCTAGACTATAAACTACAAAATTGAAATTAGCAGACCAACTTTGACACGTGTCAAATCGCTTATTGAGTGTCAAGGCTACAAACTATAACTCTGCATTTAGCAGACCTATGCTCGCTACGTGCGAAGCTTGCGATTTAGGGATTGGGCCTGCTAGACTACAAACTACAAAGAAAACATTAGCATACCAACTTCTCGATGAGTTTTAGATCGAGTTTGTCCATTTTTAGCTCAAAATTTCGGGATTTTCAGCTACCAACCTTACTGATTTCCTTCACATTCACATTCGTCTCCTTCCTAGCCTTTTCCAACTCTTGACACCGATGCTGATACGTCTCCTTGGCCTTCTGAAGGCACGTCGTCGTCGTTTGCATCAGATTCACCGCCTCGGCGACTTGCGGCTGCTTCAACTCTTTCCGTGTTCGATTCACGTCTTCTTTGTATTTCAGAACCTCTCGCGACAAGTCCTGCAGGTTCTTGACAAGCATTACGTGGATTTCAGCCATCAATTCTAACGTTCCTTTGGTCAACGTCCACATGGCATCGATGTTGGAACCGTTTTGAATGAAATTTGAGACCTAGAATAATTCTAAATATTCAGAAGACGTCAAGAGGTTACTCACCTTATGTACATTCCGATTGATCGCCTTGACATACTCATCTTCCACCGATAATCGCTCCTTGACGAATTGTGCAACCTCGGCGACGGTGTCTTCTGACCTCTTCAGATTCTCTTGAAGCACCTTCAAATCCATTTTATTGATTTTTGGCCTACTTGTTATTGATAACACAGTGATACTAATGATAGATAGAAAACGAGGAACCAGTTTTTGATTTCTTTTTTTTTCAGAAGAAGTGACGAATGGGAACAAAAAAATTAGGAAAAGGGCAAGTGACAAGTGGTGACATATAAATTTGAAACAGCATGTGACCTATTTTGCCACGTTGAGATTGATAAAAAGGGGAACATGAGATATGATTTCACGAGGTTGTGTTCTAATTTCAGAAGCCACGTGGCAGAATTTAGGTCTTCCAGACAGCAAAAATTTCAATAACAGTCTCTCGCACTTTATCACTTTTCTTTTATCAAAAAAACATTTTTTTCTGTCTATCCATTTTTTTTCAATTTTTTGCAGACACTTTTCTGGAGATGGGCCTGCTAAACTACAAACTACAAACTACACTATTAAATTTTCGAACACTATCTCATTCAATTCATTTTTATGAGCCTATTTACGGGGCTCGCTTGGCGCCGCCCTTTTTATTTCGTTTTTCGTCAGAGAGAACATTTGGGTCTGCTAATGTTTTTCTTGTAGTTTGTGATTTGGCAGACCCACGCTCGCCATGTGCGACGCTGGAGTTGGGCCTGCTAGACTACAAACTACATAGAAAACACTAGCAGACCCATTTCCACAATTGGCCTGCTAATGTTTTTCTTGTAGTTTGTGATTTAGCAGACCCACGTGTAACGCAAGGCTTGGGCCTGCTAGACTACAAACTACAGAGACAACATTAGCAGACCCATTTTCATGTTTTTTCTCATTTTTCTCCGTTTTCCCCAGACTTTTTCGCTTCAAATTATTACCTGAAATCCGTGATGCTTTTCCCCCCAAAAATGGTCGGCATACAGCAATCCTTCGGCCGTCGTCATCGTCGTCGGCGCTCACTGACCGCCAAAAGTGCCCTTGCCCGTCGCCGTCGCTAGTTTTTCGAAGTCAGTGTTATCTGTAAAACGGAGACTTTTGATAACTGTGATCTTCTCATTTTTGTTATTTCAACGATTTCCAAAATGGCGAGAGAGGGGGTGGGAGGTGGGTCATTAAAACCTATGAAGACCTATATAAAAACCACGTGCTGCATGTCTATTTATGTCGCATTTTTGCTAACTCTGTTCTGTCTTCCACTCTTTTACTGGCATTTGAGAAGCTCTTTTCTTTGACCTTGGAGCGCGCTTGCTCAGTTTTGTTTTTCTCTAATCCTCTTGATCTCTAAACACATCGATTCTGAGGGGCTCGCTGAGCAATATAGAACAAGAGGGAAGGAGGCAAAGGGCTCTCAAATCGGCTCAATTTTCTCTTACTTTTCTCTCTCCAAAGAGATGTTTCATTTTCTTTTTTCCTAGCTGACAAGAATCCTTGCAGGAGAAGGAGAAAAATCTTTTGCAAAAATCGTTTTTTTTTCAGTTTTTCAATAGAATTTCTAGCAAAAAAACACTGAAAACTCTATTTTAGGGTAAAAATTTAAACCTGGAAATTTGTGTTTTTTTTACATAGGAGCGAAAATTTGGGCCTGCTAATGTTTTTTGTGTAGTTTGTGATTTAGCAGGCCCACGCTCGCCACGTGCGATGCAGGATTTGGGTCTGCTAATGTTTAGAATGTAGTTTGTGGTCTAGCAGGCCAACGCGGAACCAGAGCGAAAGGAAAAAATGGGTCTGCTAATGTTTTTGGTGCAGTTTGTGGTTTAGCACACCCACACTCGTCGTGCGATGCAAGAGTTGGGTCTGCTAGACTACAAACTACAGAGGTAACATTAGCAGACCTATTTTCCGAGAAATTAATAGTAGAAAACACTGAAAACCCCAAAATCAAAGTAAAATTCAAAGCAAAAATGCAAGTGAAAAATTCCAGAGCAACTGCTTTTAATTTCTTTGCGGAACCCAAGCTATAGCTTTTCACCTGCGCCTTTAAAGACTACGGTAGAATTTCAAGCTACAAACTACAAAACCAACACTAGCAGACCCAAATATCGCCCCTTTCGCTTTTTTTTTCTTTGTTTTCCAGCTCCAAATTTCAAAAAATTTCAGAATGCTCTCACTGGCGGCCCGTCGTACACTGCTCACACAAAAATGCGCCGCTTCCACGTACAGCGGTCTAACATCGGCGGATTTTTTGAAGAAAAAGACGAATGAGCCAATTTTGGAGTACAGAAAAGGGAGCAAAGAAAGACAGGACTTGGAGTCGGCTCTCGCGTATTATAGCAAGGTAAAAACATCGTCTTGAGTCATCAAAACCAGCCGACTGGTGGCCTAGAAAACATCAAAAACGACCAGAGAAAGCGATAACAATCCAATTGACTAGTAGCGAGCGAGAGAGTGTGCGGAAAGGGGAGACGCAGGCATCTCGCCGAATTTTCTCATTTCTCGCCTCGTATCGAAAACTGTACAATTTTGGGTTTTTTGTTCAATTTTTGGGTTTTTAAGCAACAAAAAATTGATTTTCTTTATTTTTCCATACTTTCAGAATACCACCGACGTTCCACTGAGAATTGGAGACAAGAAAATCACAAACAAGTTGGAAAAGAAGCAAGTTATTGTAAGAGACTACAAACTACAAAACATTAGCAGACCAAAATCTTTTTTTCAGCCTTCCGATCATCGTTCAACACTTGCGCGATACACTCATGCCACCGGAGAGCAGATTCAAGAAGCCATCGATGTGGCACTCCAGTCGAGAGTCGCATGGGAGAAAAAGCCACTCAAGTACGGAATAAATTAAATTTTTAGCAATAAAAACTGAAAAATTTTCAGAGAGCGAGCTGAAATTCTGCTTCGTGCCGCCGATTTGGCAGCTGGAAAGTACAGAATGAAGCTGAACGCCGCCACGATGCTCGGACAAGGAAAGAATATTGTGCAGGTTGGTTTTGTTAGTTCTATATTGATTATCAAGACAATTTTGGAATTTTGATAGGAAATTTGAATTTGTCGCCTTAACTTCCCCCAAAACATTTTTTTCTAAATGATTTTACGATGAAAGTTATCAAAAAATACAAAGGAAACAGTAAATTGGGCCTGCTAGATTACAAACTACATTATAAACATTAGCAGACCCACGCTCGCCACGTGCCATGCAAAGATTTGGGCCTGCTAGGCTACAAACTACAGATATAACATTAGCAGGCCAATTCCCACCATTGGCCTGCTAATGTTTTTCGTGTAGGTTGTGATTTAGCAGGCCCACGCTAGTCATGTGCGACTCAATCGTTGGGCCTGCTAGACTGCAAACTACAAAGCTATCATTAGCATACCAAATTCCTTTTCTTAAATCACTTCCAGCCCCTAATTTCAATGTTTTTCAGGCTGAAATCGACGCCGCCTGCGAACTTATCGATTTCTTCCGATTCAACGCCGTCTTCGCCATGGAACTCGAGCACTACGAGCCAATTTCCACGAAAATCACCAAGAACACAATGCAATTCCGTGGAATGGAAGGATTCGTCGCCGCCATCGCCCCATTCAACTTCACAGCCATCGGAGGAAACTTGCCAACTGCTCCAGCTCTGATGGGCAACGTCTCCCTCTGGAAGCCATCTGACACCGCTGTTCTCTCCAACTACTTGATCTATGAGCTCCTTGAAGAGGCTGGAATGCCTTCTGGAATTCTCTCCTTCTTGCCATCAGATGGACCGGTGTTTGGTGACGTCATCACTAGCTCTCCACACTTGGCTGCGGTTAATTTCACTGGGTCCGTACCAACTTTTAAGACAATCTGGAGAAAGGTTGCTGAGAATCTTGACAACTATGTGACATTCCCAAAATTGATTGGAGAGTGTGGAGGAAAGAACTTCCACTTCGTCCATCCATCGGCCCATATTGACGCCGTCGCTGCTGGAACCGCTCGGTCTGCTTGGGAGTATTCTGGACAAAAGTGCTCGGCATGCTCAAGAGTCTACGCTCCGAAATCAATCTGGCCAAAGATTGAAGCCAAAATTGCGGAGATTCACAAAGAAGTCAAACTGGGAGACGTCCGGGATGGTTCTGTCTTCTTGTCGGCTGTCATCGATGACAAGGCATTCGCTCGTCTGAAGTCGTACATCGACTACGCAAAGACTGGAGCGGATGGAGCCAAAATCGTGTTGGGAGGAAAATGCGATGACTCAACTGGATATTTCATCGAGCCGACGCTCATCACAGTAACCAATCCAGAGAGCAAGCTTTTGACCGAGGAAATGTTTGGTCCAGTGGTCACTGTGTATGTCTATGAGGATTCGAAGGTGGATGAAGTGCTGGCTAGCGTCAAGGATGCCACTCCATACGGATTGACAGGAGCTGTGTTCTCACAGGATAAGGAGTTCTTGTACAGGTTGGTTAGACACTAAAAAAGAGGTTTGACATGTGGCAAAGTTGGTCTGCTAAATGCAGAACTGTAGTTTGTAGCCTGATCCACCCAAAAATTTCTTTTTTCCAGAGCCCGTGACGTCCTCCGAGACGCTGTTGGCAACATGTACCTCAACGACAAATCCACTGGCTCCATCGTCGGACAACAGCCATTTGGAGGCGCCCGAATGTCTGGAACCAACGATAAGGCCGGTGGACCCCACTACGGACTCAGATGGACGTCGCCATTGACGATCAAGGAGACGTCGGTGCCACTGACCGACTGGAAATACCCATCTATGGAATAATTGTATTTATTCTTTCCTTGTTTTCTCTTTCTGTTCTATCTCATATTGAGATTTTAGTCGTCGCTAAGCAACTAGGAAAAAAAAATATAGAGCACACTCTCCACATCTGACCGCTTTACCTAATTCCACCAAAAAACCCACATACCCCAGTGATTTATACCCCGATTTATCCCGATTTTTATTGCATAATTATGTATTTTAATAAAAATTGTCTTTTTTTCAACCTTTTCTCTTTTTCTGCTTCTCGCTTGTCCACCAGTTATCCCCGCTGTGCCCAAATACCTATTTGTTTCAGAATCCCCTCAGAATGTTCTCAAAACTGATTCAGGAGTTCTTTCCACGAGACATGACCACTGAAACCGACTGGACGCAAATCTCGTTCGAAGAGGGACGGCAGACGCTGAAGAAATGGCGAGAGTGCGGTGTTCGTCGGAGTGAAGAAGTCGTTGAGATCTGGGAGCACGTCATCTCGCGATCGTCGGCGTCGCTAGGCGACGAACAGTGGGCCGTGTTGGAGCAGGTGCGGAAAATCGATAAAAACATCAAAGTTTTGGCATTTATGGTGAAAAAATGCTGCGAAATGACCTAAAAATCGCTAAATTTGGTTGAAAATTCGGAAAAATCGAATTGCGCGTGGCAAAGTTGGTCTGCTAATGTTTCTTCTGTAGTTTGTAGTCTAGCAGGCCAAAAATTGCGAAATCGCTTCAATTTCCACGTGTGCGGTTTTGGGTCTGCTAATGTTATGGCTGTAGTTTGTAGTCTAAATAAATACTCAAAATGCGATTTAACACGTGGCAAAGTTGGTCTGCTAAATGCAGGACTGTAGTTTGTAGTCAGTATCTGGGGAAATGCGGTGAAAGCGATTTGACACGTGGCAAAATTGGAAATTAGGTTGGTCTCCTGAATTCAGAGCTGTAGTTTGTAGCCTAGACACTCAAAAAGCTATTTTAAGCCAGAAAATCCCAATTTCCTTGTAGTTTTTCGGCAAAAATGGATTTTTATGAATTTCCAGGTCTGCATCGCTGCCCTCGACTCGGCTCGCGTCGATTTGGCTCAAGAATGCATCGATCAACTTCACGCCCAGTTCCCGAAAAGCAACAGAGTCCTAAAACTGAAAGCGATGCAGTTCGAATCAACGGAGCACTATAAGAATGCGTTGGAGATCTACGATCGACTTGTGGAGGACGATCCGAACAATAATGTAGGGCTACAAACTACAATTTTTATGTAATTAACCAAGTTAAACGTTTAAGAGCTATCGCAAGCGAAGAGTTGCTGTTCTTCTGGCCCAAGGGAAGCGTTTGGATGCTATCAAAGCTATAAACGACTATCTGAAGGTATAGCTAGACTACAAACTACAAGTCACAAACAACAAGCTTTCAGATCTTCCTCAATGATCCAGAGGCGTGGCTTCAGCTGCACGAGCTGTTCCTACAAGAGAACGACATCGCAAAAGCGGTTCACTGTCTGGAAGAGTGTGTTCTCATTCAGCCACTCAATTCAATGTACTTCAGAAGACTGGGAGACTTGAGATACACTCAGGTAAACAGGAGAGGCTGATTGAGGGAGAGATGGTCTGCTAAACTACAAACTACAACTTTGCAGGGAGGAGCTGAGAACATCGACTATGCTCGTCGCTACTACGAGCGCGCGCTGAAAATCAATCCGACAGATTTGAGATCACAATATGGAATTTTGCTGAGCAACAATCAAATCGCGTCGACCACAAAAAATGCTGCCGAGAAGAAGAAGGCTGGGTTGGCCGCCGTTGAGGCTATCGATGAGCTGGTGAATCGCTATCAGAAGGTGGGTCTGCTAATGTTAGAGATGTAGTTTGTAGCCTAGACACTCAAAAAGCGATTTGACAAGTGGCTCAGTTACTCTGCTAGTTATAGGGATATAGTTTGTGGCCTAGACACTCAAAAAGTCATTAGACACGTGGCAAAGTTGGTCTGCTAAAAGCAGAGCTGTAGTTTGTAGGCAGAAACATTTCTTTTCACTTAAAACGCGTGAATTTCCACGTGTTAGGCATTTAGGTCTGCTAATGTTATAGATGTAGTTTATAGTCTAGCAGGCCCAACTGACTCATTTTTAATGCCCGCGCGGTTGGTATGCTAATGTTTCTCCTGTAGTTTGTAGTCTAGCAGGCCAAAAAAATTAATTGCAAAATCGCTTCACGCGTGAGATTTTTGGGTCTGCTAATGTTTAGAATGTAGTTTGTAGCCTTTCAATCTCGAATTTATGGTTCTCCTCTAATTTGCTTCGTTTTCATCGTAGAATCGTCTAGAAAAATTTTTCCAGGGTAACTAAACCCGCTAAATTCAAAATGTCTATTAAAAAGTTCGGTTTTAGGTCTGCTAATGTTTGAGATATAGTTTGTAGCCAGTTATTTTTTTTCCAGGTCAGCCCACAGAACAACCCCGAATCCGACGGAATTCTCAACTGCCTCGAAGCAATGAAAGTGACAGTTGGAAGCAAATAATTTATTATTTTTCTCTTTTTTCTCTAAAATACTTTTCTCTCGTCATTCTCTCCCCAGCAAAGAAATCTGTATGCTTTAACTACATTCCCCAAATCCCCCTAATGTTATTTTCGACCTTTTTTGGCCATTTCAGATTTTCCTTCCTTTGTTTTTCTAAAAAACGAATTCCAGAAATAAATTGTGATAAGTGACAACCCTTTTCTTGACCTATTTTTCTTCCGTTTTCCTTTCCCAAAAAAATCGGTGCGTGTGGGCAATTAAGCCCCGAAAAAAGAAGGAAAAAATAACAAATTAGTGGGTCCATTTGCTAGGGAGGTGTGCTAATTGAAGAAACTCCCCCCGCAAAAAGCTTTCGATTTTTCTTCTGCACGTCTTCTGCTGACTCCACGCCTTCAGAATTTTGAATATTCTGAATTCTCAACGTCTTCTGAGCCATGGGAATCATTTTGGCGTATTTTCGACGCCCCAAATTGGATGTGGAACGAATTCGGACGGTCTGGATGGAGCATATTAACGGAAATGATGACTATTTTCAAGAGGTTTGCTTTTTTTTGGGTCTGCTAATGTTTGAGTTGTAGTTTGTAGTATAGCATACCCATATTCAACGCGCGCATGATGGGTCTGCTAATGTTTAGGATGTAGTTTGTAGTCTAGCATACCCAAGGAGACGAAAGACGACAGGCGAGGAAATGGGTCTGCTAATGTTCAGAGTGTAGTTTGTAGTCTAGCATACCCATCTTCAATGCACCCATGATGGGTCTGCTATTGTTTTGAATGTAGTTTGTAGTCTAGCAGACCCAAATTCATCTTTCCCCTGTAATTTGCTTCATTTTCATCGTAGAATCGTCTAGAAAAAAGTTTTCCTGGGGTAATCAAAGTCGCTAAATTCAAATTTGCTATTCAAAATTCAAAATTTTGCAGGTAATCCGTCGAATTTGCAAGAGAAACGAAGGAATTCGATGTGCGATGCTGACACAGAATGCACAGCATGCTGAATCGGTGGCCGAGGAGGATTTTGTGCTATCGAATATTGCCGATCGAATTTCCCAGTTTTTTCATCAATTGATCGAGGTAAAAGGGGCGGGGCTTGAAAGAAAAAAAAACTGAAATTTTTTTTGAAATTTTTTTTCAGGATGACGTGCTGATGAATACTGTAGAATTGAAGAAGAGCTGCTATGATTTGGGACGGCAACATGCAGCGTACTCGAAGAAACAGTTCAAGGTTGGTCGACGAAAAATTGCAAAAAAATTTTTTTGAATTTTTTCAAATTTTCAGATCTCCTTCTGGGAAGAATTCACATTGACGATGATGGATGTTCTGGAACAGAATTACCCACAAACTACAAAAGAGGAACAGAAAGCGTGGCTTCATTTTCAGCGATTTATCAATGAGAATATGTTGGATGGATATTTAGATGCGCTTTCTTATAATAATAAATAAAGAGTTTTTTTTTGAATTTCGAATTTGATGTTTTTTTCTGAAAGTTTGTATTTTTTATTCCAGGTATCTCCTATTCTGGAATTCAGAATTTCAGATATTTCAAAATTTAGAAATTCTGAAATTCTGAAAATTTGGAATTCTGGTATACTGAGATTCGGAGATTCTGAAAATTGTCAAATTTCAAAGTTCTTAAATTCTGAATGTCTGATTTCGTTATATTCTGAGTTTTTGGAACCCTGAAGAAAACTTTTGAATTCTGAAATTGAAATTCAGAATTTCGAAAAATCTGATTTTACGATTCTGAGATTCTGAGATTCTGATATTTTGAAATTCTGAAATTTCGAAAGTCAATTATTCTGTGATTCTGAAATTTCGAGAATCTGAAGTTTTGGCATTCTGAAAGTTTAAGATTCTGAATGACCGAGATTCCGAGATTCTGAAATTTTAGAATTCTGAGGTTCTGAAAATCAGAAACCTGGAAATGCTGAAATTCCAAGATTCTTAAATTGTGAAACACTGATTTTTACCGACCTTTCAAATTTCCATTTCCCTATTAAAAATAGTTTGTCGATTTGGAAAATTTTATAAGTTTTCCGTTCAGCTGTTCAGAATCCTCTTTTGACGTCTCCAAGCCCCAAAACTATAATCCAGGTTTTTAATACTTCTTTTAATACGCTGACCAAAAAATAAGAAGATTTCGCATAGTTTTATTTTTATTTTCTGAAATTTATTTTGAAGTTTTATCTTCCTAGGAATACGCAAAATCGGATTTTTAAAACAGATTATGCTCTGAGCAAATTATTCAATAATTGGAGTTTATGATCATGAAAAATTTTGGTACCTAGAAATCATCAGAAACCTGTAAACTTCAATTTTTTGAAATCCATTTTTTTTGAACTTCGATATTTTAGATTTGTAAAAATTTTTCAAAAATTGGAGATTCCAAATTTTCTGATCCCAATGATTCCATGTAACGTCTTCTAAGCCTCTAGAATCCACTTATCCGATTTGGCGTATTTTTGAAAGAAATTGACAAGTGAGAATTCTGAAAATCTGAAAATTAGATAATGATTTACAGAATCTAATCAAAACAAAAAAGAAAGATTCTTAGAATAATTGTTTGAAAATTCTAAATTTCTGAATTTCTGAATTTCTGAATTTCTGAATTTGAATTTCTGAATTTCTGAATTTCTGAATTTGAATTTCTGAATTTCTGAATTTCTGAATTTTTGAATTTCTGGATTTCTGAATTTCTGAATTTCTGAATTTCTGAATTTCTGAATTTCCGAAATTCTGAGATTCTGAGATTCTGAGATTTCCGGATTTCTGAACTTCTTGAAATTTCGAATTTCTGAATTTCTGAATTTCTGAATTTCTGAATTTCTGAATTTGTGAATTTCTGAATTTCTGAATTTCTGAATTTCTGAATTTCTGAATTTCTGAATTTCTGAATTTCTGAATTTCTGAATTTCTGAATTTCTGAATTTCTGAATTTCTGAATTTCTGAATTTCTGAATTTCTGAATTTCTGAACTTCTTGAAGTTTCGAATTTCAGAATTTTCAGAATTATCTCTGAAATTTCCCCTTTCCCCATATTTCCAAAAATTTGTGTTATGATCATTTTCTCTGAAATCTCATCTTATCTGAAAAGGATCTTTCAATCCATCCAACCAAGATTAACATTATCTAGTCTTCTTCTTCTTCTTCTTCTTTTTCTTCTATTCCAAACTACAAAATTCTGAAATTCACGTGAATTTCAGAATTTCAGAAGTTTCATCAAAAATCATCATAGAGATTCTTAGAATTCTGAGAATATGTAATTTGATGATAACAAAATTTTTTAGGTTGATCATATGGAAAATTTTGCAGATTTGACATCAAAAATCGGATGATCCTTTCTAGAGAAATGATGATTTAGAAGATCATCTAAAATGGAAAAATGGGAATAGATTGGAATTTGAAAAAAATTAAAATGGGTTTGGCTCTATGATCCCCACAATTCTGAAGTTCGGAAATTTGGGAAATCTGAAGTTCCTCGAAATTTATAAATTTGATTTTTTGATGAGATTAACTTTTCGAAAATCGGAAAATTGTACATTTTGGCTCTAGAAGGATTTCAGATTATTTTTCCAATCTTGATTAGTTTTGATTGAATTCTGTAAATCATAATCTCATTTTCAGATTTTCAGAATCCTCATTTGACGTTTTCCTTAAGCATACGCCAAATGAGATAAGTGGATTCTGAAGGCTTAGACGACGTTACGTTGGAATCATTGGGATCAGGAAAATGGGGAAAATTATTAAAAAACATGATATTGAGAACCTCAAATTGAAGAATTCAGATTTTCAGGAATATTGGAATATGAAACTTTGAAAAATTTAGAAACCTGACAGTTTTCGAAATTTAATAAAAAAGCAATTCAGAAACTTTTAGAATTCGCAAAACCCCTTTTGAAAGATACAGTATTTTGCAGCTACAGTACTTGACAGCCAGCTCCAGGTTCCTGAAACCGGCGGAAAGCTACAGTATCCCTAAATTATCGACATCACCTTCCCTTCATTTTTTGTTCCAGGCTAGAATTTCTACCTGAAAGTTATTGGTCCAAAAATCCGTAAAATTGAGTTTCCCACACTTTCACAATTTATAGATATTTTCTATCTTTTCCACGAACCGAGATACACATCTTCCAGGCTACAGTAACCCCTTTTTGTCATAGATTTCCTCATCATATCATTATACAGTGTCTAGGCGGTCTAAGCAGCTTCTTAACTACAGTACCCCTAAACTACAGTACCCCTTGTTGTAAGAACCTTTTCATAAACCAAGATAGACCGTCTCTAGGCTACAGTATCCCTTCCCGTTTCAAGATTCCAAATTATCGACATCAGCCTCCCGTCATTTGTTATTCCAGCAAACAATTATTATCAGTCTTATATGTTAAACTTTTGGAATTTCGTGACTAAAATCATGTAAACATTATCTGTGGTTTGTGTCAATAACCAAGATTTGAGTTTTCAGAATCTGTACTTTTACTAGAAACTTCCGTTGCACTTTTCTGAAAGTAATACCAGTGATTTCAATAGAACGTTTAGTTTGTTTGCGATTCCAGGAAAATCTAAGGGATATCAATAAGCCTTTTCTAAAAGGTAATCCAATTTGGATTGTCATTTTCAGACTCTGGATTTCCGGAGAAAAGACTGGATTAGTTGATAAGGTTGTCTTTGATAACCTTTTAGATGATAAGGGTTGGGTGTCTTAAACTGGCGCTGAAAAAAAGATCAAACAGTTTTGACAAAGTTAGGTGATTCTTGGAGTTTTGATATATCATATTTTCAGGCTTTCAAAGTTTCAAATTCCAATATTTCTGAAAACCCAAGTTTCTTATTTTCAGGTTGCCAATATGAGTTTTCCGATCATTTTCCTATTTTTTCCGATCCCAATGATTCCACGTATCGTCTTCTAAGCTTTCAGAATCCTCTTATCTCATTCGCGTATTTATTCATGAAAATGAGATTATGAGTTACAGAATCTAATCAAAACTAATTGAAAACTTCCAGAATAATCTTAAATCCTCCTACAGAAATTTTCGATGATTTTTGAAAATGATAAAATGGGAAAGAGATAAAATTCAACTTTAAGAACACACAACATGAAAGTTGTAGCTTTCTAGGTTTCCAAATATTGACTCTTCAGAATTTTAGTGTTGAGACTTCAGAATCTCAACGATTCCTGTACACCGTCACGTCATAATGCATACCGTAACTCCAAAAAATCTGGATCTTCGTGATTAATCTTCCGTCATGGAATTGTTTCTTCTTATCCTAGACCACATACATGCTCAGAAATTTCAGCTTATCCGGAAATTTAAATCTCAAAAAAAAAAAAACTAAGAAAACATAATATAAGACAAGTTTAGTTGATCAGCTCAGTCACTGGGGGATTGAAACATCTGTTCTGAAAAATACCGGATTTCCAGGAATCCTCTCAAAAAAATCTCAAGAATTCAAAAAACAACTTGAATTCTTGATTTCTTGAATATTTGGATGGTTCGTAAAAGGTTTCAATTTGAAGGCACATGATATTTTTAGAAGGGTTTTTGGAGTTACAGTATGCATTCTGTTTTTTTCATGTCCCCTAAATGTCCTGTCCCCTTCATGTCCCCTGCCCTTCAAATTGCTTTCCCATCACCTTCATATCAAGTTGGAATCTGGAAATTTTGCATTTTTATGGATTTTTTCATAAAAACGGAAATTGTTTTTTATAGAATTTCTCACGACCAATTTCCGGATTATTGAGAAATTTCAAAATCAGAATTTCAATAACTTTGTATTTTTAATCCGGATTAAATGTACAATTCTAGAACTCAAGACCTTCTGGAATGACTAACACCTTCTTAGAATTGAAATCGATGAAAATCAAACTACACATTGAGAAATGTTTTGTTTGGCTGTCATAAATAACCTAAAATTCGAAATGATTTCAGAATTTCAGCCACAAAATTACGAATTTCTTGAAATATTCAATTTATAATTGCCGTTGGATTTTGGCTCTAGAATAACAAAATGACGAAAGGCTGATGTCGATAAATTTGTAATCGAAAAGGAAAGGAAGGGGTACTGTAGCTGTGTATCTTGGTTCGTTGGAAAGATAGGAACATGTTGTGAACTAGGAAATGTAGGAAATTTAATTTAAAAAAATTTTGTAGCTTACAATTTTTGGGAATCACTTACAGGAATCGAGATAAACCGGAGAAAGTGAAATATGCTAGAAAGGGATACGGTAACTTTTTTCCCCAAAAATCGAAAAATTGAAAAATTTATTCTCGATTTTCGAACTTCATTATTTTAGACAATCTAGAAGGATTTGAGATTATTGGATTCTGTAAATCGTAATCTCATTTTCAGATTTTCAGAATCCTCATTTCACATTTTCATAAATAAATACGCAAATGAGATAGGTGGATTCTGAAGGCTTAGAAGACGTTACGTGGAATCATTGGGAGCAGAAAAAAAATTGAAAATAACCGAAAAATAGGATATTGAGAACCTGAAATTCAGGAACTCGAATTTTCAGAAATATTGGAATTTGAAAATTTGAAAACCTCTGAACTATGGTATTCTGAACATTTGAAAAATGAGCAATTGGAATCTTTTAGAATTCAGGAATTCTCACTTTGAAGTAAATGTATCCCCGAATTCAGTTTCCCATATTTTAGGGCACCCTCCTGGCTACAGTACCCTTAAACTACAGTACCCCTAAGTACCCCAAATTGTAAGATTCTTTTTATAAACCATGATACACAATCTCTAGGCTACAGTACCTGGTTTTCAAAATGATTCCTGGGATAACTGACCTTGAAACTACTCTGATTTTGTTTAAATCGTTTGATCTTATTTTCATTCGTCAGTTTCAGACACTCAACCCTTATCAACCAAGATAAGGTTATCAAAGACAACCTTATCAACTAATCCAGTCTTTCCTCCTGAAATCCAAAGTCTGAAAAAGATAATCCAAATTGGATTACCTTTCAAAAAAGGCTTATCGATATCCCTAGATTTTCCTGGAATCGCCAACGGCCTATTGAAATCACAGATATTACTTTCAGAAAAGTGCAACGGAAGATTCTAGTAAAAGTACAAATTCTGAAAACTCAAATCTTGGTTATTGACACAAACCACAGAAAATGATTTCAGTCACGAAATTTCCGAAAAGTTTGACATATCAGACTGATAATAATTGCTCTGCTGGAATAACAAATGACGCGATGTCGATAATTTGGAATCTAGAAAAGGAAAGGGGTACTGTAGCCTAGAGATTGTCTATCATGGTTTATGAAAAGGATCTTACAATTAGGGGTATTTAGGGGTACTGTAGTTCAGGGGTACTGTAGCTCAGAGGGTGTCTAGGACGCCAGGATACTGTATAAAGGGTTGGTAGCAAAATCAGGAAAAGAAAGGGATACTGTAGCTCGATTTGTAGGCAAGATAGGAAAATGCTGTAAACTATAAAAAAGGGCGACATTTAATTTTATGGATTTTCGGACCAATAACTTTCATCTAGAATCTACAGTAAGCTCAAAGTAGCTGAAAGAGATATGATGCCTGGAAACTTGTTAGAGTTCCCAAACTTTTTTTTAAATTTTCGATTCGAGATACAGTACCGGAGATATGCAAAAACATTTTTTTCAGGTTATTTTCGGCCATTTTGATCATTTTCAGGAGTCTGAAGCTCGTCTATCAAGTTTCCGATCATTTTGAAAATTTTTTAGGGTTTACAACAGCCCTAGATAGAAAACTTTGCATTCATAGAATTTTTTGAAAATTTCTAGTTGTTCAGTTATTTCCCGATTCCTGAAGGATACCTCTATTTAGTCAACCAGACTCTCTGGAATTCGGAATCTAGATGAAATAATCCACAGACGGATTATCGGTTCCATTAGTTTTAACATTTCATTTCCAGCATTTCCAGCCCCAACTAATCCTTCTATTAGGATTCTTTTCTTCCTGAAAGTCATGAGACTTCTGAATAATCAACAAATAATCCCTTCTTATGGTTAGTCTTGTCTGAAAATTTTCATTTTTTGCTCTTCAAGAGGAGATTTGTATCCTTGTTGAAAACGTGAATGTTGAGAAGAAACTCTAGAATTTCGAAAAAGGAACTAGAAAAATTTCGAAAGGACTTGACAGAACATATATGCTCATTAAAACAGTTCATCGATGCTGAAAAATTGGAATGGGAAATGGATAATGCATGATTGGAGATGAGAATTTCAGATTTTGAAGTTTTGATCTCTAGAAGGATGAGTAATTTAAAGGAAACTGGAAAATTTGATTTTTCAGACTGAAAATAAGAACCAAATTCGAAAATTGCGTAATTGAGAACCCCAGAAATCCCGTATTCTGGAAAAATCAATTGAGCAGGAATCCAAAAAAAAACTTTCTCTAGTTCAAAAAATTGTTAATTATCCTGGAAATGAATCTTTCTAGAACGTTCCAAATTAAGATTTTCAGACATTTTGAAAGGAAATGAAAACTACAGTAATCCAAAACTGGAGGAAATAATGAAAGTGGATCAAAAACTTACTTAAACTAAATATTAAAATCCAATTTAGATTCTAAATAGCCAAAAACTCCTAAAATTTTCATTAAAAATGATTACGGTAATCCCTGAAAATTATGGTAAAAACTAAAGTAATCCCAAAAGTTCTGGATATAGAAAACTTACTAAAAATAAGATTAAGATAAAAAACATGATTAAAATTTGAATTCTGAACGTTCGAAAAGCTTGAAAATTTTATTTTCTGAAAGTTTCAAAAGCAGAAGTCAAAAAATCTAGAAAAATTACAGTAATCCCACAATTTTTGGGCCTCGAAAAATGACTACAAACAGAATTCAGATTAAAAACAGGACTCATATTTGGATTTTATATTTGAAGTCCTAAAAATCCCATTTTCTGGAACTTCCAAGGACTACGACTTCTTCATGAAAAAAGAAATATGACAAAAATTACAGTAGCCATGAAGTTCCTAGACCTCAAAAACTGACTACAAACGAGATTTTGGAGAAAAAAGACTCAAATTTGAATTCTATATATATTTTTTCCTAAAAATCATCCAGTTTTCTGAAAACAAGAACTTTGACTTGAAAAATTATCGATTGGACAAAAAAGAAGTGCCCTTCAGAAATCGGCGAATATCTGGAAAGTTTTCAATCTAAGGCTGTTTTACACCCTCCAAAATTTTCAAAGTGATCGGACACTTGACACCCGAGCACCAGATTCCTGAAAATGACCGAATGCGTTTTTGTATATTTTATTGACCGGTAAAGTATGCTGCAATTAGCCGGTTTTCTTAAGTTAGATCTTTCCAACAGCCTGCCCAAAAATCGTAAATCTGCCTGTCGATCTGTCTGACCAGATGCCCATAGCTATGTAGCTCTCCTATTTGCCGGTTTAGTCATCCTCTCTGACTTTCTCAACTCCTCCGCAGATTCAAAATCATAATACACTTTTCAGAATTCGTGTGATCTCGGTTTGCGCGCGAGGCCACAATTATCATCACGCCTGACATCTTCAGAATTCTAAAAAGAGGCTGATCTCTCCTCTCCACATGGTCTCTAGGGTTGATGAGCCCTGTGCCAGGTACGAGCCCAGCACGAGCCGGGGGCGCGGAGCCACTGGTGCGTCTGGAACCTTCGGGGTCTCTTCATATTGTGTAGTCTTTCTTGTCAGCCGCGCCGCGCCTTGGGCGCTGGCTCTGGCTCCTCCCTTATTTCCGATTTTGTCTCCAGAGTGAAGCTCCGCCCCTTTTGCTTAAAAGCGCATGGTCGTAACACTATCCTCATCAGTCGTCGCAGAAGCCGACTGCCTCTATCACCCACCTCCAACTGACCTCTCGTTCTACTGAGATGTCTACCTCTTCTCTGAAGCTCCTCGTCTTCTCCTTGGTGGTCCTCGCCGTCCATGGAATCCACCACCACCACGAGAAGTCTGGCACCTCCACCGACTCCACCGTCGTCAAGAAGCTCGACTTGGCCACCAAGATGCTCGCCATTGCGGATGACTCCTCCTCCGAGGAGTCCGATGCCACGGCTCCAATCGTCCTCAACATCTTCGCCGACGGAAAGAAGGCTCACCGTGCCAACCGCCGTGAGTGCAAGGTTCAACTTGCTCTCTCCACCCTTTCCCTCTGCGGAGACGTCTGCGACTCTGGTGAGTTTCTAAAGCCCTTATCTTGATAAGAACTATCTTCTTTTCAGCCTCCACCGTCGACCTCGTGAGCATGTGCTGCCCAAAGAAGTGCACCGCCGAGCAAGTGACCGCCGCTTGCTGCCCAAAGGAGCATTAATGCGCTCCTCAACTCGGCTCCGAATCCGACTGGACTTCCTTTTCTTCTAATTCTCTCAATTTCTTTTTGTCCTTCTTGATTTTCTTCTCTGTGTTAATTTTTTGATTTCATTTGATTCGGCTGGTTCGGAGCCTTTCCCTCTGTTAATAAAAAAAATTTAAAAGAATAACCAAACTGTTTTGAGGTCTTTTCCACTTTCAGAGTCTCTCCAACACCGTCGGAAGTCTTCGTTGTGTCTTTCCGCTAGCTCTTCTTGGCCTTGAGCTTGAGCTGAAGCAGCTCCCTCCAGTCTCTCATTCGGTTCTCTTCAGATTAAAGCCACGCCCCTTTCAGACATCTTCGTATAAAAGCTCGGAGTCTTAACACTAACCTCATCAGTGGTCGTTAGGCTGACCGATGAGTTCATGGCTTCTCTGGAAGATGTTGTGTGTCTTGTACAACTTGAGATGGCTTTGAGCCATGCTAGTCAGACTTTGAGGCCTTAAAGAAAATTTCAGACTTGTCTTCGCAGGGTTCAACTTGATAGATAAGGACTTGGGATACATTTTCTTCGACTAACTAACTTTCAGGAGACACTAACACATTGGAAATGACGTATGGAGGTTCATGCTATGAGATTATCAAAATCTTGGATTCATAAACACAGGATGTTGAACAGAAAACCAAAGAAAGTTACAGAAACACAGCTTGCAGGATGATCGCACGAAGATCGGAGTAAGAAGAGGGAACTAGAAGGGAGTTCGTGTGTGCCCCTTACGGTGGAGCGCACTTGCTTACTTTGGATAGGTTAAGGGAAGAAAATACATGAACTGTGGGACTCATGCTGCAAGGATTCTGAGGCGTAAGCCCAGTGACCAGGGTCTAAAGAGCATGAAGCATGGTTGGAGTTACCGTAGTATCTCATAGAATGCTCTCCCTCCAACAGTCAACTTTGAGCCCTCTATATCTCATTTCCGGTAGAAGATATCAAAAAGTGGTTAACTGATAAAACATTTCTGACATTACCATGAACAATTTATCAGTTGACGAATTTTTGATATCTTTTACAGAAACCGAGATAAATTGGCGCAAAGGTTTACGGTGTAATAATATCGACAAACGAGATAGGAATGACTTGGAAAAATAGTGGAAAGAGTGCCAAATATTCCTGCCTAGCATAAATAAGAAGGTTCTTATGAAATCTGAGGAACACATGTTCATAAGAACTCGAACCACAAATAACGAAACCTTTAAAGAGACAAGGTGTTCCCTCCGGACCACACATACACATCCACATGTTCATCGGCTTATCTATTCTAATTAGAGAGGAACACCCGCGTGCTTCATGCTGTCTACGGACCAAGGTAGATACATTTAATGAGACAAGGGGTTTCTTAAAGGTGTGGTCCCTGAAGAAAAGACACAGAACGGATTATCTTGCTCCTGGGAGTGTGGTGCATTCTAATTACATAGAAAGAGGGGAACATGTTCTTGGTTATCTATTCTGAACACCTGGATAGACGTATCATTACTAATAACATTCACCGGATTCTGGATGTCCGAATGTATGTCGCGCGCCTTATCACCCACTCAAAGTTAACCAATTGAGCTGAAACCTGACAGATAGGTCAGAAGTGTGTCTTAGTTTATGCCCGAACTTTTCTATTTTCGAAATTTTGATATTGAAGTCTTCTGGAGACGTTCCTTGGTTTCACCCCACTGAAGGGTGGTGGGGTGACGGCGAGGGAGGGGGGAGGGACGGGAAATAAATAGTCCCTGGAAGAGTGCTTTATAAGATTACGGGTACTGTAAACGGAGCACAGGAGGTTCAGCCCCGGAGGGGCGTAAACCTCTCAAGAAGGGAACTTAAAATCTGTAATAAAAAGGGTTCCTCAGTTTGAGCCACTTTATCTCGGCTCTTGTCAAAGATATCGACAAGTGGTCAATTGATAAATTGTTTATCGGGATATCAGAAACGTTTTGGCAGTTGACAGGTTTTTGATATCTAGAGAGGGAACCGAGAAAAATTGTCTCGTCCTGAACACCTGAGTGGTTCCCAGAAGACGGTAGAGTGATGAAAATGAGTTTTAAAAACTAATCAACACTTGACTTTCACAATCATCATTCATCCTCAGGAACCCAGCATCTGGATAAAATAATCCCAACTAGGATTATTGAAAAAATGTCAGTTCTATTAGTTTGAACATTTTATTTTCCTAATAGGATTCTCATCTTTCTGAAAGTTAGGAGACTTCTCTGAATAATCAACTAATCCCTTCTTATGGTTAGTCTTGTCTGAAAATTTTCATTTTTTGCTCTTCAAGAGGAGATTTGTATCCTTGTTGCGAACGTGAATCTTGGGAAGAAACTCTAGAATTTCGAAAAAGGAACTAGAAAACTTTTAGAGGACTTGACAAATCATATATGCTCATTAAAACAGTTCATCGATGCTGAAAAATTTGGAATAGAAAATGGATAATGCATGATTGGAGATGAAATTTTCAGAGTTTGAAATTTTGATCTCTAGAAGTATGAGTAATGGAGAAAAATCTGGAAAATGTGATCGAAATTATTTTTTCAAAATCTGAGCAGCTGAGAATCCAAGAATTGTATTATTGGGGAAAATATCGATCGGAGGAAAAATGAGGAATTTGATGATGATCAGAAAATTGTTGAGCATTCTAGAAGTACATTTTTCTAGAAGGGTCTAACACAAGAATGACTGAAATTTTGAAAGGAAATGACAACTACCGTAATCCGAAAAATCAAGGGCTTGGATTTTTAATAGAAATTGAATCAAAAAATTATTTAAACTAGATAAAAATTACAGTAATCCCCGAATCTACATAGTCAAAAATGTCCTATAAAATACTACAGTAATCCATAAATTTTTGGCACTCGAAAACTGACTGGAAACCAAATAAAAATACGATTGAAATTTGAATTCCAAATATTTGAAAATCCTAGAAATTCGATTTCCCCGGAAGTTTGAAAAATCAGAATCTCTGGACTTTGAAATTGACTTAAAACGAGATTAATGTTGAAAATAAAACCTAAATTTGAATTCTGTATAGAAATTCCAAAAGCTGCGAACTCTGCCTTTAAAAATTATCGATTGGATAAAAAAGAAGTGCACTTCAGAAACCGGTAAATATCTGGAAAACTAGGAATTTTCTAAGAAATCCGTAAATGCAAAGTTTCCAATCTAGGTTTGTTCTACACCCATCAATAATTTCAAAATGATCTGAAACTGGAGAACCGAGATTCAGATTCCTGAAAATGTCCGAAAATCAACTGAAAAATTCGTACGTACTAATTACGATTGGATTGGTCGGATTTTCTGTATCTTCTCAACATCTTTGAATTGTCCACCTGTCTGTCTGTCTGGATATCCATAGCTATCTTCCTCCCATCGGCTTAGTCATCCTCTCTGACATTCTCAACTCCTCCGCAGAATCAAAATCATACTACACTTTTCAGAATCCGTGTGATCTCCGTTTGTGCGCGAGGCCACAATTATCATCACGCCTGACATCTTCAGAATTCTAAGAAGAGGCTGATCTCTCCTTGGTCTCTAGGGTTGGTGGGCGCCGTGCCAGGTACGAGCCGTCTGGAACCTTCTAGGTCTCTCAAAATAGTGTAGTCTTTCTTGTCAGCCGCGACGCGCCTTGGTCGCTGGCTCTGGCTCCTCCCTTATTTCCGATTTTGTCTTCAGAGTGAAGCTCCGCCCCTTTCAGACCCTTAAAAAAAACTCCGTATAAAAGCGAAAATCTCAACACTAACCTCATCAGTCGCTCCTCGACCGCACCTCTCCATCTCTCTCATCGGACCTCAAAGGATCTACTGAGATGACTACCTCGATTCTCCTCAAGCTCTTCGTCTTCACCGCTCTTCTGGCCATGGTCTCTGGAGCCGACTACCATCAGAAGAAGCCAGAAGCCACCGCAATGGATGGAGCTCACCGCGCCAACCGCCGTGAGTGCAAGGTCCAGCTGGCTCTCTTCACCCTCTCCCTCTGCGGAGACGTCTGCGACTCTGGTGAGTTTTCCAATCCTAGATGGGGGTCCCATAGATTACCTTCATAATAAACTATTCTCTTTTCAGAGTCCGCCGTCGATCTGGTCAAGATGTGCTGCCCATCAAAGTGCACCGCCGAGCAAGTAACCAAGGCTTGCTGCCCAGTCAACTAGGAGCATCAATGAGCTCCTCAACTCGTCTCGAACCTTCACCATTAATTTTCCCCATTGCTTTTTTCCCTGTTCTTCTCAATTCTGTGTTTCCTTCCCCTATTTTCCCTAACGATTGTGCCTAATATTCCCCGATTCTCCCCATTTTCACCTCGATTTCAAAGGTTCGAAGACGAATAAACTTGTTAACAAAAAACTATTTTGAGGTCTTTTCCACTTTCAGAGTCTCTCCAACCCTTCGGAAGTCTTCGTTGTGTCTCTCCGCTAGCTGCTCTTGATCTTGAGATTTAGCTCAAGCAGCACACTCTAGTTTCTCCTTTGGTTCTCTTCTAGGTGTCTTACGAAATCTTCTCTGAAGATTATTGGGCTTCTCTAGGAGATGTTCTCTGTACTGCTCCACTTGGGATGGATTTGAAGCTGTGCTAGTCAGATTTTGGGTCCTTGAAGACTTGCCCTCACTGGATTCACTGATCGATAAGGATTTGGGAGAGATTTTCATTGACCAACTAACTTTGAGGAGAAACTCTAACATCTTGGAGATAGCGCATGGAGGCTCAGACTAATACTAGCCGCTCTAGCTGGAAGATTCACTTGACAAGTCAATTCAGACGGGAGTTCGGGACCGAGTACACTGGAGCGCACTTGCCTACCCGGAACTTTCAACAGGGAAGGCGTGAGACAAAAATGAACAATGATATACATCTTTACTATTAACAATCACCAAATTCTGTGTGTATGTGTGTGTGTCCGTTTGTTCCCGTATTACCTGCCCTAGCGAAGTCCAGAATGGACCAAAATTTCCCAAATTTTCACAGATGACCCGAAATAGCAGCGAGATGATGCCCGACTACTTTATATTCCGAAATTTTTTTTCTGGCGTCTTCTGGAGACGTTATTCTGTTTCTACGGAGCAAATTTTTAGAAAATTATTAAAGCAATTTTTACGTCATCCCCGTCTAGCCGCCCAAATTTTTCTCTTATCCACGCTATTTCTGGGAGAAAGGTGATTTTGAGGAAACGTAATTTTAGTCTGGGTTTTGAAGATTTGAAAAGGAAAAATTCTGAAACAGGGGAAAAGAGATTGCGAGAAAACATAAGCGCTTTCTGGGATCACTCAAATTTTCAGGCTTTCAACTTTTAAGAATTTCCGAACTTAATTTCCGAACACCCAATTCTGTAATTTTCCAAAATTTTGAGATTCTTATTCACCGAAATTGCAAAAAAAATCAGAATTTCTGATTTTTCAACTTCTCAAGCTTCCGAATTTCGGAGTTTCCAATTGTGCGCTTTCGAAATTCCTGTGTTTCCGAAGCTCCAAAAACGTTTCAACGAGATTGTGTTCTTTTCAAAAAGTTGAGCTTCTGAATTACCAATTTTCAGGTTCTCAATCTTTCGGATTTCTGAACTTTAGAGAGACGTGGCTGTCTGTTTAGAATCTCTCAATTCTAGGTCTTTCAGTTTCCGTTTCTCCAAACTTTGGACTTCCGTGTTTCTGAGATTTTCAAGTCAGAAATTTCCAAATTCCTGAATTCATGGATTTTCAGAAGAAGGGAATTCAGAAATCCGGAAGTCTTGAAGTTCGAGAATATGATACTTGCAAAGCGAGACATTTGGTAATTCTCAATTTTTCAACTTTAGATTACAGGTATTGTAAGCGGGAGCCAGGAAGTTCAGCACAAAAGGGACGCACACCGAATTGTTTTTTCGAAATTTGGAATTTTTGGAATTCGGGACTTTTTGGAACCAGAATTTTTGAAATTATCGATGTTCTGAATTTACGATTTTGAATTTCAGAAACTTTGAATTTCGAAATTTCCTAATTACAACCATGATAAAATAGTCCTTGAAAAGTGACAAGATTACGGGTACTGTAAATGGAGCCAGAAGGTCCAGCGCCGGAGGGAGGTGAACCGACTGTCTATCCAGAAATTTGAAGCTTTAGGAAACCGGGAATTCGCATACTCTGGATTTCAGAAATCGTAAAATTCGGTCATCAGTAGTTTCGAAACTTCAAAAATTGGAAAATTGAATATTCAGGAATTTTTGTGACTTCGGAAACTCGGAAATTTAGAAAGTTGAAATTGAATTGTAAGATACACCTTTCAAAAAACTAAGATAGCTGGAAGTCGAAGTAGTTCGCACTAAACGCGCATTACTTTTCGAACAACCTAATACTAATTTCAGACGGTCAGATTTTCGAAAAGTTTCCTAGCATGATAAAATAGTCCCTGAAAAAGTGTCAAACCCCACTATAAGATAACAAAATGTAAGCGGGAACCAGGATGTCCAGCCACGGAGGGACGCAATTCGACGGTCTTTGTTAATTTAAAAATTTTTGAAATTTGGAACTTTCGGAACCCAGGGAATACAAAATTCTGAAACATAGATATCCAAAAATTTGGAACTTTAGGAAACCGGGAATCCATCTACTCTGGATTTCAGAACTAAAATTCAGTCGTAAGTAGTTTCGAAACTTTTTTTTTATTTGGAAAATTAGATATTCAGAAATTTTCGTGACTTCGGAAACTCGGAAATTTAGAAATTTGAAATTGAGTTGTAAAATACAGTAAGCGGAAGCCATGAGGTTGAGCCCAAGCGTTCGAATGATTCCCCAAATTCTGTAATATCTTAATTTCCGAGAAGACAAACTCAGAAAAAGGGGCGCAAACCGACATTTGGAAATTTGAAAGTTCGGAAGGTAAGAAACCAGAAAGCTAACAATTTCTCACAATCAATTAAAACTACTTCTACTATTTCCTCAAGTTTTGAGATTGGAACGTTTTGAGTGTAGCCAGGAGATTGTAGCCGCCGACAGGCGGCGGAAATCGACTGGTTTTAAAATAAGGAACAAGCACAGTGATCAGGGGCGAAAGAGCATGAAGCCTGGTTGAAGTTACCACCAACTTTGGGTCCATATATCTCATTTTCTGTAAGAGATATAAAAATCTGCAAACTGACAAAACACTTCTGATATTATGCTTAACAATTTATCAGTTGACAGCTTTTTGATATCTTTCACAGAAACCATGGCAAATTGGGTTGAAAGTTAAGGGATCATTCCATTACAGTGTTACGGTAACAATATGGCGGTGGATACTATAAAATCAGAAAACTAGACAGGAGTAACATGGAATATGAGGGATAAAAGACAAAAAAGGTTTCCTAGCTGCTCAACAGGGGTATGAAAGGTTCTACATGCCATGAACACATGTTAATAAGAACTCTAACCAAAAATAATGAGGCGGAACGAGACAAGGTGTTCATCTTGACCATCGGCTCATCTATTCTAATTAGAAACGGACTCAGATGGACATGTTCCTGATGCTCTCTCCGGACCAAAGTGGATACATTCAATGAGACAAGGGGCTTCGTGAGGGTGTGGTCCCTGAAGAAAGGACACATAGCGGATTATCTTGGTCTTGGGCGTATGCATTCTAATTACATAGAAAGAGGAGAACACGTTCTTGGTTATCTATTCTGAACACCTGGATAGACGTATTAGATACATTAAGAAAGCTTCCTTAACGTTGTACATATTACCGTAAAACCCGTGTCAGGAGAGCCACTTAACTTTGAGCCAATTTATCTCGGCTCTTATCAAAGATATCAAAAAGTTGTCAATTGATAAATTGTTAATTATATTATTAGAAACGTTTTTGCAGTTGACAAGTTTTTGATATCTAGAACAGGAACCGAGATATACAGGTTTTACGATATTCAGATTACCTGGGCGTCCTCCAGGAAGCGGTATAGCAATTAAAATGAGTTTAAAAAATTGCTGGACTACACTAAAATTCAAAAAATAAGCAATACCCAAAGAGCTCTCCTCCTTTTATACTATACGGGTGGTCTCTCTTGTGATATTTTGCAAAAACGGATTACCAAAATGGCAAGAGTGTAGCCAACCATATGATCTTGACATGCTTTCTTGTTTTCAATATGCAGATTTTGAGGGGGCGGAGCTTTATCGTAGTACTAGCAACGAATCAAAGCGTACTACAAATCGACGCTTGCTTGGAGACGCAGAAAATTGAAAATAGAGGGTTTGAAAGGGGAGTGAGTTGATTTCCGGAGTTTTGGAGAATAACGAATTCGAAAGAGGAAAAAGTTGGAATTAACTTGAGAAAGAAATACCGCAAAACCTGCAATAGAAGGGCACCCCTAACTTTTGAATTTGGGGCAATTCGTCTCGATTCCTGTCAAAGATATAAAACAGCTGTCAACTGATAAACTGTTCATAATAATATCAGAAGTGTTTTGTTAGTTGGCACATTTTCGATATCTTTAATAGGCGCTCCTCGTGAAGGCTGCCTTTTTCTTATGCACCGTTTGTCACCGCTCTGAAAATAAATAAATCTAAATCTAAATAGAAATAGAGATAAATTGGCTCAAAGTTAAAAGTTAGAGGACCCTTCAAATACAGGATGAAAAAAAAACATATGACTTTCAGAAGAAACTGAAAATGGCTTGAAAAAATTAAAATGTCGTTAAAATTACTCGAAATAGCTCGAAATCGGTCAAAATGATCTCTAAAACATCTCTAAAAGACTCAAAAATGACTGAAAACAACCTTCAAATGGTCAAAAATATCTGAAAGTTTCTGGAAATTCATATTTGTCTAAACGATAAGGAGAATCTAAAATTATCGGAGGAGATGTAGATCAATAAAATAGCTTTCCATTTAAAAGAATTGTCTCTAGTTGGATCCTGGACTAACACAATAATGACCGTGTGTTCAATATGGAGAGGCAGAAAGGAAATGAGTCTCCACCTGGTTTTAATTGGAACGCAGTTGAACATCGTTTGCATATTTCTCTCTCTCTCTCTCTCTCTCTCTCTCTCTCTCTCTCTCTCTCTCTCTCTCTCTCTCGTACTTTTACGGCAGCGTTACATTAGTTATTGCAAATTTGATAAGAAAACTTGAAACTCAGGTGCTTAGGGCGTTTAGATTTTCAGAATGAATCCAAACACGACTTGAATACTGTAGTTTTTCGAAACATTCAAAAGTTAAATCTAGTCTCGTTTAGGCTGATAAAGAATCTACAGGGTGCGGCAAAAGTACGTGTGCATAACTTTGAAACAAAAAACCTCATATTGTCGTTGGCCATACAGGTCTCAAACAAATTGCATTTGATATTCAGAATCATTTTGAGTATATCTGCCAAATTTTGAAAAAATATCAGGACCCATTCAAAAGTTTTGACCATTTGAAATTCATAGTGTCAGAATTTCTAGTTCTGTATTAACGGTTTTTTGGGTTTCAGAGTAGGGTGTAAGTAAACTAAAAGGAAACTTTGTTGGAAAAGTGTTTTACTGTAAACTGCGAAAATTGTAGTTTCTAAAAAACGAAACAGTTTTCGTCTATAGTTTTCTTGAACTGAACAGCAATCGTTTTCTCGAAAGTGGTGAAAATTAAATGTTCGCTTCTATATCGCTCTAGGTAAAGGGTTAGCTTGATGAACCAATATATCATTCGAATCCTCATCTAATACTCTATTTTACAACACAGTTTTTACAACATTAGCTGAGCCCTAAAAGATTTCCAACGAATAAAACCATATTTCAAGGTAAAGTTGGCACGCAACTTCTTTTAATTTTATTCCAGCATGCGCTTAGATCAAAAAGAGACAAGTAGGAGTGCTCAAACTATGTCATGACAATGAAAATAAATTGTAGTTTTCGAAAAACATGCTACGTTTTCCACTCCAATCAGTACCTACTATTCAGATATGGTTTTCCGCTGACCGTTCAAAATTCCGAAAAACTTATTTTTTTATTTTGGGAATGAGACAGATAGGCAAAACTATATATCATTCTGACCAGCTCTTTTTACCTTATCGTAATATATAACTTTCCTAATTCTAGGAAAATTCCCCTCGAATTCCTGTCGATTTGAAAAGTTTTTTGTCGAAACAACCGGTTTTTTAAACTACCTATGTAAACTTGAAAGGCATCTATTTCATTGATCACCAAATCATACAGTCTCATGTTTCATGCACGTTATGAACAGGATTCATAGTTTCTAGAAATTGATATTTCAAAGTCCCATCAATACCAGTAAGGCAGACAGAAAAGAGTAAACTTGAAAAAAGCTTCGTGCCTCAAGCATTATGTGATCAACCACTCTTCCGATCCTAGCGAAAAAACCATACTTGCAACGGGCTGGGCCGGGCCGGGCCAGGCCGGGCCGGGCCGGGCCGGGCCGGACCTTCAACGATTTTTGCAAGTATGGAAAAAACTAAGAGAGATAATTTCACAAACCAAAGTTATTGTTAAATTTCAGCGTTGAAATATTCTACCTGCAAAGTTTCACATTTTTCCGATTACTTAGAAGAAAGTTACAACGACTTGTTTATGCACACGTACTTTTGCCGCACCCTGTAGTCTCGTTTAGGCTAATTCTGCAGCTCAATCCAATTCGAATTGAAACCACTGAGCCATTGTGGGATTATTCAGAAAACATCCATAGACACTACCAACCCTAAACACTCTTTAGACTCTATCAACCCTTAAAATTGCCATTATCAGAAATCCATGGCTTTTCTAATTTGACAGCCTCAAACATTCTGAACCGAATATTTTTCGCATTTTTGAACACTTTTAATTGTAGATGTGCATTTTCACAACCCCATAAAACATTTCGAACACCCGAACCCTTCTTTTTTGACTATCTGAACATGCTCGAGAATAATAATATCCAGGCAACCATAGTTTCCAGTTTTTGCAGGAAGAATCTCCTCCCCCTCTGAATCACACGGGAGTGTATACACCACCTGCATGCACTCTTATATGCCTAATCTCAAAATTGTGTATATACCACGAGAGTGAGAGAGACCACACACATCGTATAAAAGGGCAAAGCGCCCGGTGTTTTGACTCATTTTTTTTCTTTTTTTTTTTGATTGTCCTCCTTTTGGTAATATTTTATTCTGTTGCATACTTCTTCTATGGCTCCTGAATCGTTGATTTCTAACTTAAACAGTACTGCTAGAACCTGTGGGAAAGAGAGAGAGAGAGAGAGAGAGAGAGAGAGAGAGAGAGAAAACCTACCAACGATACATCCTATTACCCTATATGTGTATTTGAGCTCAATTATCTCTGCTCCTATAATAGATATCAAAAATCTGTCAACTGTTTAATTATTTCTCATAATTTCAGCAACATTTTATCAATTTTCAAATGTTTAGTGTCTTTTCTCGAAATCGAGATATTTGAGCTCAAAGTGTACATATACTGTGGGCACCTGTAGGATTTTTTATGAAGTACGGTATGCATTCTGGCGTCACGGTGCATAATTATCGTTGAGATTCCAAACACTAAGGTTCTGAAGTTTCATAACTTAGAAATCCAAGAATCTAGAAAATTTCTAACTTTGTAATCTTGAACGTTCTTGAATTCCAATGTTCCAGTCAGTTGCATGATTTGATTTGGATTCTTCTAAATTCAATTTTTCTATAATTTTAGTTAGAAGAGGGTTTCCAAAGTTTGGGAATCAAGACACAAATTTCAGATAGACTTGAAACTTTTGGAAAAGCACCTGTCTTTGAAAACCCTTTCTTTTTAGCAGAGTTTCTAAAAGGAGCAAAGTCTGGAGAAGACTAGAAGTCAAGGTTCTGAAATCTTGGATTCTACATTGCCAAGGATTCCGAAATATTGGATTCTAGAATACCAAGATTCTAGAATTCCAGGACTCAAGAATTTCAAGATTCTAGGATTCCAAGAGGCTCAGATTCTGAACCAGAACGACTCTCAAAGAAGAATTCCGAAGCTTTCAAGGAAGGACTCTGAAAAAGATCTTTAAGACAACAAGAACACAGTATTTTTCAACAAAAAAGATTTATTGAGAAAAAAGGAGAGATCAGAGAAGTCCAGGGGGTCCAAGTATCCAGAATCGTAGAAGCCATTGGAGCAATAAGGCGTGAACCTTATTGCTCAGGACAGCAGATTCTCTTGAAGTCGGCGGCCTCACACTTGTTGTGGCAGCAGGCGTTGGAGAGGTCCTCAGTGGACTCTGGAAAGCGAATTTTAGTTATTGCTCATACTTTTCCTGATTTATAGTTTTCCTAATTCAACTCACCAACGGTGCATCCGGCTCCACAGTACTGTTGGACGTACATGTTGAGCTGCATGCCGCAAAGGCGGCGGGCAGCTCTTGGGCTTCTGGACTTGGCGGCGGTGGAGTCGGTGACGTCGGAGGCATCCTCGACGAAGGTGGATCGGGATCCCAGGAGACTTCCCAAGTCGAAGTTGATGGTGAGATGGGTTGAGTGATCATCCTTTGGATGATGATGGGAGGCAGAGATGGTGGTGGCAGCCAAGGTGATGAGGCAGAGGATCTTGAGGTAGGAGGCCATTTTTGGTCCGGAGGTCGGCGAAGAGCTATACGTCGAGCGTACAGACAGAGAGGCAGATATTTTGCACCACTGTGAAAAATGGCTTTTATAGTACCATCTACGCTCCGCCCAAATTTGTCTGAAACTTGGCTGAAACCCCGCCCCAATTATAGTCTCCGCCCAGGGCTTTAATTCCCCAGAATCCTTGATCTCTATCCTTGGCTGAAAATCATTAAGGCTGAAAATGGGGCGTGGCTTCTTGTCTGAAAGATTTGAGCTCTTGGACTTGAGTCTGTGTGGGAAGATAGAGAAGAGAAAGGAGCAGGTGCGAAAAATGCAAAAAAAAAACGGAAACATCGGAAATTCCAGGAGAATTTTCAGCCAAATTTTCAGCCAAACCTAGAGAGGAGGAAGATCGAACAACGCTAAGGGGAACCTAGAGAAAAACTGGACTAATCGAACTGATTGCAATTGATGTTTTCAAGTTCTCCATAAAACTTCCGTCATTTTGAGCCCCATATTGCCTAGGTTTGGAGAATTTCGATTTTCGACCAACCGCCTGTGGTCGAAACGGTCGAAAATCAAAATTGACCAAATATAGGCATAATGGGTATCAAAACATCAGAAATTTGATGAAAACTTCAAATATAATCATTTCCACTACTGCCAGCCCAATTTTGGCCAGTATTCGACATTTATGATTTTATGTGCAAAAAATTTAAAATTAAAAAAATATAAAAATTTCTCCATAATTGATCGAACTGCCTGAAATTGATATTTTTGGGTGTTCCCCAAGTAGTTTCCGTTATTTTGACCTCCATATTGCCTGGGTTTGGTCAATTTTGGTTTTCGACCATTTCGACCACCGGCGGCCGGAATGGTCGAAAATCAGAACGGACCGGACCCAGGCAATATGGGGCTCAAAATGTCAGAAATTCAGGGTCAATTTCGAAAACATCAATTTCGGACGTCTAAAAAAATACCGAAATTTTTTCGAATGTTGAGCTAAAAACGATGTGAGAGTTCAAAGTTTTGGAAATCGAAATTTTGAATGCTTAAATTTTTTGAAGTTTTTCTTGAAAATTTTAACAATCTAACTATTTATTCTTTTTGAGCTTATTATAAGCTTCAAAATGATATCAAACACCACAACTTTCCATTGATTTCGAGAATTTCGGGTTACTGTAGCTAGGTAGGACCCAAAAATTCGTTTTCAGATAACCATGTTGTGTTTATACTCATTTTAAAGCTCTCGGCAAGGCAAAGATGATTCTGAAACAACAATTACAAATTTTCGATTTCCAAAACTTTTTGAAATTTTGTGAAAATTCCGAAAATCTAATTCTTATGTCAGAATTCAACTCATTTTTCGTTGATTTTGAAACTTTTGTATTACTGTAGCCTCCTTTTTTGTTCAGTATCAAAGTCCTATTTCCCCTTTTAAAACTTTGTACTGTCCCCTGCAACAACAAAAACACCCCAAAAACCATTCATTCCTCTTTCAGACATTCAAATTTCAGTTCAACTAGTCTCTCTGTTTGGGTGGAAGAGTATTGAGAAAGTCCTGAGTAGTTTTGGCTGGAAACTCCTTCAACATCATCTCAGACACCTTCTCGCCCAGTTCCTTGATCGGAGCAACGAGTCCTGGCAGATGTTTGGCCAACGGAAGCTCTCTGACCATTTGGTCCATCTCTTGGTTGACACGTTGAACAGCCGTGGCTACCTGGAATGAGATTTTTTGACTTTTCCATAAAATTTCTGACCTTTTGAGCCCCATATTGCCTGAATTTGGTCACTTTGGATTTTCGACCATCATTCGCGGTCGATATGGTCGAAAACAAAAATCGACCAATCCTAGACAATATGGGTATCAAAACAACAGAAATTTATATGAATAAATCAAAAACTTTGATTTCAGACACATTTCGAGATTTTTGAAAGATTTTTGAAAATTTTTGAATTTTGAATTTTTGGCACCAAAAATCATACGTCGCTAATTTTTGCTAGAATTGGGTTCAAAGTAGTGGAAATTATAATTTCTGAGTTTGTTATCAAGTTTCTGGTATTTTGATACCCATATTGCCTATATTTGGTCAATTTTGATTTTCGACTATTTTCGACCAATGGCGGTCAAAATGGTCGAAAATCAAAATTGACCAAATATAGACATTATAAAGCTCAAAATGACGGAAATGTTTATAGAGAATTCTGTAAACACTGATTACAATCAGTTTAACCAATTTTTGAGAACATTTTTAACAATTTTGAATTTTGAATTTTTGACACCAAAAATCAAAATAGACTAATTCTGACCAAAAGTGGGTTTAAAGTAGTGGAAATCCTTATTTCTGAAGTTTCTATCAAATTTCTGACATTTTGAGGCCCATACTGTCTAGGTGTGGTCGATTTTGAATTTCGACCATTTCGACCACCAGCGGTCGAGATGGTCGAAAATCAAAATTCACCGAAACTAGGCAGTATGGGTATCAAAATGTTGGAAATTTCATTGAAAAGTCTATTACCTCTGTCTCACAAGGACGATAAGGTTCTTCAATGTGGTTGGCCAGTTTTTCCGTGGACAAGTTGGTCCGGGAGACGACGACTCCAGGGTTGACAGGTCCGAACAACTCCTGGGTGACACGAATCTAAAGAATCCAGGTATACATATTTTTGTGAGTCGTTTATCTATGAAATTTCTGTCGATACCCATATTGCCTAGGTTTAGTCAATTTTGATATTAGACCGGCCGGCCGCCGGCGATCGAAGCGGTCGAAAACAAAAATTGACCAGATACAGGCAATATGGGTATCAAACTATCAGAAATTTCATGGGAAATCCACATACATTCTGTTTGAGATCGTCCAACTCCTTCTGAGTGTCCTCAACCAATTGAATGAAATCGTCCTGTTTCGCAGCTTGCTTCTCCTCGATTTTCATCTGATTGTTGACATCGACGTACAACGAAAGAACCTCTCGGATATTGCCACGAAACTTGTGGACCTTCCAATCCATTTGTTGGTAATTCCATTTGAGAGTTCGAAGAAGTAGTTTTCGAGCCATTTCCACCTCATCCTCCATCTCCTTTACCTTCTTATCCCACTCCTCCTTCAGAAACGTTCCAGCTTCGTAGAGCAATTTGTGACTGAAAATGAGTTTTGAGTTCTCCATGAAATTCCCGTCATTTTGAGCCCAATATTGTCTAGTTTTGGTCAATTTTAATTTTCGACCGTTTCGACCGCAGGTGGTCGGAATTGACTCAATATAGACCATTGGGGTTCGAAAAGTGAGAAATTGTCATTTCAGAATTTTCCATGAAATTCCCGTTGTTTTAAGCCCCACATTGCTTATGTTTCGCGAATTTTGATTTTCGACCGACCGCCTGTGGTCGTAATGGTCGAAAATCAAAATCGATCAAACCTAGGCAATATGGATATCAAAAAATCACAAATTTCATGATAATTTCAGAAATAAAATTCAGAGATCATATTTCCTCTTATTTTAAAATCAATTTCGGCTAAAATGATTTTTGATGCCAAAAATTCAAAAATCAAAAATTTCAAATAATTCTCCAAAAAATGATCGAAATGCTTGAAATTAATGTTTTCGAGTGTTTTCCATAACATTTCCGCATTTTTGAGCCCCATATTGTCTATATTTGGTCAATTTTGATTTTCGACCGTTTCGACCTCAGGTGGTCGGACTTCAAAATCGATAAATATAGACCATTGGGGTTCGAAAAATGAGAAATTGTCATTTCAGAATTTCCCATAAAATTTGCGTCATTTTGATACCCATATGTCCTAGTTTTGATCGATTTTGAGTTCTGACCACCGGCGGCCGAAATGGTCAAAATTCAAAACTGCCCAAACCTAGTCAACATAGGGCCAAAAGTGAGGAATTGTAATTTTCGCGTTCTCCGTGAAATTTTCGTTATTTTCAGCCTCCTATTGTCTATATTTCGATAGTTTTGATTCTTGACCATTTCGACCACCAGCGGTCGAAATGGTCGAAAATCAAAATCGACCAAACCTAGGCAATATGGGTATCAAAATGACGGAAATTTTGCGGAATATTCGAAATAGTAAACCCACCGAGCAAATTCCTTCTGAATCATCGTCGACAACTCATCCATGATCTTCATTTGGATATCCAGAATGTCCTCCATGTCAACCTGAGCAACGAGATCCTCAATCTCATCGTCGACTTCACAATCGACGGTGTCGGTGGTTTCTTCTTTTCCTCCTCCTTCGCTCATTTCGTGATTTATTCTATGAGCTGGTTGGCTGGCAGAGTATGCTGATATTGATTGATTTGGCTTGATCTTCCGGCTTATATGGGGTTTTGGGGGGAGAAAAAATTAGGGTTTGGGGTTTTTAGGGTGGCGCCACGTTGTTTTCATGAAGCTTTCTACCCGAGAAAAGTTCACGTTGTTGAAATCAAAATTACCGTACTTTTGTAGTTTTTCTAGGCCTTTCAAATATGTAGATTCTAGAATCCAGTTTTAGCTTTTCAGAGTCAGAAAATCGACCATTTCGACCACAGGCGTTCAAAATGGTCGAAAATCATAATTGACCAAGTGTTGGAGCGAGTGGCTACCTGGAATATTTGAATTTTATGAATTATCCAAAAAAATTCAGTTTTTTTTCAACTTCACGATACCTATATTTGATCAATTTTGACTTTCGATCATTTCGACCGTCGGTGGTCGAAACGGTCGAAAATCAAATATGACCAAATATAGCTAATATGGGGCTCAAAATGACGGAAATTTAATGGAGAACTCAAAAATAATAGTTTCAGGCCGTTTGATCAGATTTTTGAAAAATTTAGCAAAATTTAGAAATTTGAATTTTTGGCACCAAAAACCATAAATGGCTTATTTCGGCCAAAATTGGGACAAAAGTATTGGAAATCATCATTTTCTAAGTTTTCATAAAGTTTCTGATGTTTTGATATCCATATTGCCTAACAATAAGTTTAGTCAATTTTGAATGTCGACCACCGGCGGTCGAAATGGTCGAAACGGTCGAAAATCAAAATTGACTAAATATGGGCAATATGGGGCTCAAAATAACGGAAATTTTATGGAGAACTCAAAAAATTATGTTCAGTGAGTTCGATCACTTTTGACGAACTTTCCAAAATGGTTTCCTGGAATTTTCGAATATTTTAACCTGATTTTTGATTCTGTAGCATTTTTGCCAGTTTCATTTCTAGCAACTTCTAGAAAATGGGTTTTTAGGATTTTCGAGAATCCGAATTTTCTGATTTTCAAAAATTTCGAAAGTTGAATTTTCAGCATTCTCAACAACCTAGAATTTAAATTTCCCGTTTTCGATTTCTGTGAATTTCCTTTATAATTTTATCAGTATTTTTTTCATAACTATTATGATGGTTTTTGATCTCAACTCTCGAGAACTTCAGTCGACTATCCTGAAAAAAAATCCTGACACAAAAATCCTAAAATCTCATTTCCAATTAATTTCCATGATCCGATTTCCAGTCTATGTACGTACGCACTTCAATAATCCATAAATATGTATTCCTCCTGGCACGCCTAAGTAGATTTCAGACTCATAAGATTTTTTCGTAGTTTCTAGACTTCAGAAATCTCCTTTTTCAGGTGCTCAGGAGAGATCATACGCTTGCACTTTTAAAGTGAAATGTTCAAGAACCATTTGAGAATTCAGGGGCTTTTTTGACGGTGTGGATGAAGTTCCAGGGTCCATAAATCTTGATTAGGGGGTTAATTACCCCTAATTAAGCTGAGAAAAACCCTGAAAAAAATCTGAAAAAAAATGTCTAGGATCTTAAAATATGGACGAAGTTCTTGAACCTTTCCCAGTGTTCTGTTCCTGGTTTCCTCAATTTCGAAAAATCGAATTTCCAACTCTTCCATACGTAAAATCGACATATCACTTCTCTGAAAATTCCAAATGCAACACATCTACACAGCTTAACACCTGTCTAATCTTTTTGTTTATCGTGTTATAGTTAGACTTCTGATAAAAAGCCAAAGGTTTCAGACGGATCAGATTAACCAGGCTTCGACCAATGGAACTGACATTCAGAACCTTTTAGGCGCTGATTGGGATTAGTCCAATCCAAAAGTCTTTGATTCTAGGAAAAATGAAACAAAAGAGATTAGAGGAAGGGTTTCAGAAGATCATGCTGAAAATTATAGAATGTTTAGGAGGCTGTCGGGAACAGGGCCACGGATTTTGGTTAGGGTACTTCTGGGATGGATAGGATTTGATAGTCTAGCGGTCCTAAAAGACAGCACAGACGGTTTGGTCCACAGTAACCTACCCACGATCCTGGTCACGGTCGGCCGCGGCCTTATTTTTGACAAGTTTCCGATCATTTTGAGAACATTGAAGGATGTAAAACAGACCTAGATTGGGAACTTTCCATTCACAGAATTTTCTGAAAATTCCTAGTTTTTCAGTTATTTGCCGATTTCTGAAAGACACCCCTTTTGGCCTCTTTTTGTACTGAAAACGGCGAATATCTGAAATTTGGCTCCGAAATTCAAAATTCCCAAAGCTTTCCGAAATCTCAAAATTTTGAATTTTCAGAAATTCCAAATTTTCACTAAAATCTAAAATTTAAGTTTTTGAAAAATCTCATTTTTTTTGAGCCCTATATAGGAAATCGAATTTCCCATCCAAAGTCATTTTTGGGTTACTGTAAGACTACTATATTAAATTTGCAACCTTCTTGTTGGCTTACTGTAGTTGTTCATTGTTGAGTTACTGTAGCTTTTTATGAAGAATCATAAAGAATGTACCATCTTGTTGGATTACTGTAGCTTTAATGGATTACTGTAGCTTTCATGGATTGCTGTAGGTCAACTGTAATAAATGTTCCTCTTTGTTGAATTACTGTAACTTTTATGGATTACTGTAGGTCTATTGTAATGAATGTTCCTCTTTGTTGGGTTACTGTAGCTTTTATAGATTACTGTAAGACTACTGTAGTGGCATGGTAACGGTAGCTATTCTGATTTTATTTGTAGTTCCTTCCGGATTGCTGTAGCTGTTAGAGTAGACTACTGTAAAAAGGGCACAGAGCCGCGTGCCGCACCCTTCAAAGCCAATTATCCCAAGGAAGATAGAAAAATTCTTAACTGATGAAATTTGAATTTTTGAATTTTACGAAATTTTCCAGTTGCTGACTTTGTATCTTTTCCTTAGATCCATCATATTTGCTTTAGTAAGAGCCCACCCAACTTCGACCTTTATTATCTGGGTTCCTTCGAAAGATATTAAAAAATTGTACACTGATAAATTACTTATCATAGTATCACCTATATTTTATCAGTTGACAAATCTTTGATATCTTTTATGGGAACCGAGATAATGAAGCTAAAAGTGCACTTTTTTTGGAATGTTTTTTGATCCGGTATCCATAGCATGCACTTTTTAGCTTTATAGTGTCTGTGACCAAGGGTGGCTAATCCAGTTTTAGATTTTTGCGACTTTCACATATTCACGTACCGTGGTTTATGCCTGAAAATGTATATCCAAAACTAGACACTTTTTTATAAAGTGCATATTTTCCGAAAATACTTCCTTGTCGATTTTTAGCCGGAAGCTGAAACAAGGGATTTTAGGAATGTAGTCCAAATCCGGTCCAGGGGAGCATAACACACTGGGATTTCTGGAAAAAGGGTATTCTAGGAAATTGAAAGATTGGATTTTGGTTGAGCATAATTCCAGAAGGATTAGAATACACTTTGCTCCAAATTCTTTGGAAAACTTATTAAGAAATCTTGTTAGAAGTATAATAGCTCAGGTATTAGGATTACCGTACTCCAGACTTGTTGGATTTTATATTAAGAAATTTGGGAATTGAATTACTGGGATTCTTTTTCATTTTTGAACGTCTAGACTCGAAATTTCAGAATTTTCAAAAAATCAAAACTGACTTTGAAAAGTTATCAGTTGTAGGATGGTAAAGTTTAGAAGTTCCAGACGGATAAAACGATTTTTCAGGAGTTTTAGATTTTGAAGCCTACGCAAGTGAAACTGTAAGGATTCCCGGTTTTGAGGAATGGTTGTTCCAGATGAAGTCCTCAACTTGTCCCATTTCTTGATTGCTTTTTGTCAGTGTTTCTGTAGGATGAAGTTTGGGATAATCTGATTGGAATGAGAAGGATATTGGACCAGACGAATATTGGACGTAAGAGGATCTAAAAGTCTTGAAGATTACGATTTACAGCCTGCGCAAATGGGAAATTAATTAAAAAGAGCTTGTTAGGATTTCCTAGGATTTTGGGTTTTGAGGAATGGATGTTCCGATCCGATGGATGATGTTCTTAACTTGTCCCATTTCTTGATTGCTTTTTGCAGGAGTTATCAGGAATTTAAAATTTACTGGTCTTGGGGACAGGGAATAGAAATAGACACACCGTAAAAGTTGGAATCAAAACATTCAACTGACAAAAATATTCAGAAACAACCAAAATCGTGTGAAAAAGTTCCTGGTCAGTCAGTCAAAAACCTCTAATAGAAGATCCTCCTTTAAAAGAAAGGCCCCTGAGAAGGACATAAAAACTAGGAGATACGGTAGTAGTCACCCAAGGATGAGCATTCCGGAATTTTCAAGTTGCTATGGCCATTTTCGATCAAATTTGACCAATTTAGGGCTAATTTGTAAAAACGAGGGAGGATTACTGTAGTCAGTTCAGAATAAGCGATGAACAAAGGTTATCAGGAGGAAAAATTAACAATGTTTATCAGGAACGGTACTATATATTAGAAGGGCATCGAGAGATTCCTTGAAACAATACAAGGGCCTGCCCTTTTAATAGAGGTTTTATGGTAATCTGCATTTTCAGACATTAATATTGGTTAAAAATTTGTTTCGAGTATGCATTCGATTCTTTGATAGATTTGAAACAATTGAACTTGAAATCGCCATCAAAATAAGACGTCTGAGATTCTGAAGTCAGATTTTTGCACTCTCTAATTTTTCAATCTATTGTTTTTTGAATTGAACAGTTTAGCGAACAACATTTCCAAAATTCTGGAACATATTGTCTGATGCATAATCCTGATTACCAAGTATCAAAATATAGTTCCAAAGTTCTGTATTTTACATATCAGAAACCAAGTTAAAAACTCCAATCATCAGATTGAAACCACCATCCCAAAAACCTCAAAATCCTTTGAAATCCTGACAGAAAAATTTGCTCCTCTGTTTTTCAATGTTCCATTTGCGTAGGTTTCAAAATCCAAAACCCCAAACTACCGTAAAACCTGTATTAGAAGGACCGGCCCTTCTATTGCAGGGGCCCTTCTATTTTTCCGGCCAGTTTTGGCTGAAATTTCGCATCG
This sequence comes from Caenorhabditis nigoni, assembly GCA_027920645.1. Classification (NCBI taxonomy): domain Eukaryota; kingdom Metazoa; phylum Nematoda; class Chromadorea; order Rhabditida; family Rhabditidae; genus Caenorhabditis; species Caenorhabditis nigoni. The sequence continues at coordinate 19,238,814 of CP115865.1, read as the reverse complement.
AAGCATTCGACGAAGTTTCGTTCAAAATTCATGAAAATCTTGCAATTTTACTGATATTTAGCAAGATTTTTATCAGAAAATAGAGCTTTAACAAATTTCGATTGAATTGTGGTGTTCCGGGAATATTTTCCACTGAAAAAGTACGGAAAATTTCTGATTTCAAAACAGATTTTGGAGGGGGTCCTTTTTCACAGAGGGCCCTTCTATTACAGGGGCCCTTCTATTTTTCCAAGACCCTTTCGGAGGGCCCTTCTATTAGAGGGGCCCTTCTAATAAAGGGGCCCTCCTAATACATGGCTTACGGTACTGTAAAATCATCTGATCAGTCTGAAACTTCTTCTAAACTCCATGATCCCACGACTGATCACTTTTCAAAGTCACTTTTGGTCTTTTGGAAATTCTGAATCCTCAAGTCTAGAAGTTCAGAAATCCACTGATATCATTGACTTTTAATCCCAGTCTCTCACCTGGAAACATCATAGGAAAAAAATAAGAAAAATTGGATTAGGCAGTCTTTAGACCTACCTACAAAATATGCTCAGAGGTTTATAGATAACAAGGAATAGGGTTTTTTAGTTAGGCTATTTTTTCTATGGGTATTTATAGGTAGGACTATATGGAAATTGTACAGAATAGGAATTTACAGAATATAGCTGGAAAAAATTAAAAAAATTGCTCCAACAAATAGGAAAGTCCAGAAAATATAGATCTTAAAATTTCAGGAAGCGATTGAACCCTCAAAAAAAAAATCCAGAATCCAGGACTTCCCCCAGAAACCTTGTCCTTTTATACCCCCTTTCCAGACAGTGTAAATGTATTTTGGATTATTTAAAAGTGCAGAGCAGCTGTGTCTAGACATCATGATCAATTGATCACAGATTTCTGCACTTTGAGAGATTGCACTTTTGGGAGGAGGGGCTTCTGAATTCCTGGAAAAATCATCTGAAAATCGGATTTGGAAAATTTCTATTTTCCTATTTTCTCTTTATTTTTGGAGAAATCTAGATGCTCATCTTCATGGGAATCTTCTTCATTTTGTCATTTCACCCTTCTAAAAGTGCACCTCCGATTTTTTGTGGTGTCTGAAATTCCAGCTTTTTGCAAAAACGACATCAAAATTCAATTTAGACATCACCTGTCTAATTTCATAATCTCCAAGTCTATACATATTTCTTGTAGCCTCTGAAACACAAAGTCTACGGCGGGGGCACTAAATCCGGGGAGACTTGGGATTAGTGAACTTTTGGACTGAAACCAAAAGTTTCGAAAGATGAAAGGGTGACTTTGAAAGGTGATCAGTCGTGGAATCATAGAGTTTAGAAGTTGTTTCAGACTGATCAAATGATTTTAGAGGAGTTTCGGCTTGTGAAACCTATCAAGATGAAAAAAAAGACTATTAAAGTTTTCAGGAATTCTAAGAATTTCGGGAATTCTAGAAATTTCGGTCCTCCGGATCTCATGGATGAAAATTTCGGGACTACAGTAGTACCACAGAATCTTCGGAAACGGAACACCCTTATGTCTTTCTTGGTCTCGAATCGCTATTTTATTAGGCTGCTCTTGTGGCATTTTTAAATTGGAATCACTCTGAAAGTCAGGTTTTTAGAGTACTGTATTTTAGAATTTTCAGGTTTAGACATTTCCAGATTCTCCCAACAGTCCATATCTGAACACTGATCGCTTAAGAGTCCACCTCGGATTATTCTATTACCGGACTTTGGTTTTTGTGGTTCCCGTAGTCTATACATCGTCTATGTGGCGTCTGGGGGAAACATCAACTTCAAAAATCACCTGTTCACAGATTCCCAGAAATCCTCGGGTAAGTGTCAAAGTCCACATTGGTTTCAGACAGAGCACAACGATCAGAGATTTAGAAAATCGGGACCCCTTCTTCGAAGCGATTATTGGTGACCGCCATATACGCACACTTCCAGCTCAATTATCTCGCTTCTTTCATAAGATATAGGAAAGGGGGAATTTCAAAATTTTTTAAATCGTCGATTGTTTTTCGAAAATTCAGAAAAGTCTGTGACAATTATACAGATCCCATTACTTAAAGTATGAAAAGTGTACACTATGTCGAATTTTGATGAAAAAAAGCAGAGGTGTTCGAATCTCAATGATTTTCCAGTCATTATGATTTTTTACTCATTTCTCATTCATTTATTCATGTTCACGTGAAAATATTTATTTATGTCATCAAATATAAAAAATACAAGATATTCAAAAAACACAGAAAGGAAGAGACTTCTTTTCTGTGTAGAAAAGAATAGACACGTAAAAAGACAGAAAAGAAGCAACTTCATTTCTGTGCTTTTTCTGTGTGGGGGAAAATAATTAAAATTATTCCTGATAACTACGTGAACTTTAACTATAGAGAGTTAAAGCTGCTTTGAACGTGGAGTTGAAACAGAAACTCGAGAAGGTGAATTTGAGTGGTGAGCTGAAGTGATGGTGAATTTGAAGATTGGCGACATCCACTGTGAGTACTGGATACGAACCTGTTCAGAATCTCATTCTAGCTGCCCGATTCTTTTAAATTCTGGAGGGCCGAAGTTCGGTTCCGGTGAAGTGCATTCTCAGAATTTATTATTTTGAAAAGTAATCGAGCAGCTGAAATGAGATTCTGAACAGGTTCGTATCCAGTACTCACAGTGGATGTCGCCAATCTTCAAATTCACCATCACTTCAGCTCACCACTCAAATTCACCTTCTCGAGTTTCTGTTTCAACTCCACGTTCAAAGCAGCTTTAACTCTCTATAGTTAAAGTTCACGTAGTTATCAGGAATAATTTTAATTATTTTCCCCCACACAGAAAAAGCACAGAAATGAAGTTGCTTCTTTTCTGTCTTTTTACGTGTCTATTCTTTTCTACACAGAAAAGAAGTCTCTTCCTTTCTGTGTTTTTTGAATATCTTGTATATTTTTATATTTGATGATCTAAATAAATATTTTTCACGTGAACATGAAAAAGGAAAAAATTTCTATCTGTAGACTACTCTATTTTTGACTAAATTTGCAAGGAAAAAACAGATCACAGTGCTTTCATTGCCTCGATTATATTCTCTGGAAAACACCGGAAAAGCTAATTTTTTACGAAAAAAGTCGACGATTTAAAAAATTTTGAAATTCCCCCTTTCCTATATCGAAAATCTGTCAACTGATAAAAAATTTATCATAACATAACCTATATTTTATCAGTTGAGAAAATTTTGATACCTCTCATGGGAATCGAGATAATTGAGCTTTTATTGAAGCGTGGTTTCGGGCCATGACAAAGCTGAAAACATTTTAGGTCTTCCTTTTTTCAGAAAAAAGTAGTTCATCCTTCACGAAAATCTTCCAATCATAAAAATGTACTCTTCTAAAAGTGCACCTCTTTTTCGTAGTCTCTGAAATTCCAGCTGCTCTTTCTGAGACGCTAAGTTTCATCACACACCTCTGCAAAACCAACACACCAACCGAAAAAATCACCTGGCTAATTTCATTTTTCTAATGTTATAAACTTCAAGAGTCTGATAATAATTCGTAGGCGTTGGGCCATAGAGTCTACTGCTTCTCTGATAAGTTTCAGCACACAATTTTGCAAAAACGACATCGAAATCCAATAAAATTCACCTGTCTAATTTCATAAATTCCAAGTCTATGCATATTTTTTGTAGACTCTGAAATACAAAGTCTACGGCGGAGGGACTGGGATTAGTGAACTTTTGGACTGAAACCAAACGTTTCGAAAGATGAAAGGGTGACTTTGAAAAGTGATCAGTCGTGGGATCATAGAGTTTAGAAGACGTTTCAGACTGATCATACGATTCTAGAGGGGTTTTGGTGTCTGAAAATGACTAGAAGAACTAGGATACCAGGATTAATTCTAGATTTTTGAAAATTTTGGAGTTTTGGATTTGGGGATCTACGCAAACGGTAAAAAAAGAACATCTGTCAGGATTCCCAAGGATTCTAGGTTTTAAGGAATGGATGTTCCAATCGGATGGATGAAGTTCTCAACTTGTCCCATTTCTTGATTGCTTTTTGGAAGTGTTTCTGTAGGATTACGTTTAGGATAATCGGATTGGGTTGTGAAGGATATTGGACCAGACGAATATTGGACTAAGAGGATCCAATAGTCTTAGGGATTTGTATTTCACAGCCTGCGCAATTGGTCTACCAGGAAAATGCAAAAATGGGATTAAAGAAGGACCAAACAAGAATGTCTACCGTAATCCTTGTAGCTCCCACACTATCAGCTTTGAGTAATTTATCTTGGTTCCTGTGAAAGATATTCAAAATTTGTCAACTGATAACATATTGGTGATTGTATGATAAGAAAATTATCAGTTGGCATAATTCAAATAGCTGTTACAGGAAATGAGATATATGGGTTCAAAGTCTTTTACTCTGTTAGCCTACGACTCTACTTCTTTAGAATTTCTGCTCCCCCTAACTAAAGTTTGACACCAAACTTCTGGAAATCCCGTTCACCGATCTGCTTTTAGCTTGCTTTTTCCAAAAATCTGATGTTTCAACATCTGAAAATAAGTTTTGTTTCAGATCTATGCTGCTGAAATCTAAAATTCCAAGTAGAAAAAAAATCTAGCAACATACATCAGCACTATTCTTATCCAGAATAGAATTTTTCCAGATGTTTCAGGTTTCAACCCACACAATAAAAAACTTATAGATATTCTGGAGATTCACCTGTCTAGGGTTTTTAAAAATATTTTTTCAGACTCTAAGGGCAAGCATCATCATATTTGGAAATTCCAACGAAAATCAAAAACTAAGTTTCACCTGGATTCGGGAATTTGAACAAAAATCGAAAAAAAATTCTGCAAGAAAGTTTCTTGAGAGATATTCAAAAAATTGGTCATTTAGGAAAATGTTCATTTTTTAACATTGAATATCTTTTTACTGATAAAAGATAACCCAAGATAACAAAATAATTATTTCACGACACATCACTGTCTTGACAGATCACTCCTACCAATGAACACTTTTTTGCTCTTATCAACTGCTTTTATGGGATTAGCGGAATTAGGGCAGTATGGAAATGTTTTGTTGGTTTGTCTACAGATTCAACTAATCCAGTTTTACTGATAAACAGTTTTGAAATCATCTGAAAAATAGAAATAAATAAATATATACACACAGGGGAAGTGGTTTTACAGCAAATTTCAGAAAAAAATCCAGGAGTCAAAAAAATTGATGAGGATTTCCAAAATTTTGAACTTTGAAGTCTACAAAATTTTTAATCCATCTGAAACTCTGAAAAAAACTTCTAGACGGGATACCGTAAACACTCTAATAGAAAGCCACCTAAACATTCAACTTTGAGATCATTTATCCCATTTTCTGAGAAAGATATGTAAAAGTGCTTAACTAAGAAAATATTTATCATAGTATCAGCAACATTTTATCAGTTAAAAGTTTTTTGATATCTTTTACAGAAAATGAGATACATAGTCTCAAAGCAGACGGTTTGGGTGTCGTTCTATTAGAGTGTTTACGGTAATTTCTCATTATATAAACTCTCAGGTGTTCACAATTTTTTTCCTCAGAAATTTTATTTATCTGTCCCTATGAGTTTTCATACTTTAGAGATTTTCTTGTTTTCGCCATTTTTCTATTTTTCTTCTTTTGCAAGTCAAAATCCTTATCATGTGAAAAATTATCACCTAATTATGAAGCTTAAGAATTTTTCTTCAGAAAAATAAAAATTGTTTACTTGCCCTAGCCATGTCGACTGGACCTGATGATTTTTGAATGATCATTTGAGTATGACATCAAACTACAAATTTAGAAAAAATTGGGACTAGATTTTTCAGAATCTAAGGCTTGGAAAATATTTGGTATCCCAAAAAACCTCCTATACATAGAAAAGCTCTTTAAGAGTCGAAAAATCTCAAAATAGAGGCTAGAATTTGTCAAAACGTTCCGTGTTTCCAGTAGAAAGTTCACTATTTAGAAGATTTTCAGAAAAACTAACGCTTTTTGGGCGTTTCAGACTGTTCAGGAACCCTACTGGCTTCATACCACCAGTTTTCGGAATCACTATCCATCTGTAGTTTGATTTTCTGAAACCTTCCATGTTGTCAACAATCCATAAACTTGTTTTCAGAGTTGATATCGTGAGATAATTGCTGGAAGAAAGACTCTTGAGACAGTCACGTAGCCTTCAGGCTGACTTTAGAGCCAAATCACTCTATTGGCACTGATGTTACATGTCTTCAGCTTCCGGGTTTTTTGAAGAAGCATTCTTGGAATCAGACCCTTCCCAAAGAACTCATGTCACTTTTATTCATCGTCAACTCAATTAATGTTGAATATGTCAAACTGATTCATCTTACTAAATCGAGAGTTATGTCTGGAAATTTTGAAGACGGATGTAAAATTTGAAGATCAAAGAGTTAAATGGACATATGATTTCTTTGGAAAACACTGATAATAATTAAATTGAAACCTTGCATTTCAAAATTGCTCTGTGCTAGTCAAGTATGGGCTTATTGAGGAGCTCATAATCAGAATGTTTTAGAAATCGTGTGTTCCAGAAATTCCAGTCATTTTCCAACCAGTCAGAATCATTTCTAGAGAATTATGGTGCATCGACTAGTTGAATTTAGACTTTGAAAAAAAGTCTGAAAATCAAATTTTTACAAAGTTCCAGGTACTTTAAAGGAATGTAGAACAATTTAATGCTAATACTTCTTGTGTCATTGAGCATTTTCCTATTTTTCTAGCTCAGTTTCAGTCACTGTCATTTCAATGATCCCAAATTGAAGAATTCCAGAAATGCGTAGGCCCCAAAAATTGTGCTCCCAGGAGTCTCTCACATTGACGTCTTTCAACATATTTTCCAAGCAATTATCCCACGATATCAATCTCAAAAATAAACTTTTGGATTGTTGACGACATGGAAGTTTCCAGAAAATCAAACTACGAAGAGATGAGGTATCTGAAAAGGGTACTTCTTCTGGATTCCCTAGCCATTGGGACTACAGTAACTGATTTTGAGCTAGCTAAAACGAAATTTCTCAATGACACAAGAAGAATACGCTTCTAGATAGTTCTAAATTCCTTCAAAGTACCTCTATGGCTGGAAAATTTGATTTTCAGACTTTTCGACATTTTAGCTTCAAAATAATCCTGAGTGCACCAATTCTGCGTTATTTTTCAGTTTCGGTCGATGCACCATGTGAGGTGAAATTCTCTAAAAATGGTTCTAACTGGTTGGAAAATGACTGTAATCTTTAGAAAACACAATATCTCAAATTTTCAGTATTCGAGCTAAAAAATAAGCCCAAACTGGACTAGTCCAGGACGTGTTATCTATTACCAGCGGTTTCAAAATTTACATTCGTCTTCAGAATTCCCAGACATAATTCTTATAGTACAGCTATTTCGATTTTGTTTCTTTGCTCTTTTATTTTCAAAATTTGCTAATTGCAACCTTGCCACTTTCACTTTTCGTCATTTAAATCATTGTTTGTTAGGTATGCCAAACTGAATCATGTCTTCAAAATAAGAATTTTGTGCGATCTCAAACTCTTCTTAATTTTCTGTGGTTTGTGTCAATTGATGACTGGGAATAGTCTGGAAATTCTAAAAATGGAGAAAAATGTGGTGTTGCAAGAACAGAAAATCCAGAAGACGTTATGGAACCTTCCGAGGCCATTCTGAAGCTTCTGCAGATCAGGATCAGCTTATCAGAGCCGAGATGCCAAATGGAACCTCCTGGAGGCATTTTAGAAGCTTTTTGAGATCAGGATGAATTCACCAGTGCCGGAAAACCGACGGAGCGGAGCTCATCTAAGGAAGGATATGTGATTTAGCAAGACCTGGAAGTTCAGAAGACGTCAGAAGGTATTCTGGAGACAATTATAGCGATTCTGAAGCCTTTGCAGATCATGATCAGCTTATCAAAGTCGGGACACCAAAGGATCGGAGCTAATCTAACGATGGTTAGCAAGGCCTGGAAGATCAGAAGACGTCATGGAACCGTCCGATGACATTCTGAATCCTTTACAGATCATGATGAGCTCATTAGAGTCAAGATACCAATGGATGTGGTTCCTCAGCTATCCGAAGACGTCATGGAACAGTTCGAAGCCATTCTGAAGCTTTTCCAGTTCCCGATGAGCTCACGAGAACCCATATACCGAAAGATGGATTTATGGTTGCTGCTTATTTCAGCAGAGAGGACACAACGAAGACTTCTAGACTCTATTTTATGGAAACTCTTCTTTAGTTAACAATTGATTTATTGGACATAGACAACGGAAGACCTTGAAGATCGGGATAAATAAAGCTGAACGAAAAATTGAATGAGATCAGAAAACGGCGAAGAGAAGACGGGAAGTTGGGAACTGGAAGTCACGGACGAGCATTGGGGTACCATCAGAGGAGAAGACATCGAAGGGCACTTGATCATGGACAGCATGCCTCCTTGATGTTGGCCAATGTGCACTTTTTGGAGCAGCAGAGAGTTGCGATGTCGATTTCTCCTCCTGAAAAAAGGTACTTACTAAATTACTAAGCTACTAAGCTCTTAAGCTACTAAGCTACTAAGCTACTAAGCTACTAAGCTACTACTTACCAGCCTGACACGGCTCCCCACAAAAATCAAGGACCTTGCGATTGAGTGTAGCTCCACAGAGGCGGAATCCACGTGGCAGCCGGCTCTTAGCAATACGATGCTCCTGCTGTTGTGGGCTCTCCATGAGCTGGAGGGCGTTGGCAACCTGAAGTTGGGCCTCCAGGAAGCCGAGCCCGTACGGGGTGATGTCCAAATCCGGGAGGACATTGTTGATGTCGTCCGGCAACTGACGGCGGGAGGAGTCGGACACGACGATGCCAATGATGGCGAAGAGAGAGAAGATGAGTGCAGAGTTCATAGCGAAAGTTAGAAGCGAGTGAGCTGGAATGTTCAAGACTTAGAAAAAAAGGAAATCAGGGAAGCTAAGGTTCAAGGCTATAAAAAAAGCTAGAGACGAGTGAGCTCAAAAGTTCGAAACTTGAAGGAAAAAGCCTCAAGTCGGGGAAGCTGAGGTTGGTATGAAGTAGACATAAACTGATGAATGAAGTCTGAGAGCTCCTATAGACGGGGCGGAGCTTGCTGGAAGGTAGAATGGGCGGAGCCAACACTTGCCCAGCTCCAAACCACGCCCATATCTGGAATTTTCTAATGAGTAATCCTTGAGGGAATCTGAAGGCGTTAAAACTCGTGGCTAGGTTGTTTTGATGAGAATGGTAATCAGGATGTGATATAGATGACGTGGCGGATTCTTAAATATCCGGATATGAGCTGAAGGAGGCAAATATAAAATTGTACAGTAGGAAATCTGTCCTAGTTTGATTTCAGCGGCGGGAACATCATAAAGATCTGGAAATGTGTGTTCTAGCCTACCGGAAAACATGGAAACCATTTTTTTGAGTGAGTTTTAGGATATACTTTTATTCTTGAAGATCGAGGAACTGGAGAAATAGTCATAGGAATCTAGAAAGTTTCAAAAACTGATTTTCTGTTTTCAAACGTTCCCGTAAATCTATTCAACTCATCAAACCATACATTTTCCAAGTAGAAATCTTGTATTTTAAACTTTCAAAAGTTTCTCGTCTAATTTTGGTGATTTTCCAACTCCCAGACTTCTCGAAACCCTTCTGACAATTTTCAAGTTTCCAAAAAATGATTCCACCTCTTCCAATTCCTAAATTTTCTGTAGTTTGATTTTCTGAAAACATCCTTGTCGTCAACAATCCAAAAGTTTATTTTTGAGGTTGATATCGTGGGATAATTGCTTGAAAAATATGTTGAAAGACGTCAAGGTGAGAGACTCTTGGGAGCACAATTTTTGGGGCCTACGCATTTTGAAAATTCTTAAATTTGGATTCATTGGAACAACAGTAACTGATTTTGAGCTAGAACAGAAGAAAAATGCTTGATGACACAAGAAGCATGAGCTTCTGGATAGTTCTACATCACTTAGGAGTACCTCTCTGACTGGAATTTTTAGAAACTTTGATTTTCAGAGTTTCCAAGTTTTGAGCTTCAAACAAGCCTGAATTCGATCAGTCGATGCACCATAAGTTCTCTGAAATGATCCTAACTGGTTGGAAGACGAATGGTATCTTTAGAAAGTTTAATAACTGAAATTTTCACATTTTGAGCTTCATAATAAGCCTAACTTGAATCAGCTAGGGAACGTTATCTATTATTTGTGTTTTTTCATTTAGGAAGTTGTGTTTTGCTCCTGTAACCTTTTGCCTTTTGATATTTTCATCCAAGAAAAGATGAATTAGTTTGAAATATTCAACATAAATCGATGTGACGATGAATAAGAGTGACATGCGTTTTTTAAGAAGGGTCTGATTACAAGAATACTTCTTCAAAAAACCCCGGAAGCTGCTGAAAACATGTAACATCAGTTTCAGTAAAGTTCTTCAAACTCAAATTCGTTAATTTTAGATAATTTACTTTTTGAAGATTCCAGTCAGTATCATTTTTAAAGAATGCCACATGGTGCATCGACTAGTCAACTTTAGGCCTATCTGGAAGCTCAAGATTGGAAAGTTCTGAAAACCAATTTAAAAAAAATTCCAGCCAAATAAGTACTTCAAAGGAATGTAGAACTATTTAGAAGTTCATACTTTTTGTGTCATTGTCATTTGAAGTCTGTTGTTCTAGCTCAAAATCAGTTACTATCGTTTCCATGATCCCGAAATTGAAGAATTTCCAAAATGCATAGGCTCCAAAAATTGTGCTCCCAAGAGTCTCTTACGTCTTTCGACATATTTTTCAAGCAATTATCCCACGATATCAACCTCAAAAATAAACTTTTAGATTGTTAACGACATGGAAAATTCGAGAAAATCAAACTACAGATAGATGGAGAATCTTAAAACTGATGGAATGGGTACTGCGGATACGGTTCCTGGAGAGTCTAAAGCTCTGGAAAAAGATCATATGGTTCAAATTTCATTAAAAAAAACAAGTCTTCAAAACTTGAAAAAAATCAATTTCCTATTTTCAGATTACCTCCGAATGAACAGTAAATAAAGGAATAGGTTTTTGACATGTCCTTTTGAATATATATGTCTGAAATCCATTTTCAGAATTCTAAAGTTCATTTTTCGGATTTTCGAGATCCATTTTTTTCAATTCTGAAATCCTGTTTTAAAATTCTAAAATCGCGTTCTTTTAAATTCTAAAATAAGTTTTTACATTTCTGACCCCTAGGTTATCATTTTTCCCAGTTTGTCTCAAAAGAGATACCACTTCTCTCTCCCGAAAAAAGATTTCTATCTTCATCTTCTTATCTTTATCTGATCAAAATTTCCTTTGGCAATTTTGTTTGTAGACGTGCCGAAAGAAAATAATTTCGAACCTCGATCTCTGAAGTCTGTTCCAAACATGAGAGTAATGGAGAGGTCATAAAACCAAAATATTTCTGAAAATGTCTGAAAATCCGAGTTCCAAAGGTTCAGAGACAAGTGACGAATGCATGACTTCAATCCATGTATTCCTGACTTCAGATTCCACGACGTGAGACAAAATGATTCTGAAAATGTCTGAAAATCTGAGTTCAAAGGTTCAAGTTCCTTGACGAATCCATGAATTCGGAATCCATGACGTGAGAATCTTAAAATTCTAAAAAAGTGGGAAAAATGGCATCATTGGCAACTCCTGGGGGATATTCTGATTTGATTTCATATGATGATTCTGGAGAAAACGAAGAAAATAAACGTGACGTCTTCTGAAAAACAGGATCTGAAAGTTGAACTTTTGGCAAATTTTCAATCCTTCCGGAAATGTTTTTTTTTCTGAATATTTGTTCCGAAAATACCAATTCGGAAGACCTTGAACACACAACACGGGCATAATTGAACACAAAAAACTTCAGAAACTTTTTTCAAGTACCTACACAGGGTACTTCAGACAGTTTCGACGAACACAAACTTTCAAGAACTAATTTTCCAAAAAACTTGCCAAATATACATACATCAGTTCCAACAAGACTACAAACATCCTTTGAGAAGTATCGGAAGGATCCTTGAGGCTTCAATTTTTAAAAATTTCAGAACCCTTGCTAAGAATCTGAAAATTCTGAAAAATATAGAGAATCTTTGCAGTATCAGAACCCTCGCTGAAAATCAGAAAATTCTGGAAAATATAAAGACACCATTTACTGTGGTGGAACTATGAAACGCCTTCAGAAGACTTCAAAATCGAAATTTCGAAAAACGAGAAGTTCGGGCATAACCTACGACTCAACTCTGATTTATCTGTCAAATTTCAGCTTAATTGGTTAATTTTGAGTGGGTCTAAGGGCCCGCGACATACATACCAACATACGGAATCTGGTGAATGTTATCAATTTGATTTGAAAAAATTACTGTAATTCTGGAATTTCTGGGTATTAAGACTGTTTAGCTCGGACATCTGGACAAACAAAATCATGGCAGATAGATCAACAATTCTAAGACTTGCTGGGACATCTGGACAAACATATTGAAGGATTCGGACAAACAGAAATCTTTAAAATCCCAAATTTCCACCTCCAACCCTTTTTCGATTTTTTCGTTCTTTTCTTATTCCGTTCTCCCCAAGTTCATCAGTCACGCACCATCCTTGAACTCCCCTTCTCCTTATCTTTTGATCAAGAAAAAGGGGCGGAGCCTAAGAAGAACCCCATAAAAGCGAACGCCAGGTCCATTTGAGTCGACTGATTATCGAAATGTCAAAGTTGTTGTACGCTTTTCTATTCACCGTCATTTTCCTGGTTTTGATGGTCCAGGGATCCATGAAGTCAGATGGAGGTGATAGTGAGGAGCCAACCAAAGAGGAAATGAAGGAGGTTATTTCCAAATTGATGGAGAATCGGAGCAAGCATTATAGAACTCAGAAGGGACCTCACTATTGTGGAGGATTCGCTGTGAAGAAGATTGAAGAAGTGTGCCCCAATTTCTGCACCGTGGATGATGGTAAGTAACTTTTTTGGGATATAATTCCGAGGGTACAACGATTAGGGGGTACAAGTTTGTGATCATTGAAGTACAAAGTTATTTAAGGGTACAAAATCCACAACTCGGGGTACAAAATACGGATTTTTTTAGTATTTCGTACCCCCGGATTGAGAATTGTGTACCCCAATGACCCAAAGCCTTTGTATCCTACGAATTATTTACTTACCTTTTTCTTGAAGTTCAAAATTTCCCACTTTCTAAATTTCAGATAGCCTCATTGGAGCCATGTGCAGACGTCATCTCACGGATGAAGAGATTATTCTCAGATGTTGCCCATAGAAGCTTCTCAATTCCTCAGAATCCACCTCCTCAAAGATTCCACAATTCGTATTTTAAGATCCCAAATTGATAGATAATTGTCTTCCTACCTCTTTTAATCATATAGTCTACCTCTAATAAAAGGATTATGAACTTGTTTAGAGTTTTTGAAATTCCAACATAAATGAAGAAGATTTTCCAGGATTTCAGGATAACTCAGGATTTTCAGGAACTTTTAGATTTTAGAAACTTCCAGAGTTTTCAAGATTTCAGGACCTTCCAGATTTCTCGAGATTCTAGGATGTTTTAGATTCCAGGATTTTAAGAACTTCCAGGTTTTTGGAACTTCCGGTTTTTCAGGAATTTCCAGAATTTCCAGAATTTCATGAAAATTTCAGATTTTCCAGAATTTTAGAAAGCTCCAGAGTTTCTAGGATTTCAAGAACTTTCAGTTTTTTTTAGGATTACAGAAACTTACAGTTTTCTCAAGATTCCAGGATCTTTTAGATTTTTCAGGATTTTAGGAACTTCCAGATTTTCTAAATTTTTTGAAACTTTTCAGATTTTAGGAACTTCAAAATTTTGGGAACTTCCAGACTTCCCGGGATTTCAGGAGCTTACAGATTTTCCAGGATTCAAGGAACTTCTTGAATCCTGGAAAAAGAGACTTTTGACTTTGAGCCGCTTTACCTTGATACCTGTAAAAGATATAAAAAGTTGTCAACTGATAAATTGTTTATCATATTATCAGAAACATTCTACTAGTTGACACATTTTTGATATCTCTTACAGGAGCCGAGATAATTGAGCCCAAAGTTGACGGTTTGGATAGGCTGTTGATTGAAAATCTGACGCGGACATCCGGATAAACAGATACCGTGACAGATCACATATTTAGCAAATCGTTCTATAATGGCTTTTTGGGACAATGTGGGCATCCGGAAAAATAGAAAAAATCGAAAACGGACATCCGGACAAACAGAACCCACCCCTCCAAACCTCCCTATCTATTCGCACCGCCCAATATATTCGGAGGACGCCGAAAACGACCTATGACCTTAATTTGATTTTCTCGTTCTTTTTCTTCTCGTCTACGTTCTTCACTAGTTCAATTTCTAGTCACGCACACCTACCCACCCACACCCACAAACAACACACATACTTACCCTTGAACCCTTATCGAATCGTTCTTTTTGCATTTTGGCCCTAGGTCTAAGTGGGCGTGGCGAAAAAAAGCGTCCGCAATAAAAAGGGAACGGGGAACAGGAAAAAAGGCCTCATTCCTGAGCTTCGTCGAGATTCTTGAGCTGCACCAAGTCATGTTCAATCTCGTCGTAGTACTCTTCGTCGTCCTTTTGACCGCTATGGTCACTGCTTCTCTGGAGGGGGCTTCTGAGAACTCCAAGATTGAAGTCAGCAAGGAAGACTTAGAAAAAATGCTCAGCTATCTCCTACATCCTCGAGCTCACAATCACAAACACAAGAGGCGTTGTGGTGTCTCTGGCCTGAGAAAATTAGAGGCAGTATGTCCCGATTTCTGTTCTGTGGAAGGAAGTAAGAATTCAAATTTTTTAGCTTCAACTTTTAATTCCTTTAATTTTCAGATCAAATTGTACATGATATGTGCTCAATGAAACTGAGTGACGAGGACATCAAAATGAGATGCTGCCCAGATACTCTTGAATGATCCACAGATGCTTGAACAGGATCCACCTCGATCAATCCGATCCACCTACCTCCATTTGTTTTCATTTCTACCTCGTAGTCCTAGTTTTTCAAAAAACAAAAATAAATTAATTATTTTTGAAAACTGTGTTATGTTTTTTGTCTCAAGTTCAGGAAAGGAAGGGGAAGATGAAAATATATAGATGACAATGAAAAAGGGAAAACGATTCTTGGAAGATTCAGATTTTCAGAATTAAAAAAAAAAATTCAGGACTTCAAGGTTCTCAAAATTATGGATGAAATAAAGTTGAGCGTTTTCCGATTCAATGGCAGATTGAAATTTTGGAATACAGATTGAAATATCAATTTTCTCGATTTTCAGGATTTAGAGTTTCTAGATTTTCAGAATTTTTTAGGACTTCAAGACTCTGAAAATTATGGGAAAAGGTTAAACATTTTCAGATTCTGAGGCAGAATGAAATTTTAGAATTACAAGATTAATCAAAAGAAAGCTGAATTCATTGCACTTTACAGATTTTCTAATCATTTGAAATGAAAGTAAATATTCAAAACTTTGAAATTCTATATTTACAATGAAATTGAACTTCAGAGAATCTTCCTAATCTCGATTCTCTAAAATTTCAGGTTCAGTTGATATTTTTACAAACTCAAAGAAATCTGATGGGGATTTTCAGATTCTAGGGTAGAATGATGAATTGTAAGAGAATATTTTCGAACTTTGAAGATTTTCAAGGATTTTGAAAGTTTAAAACTATTTCAAATCAATAATGCTCGATTTAGTTTCCAAATATCTCTAAAGTTTAGAGATTTCTGGAAAATTCACATTTCAGAGAATCTCCAATATCTCAATTTTCCAAATTTAAAACATACCGTAAAACCCACAATGTAAACTTTGAGCTCAATTATCTCGGCTCCTATAAGAGACATAAAAAATGTGTCAACTAATAAAATGTTTGTGATATTAGGATAAACAATTTATCAATTAACACTTTCTCTAAACCTTTCATAGGAACCGAGAAAATTTGGCTCAAAGTTAAAGCTAGCAATTCGCACATACTCAAATGACTCCTATCTTCCAGAATGAAAAAAATGCTTTTCTATTACAGGTTTTTTTGTAGATTTTCAGATTTCGCACGGAACATCAGTTCAAAAATCCAGAACATTTTTCTTCTTTTTTCGTAATCTCCGAAAAAAGAAGGATCAGCTGCACTTATAAGTCATGTCACACTCCCAACAGGAAACAACATGGAAAATCTAGGTTGGACACATTTAGAAGACAATTTTCGTGACGTTAATTCTGGAGAACTTCTGATGCAGATGTACAAAATTTACAAAAAAAGGAATGGGATAAAGAATATTGAAATTCTGCAAAATTCATATATAATCTAACATATTTGGATGGGAACTAGCCAATAAACATACCGACAGGCTTTATTCTCATAGCTTAGGCTACTTGCACTTTGAGCTCAAATATCTCGGTTCTATTAAAAGACACCAAAAAGTGATCAACTAGCAAAATGTTTATCATAATATCAGCAATATTTTATCAGTTGACAGGTTGTTGATATCTTTGCTAGGGACCGAGATAATTGAGCTCAAACTTAACATTTTTTACCGCATTTGTTTACCCGCGATACGGTACTTTTTGATTTTGGGGGCCCTTCTATTAGAGGTGCCCTTCTATTAAAGGGCCTTCTCATACCGCTTGCCTGGTGATTTCAATTGTGAACAAGAATGGAATTATACCTCGTTCTTCCAAATTTCTCCCTCTTTTCAAGCCCAATCTTTAGTTCTGTATCATTCTTCTCAGCTTCTAAATTCCCACTTTGTTCTTGTAGTTCTACAGTAACCCTTTTTTTCCCAAAAGTTACATCAAAAACCTTCTACCCAGAACACAGAAAGGCGTGGCGCCATTCTCTGTGCGAGCGAATCAACTAATTAAATTGTTTGTGTCCAAAAAAAGGAGATGAAACGGTTCGGACAATTATACTCAACCTCAAGGTCGCTTCTTCTTTTTTTCTATGTTACATAATTCGGCGACGGGGGCGCCCAGAGATAAAACTGATAAGCGTGTGGAAATGAGAGATTTATATCGTTTTTCTCCTAAAAGAACGCATTCTTTTTTTCTTGTTTCACCGGTCAAATTGGGAAAAAAGACATTCGGAGAAGTTGCGTCACGTCTTCGGGGAAAACGAAGACCTTTTTGGAAAAAGGAAGATAAGAAGAAGAGGTAGATTGGAGATGACAAAAAAAAGAAGTTGTAAACAAGAAGGAATTTTCGGAGAGAGGTCGAGTTGCACTATTTTCGAAATTTTGGATAGCTGCAGAAAGATGTTACTATTCGGGGAAGGTTAGGGGGGGGGGGGTCATTTAGACTATAAAGAAAAAAAAGGTGCCTATCTGAAACTGGCAAATAGCTGGAAACCAGTCGGTTTACGCCCCTCCGGGTCTTAACCTCCTGGCCTACGTTTGCAGGATTACTTCGCTCTCGCTGCTTACCACGCTTTACTGCCGTGAAGTCAAGGAACGTCTCCAGAAGACTTCAAAATCAAAATTTCGAAAAAAGAAAAGTTCGGGCATCAACTAAGACACACTTCTGACCTATTTGTCAGGTTTCAGCTCAATTGGATAACTTTGAATGGAGGAAAACGCACTCTACATACACATATCCAGAACTTGGTGTTTGTTATTAGTAATGATGATAATGATTTCTGAATCTCCAAGTTTGTGAACCTTTGCGATTAAGCATCGTAGTTTCATGAAGTCCTACGAAGTTTGAGCATACTTTTGAAATTTTCAATTTTCCATTCTATAAGTTACATATTAGCCATACTTGCAACCGGGCCTTCACCGGGTCTTCGCGGGTCTTTCCATACTTTCTTTCAGTAACAATATTTTTAGAACATCTAAGTTAGATGTGATAGAACTTAACAAGTGCTACAAAATTATACATATTATTTGGAAAACTGTATCTTATGTATGAACAAAGTTACAGACGAAACACAGAGACCCGGCCCGGCCCGAGTAACTTTGTTCATGGCCAAGACACAGCTCTACAAATAGTATCATTTTGTAGACTTTGCAAAGTTCAACCGTACCTAATTCGGTTGGTTTGAAAATTCGGTTGGTCTGAAAATTGTTGCTGAAAAAACTATGGCAGATCCCGCCAAGGCCCGGCTAACTACCCAGTAGGATCAGGATAAAATTGCCATGGAGTGCTTAAACTCTAAGTATATGGGTGTGTGATGTTCTATTAGAGGGAATGCTCAAAATTACCAAAATTGAGAAGAAAACCACGATTCTAAGAAAAATATACAAAAAAAAAAGAATTCGCCTGAAGGTGTGTGAAACTGTTGAATGAAATGGATTGCGCACTTTATTCAGACTGCCCTTTCGCGACAATGTCCTTTCCTTCACACCCGATCGGAGAAAAAGGGCAGTTTCGAAATCTTGATACATTGAAAGTGACGTCATCTTTTTCGTTTAATTTCTTGAATCTTTCGCTAATCAAGGACTTACCGTAAAACATGATACATGTAGAAGCCAACCCCCCCCTTAACTGTTCATTTTGAGCCAATTTATCACATTTACTGTAAAAGTTATCAAATGACAAGATGCTTATTATAATATCAGAAAAGTTTAATCAGTTGACAAATTGTTTATATCTTTCACCGGAATCGAGATAATTGAGCACAAAATTGACGTCTCGGGTGGGCTGTTGATTGGGGAACTAAGAAGGCACGGACATCCGGATAAACATATACTGTGACAGATAACACTTTTGCCAGAACGTTCTATAATGCCCTTTTTTGACAATTTGGACATCTGGACAAACAGAACAGATCCTCCAAAACTCCCTATCTATTCGCACCGCCTTAAATTTTTCAAAAATTTTCTGCATTCTGAAAATTGACTTTCAGATGTTTTTTCCCTGAATTTGGCGTTTCTGGAAGTTGTGGGGTTTGTAAAATCTTGAATTTAAGATTCATAAATTCAGATTTATTGGATTCAAAATTCTGGGAAAACTTCAACAAAAAAAATCTGAAAATAGTTTCTGATGACGTCAGAAAACCTGAATACACCATTAAACATCTTTGATGCTCATTTCCTATATTTTGCTCGTGGGAATCTAAATTTCAGCAATTCTGATGACACATTTTTCAAACATATAATTGTATAACTAATATTGAACGGAATATTTCTATCGGGGATTTTTGAAAATCCATGTTTCTAATTTGGGCGGCTCTGAAATGGACAGTGACACTTTGAGTACTGTAACGACCCATTTACTCAAAAATTTCAAAAAAAATTTGAAAACTACATAAGAAACGATGATGATGATGATCGAGGACAACCAAGAAGGATAAATCAAAAAATAAAAAATATATATGGCGAAAAAATCATGATACAGAAAAAATAAGGCACATCTCAACCCTATTAGCTTCAAAAATTCCAAAAAAATGGCAAAAAAAATCATGTTACAGAAATTGGTGTCATCTAGGAGCTCCAGAAAATATCCTTCGTCAACAAATCTCTACTGATAAGCAATCTCATCATCTCATTGGTTCCCTCCAATATCTGATGGACTCTGATATCTCTCAGGTACTGCTGGATGGGGTAGTCCTTCAAGAATCCGTATCCTCCGAACATCTGGAGGGCTCCATTGACGACCTGGAAGAAATTAGGAGTTGCTAATTATGGGATCGTTATTAATCTGCTAATTACCTCAAAGCAATTATCGGTGGCGTGGAGCTTGGCCATCGCACAAAGAGCCACCTTTTCTGGGTCATCGTTGTCGAGTTGCTCGGCTGCAGCGCGGACAATTAGTCTGGAAATTTGGATTTTTAGATTTAATTGTCCTCGAAAACCCGCTAAATGAAGGTTTTTGTAAAAATGTTCTACTTGGCAGCATTGAGGGCATTTCTAGCAAAATTTTGGACGATTTTTAGAACTTCAGGCGTAAAACGACAAATGTGCTCGTCTAATTTCGACTCAAATTATCTAGCTTCTTTTCAAAGATATAAAAAAGTTTTCAACTGATAAATTTCTTATCATTATATCATCAATATTTTACTAGTTGACAGATTTTTTATATCTCTGATAACAACCGAGATAATTGAGTTCAAAGAAGCTAGTCGACCCCGACCTGGCACCACTAAGGTAGCTGGGGCAACTTTGACCCAATTTTCCTCGGTTCCTAGAAGAGATATCATAAAATTGTCAACTAACAAATTATTCATCATTATATCAGCAAAATTTTATCAGTTGACCACTTTTTGATATCTTTTAAAAGAACCAAGATAATTAAGCTCGAAAAACCACCAACCTGCTAGTAACCAATTTAGTTGCCAACTCTGCTAGTTTAAACTGATTGTACTGGAAATCCGACAGTGTCTTTCCAAACTGCTTTCTGCACTTCAAATGCTCAATTGCCAGGTCCATACTTCTCTGGGCGGCTCCAAGAGAGCAACTGGCGATGTTCACACGTCCTCCATTCAAACCAGCCATAGCGATATTGAAACCAAATCCGTCTTTTCCAATTTGATTGGTTATTGGGACCTGGAAATCGGTCAGCATTATTTCGGGGTTCTATACTTTCACAAAGGTCTTTACAAATTTTAAAATCGGTGATTTTGTGAATTTCTGAATTTCTGAATTTCTGAATTTCTGAGTTTCTGAATTTCTGAATTTCTGAATTTCTGAATTTCTGAATTTCTGAATTTCTGAATTTCTGAATTTCTGAATTTCTGAATTTCTGAATTTCTGAATTTCTGAATTTCTGAATTTCTGAATTTCTGAATTTCTGAATTTCTGAATTTCTGAATTTCTGAATTTCTGAATTTCTGAATTTCTGAATTTCTGAATTTCTGAGTTTCTGAATTTCTGAATTTCTGAGTTTCTGAATTTCTGAATTTCTGAATTTCTGAATTTCTGAATTTCTGAATTTCTGAATTTCTGAATTTCTGAATTTCTGAATTTCTGAATTTCTGAATTTCTGAATTTCTGAATTTCTGAATTTCTGAATTTCTGAATTTCTGAATTTCTGAATTTCTGAATTTCTGAATTTCTGAATTTCTGAATTTCTGAATTTCTGAATTTCTGAATTTCTGAATTTCTGAATTTCTGAATTTCTGAATTTCTGAATTTCTGAATTTCTGAATTTCTGAATTTCTGAGTTTCTAAATTTCTGAATTTCTGAATTTCTGAATTTCTGAATTTCTGAATTTCTAAATTTTTGAATTTCTGAATTTCTGAATTTCTGAATTTCTGAATTTTGAATTTCTGAATTTCTGAATTTCTGAATTTCTGAATTTCTGAATTTCTGAATTTCTGAATTTCTGAATTTCTGAATTTCTGAATTTCTAAATTTCTAAATTTCTGAATTTCTGAATTTCTGAATTTCTAAATTTCTGAATTTCTAAATTTCTGAATTTTCGAATTTTTGAATTTCTGGATTTCTGAATCTTACCTTGCAATCCTCGAAAGTCAGAATCCTGGTCGGTTGAGAATTCCATCCCAATTTATCCTCCTTCTTCCCATAACTGAATCCCTCTGTGCCATCCTCAATCATCAAACAGAAGATTCCTTTGGCTCCAGGAGCAGCACCATCTTGTCGCATCATCACGAAATAACTGGAATGTTTAATTCAACGTATAACCTGTAATAGAAGAGCCCCCACACTGTAATGCTTGAGCTCAATTATCTCAATTTCTATAACAGATACTAAAGAATTGTCAACTAATAAATTGTTTGCCGTAATATCACCAATATTTCATCAGTTGACAGAATTCTGATAACTCTTATAGAAATTGAGATAACTGAGCTCAAAGTGCATGCAACTCACTTATCACTGGTTCCTGCTCCACTAATGAATGCTTTTGACCCGTTGACCACATAATAATCGCCCTTTTTGGTTGCTGTGGTCCGGATACTGGCTGCGTCGGATCCGGCATCTGGCTCTGTCAAGCAGTAGGAGCCTAGCTTGTTGAAGAGAGCCATTTCGGGAAGAAGGTCCTCCTTGAGTTTGTCCGGGCCATATGTGTCGAGCATCCATGCGCACCTAAGATTTTCGAATAAATTATAGAAATGTAAGCTTTGCGCCGATTTATCTCAGTTCCTGTCAGAGATATGAAAAAGTTGTCAACTGATAAATTGTTTATCATAATATCACCAATATTTTATCAGTTGACTAAACTCGGATTTCTGGTACAGGATTTAAGATAATTGAGCTCCAACTGAAAACTGTTTACAATTCTGCTGCCTCTTAAATTCATCGATTCAAAACATAAGTACAATTTCTGATCAATTATCTCGGTTCTTGTCAAGGATATAGAAAAGTTGTCAACTGATAAATTATTAATCAAAATATCAGCAATATTTTATTAGTTTACAAATTTTTGATATCTCTTATATGAACCGAGATAATTCAGCTCAAAGTGTACGTATAGGCTTCTGGACTTCTAATAGAGCTGTCAACGTTGATCTAATTTATCTTGGCTCCTTTGAGAAACATCGAAAATGTCTTAACTAATAAACTGTTAATGATATTGTGATAAAAAATTATCAGTTGAAATTTTTTTGATATCTCTCATAGGAACGGAAAAAAATGGTCTAAATTTCAGCGAAATTAGGTCTATTTGTAAATTTGAATTTTTTTAGGTTTTTAATTTATACATTCTTACATGTTATGAATCGAAATATACGCTGCCGTAGACACACATCCCATAGACAGTTGCTCGAAAATGACAGAAGCATGAAGACGAGACAATCCAGATCCTCCATGGTCTCCTTTACAGTAGATAGCTCCAAATCCCATTTCTCCAGCTTTCTTAAGCACATCCATTGGCAGTTCTCCCTGGAAACATTGATTTTCAGCTGCTTTCCAGAGATGTCCGGAATGACTTTTTTGAAAAACGGAATCCGGAATCCGGAATAAAATAATTTTCACGGAATCCGGAATCCGGAATCCGGACAAATAAAAATTTCACGGAATCCGGAATACGGAATCCGGAATGAAAAAATCTCGGGATCCGGAATCCGGAATACACAATTCGGAATTTCGAGGTCTCCGATGGGCATAAAAAATGTTTAAAAACACATTTTGTGCTCATTTTTTGCATTCTAAATCGCTGAAGTTCAAAAAAGGCAATTCATGCAAACTAACACATTTTCTGAAAAATCCGGAATAAAAAATGTTCTCGGAATCCGGAATCCGGAATCCGGAATGAAAAAAAGCACGGAATCCGGAATTCGGAATACGGAATCCGGAATCCGGACATCTCTGCTGCTTTCATTATGATTTTCAGATTCAGCACAAAATTTCACATCGAAATGGCATATTTCCCGGCTTTTGCATTTTTGGCTCAACTGGGTAGAGGGATAACTGGCAATCTAGAGGTCAGGACAAAACTTTTTTGTTTTGTTTTTAGAGTGTTTTCAAGTGTTCTAGATTTCTGTCTTACAATTAAAGAGTTCATAAAAATGTTAGAATTTTTTTTTCGAAATAAAAAAAAAAGTACCTTCTTATCCCATTCGGCCATTTTCGGGTACATTTCCTTTTTGGCAAACTGATTTGCAGCCTCCATGACGTCTTCAACATCTCGTTCGAGACCGACACTGGCTGAAAATTTGAAAATTCTTTTTTTGGAATATTTTTGGAATTCCAGTAATTCTAGACTCACGTCTTATACAGTAACTGCTGCTGTTTCTGACACGGAGTCCTTTGGATAACACATTTCGGAGAAGCATTTTTTTGGGAATCTGGAAGCGTTTTGTTTTGAATTTTAAGACAAAAATGAAGGGGACGATTTTGAAAAATGCAATTTCAGAAATTCAGAAATTCAGAAATTCAGAAATTCAGAAATTCAGAAATTCAGAAATTCAGAAATTCAGAAATTCAGAAATTCAGAAATTCAGAAATTCAGAAATTCAGAAATTCAGAAATTCAGAAATTCAGAAATTCAGAAATTCAGAAATTCAGAAATTCAGAAATTCAGAAATTCAGAAATTCGGAAATTCAGAAATTCAGAAATTCAGAAATTCAGAAATTCAGAAATTCAGAAATTCAGAAATTCAGAAATTCAGAAATTCAGAAATTCAGAAATTCAGAAATTCAGAAATTCAGAAATTCAGAAATTCAGAAATTCAGAAATTCAGAAATTCAGAAATTCAGAAATTCAGAAATTCAGAAATTCAGAAATTCAGAAATTCAGAAATTCAGAAATTCGGAAATTCGGAAATTCAGAAATTCGGAAATTCAGAAATTCAGAAATTCAGAAATTCAGAAATTCAGAAGTTCAGAAATTCAGAAATTCAGAAATTCAGAAATTCAGAAATTCAGAAATTCAGAAATTCAGAAATTCGGAAATTCAGAAATTCGGAAATTCAGAAATTCAGAAATTCAGAAATTCAGAAATTCAGAAATTCGGAAATTCGGAAATTCAGAAATTCGGAAATTCAGAAATTCAGAAATTCAGAAATTCAGAAATTCAGAAATTCAGGAAGTCAAGAAATCAGAAATTCAGAAATTCAGAAATTCGGAAATTCAGAAATTCAGAAATTCAGAAATTCAGAAATTCAGAAATTCAGGAAGTCAAGAAATCAGAAATTCAGAAATTCAGAAATTCAATATGAAAATAATCACGTTTTTCTGTTCCATGTTTCTTATCAGTAAATAACATAAAAATGATAAAAATTGGGTGATTTCTATTGTTAACTGTCTAATAACTGACCATCAAAATAGAATGGAACTTTGGGATCAAATTTGAAACTTTGAAAAAATTCGAAATTCAAAATTTCAACAGGAGCTATTTTTTCAACGATTTGATTTTCTAAAAAGTTATATAGAAATTATAAAAAGTCAGAATTTACAGTCTTAAAAGCCGAGAAAAAGCTTAAACAGCCCAAATTTTCTAGGAAAAATCAGTAAAAATCAGAATAAGTAACTAAAAATCAGAATCCGAAATTTCCAGGCTTTTTCTAACCACGTGGCTTCTTGAAAAGCACATTGTGAACTTTTTATCTTTGCAGAAAAGAAACCAAGGGGTAGAAAAAGAAAAACCTAAAGAAACAAGAAATCCGAGAGACACAGAGAAAGAGAGAAAATAGTATAGGGTCTCTTAAGAGACGCAGGTGGTGCAAACTGAGAGTTTGATCGCGTTGAAGGAGGCATCGGAGGAGGACATGGGGCAAGAAATGGACGGGAGGAAAAAAAGAAAAAGAAGAAGAAGATAGGAAAAAGGAGGAATATGAAGAAGCTGAAGAAGCCAGAACCAAGTGACAGATGGATGGGAGAAATTGGAATGAAAAGTTCAATTTGAACTTTTTGAATTTTTTGTTCTTTTCTGATAACTATGAGAAAGACTACAAACTGATCAGCATTGGAATAGAGACAAAATTATCCAAAATCTGAATAAACTGAATCTCGAAAAATCAGAAATTGAAAAACCCTATGTGCTCTGATAGACGCCTAGTAGGCTTATCCCACTTTACAGGTCCATGTTAAGCTCAATTATCTCGGTTCCTGTGATTGATATCAAAAAACGTTTAACTGACAATTTGTTTATCATAATGTCCCCAATATTTTATCAGTTGACCATTTTGTTATACCTTTCCCAGGAAACGAAATAATCGAGCTTAAAGAGAATGCATAAGGTGGGCTTGTACTAGAGCAAAGAAACCAGGGAACTGAACCTACCTACAGTAAGATCACAAATCCACGAAGACTTACTATTAGAGAACGGAAAATCAAGAAAAAAGAAAAAAGGCCTCTGGACCTTTAAAAACCAGGGGAAAAAAACAGGACCACAACTACATACCCCTTGCCCTTGACAGATTCTTATCTCATTATTCAGAAGGCGTTCTAGCACCCTACCCCTGGGAAAATATAGATTCCACAAAACAGGCAGTTGGAGATAAGACACCACGTGGCACAGAAACTAGACCCTAGTGCCTTTTACACAGTTGGCAATGTGTTGGGGTGGTCAGTGAACTTAGGGTGGTCAGTGATGTTTGTAATATTGATCCTCACTATTTGGGGGATCTGTCTGTGTGTCGGTTTGAGCGGATGTCTCTTTTTCGGTGTTAAAAAATAAGATAATGTTCATAACTGGGTTTGAAATGTTCAATAGTTGCAAGAAAAAAGAACAGCAAAGTGCGAAAAGTAGAAAACATGGGAGATGTCACCTTCTTATCATCAATTTTCTCTTTTCTTTAGACTTTTTTTGAATTTGAACTTTTTGTAGTTTGGGAGCGCGTCAAGTGTTCCATGAATCAAAAACGATTGCAAAGAAATGCAGACATCGGGACAAACAGACTTATAGACAAAATTGGATATGAGCCCAAAAAGTCGCGTAAAAGAGCTCTAAAAAGTGGTCTCCATAAGAATTGACAAGGTTTGAAAGAAGCAATTCACTATCTTCCTACACAGATGAACAATTTAAGGATTATGCACACGCTTGGAAGGTAGCAATTATCCAAAATTGTAGTCCGCCCACCATCAGCATGAAATTCTTCATGGAGAATGGATTCTGGAGGTTTCTAGAATACATTACATTTTGGGAAACTATAGATTTTTAAAGTCTTCATGTTTTTTTTTCATTTCTTCCAACTCTAAATCTCATTGTCAAGTTTGAGCTCAAGTATCTCAATTCCTATGCAAGATATCAAAAATGTATCAACTGATAAAATGTTCAGGCTTTTATGATAAACTAATTATCAGTTGACAACTTTTTTCATATCTTTGACAGAAACTGAAAATAATCTGCCTCAAGGAATTACCGCCTTATTTGAAATAGTGTCCACCACCATCTGTCCTCCCCTGTTCTACGGTCTCCCTCTTCCGGTCTTCTTTACTCTTTGAACGGTTTTTTATAGTGGTCACACCTGGTCATACCAATTACCGGTCATTACCCTTTCTTTTGATCTCTTTTTCAATTACACAGCACGGCTTTGGTATTTCGTTAGCTCGCGGGTATTTCGAGTAAACATTTTTTCCTTAGAGATGAGAGCTTTTTAAATTCAGAGCTTATTTAAGGTCTTTTAATTGCATTTGTATAATTTTCTTTGTCTCTCTTTTTCGGTTAAAATCTTTCGAGGATAGTTCACTGTAGTTTCTTTCTAATTTTTTAATCAGTATCTGATATTCTGTTATTTCCAAGGTCTATTAGATTATTGATTAAATATGTTTCAAATAAGTCTTTCTAGAAATCCAGCCATTTTTAAAAAAATCTCCGACTCCGTTGCATTTTCAAAACATTCTTGCAAAAGTTCTCTATTTGAGCTATGTCAGACTCACATGCACAAAACAAGCCTCTATTGGATGTCTTCAGGGAAAAGGGGCGTGGTCTGTCTCCCGTTTTCTTCTTACCTGGAGGCGCCAGAGCATGCAAACGAGAGTTTTCACACTTGCAGTTTCAAAGCTCTTTTTGACTTATTGAAGTTTATGTGTCGTTAATGTAGCTAATAGACCACGAGTATGATAAAATCTTCAAGTTTAGATTGTTCATTCGTAAGTTTCTGTTCAAGACAACCTAAAGTTGTTTTAAGTAGGTCTAAATGAACCAGTTTGACGATTTGTACAAATTGTAGTTTGAAATGCGTCCTGCTTTCTAATGCTCACCCTTCACCTCCCTCCTGCTTTCTAATCGGTTCCATCCTCATCTGTTCCTCTCCCCCTTTTTTGATCTTTTAAACGGCTCTTTGAATTGTTCTACAGTGTACACATTAACAGGGGATAGTAATTATGGGAATATCCATGCAGATGATTATATTCTTTGTTTGAGACAGATTCGTTCAAGAATTCCTTGAAAATTGAGCTTCATAGTATGGTGTTGGCATGGTAATTGTCTCAACGACTATCTTATTCTACTGACATTGATCCACCGATTTTCTGGGACGTGTTTTTAAAAATAAATTCTTCTCCTACTCTTTTTTGCGATAGACTGCAGGCACCGTTGAGTACTCATCAGTTCAAAGACATCAAGAGTAAAACTTATTTGTTTTCTGATCGTACCATGACCTTAATGTTGTTTACAGCTTTTCCCATAATTCACATGTTGGTGATAATTGGAGTTATAAAAGTTTTGAGCTCTACTTCATACGTCAAGGTTCATAACTCGAATGTACTTTTAGAAGAGGTCTCACCGGAGCCACCAGCACTTCTTATTCTTCTTGTTTTGCTCGCGCACATAATCATCTCATTTCTCTTTTCAAACTTTATTTTCTACTTCTTACATAGCTAAATCTAGGTCCATTGGGATGTCAGGAGTCTTAGCAGCAGTATCAAAAGAGCACCGCTTCTAGGTCTACTGGCAGTATCAAAAGAGCAGCGCTCCAGAACCAGGATGCTAAAACAGGGTTGAAATTAACTAGAAGCATTCAAACATTGATCCGAAACTCATATATCTTTGATCCGTTTTTGATCCGTTTTTGATCCGTTTTTGATCCGTTTTTGATCCGTTTTTGATCCGTTTTTGGTCCGTGTTCAGTTGTTTCCAGCCGTTTCAGATTAATGAATCAAATAGATAAAAACACGGTCACTATTTCGAAATTTTGAATATTCTTGTGATCAAAAGTTGATTTTCGGATTCAGAATCCAAATTTGACCATCGGTTACCTTCTAAAAGTATTGTGTTTTTTCTGACCTCCCACTCGCTTTCGTCCCAACTACCGTAGCAACCTTTAAACTTATCTTTTGCAAGTCTCAGAATTCTTAAAATTGCTCATGTTTCAAAATTAGTTCACAAGATCTTTTTCTCCCTCTTCTCCTTTTTAGGTAATGGTCGTTTAATCGCTTCCTACCTTTGCCTTCCCCCATTCCTCTTCCTCCCTTTTAATCCCAAGATTGCTCCGCTTGCCCTTTCCCCCTTTAGGAACGTTTTTTTGGATTGCTTACATCTGTCTCACATTCAAAGACAAGGCTAATTGCTACATCATCATAATGACTACTGTAACAATTTGGAAATTCCTTGCAAGAATTTGTTGAATTGTATTATAAACATTTTTAACTCAAAGGATCACAGAAAAATGCATTTTGAAATATTTATTTGATTTTTGGATTTCTCTGCAATCTCCAACATGCATGAAATGTGGTTTTCCTCACCATTAGTGTCAATTCTGAAAAAAATGTCGACGACTACGGTAGCCTGTGACGCAATCCGTATAGTCAGAAAGGTCAGAAAATGGGATCAAATCGAATATTTCGTAGAGGAGGTTCTGACTTTTGGTTTTCATTTTTCTTCACCCGTTTCGAGCTCTCAACGGTCAGCATACATTCTAGGATGATCTTTCCATATCTCAAACCTTTTGTTCCGTGCTCAATGTCAGGCAGTTAGTCGATTTTGCTCTATGTGTCAAATGAAAAACAGCTCTTTGTGCCATTTTTGGTGATTTGCGGATCTTTGATCTCATAACCTAGTCGATCTTCTGTGAAATCATTGAAAGTAGTGCTAGGGAGTGCCCAGAAGCTCTCTTCCTATCTTATACCTCTAACCCCTCATCATTTTGGAATTTCATAATTTTGGCCTCTTTTCCCATTTTCCTCCTGACATCATCTTCTCATAAAATCCTTTTCTTATTTCGCTCGGTCTCAAAAGCCCTCATCGACGTCAACGGCAGAGGTAGGAGCTGTATGATGTGATACCGGACATGATCAGATCTTTCAGTGTCACATCATAGTTTTTTAAAAATGTGATCCATGTACTGAACCAATTCATGAGGCGTTTGAGCTACGTATCCCAGATTATCCAAAATCGTCTTGTCTTCTATTTATTGCGCATTTTACCATATCTAGAGACAGAATAGTCAGCATATGGTGCATCGATCGGGAATGTGCTCCATCGAGCACACTTCACCAAAAACGCCTCCGTTGGTTCTTTAAGCTTTAATCGTACCATGCAACCTTTATGTTGTTTACAACTTCTCCTATAATTCACAGGTTGGTGATAATTGGAGATAAATAACTGAATTTTTACTTCATATGTCAAGGTTCATAACTCGGGTGTACTTTTAGAAGAGGTCTTATCGGAGTCACCAACACCTCTTCTTTTTCTTCTTCTTGTTTTCGTCTCGCATATAATTACCTGATTTCTCATATTTTGTTTTCTACTTCTTCCATAGCTTATTTTATGTACATAAAGTTTGGTACTCTGATCAGTATATTGTTTTCCTGATCTTTTTTCACATACTTTGCAAATCAGGAGCCTTGTCAGAGTCAGCATTAGGTGAGCAGCACTTGCAAGATTGCTAGATTGAAACGATCCCTAAGATGGCTATTCTGAAATTCAGAATAGCAAAAATTGCAACGATATTTCTTCTGATCAAAATATGGTTTTTCGATTCAGAATCCTAGGATACCTTCTACAATTTTTCTGATTCTTATGACCTCCCGCACGCTGTCGTCACAACTACCGTAGTCCCTGGAAAATCCTATTTTGCACGTTTTCTTCATGGCGAAATTGCTTCATCTTTTGCATCCGAAATGGCTCTCTCCTCCTTTGTAATTGACCACCTTAATAGACGCTTCTCACCTTTCGGTTCTCATTCCTGTTCCTCCTTCCTTTTTTATCCCAAGATTGCCCCATTTGCTCGGTTCTCCCTTTTTGAACGATTTTTTGAATTGTTTACATCTGTCGCAGATTGAGAGACAATGGTAATTGCTACACCATTGTAATGACCAATGTAGCCTTGTGCATACCCGCTTTATGAATTAAGCTGTTTGGAATTTACTTGTTGTGTTTTGTCCCTTATGGTGCATATGAGGTATTCATAGAAAAAACGGGCGTTCTCCTGTTTGTTGGAAGCTGCAAATGCTAATATGTGTGAGACAAAGGATACAAATTAATTGGTGTCATAAAGAGGCATGTATAGCCAAACATAACGTAGATAAGTTTTTACTATCGAGTTGAGTAAGCTTTGCTCATTTCGATTCACTCAATTTGCTTTCTTCTCTAACTCGGCACTTTGTCGACCAAAATTGTTTCAATTATAAGCGTTCCTATTTATCACTTCTCTGTTCCTCAACTTCTTGGGTTATTATCATTTTTCTTGGCTCATTTCACACCTTCTCCTGACATCACCACCACCCAACCTCTTCTTCGTTTCTTTGCTCCGTCTCAAGATCCCTAATCGACGTCAATGGTTATGTTGGCAAGGCAGGAGCTGTATGATGTGATAGCGGAATAAAAATAAGTATTTGGGTTGAACAATCTTGTCAGTCTCATATATTATGGGTCTTCGTGGGAATCACGATCTAGAGAGTTATGACACGATGTGGCGTTTCCATAAAGTTAGAGATGTGTATCCTAGATTGTCCAAAAAATCATGTCTAGCTCTGTCTGACTTCAAAAACGACGCCTGCGCTGGTTCTATCAGTTTTTATCGCATCATGTAACCTTAATGTTGTTTACATTTTCTCTTGAAATTGAAATGTTGGAGATAATTGGAGTTATATAACTTTTGAGCTCTACTTCATATGTCAAGGTTCAAGAATCGGGAGTGTTCTCCGATGAAGTCTCAGTCGAGTCACCTTCTCATCTTAACTCGTATCAGCATACTGATCTGTCTAAAAACATCACGCCTCCTAACTTTGTGTTTTTAGAAATAACTTAGAATCCGACTTTACTATTGATGAATTTCATCGATATTTCGCTGTTGAAAGTCTCAGGAGTCTCAATCAACGGTATCACATGTTGTGAAGGTTGGACGGGCTCCTTACGTAGACTCCTTCCTCCTTCTTAGGACACGCCCACTTATTTTTTCTCTGTTTGTCCCTTATAAGTAGAGTTGTCACACTATTATCCCCTTCTTACCTCTACGCTTTTTCACCGACTCTTGCAGGTTGGTATTTTCTCACTTTTTTTTCTTTAGTAAGTTTCAAGGACCAGCAAGCGACTACCATCGACTAGTGAGTCAATATTCATGTCATTTTCCTTCAAGTTATAAGTTTTTCTTTATTTTTCTCAATATGACCCGTTCGAAACACCCTTGTATTATTTTGAATCCTTATTTCGGCTTGTTTTTTTGGTTAGGGTAATTCTTTTATTGGTAGGATTCCGCAGTTCAGCCGTTTTCGAGATTTCTGAGTGGCTGAGCTTATTAAGATCGAACGGCTCGGTCGACAGCAACCCACCTACGGCCCGAGCCTTCTTTTTTTAGTCGCGTTTCCAGTTCCGGTTTCAACTTTCCATCATTGTGTGCTATGCGTAGTGTTGTGTGTGCGAAAACTTCAACATACCATCGAAAGTCCCTAAAGTCCCCAAAGTCCTAATCAGCGGTACAGCATGGCACGGGATGGGTTGAATAACAAGGTGATGTGCATGTTTTGATGTATGATGCTGAAGATCGGACGCAAAATTGAGATATGCCGACTTGTATACATGTCGTGTTGATATATTGTGAATTGTCGGGAACATTGCTTGTCGAGGGTATATGGGGGTTCCATTTGAACAACGGGTGAAAAAAGAGCCGCCCGCCAATCGCTACCTGGCCGTTCGCTTGTCGTCCGCTGACCATCAGCTGGCCGTCCGCGCTTCCCTCATATCCACGTGCAGGGAAATCAATTACCCCGGATGGAAATCTTCTACATGAACATCATTAGTGAACCTTGGTGTCTAGTGTATCGTGTTTTTCACTATTTTAGATCCTAAATTTTAGAGCTCATGTCTAGGTCATCATATCTGCATGATCAGGATCTTGATGAACTGAGATGCATGGTTCTTGGAAGTGGAAGCACTATGAATCACATAGTTAAAATCATGTTCCATGCTCACCTTCTTTCTTGAATCCTTAAAAGTTTGTTTATCATCCTGTCTAATTGGTACCTCCACATTGTTTTCGACGTTTTTTTCTTTCTTACACCTACAGGGTTTTGGTTGGCACGTTTATGTTGTAGATATTTGTCAAACTCCAAAGTCCGTATACTCTTTGTAGTCTGTTTTGGACTTCTGGACTCAACATAAGGTGGTACGTAGAAGAGATCCAGTTTTCTTCTCATTTTTTGTAGTGCCAAAAAGTCCTTTTGAGGTCAGAATCAGTTTTTAGTTTGCGACGTGAAAATGGATTGGAGCCACTGGTGGCTTATGGCTCTTAAGGATCCTTCCTCCACTTCCCGGTTACTCTCCAAATGTTTAATTACACCTAAATTTTCATCCATCTTTTTTAATCCTTCACACCTTCTCCTTGTTCTTCTTCCCCTTATTTTTCTTCTTCTTCTTCTCCTGCTCCTAGTCAGCCACGCCTTCTTTTCCCTAACAACCAACGGCTGCTCCGTGCTCTTTTTCTCTGCAACATGCTTCATTTTTTGCATGGGGTGTCTCCGTGTATGAGCATTTGCATGTTGAGAGAGACTTCTGCAAAAAAAAACTCTACTAGAATTCATCATGACATCCGTCTGGCTTTTCATATCACACAAAATTCCTCTTATTTCCATGCAATTCTCAATTTCTCCATTTGTTCGTTCCCCCTCAATTTATAATTATATGTTCCATCGTCAGCTTCCTCGTGTTTTTCTATCCTCAATCTCTTATCCTACCTATTATTATATCCGAGTGATGATTTTAAGATTTCGCTCCCTCCTGGGGTAAGAAAAATCATTCCTTACATTCTACCTCGACCGGGTTCTTCTTTCCAATATTGCATTCTTCATTTAGATCTGTAATTTGATGACTTTTCTAGAAGCTTATGGCTCTCTCTCTCTCTCTCTCTCTCTCTCTCTCTCTCTCTCTCTCTCTCTCTCTCTCCCCCCGTTTTTTCTAATTAGAATATTACTTATTTGTTAAATTTACAGGCTTCTCTCTCTCACTTTCTACCTCTTCCTCTTCTTCTTCGAAGCATTCTTGATTTCTTCTTCAAGAAATCAGATTTCCATTGCTGATTGCTCCCCAGATACCTCGACACACTTCTCCACTACCTCAGCGACTATGCCTACCGCCCAAGCCGCACAAGAAATGCCACGCCATATGGAATTCGCGGCACAAACCAGCTTCGCTCAACGGTGAGTTAAAAAAAGTGTATCAATTCGAAACAAAAAAGTTTCCAGTTTACGACGTCTCCCTTCGCATCACATACACGGTGGGAAATTTGAGATCCAAAGCGTCACATTCCGTTATGATGACATAGCTCGCAATGTCTTCAACGTAATAAGCGCATCTGGAGAAGTTTGGGATTCTGGGGCGCTCAAGGAAGGAGTCTCCATGATTTCTTACATTTTGGAGTTTAGTGTGATCAATCAGTTCCAATCAAAGGGAAACCTTGGTGAGTTGAAAAATAGAAAAAAAAACGCAATTTCAATTTTGAACTTGTTACTTTCAGATCTCAATTCAGCGGATTTGGATAAGATTTCCGCTTCACAGCCGTTCCAGATCAGATCCATAGGAGGAACATTTAATAATTTGACAAAAAAACTTCTTCAATTGTCGGATGAAGTTATGCTGACTGATGTTCAATTGAGTGATCCAAGGAAAGTGATCCCAATCGAAGAAATCCTGGAAATCCCTGTAAGTATAATTTTTAATCACTATAATAATGAAAAAATAACAATTTTACAGTTTCCAAATGTTTCCTCTTGGTCCTTCGAATCCGTGAGCTATCCGAAGGCCATCGCGGAAATGGCAAAGAGATGGATCAAGACTGATGCTGCCCCTGAGACCAAGATGACCATCAAAATGAGGGGCAGTTTCGATTGGA
Organism: Caenorhabditis nigoni; assembly: GCA_027920645.1. NCBI lineage: Eukaryota > Metazoa > Nematoda > Chromadorea > Rhabditida > Rhabditidae > Caenorhabditis > Caenorhabditis nigoni. The sequence continues at coordinate 19,204,169 of CP115865.1, read as the reverse complement.
TGCTCAATTTTAAGACTTCCTTTTTTTCAAAGATCCTGTAAGTTGAACTATCAAAAGTTTCATTTGAACTATAAAACTCAATTTCAGGGAGGAATCCAATAACCGGATCGTGATTCGAATGAGCTCGCATGATAAAGTAATCGAACTGAATATGATCGATAAGAACACCTTCGAGCTAAGTGTCATTAAAATCAGTCGCTACCTCGATCCCCATTTTCGAGACGGAGAATGATAGCATTTAGTCGTTCTTCGTCTAGTTTCACATCGTATCTATCACTTTCCGTCCCCAATTTTCTTCAAAGTTGTTCTTTGTTTTCTCCACTGTTCCTTTGTTTCTTGTTATTTAAGAATCTCAATTTCAAGTTATCTGAGCCAACGGACCCTGTTGAATTCCCTCTGTTGTATTGCCCCCTTTGAGATACTAAACTTCCCGGCTCTTATGATCTCCTGAATATCATTTCCCTACAAGATCCCAGATTTCACATCCCCAGAATTCAGAATCTTGTCCTCAACGTTACCTTATGATCCCAGATACCTTATTTTCCTCTATTTTACCTGCCCACTAATACCGAAATAATTGTTCTCCTCAATTCTACTCCGGTTCCCCTCAATTAGCGCTTCCTGTGCTCTTTACCCCGGTTCCCCTCAATTCGAACTCTCCGTGTGTGACTAATCCACCTCCCCGGCTATATAATTTTCTTTCCCTGTGAGCTTCAACAAAAGTTTCAATAAATCAAACATCGCTTCGAAATTCGAGCATCCTGTTTTTCTTTGTTTTATGATTTTGAGAGTTTCAGAGAACTCAGGTAAGTTTCAGGCAAATTTGAAATACTTGGATCAATTATGATCCTGGTTTGTTTTGGATGCAAAAACTTTGGATTACGGTATGTGGATGCTCAATTTGTGAGTCCTTCTCTTGAAGTTGTTTTCCAGATTAATAGAACTTCAGAGAATTCAGGTAAGTTTGAACTACATATTTGAATGAATTCTATTACATGTCCTGTTTATCTTGGATGATGATTACTCTGGATTACGGTATATGGATTTTCCATTGGTGAGTCATTTTTTCCAGATTTTTTTCACAGGAATTGGTAAGTCATTCAATGTTCATATATCGGATTACACTATTGTCTTGAATACTTGGTGAGTCAATTAAAAAGTCGGAAAAATAGATTTTCAGATTTTCAATTTCAAGTTCTATAGAATCGCAATGAGTATGTGGGAAAAGTTTAAAATTATCTTTACTATTAACAATCACCAAATTCTGTGTGTATGTGTGTGTGTCCGTTTGTTCCCGTATTACCTGCCCTAGCGAAGTCCAGAATGGACCAAAATTTCCCAAATTTTCACAGATGACCCGAAATAGCAGCGAGATGATGCCCGACTACTTTATATTCCGAAATTTTTTTTCTGGCGTCTTCTGGAGACGTTATTCTGTTTCTACGGAGCAAATTTTTAGAAAATTATTAAAGCAATTTTTACGTCATCCCCGTCTAGCCGCCCAAATTTTTCTCTTATCCACGCTATTTCTGGGAGAAAGGTGATTTTGAGGAAACGTAATTTTAGTCTGGGTTTTGAAGATTTGAAAAGGAAAAATTCTGAAACAGGGGAAAAGAGATTGCGAGAAAACATAAGCGCTTTCTGGGATCACTCAAATTTTCAGGCTTTCAACTTTTAAGAATTTCCGAACTTAATTTCCGAACACCCAATTCTGTAATTTTCCAAAATTTTGAGATTCTTATTCACCGAAATTGCAAAAAAAATCAGAATTTCTGATTTTTCAACTTCTCAAGCTTCCGAATTTCGGAGTTTCCAATTGTGCGCTTTCGAAATTCCTGTGTTTCCGAAGCTCCAAAAACGTTTCAACGAGATTGTGTTCTTTTCAAAAAGTTGAGCTTCTGAATTACCAATTTTCAGGTTCTCAATCTTTCGGATTTCTGAACTTTAGAGAGACGTGGCTGTCTGTTTAGAATCTCTCAATTCTAGGTCTTTCAGTTTCCGTTTCTCCAAACTTTGGACTTCCGTGTTTCTGAGATTTTCAAGTCAGAAATTTCCAAATTCCTGAATTCATGGATTTTCAGAAGAAGGGAATTCAGAAATCCGGAAGTCTTGAAGTTCGAGAATATGATACTTGCAAAGCGAGACATTTGGTAATTCTCAATTTTTCAACTTTAGATTACAGGTATTGTAAGCGGGAGCCAGGAAGTTCAGCACAAAAGGGACGCACACCGAATTGTTTTTTCGAAATTTGGAATTTTTGGAATTCGGGACTTTTTGGAACCAGAATTTTTGAAATTATCGATGTTCTGAATTTACGATTTTGAATTTCAGAAACTTTGAATTTCGAAATTTCCTAATTACAACCATGATAAAATAGTCCTTGAAAAGTGACAAGATTACGGGTACTGTAAATGGAGCCAGAAGGTCCAGCGCCGGAGGGAGGTGAACCGACTGTCTATCCAGAAATTTGAAGCTTTAGGAAACCGGGAATTCGCATACTCTGGATTTCAGAAATCGTAAAATTCGGTCATCAGTAGTTTCGAAACTTCAAAAATTGGAAAATTGAATATTCAGGAATTTTTGTGACTTCGGAAACTCGGAAATTTAGAAAGTTGAAATTGAATTGTAAGATACACCTTTCAAAAAACTAAGATAGCTGGAAGTCGAAGTAGTTCGCACTAAACGCGCATTACTTTTCGAACAACCTAATACTAATTTCAGACGGTCAGATTTTCGAAAAGTTTCCTAGCATGATAAAATAGTCCCTGAAAAAGTGTCAAACCCCACTATAAGATAACAAAATGTAAGCGGGAACCAGGATGTCCAGCCACGGAGGGACGCAATTCGACGGTCTTTGTTAATTTAAAAATTTTTGAAATTTGGAACTTTCGGAACCCAGGGAATACAAAATTCTGAAACATAGATATCCAAAAATTTGGAACTTTAGGAAACCGGGAATCCATCTACTCTGGATTTCAGAACTAAAATTCAGTCGTAAGTAGTTTCGAAACTTTTTTTTTATTTGGAAAATTAGATATTCAGAAATTTTCGTGACTTCGGAAACTCGGAAATTTAGAAATTTGAAATTGAGTTGTAAAATACAGTAAGCGGAAGCCATGAGGTTGAGCCCAAGCGTTCGAATGATTCCCCAAATTCTGTAATATCTTAATTTCCGAGAAGACAAACTCAGAAAAAGGGGCGCAAACCGACATTTGGAAATTTGAAAGTTCGGAAGGTAAGAAACCAGAAAGCTAACAATTTCTCACAATCAATTAAAACTACTTCTACTATTTCCTCAAGTTTTGAGATTGGAACGTTTTGAGTGTAGCCAGGAGATTGTAGCCGCCGACAGGCGGCGGAAATCGACTGGTTCAATTATCAATCAATTTTTAATCAATCATCAGGTATTAATCAGTTATCAATGATCAAACAAAGGAAAGAGAAACACATAGAAGACGACTTATTGTAAGTCATTGTAATTTTTAGATATTTTTTTCAGATTTTTCAGATCTCAAAATTCTATGATTTTCAGGATATATTCAGGATAAACGAGATTGAAAATTGAGATAAGTCCTGAAAAAGTGAATTTCAGATATTCCGGATTCTTTAACGGCTTCGTATTCTGGAAAAGTTGGGAATGGATATTTTCAAGTTGTAAGACATGTTTTTAAAAACCTGGGGTCAGTTTTTTTTAAATTTTTTGATAATAGGCTTTTAGAGAACTTGAAGATCGATGTTTAGACTTTCCAAGCTCCCTAATCTCCTTAAATTCCAGGTTAACTTTTATTCCCAATTCTAGCATCCAGGTACGGTTTTTGTATTCTTCAACTTTTCTCCTGTTTGTAGTTTATTTTGGCTCTGGCGCGCTTTTCTCTAGCTCATTACCTCCTAATCCTCTTCTTCCCCTTCTTCTTTCATCTCCCTCCCCTCACACCAAAAGATTTTCTTGGCACCACGCCAATTGAGAGATTTTCTAGCTATCTGCGTCTCCTTATCAGAGACGCGTTGTCGGCGTCCCTTATCAGAGGCGCTATTTTTTAAAAGAGAAAACAGTGGGAAAAAAACAGAAAGAAAAAAGCGTGGTAGGCTTGAAAAATTGACTTCGACCACAAAAAGTTCAAAATTTCAAATTCAAAAACAATTACAAATTAAAAAAGAACATTCCAAAAAGTTTATTCTCCAAAAGTAGCACTAAAAAGTTTCCGATTCAATCTCCTTTCTGACTGGTTCCGGCTCAGGTGCTGGCGCTTCTGGAGCATCTTTTTTGACGTCTTCTTCCTTCTTTTCATCTGCTCCCTTGTTTGAATTCGGCTCCTCTGTAGCGGCTAATCCAGTTTTGGACTTTGACTTTTCCGGCTTCTTCTTTCCATTTTTCGCATTTTTAGCAGATTTTCCATTGTCTTTTTTCTGAGATTTGGAGCAAAAAACCAAGATTGGAAGAGCGGAAAGTTGGAGAAGAATGATGAGAATGGTCTGAAAAGATTCCGTGGAAATCTGAGATGCAGAGAAAAAGAGATACCTCAAAACCCAGCATTTGTAAATAAATTCAATGAATTTTGGAAATATGAGAATAACAATTTTCAAGTTTGAGATAAAAATTATCTTTTTTAGAAAAAAATGTGGAAGAGCACGGATCTTTTGGGATATTTTCTCTTATCAATTTTTTGAAACCTTGATATAAATATTTTCAAAAATGGCAACTGTAACAGAAGATTTTATTTGTGAAGCTTGTAAGAATTCCAAAAACAAAAATATCTGAAAATCAAAAAAAAGTTTTTTAGATATACGTACTGATAAGTATAGCGATGGGGACACTTCAAGTAGAGAATACAAGTTGTGTTGCGAAGAATACAGTTATTGCTCGTTTTATAATCAGGTATTAATGAGAAAATTAAATGTTAACAATGTTCAAAAATTTCAGAAAAGTCTGAAAATTCTGAAAAAAAAAATATCAGTATGAAAATCAAAGTTCATTTTCTAGGGTTGGTTCCACTTCCTGTGTTATCTTCTTGGTGTTCTTTTATTGGTTGCTCTGGGTGTTATCATCTACAAATACAATCGAAAGAGAAGGGGAATCGGAGGGATTGATGAGGATGCCAGTGAACCGACAACTCCGGAAATTATTGATCCTTAAAGAGCTTATAAACTTTATTCATAATTTTTTAGAAGCTTTTTAGGTGCTATGGAAGTTGGAGGGGGGGGGGCACTCAATTTTTCGATTTCAACGCGGTTTTTAATAAGTGTTGAGTGAAAATAAAATTAAAAAGTGCTGAGAGAAACTTCTCAGCGCGGCTTTTTGGGAAATAATTTTTTTCATAATTTTGAGTTTCGTTATAGCTTGAAAACCATTAAAAATGAGTCAGAGAACAGAAATAGCGTCAAGTCTCTCAAACTACACCGAAATTGCGCCAAGTCTTCAAAATGCGTCAAGGCACCGAAAGTTATTGTGCTTAACGCCTTTTCGGTGACCTCCCGTATTTTTGATGGCTTGACACATTTTTTATGCCTTGGCGCTTTTTTTGTGCCTTGACGCGTTTTCGGTGATTTGGCGCATTTTTGGTGAATTGGCGCATTTCTGGGGGCTTGACGCATTTTCGGTGACTTGGCGCATTTCTGGGGGATTGACGCGTTTTTGGTGACATTTCAGCCTACTTCCGCATTTTCGCGTTAATTCCAGAAAATTAGTGTAAAATTTTGATTTCTTATCAATAACACTAACATTAAAAACGTAGGAAAACTTAGTTATTTCCTACGTGAAGCTCTATTAGAACCGTAACTTTATATAATCCTGCTTATTGATCGAGAGAAAAAAATTAGTCTCTGGAACTACGCTAGATCTAAACTTTCTCTCAAGAACTCAAATGCCTTCTATATCAGCGGAAACCGCGGAGGTTGTCATAGAATCGCAATGGATGAGAGCTAGTGAGGCCGATAATGACGCCATGATCAAGAAATTCAAAGATGGTGAATCGCATACTGTCGGCCACATCCACCAAACATGCGAGCCTTGTAAAATCTCATGTGGAAGTTTCTAGCCGTAAATTGAAAGAATTTACAGATACGGGTACAAAATTCTACAAAGAAGGGAACACAACCAGTATTGCTCACAAAATTTGCTGTGAACTCGTGGACTATTGCTCATTCTACAAGCAGGTCCTCTTATCAATTGTAACTACAGTAATCCTTTTTTTGCAGACTTGGTTCTATTTGGCTTGTGGTGGAGGTGTCCTTCTGATCATCATTATTGTGGGCGTCATCATTTCCGTTTGCTGCTGTTGCAAGAAAAGAGGCGGTGGTGGAAAGGATTTGGAAAAATCGGAGAGCAGTGAAGAGAGCACCAAGGATGAGGAGCAAGAGACTGATTGAACTGTACTTATGTTAATAGTAATAGTAATAATAATAATAAAGATAATAATAGTGAAATCGTGAGAAACATTATGTCATAAACATTATTGTGCAAAAAAGGAATAAAGGAAAAAATAATTACACGTGCAATCACGAAAAATGGGTCATAAAGTCTAATTTTTTCATTGATTCGTTCAAAACTCTCTAATTTTGGCCCGGTTTGTAGTGGAAACGTAAAAAAAGGCGTCCATCAGAAATCGGCAAATAGCAGAAACACTAGGAATTTTCGAAAAATTCTGTGAATTCAAAGTTTTTCTTTAAGATCTCTTTGACACCCTCCGAATTATTCAAAACGGTCGATAAACAACTATAAACACATTTTTGAAAATTTTGTGTGTTTCAGACTTCTTTTGACTGGATTTTTTTTCAGAATATTTTCGAAAATATATGAATCACCTTATTATCCCACCATGGAACATCCAAAAAAGAGGCGCTAAATTCAAAAAATTTGGGGTCACAAAGATAAAATAAAAAGGAAAACCTACTTTTTGTGCACGTGAGCTCCTATTTGACCCGTAGCTCTATTAATTTCTGGTTGTTGATCGAGAGAAAAAAATCAGTTCCTAGATTTTCGCTAGATCTAAACTTTCTCTCAAGAACCGAAATGTCTATAAGTCTCGCGGGCCTTCAAGCGGACATAGCCGTCGGGGAAATGAACCGGTGGACTGAAGCCAAAGTCGACGATACGACCAAAAAATTCAAAGATGGCGATAAAGGGACTGTGGACTTCATCCACGAAGTTTGCTCTTGGTGTAAGCATCTGCTGGAAAGGTCTGCCGGAAAACTAAAAAAAAACATTCAGATCCAAAATCAGAAGAATACAGTAAAGGTACCACGAACACTACGAGTTACAAGTTTTGCTGTGAACTTGTGGATTATTGCTCATTCTACAAGCAGGTTGCTCATTCCCTCGTTTCCACAGTAATCCTTTTTTTTTTGCAGACTTGGTTTTACATTGCTTGTGGTGGAGGTGCTCTTCTGATCCTCATTATTGTGGGTGTCATCATTTCCTGCTGTTGCTGTTGCAAGGGAAGACGTGGTGGTGGAAAGGATTTGGAAAATTCGGAGAGCAGTGAAGAGAGCACCAAGGATGAGCAAGAGGCTGATTGAACTGTACTTCAAGAATGATTGAACTGTACTTATTATGAATAAATGACTAGAGCTTGAACCATTTGAAAAATAAAAGTTTTTGAGAAAAAGTTCATAGATTCATGTGCTTCAGAAAGTCCAGAAATCAGTTTCTTCAAAATTTTTGGAACTTTTCAGAGTTTCGATTTTTGCAAAATTAGGGATTTCTGAGATTTTTGGATTTTTGGAACTTTCAGTATTTTCGAAATATCAAATCCTGAAGTTCCGAAATACGAATATATTGAAATACTGAAATCCTGAATGCCTGAAGTTCTGCGATTCCGGAGCTTTGTGATTCAGAATCTGAAAAGTACTGAAGTTCAAAATTTCAGAAATTCAGAATTCCAGGATTTCGGAATTTCAGAATTTCAGAATTTTGGGATTTCGGAATTTCGGAATTTCGGAATTTCGGAAGTTCAGAATTTCGGAATTTCAGTATAAAGTACACTATTGAAAAAAAGTTTATTGAAAAATAAAAATCAAGAATGCCAAATAAAAGATTTCCTAAAATCTCTCCGCTTTTCCAACATATCCCTTATATCTACTACTGCTCTCTTCTTTGCGTTTCCGGAGGATAAAAATTATGAGCAATCCAGAAATGAGAAGAATGAGCAAAACAGCCGATCCGGAGCACACCAAATAGAACCAGGTCTATAAAAAAAGAAAATTTTAATTTAATTTTTTTCAAATTCCGATTACATACCTGATTCCAGAAATCACAGAATCCCAAAACCTCACAACACGCTTTGTATCCACAAATGTCTTTTCTGCCATCTTTGTACTCTTTGGTTTCAAAAAACTCCTCGCAAAATGGTTTCATCAGGTTTCTCGCATATTTTTTGTCGGTTTCCGATAATTTTTCATAAATTCCGTAGTAATAGTCGTATTCTCGATTTCGCACATCAAATTTCTGAAGAGCTAATTTTCTGGGACCATCGAGAAGTTTTATGGGCATTTTGAGTATAAAACAATGGGCTCTTTTTACAAAATTCCACATTTAAAGATTAGAATCTCCAGCTAGAAAAATTTTTTTCAGAAAAAAATCCATCATTTTTACAAAAAACCATGAATACCCTCACAGAAGCTTCTATGGAAATTTTGAACATAATGGAAAATTCTCAAAGATCTGAAGAAATCAAAGGATATTTTAAATCTGAAACTTATTATGGACAAAAAGTTTTAAAAGAATTGTTCAGACCTGCTTGTGATAATTGTAAGTGATTAAGCGCTTAAGCACCCCCAAAAAATTTTTTCTAGATTTCAAAACTGACATTTATAAAAATGGAAACACCTCGCATACATCTTATAAAGTCTGCTGTGATTTTTTGGATTTTTGCGCTTTTTATAATCAGGTATTCTTTCTTTTTCCTTATTTGATGGGCTGGCTTAATTACCCCTAATTATCTTCAGACCTGGTTCTACTACACTAGCGCTGGAGGAGGATTATTGCTTATGGTTTTGATTGCTTCTGGGATTTTTTTGATATTTATTTGGAAGAAGAAAAAGAAGAATAAAGAAGTGGAAATTGAAGGAAAAGCTGGAATAAAGAAGAAAGGATTTTTGGAACATTTCAGATTTGGAAAAGGAAAGAAGAAGGATAAGAAGGAAGTTGTCCCGAAAAAGTGAACTTTTTTCTCAAATAAATTTTTGAACTTATCGTTGCAACATTTGATTATACCAGAATTCGTTCTAGCAATGTTCAAAATTTCAAATTTCTGAATTTCCGAATCTCAGGAATTCTGAAATTCGGAAATTCTGAACTTCTGAATTTCTGAATTTCTGAATTTCTGAATTTCTGAATTTCTGAATTTCTGAATTTCTGAATTCTGAATTTCTGAATTTCCGATTTCTGAATTTCTGAATTTCTGAATTTCTGAATTTCCGATTTCTGAATTTCTGAATTTCTGAATTTCTGAATTTCTGAATTTCTGAATTTCTGAATTTCTGAATTTCTGAATTTCTGAATTTCTGAATTTCTGAATTTCTGAATTTCTGAATTTCTGAATTTCTGAATTTCTGAATTTCTGAATTTCTGAATTTCTGAATTTCTGAATTTCTGAATTTCTGAATTTCTGAATTTCTGAATTTCTGAATTTCTGAATTTCTGAATTTCTGAATTTCTGAATTTCTGAATTTCTGAATTTCTGAATTTCTGAATTTCTGAATTTCTGAATTTCTGAATTTCTGAATTTCTGAATTTCTGAATTTCTGAATTTCTGAATTTCTGAATTTCTGAATTTCTGAATTTCTGAATTTCTGAATTTCTGAATTTTTGAATTTCTGAATTTCTGAATTTCTGAATTTCTGAATTTCTGAATTTCTGAATTTCTGAATTTCTGAATTTCTGAATTTCTGAATTTCTGAATTTCTGAATTTCTGAATTTCTGAATTTTTGAATTTCTGAATTTCTGAATTTCTGAATTTCTGAATTTCTGAATTTCTGAATTTCTGAATTTCTGAATTTCTGAATTTCTGAATTTCTGAATTTCTGAATTTCTGAATTTCTGAATTTCTGATTTCTGAATTTCTGATTTTCCGATTTCTGAATTTCTGAATTTCTGAATTTCTGAATTTCTGAATTTCTGAATTTCTGAATTTCTGAATTTCTGAATTATAATTTTTAGAATTTCAAAAATTCGGAAATTTTATGCTTTTGAGTTCATGTGATTCTGAAACTATAAGATTCCGAAAATTTCTGAATTTCTGAATTCTGAGTTTTGGTATTTTGAAATATGAAATTCTCAAAATCTGAAAATCTGAGATCCTGAAAGTCTGAATTCCTAAAATTCAGAAATCCTGAAATTGAAAAATTCTGAAATTCTGATTTTGAAAGTCTAGAAGTTGGAAAATCTGGATTCTGATCTGGTATCCTGAAAATCGGTAAATCGGAAAATCGGTGAATCCGAATTTTGGAAATTCTGAAATTCTAAAATTCTGATATTCCGAAATTATTCATAAATTCGGAAATTCAGAATTTCTGAGATTAAAAAAATCTGAGATTCCGAAGGATTATGTGGATTCTGCAGATTCTAAAACATTGATAATCTGAAATTCTGGAATTCTGAAATTGCAAAATCATGAAATTCAGAAATTCAGTAATTCTGATATTCTCAAATTTTAAAAAATCCAAAAATGGAATTATCGAATTTCCGAAATTCGGGGCTAGATCCAAAAGTTTGGATTTTCAGATCCATTAGACAAATTTATCCCAAAATTATCCTCCAAGATTTTTTTGAAAACCGTGAAATCCAAAAAAATTGGAATTGTCATCATCTCTTTTTTTCCTCTCCCTAAATCTCTTCTATTCCTTTCTCAAAATGCTCCAACTTCCAACTACAGTAATCCTCCTGCTCCTTTCCCTTCTGGTTCATTCCGATCCAGTCTATGTCAAAATGGATATGACCTGTGATGGTATTGATCAAAAATTTTGGTGCGCCGATTTGTACATCTATGAGGAGGATTAGTAAGTTTTCTAAAATTTTTTGGAATTTCAGAAATCCAAAAATTTATAAATTTTACCCAACAATTCCAGCGACGACACTCATGACATTCTGACATTCGAGAGATTCTGCGCCAGCGAGAAACGGAAGGTCTTCAAGTGGGAGTTCAATCCAGATGGAGATGTCTCACCGGTAGATCAAAGTGAAAAAAGTACAGTAACCCAAAAAAAAATTTTAGGAATACGAAATTGCCTACCAAGTCAGTCACACCTGCACACCAACCGGACAATATTGGTGTATTCGGCCGGAAGCGGTGGATATAAGCGTTCGTGGACCGTAAGTGACTAATTAACTACTTAATTATCGTTAATTAATCAATTAATTAATTTCAGACAAAACGTGGAATTCGACGTGGATCTTTTCAACGCCGAGAACGTCACCGAAACTGCTTGTCTTCCAATGTATTGAGACCTCATTTTTTTGAAAATTGAAATAAATGTGAAACCGGTTTTTTTTTTGGAATTCTGAAATTTCAGAATTCCAGAATCTCTCAGTGAAATAAATTATTTCTTTATTTTTCGTTTCTTTAATTTTTATTTTTATTCAGAAATTCAGAAATTCAGAAATTCAGAAATTCAGAAATTCAGAAATTCAGAAATTCAGAAATTCAGAAATTCAGAAATTCAGAAATTCAGAAATTCAGAAATTCAGAAATTCAGAAATTCAGAAATTCAGAAATTCAGAAATTCAGAAATTCAGAAATTCAGAAATTCAGAAATTCAGAAATTTTAAAATTCCGAAATTCTAAAATTCTGAAATTGTGAAGATTCTGCGGAAACTAAGATTCTGAAATTTAAAAAAAAAGTATTTCTATATTTTTAGTATCTTAAAATTTCATTTGACAGACGAATTTGAAAAAAATTATGAGTATCAAATTGTGAGATAAGCTTGAGAAATGATTTGTTAAAGTTAGTCGGAATCCGAAGAATCTGAATCCGAAGAACCTGAGGATTCTGAAGAATCCTTGGAAGATTCAGATTCTTCTTTTACAGTATCCTCAGCAGCATTCTGTCTCTCCAACTCCTCCTCAACTTCCCTCTTCTGACGATCCAGCTCACGACGAGCTTCCTCTTCCTTTTGCTCCTTTTCACGGAGAGCACGACGCTCTTCGTATTCCTTATCACGTTGTGCTCGACGCTTCTCCCGATCCTCCAGCTCTTCCTGACGCTTTTGGTGCTCCTCGAGAGTATGTTTTTTGCTCTGGAATAATGGGAAATTTGAGTTTGGTGTTTTATTCTAGTTTATGGAATTGGGGATCTTAGAACTTTTATTTTGAATCCAGGGTGTCCGAAATTCTGACGTCAGGACTTCAAAGGATTCTGAATCTTGCATTTTCAAAGATTTTGAATTTAGGATTGACCATGAAATTCAGATGCGAGGTTCCACAGTCTTGGAAGCTGGAAAGTTTAGAGGTTCTGAATCTAGAACTTTCCGATTCTCAGAATCAAGAAGTATGTGAATCCAGACACCGGAAAGATTCTGATTTTATGAAACTTTGGAAACTAGAATTTCCAGAGATTCTGAATCCCAGACTTTCAGGTTCTCAATTTTTTAAACTTTTCAACTTCCTGATTTTCAGAATCTAGAAGTATCTTCTTACCTCCTCACGTCTCCAGTGTGGTGGAGTAGCTGATCGAGTACGCTTCCCCAAGAATGTCACTTTTCCACGTCCCTTGATTTTGACGCCGTCCTTGGTGGTGATAGTCTGAAAAAAATTCAAATTGCTCAGGCTTAGGGTGACTCATATTGCTCATTGCTCAAATTTTCTCAAGTTTCTTAACCACGTGATTACGAAACTCGAATTGCTCATCATTATCAGAAAAAAAGTTAATATTATAACTGTGCGGTAGAGCGCACATTATGTGTAACTGAGCAGGAATCAGAGGCCCAAATCGTCTTCGACATGACCAAACCAATCCAAACCCCTCAAACTTTAGGTCCTGAAGTTCTAACTCACCGGTCTCTTCCTATCTCTTCTCTCGCGATCTTGTGGACTTCTGGAGCGTCGGCTTCTGGAGCGAGAACGTCGCTTTTCACGACGGTGGTCATCCCGACGACGATGACGTCTATCTTCTGAATCTCTCTTCTTCCGGTCTTCTGGAGAGCGAGAACGACGCATCAGCCAGTTGTTGGTTTTCGGCTCGTCGTCCATCTTGACACCGGATGGTTCTCTGGAAAAAGGAAATTTATGGGGGAACTGGAGAATTGAAATTTGGTCCAGATCACTAGAATCTAGTTTCAGAATTTCAAATCTAAATTCAATAACTCACGTTTCCTTTGTCTCCTTCATCTGATCCTTGACCTTCTCTACTGCTCCTCCCTTCTTGACCATCTCTCCGGAGTACACCACTTGTACCTTATCCAAGGGCTTGTCTTCTTCGTCAACCTCCAGATTCTCAATCCTTTTCACCAAATCAATGCCCTTCACTACTTCTCCAAACACCACATGCTTCCCATCCAAATGTGGTGTCTCTTGGGTAGTAATGAAGAATTGGGATCCATTGGTATCTGGTCCTCGATTGGCCATGGAGAGAAGATAAGGTTTGTTATGTTTCAGGGAGAGATTCTCATCGTCAAATTGGCGTCCGTAGATTGAAAATCCGCCTTGGCCGTTCTTATGGGTGATATCGCCACCTTGGATCATGAATCCTTTGACGACACGATGGAAGATGGAGCCTTGGTAGGTGGCAGGGTGTCCGTAGAGCTCGCCGAGCTCTCCAGTGCACAGGGAACGGAAGTTTTCGACGGTATTGGGGCCTGGAAAAAGGGAAATTCAATGCTTGGTACCTTGACTCAAATTTGACAAAATTCGAAAATTCAAAAACTTATATGTGGCAAATTTTCAGGGCTAAAAAATTTAGTGAAATTCGTTTATTTCAGTTATGAGTCTTACGGTAAAAAAAAACCCAAATCAATGTGAAGGGGCCTTCAAAGAAGGGGGGGGGGAGGTGGCTCAAGTTTGAGCTCAATTATCTCCGCTCCTCTTAGAGATATCAAACATCTGTCAACTGATAAAATATTTATCATAATATCACAAACATTTTATCAGTTGATGGATTTTCGATAGGTCTTATAGGAACCGAGATAACTGTGCTCAAAATGGACGTATAGGTTTGGGCTTCTGTTAGAGCAGATAGGCATAATAGGTTCAGGTTTTATGGATATTCAAATCTTTTACAGTTTCCAAACTCACAACTAAAATTCCATAGCGCAAAAACGATGCGTCCAGCTGGCTCTCCATTGATGCTGACGTCGAAAAATGCACGCTTGTCTCCACGAGTCACTGGAGCCATAAGAGACTCTGAAATTAGCAGTTTCAGGAAAAATCAATAAGAAAAAATACGAGAATGGAAGAAGGAAATAAGACAAGAAAATAAGACAAGGAAGAGAGTCAATAGGTAGGTAGTTACCCAAAAGAAGAGGAGAAAAATGAAATGCGGTTTACAGGGGTACGGTCTGACGAGGAGGATAATGTGATTGATTTTTAGAAATCAATAGGGTGGTGCACACCTGGGAAGACAACTGCCTAGATTAGCGGTCAATAATATCGGTCAATAATACCGGTCAATAAGATATAAAATAACTTATTTTTCTATTGATTTATGACACTTTCAAAAGTATTGTGCTTGGTTTTCGAGTTTCCAATAAAATTCTTGAAGGGTATAAAACAGGCATAGATTGAAAACTTTGAATTCACAGAATTTTTTGAAAATTCCTTGCTATGCATAGATTCCTGGAAGATACATTTTTGATCCTATTTCAAGTGAGCCGCCGGATTATTAAGCTAATTGTAAACAACATTTATTCAAATTTACATACAAATTGAAAATGACACATATGCAAAGTTACTCGCTGAATTTCCAGATTCCTTGGTCCGTTCCCTCGGCACAGTGATCTAGAAGAATCTTCCGACGGTGTTCGACATAGCGACACTTGTCCTGGACCTGGAAGAATTTGGAATCTTAGAATCTGAGAATCTGGGAATCTAGAGAATCTAGGAATCTTGGAATCTAGGAATCCTGGAATCTAGGAATCTAGGAATCTTGGAATCTAGGGATCTAGGGATCTAGGGATCTAGGAACATAGGGATCTAGGGATCTAGGGATCTAGGAACCTGTTGATTTAGAAGTCTAGAAATCTAGGAATCTAGAGAATCTAGGAGTTTAGGAATCTAGGAGCTTACATTAGGAGTCTAGAAATCTTAGAATCTGGGAATCTAGGAATCTAGGTATTCAGTTATCTAGAATTCTAGAAATCTAGGAGTCTTCTTACCTTCACCTTCAACATCCTCACATCCCCACTCAACTCCAATTGCTGCTCCAAAATCGCCGACAGCTGCTCGGTTGCCATTTCCAAGTCCTTCTGATTAGACTCAAATATCAAACTGTGATTATCATCCCTCTCCAAATAGAATGCGAACACATATGTATAGATCATAGTACGTCTACAAGCCGAGAGCACTTCTATGGCATCTGGCAGGAATTGAACATCAATCCACGTCATTGTAGATTGCTTCTGAAGTTGCTCCATTTTCACTTCAACTGTTGCTTTGAGCTGAAAATCGTTAATTGAGAGTAAATTCTAGATAAACGGAGGTAATACCTTTTCCTCAAATTTTAGACTCCTCTGATGACCCATAAATCGATTATAGTAGAATAGGTACCTATTCAAATTGAATCGAGACTGATCTCGAGTATCATTTGCTGGCTTCACCTCGAAACTGAAAAAAATCCTATAAAATGAAACAAAAACCAACTTTCTAAACCTTCTAGGAGCCGAGATATAGCAAATTGAAGTCGAGGAGGTCAGAGACGCAGAGTGTCTCGTCGTCTGCGTCTCTCTGAACTTCAAGTGAGTGTATCTCGGGTTCTAGATGAGCTAGAAGGTTCTAATAAAAAATAAAATGTCCCCTGAAGATCCTATTTTTAGATTTACCCCAAGGGCTCACCTATTACACGGGCTATACCCATGAACATTCCAATTCTTCATACACATCCAACAGAATTCAAAACGGCAAGACTGGCACATGATCTTATTACACCCGCCAGCTTTCTCAATATGCTTATTGCAACTCGGACAGTCTTTGGTGTTCGCATTGATCCAGTTGAAGGATTCAGTGTCATCCATACAACGAAGATTCCAGATTCTCAAAAGGCGACAGGAAACTGGTGCATGCCAATTTTCACCGCATGTGAAACAAAATGTGCATCCACAGGGGCAATTGATGGGGTGGTTGTCGGGGCGGGTTAGCTGGAATAGTCCTATTTTTACTTGGAAGTATAAAATGTGTGAAAATTCATATGCGGTCTAACTTCAATGCGCGTTGTGGCCGAAAAACTCAAGGGTGGGCGGAGCTTACCCCATAATTAATCCCCCTACCTCCTTTCGGTTTTCGAAGTAAACAAAATATTCCTAGCTACCTTTAAATGGATACGAAATAAGGGGAAAAGGTACTTTTCGGTCGCAAAGTCTTTCAAGGCGCATTTAAAGGAACATGAATTTTTGATGAAGTTTGTCGCATAAAGTCGAAAAAATAGGCCAGAAAATAATTACAAATTACATGTTCCTTTAAACATGTCTTCAAAAATTTTCCTACCGGACTGAAGCTCTGTCCACCTGGGAATTTTAGGCCGCAACGCACATTAATGTAATACCATTAGTAATGCCATTATACATGTACTTCGAGCTCAATTATATCGGCTTCTATGAGAGATATCAAAAATTTATCAACTGATACATTTTTATCATTTTATCGCCAATATTTTATCAGTTGACAGATTTCAAATATCTCTTGTAGGAATCGAGATAATTGAGCTCAAATTGCACATATGTGGCGGGCATATATTAGAGCAAATACGGTGTATAAGATCCCTTTCATATGCCTCCTCTGCGTATATCTCCACGCCTTCTGAATTCTATAAAACTACAAAATCTCCAGAATTCTGTCTTTTCCAAGACTTTGATATTACACATTCCTCATTTTCATGCTCTTGATTTGTACTTACCCCATAATTAATCCCCCTACCTCATTTCGGTTTTCGAAGTAAACAAAATATTCCTAGCTACCTTTAAATGGATACGAAATAAGGGGAAAAGGTACTTTGAGACGATTTATCTCCGTTCTTTCAAAAGATATTTTAAATATTTCAAAACCTAATAGCCTCACTTTCACCACTCTCCCACAATCTGCTCCCGGACACCATCTCAATTGGCTGTTGGCTCCCACATAACTCTCAATCATCCGCCGACGGAACAGATCTACCATAGCTGGGTCAGTTATATGTTGGAGTACCTAAAGAAAGCATCGTATGTATCCGGTTGTCTGAATTACCTAGCAAGGTGCTAGTAGAAACCAACCTTCTCATCCTCCACCAGCAATTTACACTCGGTTGCCATGCACTCTATGTCTCCTACTCCCGCTACAATTTTCTCCGTCAAATAAGCCTCCCAACAAGCGTCACAAGCCGAATGGTTGCAGCTCAAACTGCTCAATGAGCCGGGACCACAACAAATAGGGCACTCGCCATCATTGGAAGCTATCGAGAAGGATGGGGTGTCCAAACCCGAGAAATCATAAAAGTGTT
Source organism: Caenorhabditis nigoni (assembly GCA_027920645.1). Classification (NCBI taxonomy): domain Eukaryota; kingdom Metazoa; phylum Nematoda; class Chromadorea; order Rhabditida; family Rhabditidae; genus Caenorhabditis; species Caenorhabditis nigoni. Next base: position 19,186,552 of record CP115865.1, on the reverse strand, counting down.
CCATCAAATGCTCTTTATTCCATTTATACTTCTGAAGAAGGATCCTACAGCTACCTCTAGGAACTTCTAGGATTGATTGGACATATGATATGATCTCCTCCATCTCTTCTTCTAGTTCGGAAGCTGTGAGGAACTGAAAAAAAGTCTTTAAAACAAAAAAAATTGAGAAAAAATTACCTGATCCTCTGCCTCATCTCCTTGCTCCGAACCAACATCGCTCATCTCAAATTCGTCCTCTGATTCCATTTCTAAAACTGGAACACAATTATTTTTAGGTCTTTTCCGATTTAAAAATAGATTAAGAACTAGCAAAGTCGTTTTTCCTTATGCTGAGGAAGAAGTGATGAGGAACTGATAAGAATGAGCAATTGGTGATTGACAACTTTTCTAGTAATACTGCAATAAAAGTAGGGAAAAAAATCATAAATAAGGAAAAATTTGCTTCGCGCCTGAAAGTTTTGGGATTCAGAGGAAAAACAGAAATTCCGAGAGACAATGATAAATCAAGAGACGGAGAGAATTATAAAGGGCGACGTCGCCAAGGTGAGAAGCATATAATGAAAATGGGAGAGAGAGAGAGAGAGAGAGAGAGAGAGAGAGAGAGAGAGAGAGAGAGAGAGAGAGAGAGAGAGAGAAAAGAAGAAAAGGAGCTGATCCCATAGGTATCAGATTAATGAGTGCAGGAGAAACAAGGGAAGGAAAAAATGTTGAAAAAAATGATTTAAAAAATTTTGTTTCAATTGTCAATTTTGAGGATCTTTTTGGGAACAATAAATAGCTAAAGTTTTGAAAATTTGAAAAAAAAAGTAAAATTCGGGAGCAAGTGCCCTATCTGCTCCGATACAAGCTTTTTGAGCTCTTTTATTTTGTTTCCTATGAGAGATATCAAACATTTTTAACTGATAAATTATTTAAAATATTATCACCAATGTTTTATCAGTTGACAACTTTTTGATATCTCTCATAGGAACCGAGATAATTGAGCTCAAAGTGCACATATAGGATGAATCTTGAAGTTCGGAGGTTCGAATTCAAAACATGATCTGAAAAATTTGAGAATGCTTGAATCAAACAAATAATAGTTTTCCTTGGCTGTATTTTTCAATTTTGAAAAAAAAAACAATTCCGAAGAAAAAGATGCATCCTGCCCTAGCCCCGCCCACTTTTCCAGAAACCTTTAACGAATCCAGAACAGGCCAATGAGATGGCTATAAATTTTGGAAAAGTCTCTAGAAAAATCAATAAATCCTTGCTGGAATTTTCTGTTCCAATCATCTACAGTATCATCTGTTAAGGACTCAATAGTTTGAGAAAGAACAAAAGATGCCTAAAGAAGACGGGGTCCTCGTGGATGACTGGGAAGAGCAACTCAGAAAGGACCTAACAAAAATGTGTAGAGACTGTAAGTACTTTGCTCTTTATGCTCAATTAGCTCGGTTGCTATAAGAGATATCTAAAAATTGTCAACTGATAAAATATTGCTGATATAATGATGAATAATTTATCAGTTGACAAAACTTTGATATCTCTTTTGGTAATTGCGATAACCCTGCCCTTAAAGCTTGATGTTTAAGCTTAATTATTTTGTTTTCTATAATATAAAATACGTTCAAAAAATTGTTTTTCAGATGTGGACGAAGGAAAACCTCAAAAAACCGACTACGACAAATTCAAGTATCAAACATGTTGTGTCAAAAATTCCTTTTGCGAATTTTGGGCCCAAACTTGGTTCTGGATCCTCATTGGATGTATTATCTTGGCTCTGATTGTGCTCAGTGTCGTTGGATGTGTTCTTTGTTGTTGCTGTCGTAAGAGATTGTGTTGTGGAGCTGATAAGATGAATGATATGGAGGTGGAGAATCCGAAAATTGAGGATTTCGAAATTCAAGACTCCGATTCTTCAGAAGACTCTTCAGGGGACTCGTCTAGCGATTCTGAATAGCGAATTTGTTGATCTATTTGGCCTGTTGTGAATTACAATGAATTATTTGTTAGTATCTTTTACTTTCCCCATTCCTAGAATTTGTGAGACAGTCCTAATGACATCATTCAGGACGTCTCACCAAGTTGGCAACAAGGAGAGAGTACACTGAATCGAGAGACGGAGTGTCTGGTAGCTCTCTCCTTATTGCTAATCTCTCGCCAATTGGACCGTAAAGGTCGTAGCAATATGCGCGTCTCATGTGGCCTTGATTCGTCATATTCTAGACGCGTCGCGTGTGCGTTGCGGTTGTTTTCTGGCCTAAATTCTAGGAATTGTGATGTTAATAGACGTTTATCGCCCAATGTTTTTTTTTTTGAATTTTGACAATGGTTCTTAGGTTACCGTATTTGCGGAATCTCATCCTATACATGCACTTTGAGCTCCCTTATATCGGTTTCTATTAGAGATATATTAAAAACTTGTCAACAGATAAATTATTTATCATAATATCAGCAACATTTTATCAATTGATGAAAATTTGATACCTATCATAGAAACCGAGAAAATTGAGCGCAAACTTTGGATTCTCAAATTTTTGGTTTTTTTTTTGAAATTTTAAACTATTATTTCAAAGTTTTCGACATCTCAGTTCCTGAATATCTTAATAGTATAGATGATATCAAATTTAGAGACCTATTTTGTGGATTTTTTAATTTTCTGATTTTTGTATTTCTGAGCTTTTAGAATTATAGGTTTCCAGACTCTAAGATTCCTAAATTTCTAGATTTATTGATTCTTAAATTGCTAGATTCTCAGATTTCTAGATTTCCAGTTTCCTAGACTCCTAGATTTCTAGATTCTAAGATTCCAAGATTCCAAGATTCCGAGATTCCAAGATTCAAAGATTCCAAATACTTCCAGGTCCAGGACAAATGCCGCTATGTGGAGCACCGTCCGAAGATTCTTCTAGATCACTGTTCCAAGGGAACTGACTAGTTTCTTAGATTCTTAGATTCCTAGATCCCTAGATTCCTAGATTCCTAGATTCCTAGATTCCCAGTTTCCTAGATTCCTAGATTCATAGATTCCTTGATTTCTAGATTCCTAGTAAATTACGATTTTTCTGTTTCTTTTAATCTTCCGCGCTTCTAATATTTGCTCTAATAATTCCCAATCCTTTTCCAGGTTTCAAGGTCAAAGCTCATCGGGATGTCTTCCCTACCGGTCCCAACTCTCAAGATCCAGGGCCGCACGTGCCACTTCCCTGGTCCACTTCCTCCGTGGTTCCACCAGGTCAAAGCTCAACAAGAGCAAGATGAGAGGGAGCAGAGGGATACTGGAGCTCCCAGCGACCAGTCTGTTTTGGAGGCGGTGGAGGCTCTTAGAAGGTAACACATCTTTATTAAGCTTTAAATTTAGCATCTTCCATTTTCAGACTCTCCCTCCAACTCCCGACGAAGGACGCGCCATCCCACATGGCTCTTCTCAAATTTGACTCCGAGCAATTGCTCATCAATGGGCAGAAGATCTCCCCAATTGTCAACGGAAGAGAGATCCATATGAAAAGACTCTCGACCCTACTTGGAAGCAAGTTCACTCACGTCGTCGAGGCTCTCAGTGTGAAGAATATGGATTCAATTCTTGGACTTCCACGGAACATCAAGCTCCAAGCAAACAGCTTTGTGCTCTACGATGATACGAAGGAGACCTATGAAGTGCTCCGAAAATGGGTGCAGCCGAGCAGCTTCCCATTGAAAGCAATCGGCATGGAAATCGAATCTCCAATGGATGCCGTATTTCAAAACTTGATCACCGCATCGGACTGCAAGAAACTGTCAGTTTTCCTTCCAATGTGTGTCACTGGACCGGGGGAGTGGGCTGCTCCATTCATTCGTCTCCAACATCCATTCGTCGAGATCACCGAGGCGCCGTCCCAGATTTTCAGTCTTGGAAACTTCCTTGGGATCGTCAGAAACTGGATGGAGCATCCAAGACCATTGGGACACAAGATCGGATTGCTCACTCGCAACGTGGAACTGTACTTCGAGGGAGTCAAGAGCATGTTGGGAGCCAAGGCATTGAAAACTGGAGGGTTAGTTTTTTTGTCCGCTATATTTCACCATTGGGGGCTGCTCAGTAGGTTTCTCGGATCATTAGAATGTTAAGGTCCCTACTAAGGGCTCCCTAGTCCCTTTAAGGTTAAATATGGACTTTTGACTTTTCTGAAGGAAGAATCTACAATTTCGATGTCTTCCTAACCTACCACCTCTCTTAAATCTTTCAAAATTTAACATTTTCAGATCTAACGTCTTCCCTGACGTCTTCCTTCTCCCCATGTCGGGATCGAAGAGCTTGGAGCTGGTCATCTCTGGAAGCAAATCTCCATACTTCGAAAAGGAGTTGCTTGCGGCCAATCCAGTTCTCTGGATGGTCCAGATGGAGGTGAAGGAGCAGCAGCAGCAGGGATCCACCAGAGGCAACTAGATTTTTGATGCCTTTCTCTGTTAACTGATTCTCCGATTGTTCTTCTTGTTCTTCCCCAATTTTCCCGATTTTTGAACTTCTGATCTTTCTGATGAAAATCAGATTCTTCTAAATTCTGTTTTCCTTCTTCTCCGTTTACTCTTATTGTATTGTTCTTCTACCTCCAAAATCCCATTTGACTTCTCTGTTTCTGTCTGTAAGTCTGTCGGTCCCGATGTCCGAACTTATTCGATTCACATGAAATTTTGAGATTATTGTGACCGATTTTTTAGATTTCATTGAATATATCATTAGTTAGAAGGGGGAAGAAAATCAGGGGGAAAAATTGAAAATTGGGGAAGCTAGTGAGTCTGAAATCAATAAGAATTTGTGAACACAGAATTCAAAAGATAGGATTTAGGTTCAATTCGAAGTATTAGGTTCTTCTTCCTCTTCTTCGTCTTCTTCGTCTTCCTCTTCTTCTTCTTCTTCTTCTTCCCGATTCCCACCAGAAGTTCCCGTCGGTCTACGCCTTCTCAATCCTTCAAAATCACAATTCATCACTTCCTGAATCGTTGGAAGAAGTGGAACTACCAAAGCCGAGAGATCTGGATCATTCATCTGAAAAAAATCAGTTAATTACAGTTTAATTACCCCTAATTATCTTACCATATCCACAATTTCATTTCCAAGCTGTTTTCCGAAATTCAGGGCTTGTTCCGGTGTTTGGAGATGAGTGAGAGCGGGGAATAGAGGGAAGATTGGGATGTTCTGAAAATTTTTAGTTTTTAGATTTCTTGCATTTTGGAAAAGCTTAAAAGCTAGCTTGTAAAGTTTGCAAACAGTCAAAGAATCCAGAAAATCTCAAAAACTTGATTTATCTCTAATAGAAGCCCAGGGCCACTTTAAGCTCAATTATCTCGGTTCCTATGAGAGATATAAAAAATCTGCCAACCAATAAAATATTGCTGATATTATGATAAATACTTTATCAATTGAAAACTTTTTGGTATCTTTTGAAATAACCGAGATAAATGAGCTCAGAGTTGGCTTCTATCGAAGCTGTCAATTGAGAGTCCGCCCCTATTCTATATGATTCTCAGAAAGCCAAAAACTTACTGTTCCGATTTCATGTTTTCTAGAAACATGAATCAAAAATGGTTTCAATTTTCCAAAATTTTCCGGGCACTCCCTGCAGGTGGCAGGACTCTCTTTGGAAATCTCATGACCTTCTCTCAGATGCTTCGTGAGCTCTCTCATTTTCTCAAACCTCTGTTGACACCTTGCTATGATACAGGGGAAGAATTTGAATCGCTCATTAGCATGGGTGAGTCCGTGGTGGTCCCTCTAAAACATTCGTCTGCATTTTTGCGTAATGGTGTTTGCAGACTCACATCAAACCGGCTATGGAACATCTTCTTACAGTACTCACATTTGTAGTTTTTGATTCCCAAGTGCTGTCTTCTGTGACCCGAGAGGTATCTTCTTTCTTTGAACTTTTTTCCACAGGTTTCGCACTCAAAGGGCTTTTCGGGAACATTAGGCTGAAAATGAGCAATTTTTAAAGATTCCAACCATAACGTCAACTTTGAGCCAATTTTCCTCAATTCCTATAAAAGATACGAAAAAGCTGTGAACTGATAAATTGCTTATCATAGTATCAAAAGTGTTTTGTCAGTTGACAAGTTTTTCATATCTTGCACAGGAATTGAGACATATAGGCTCAGCGTTTGGCGATTTAGGTGCTCTTCTATTACAGGTTTTACGTTACTATAAGCTTACCCGATCAGCATGGACCACTTCAGGACTCTCTGATCTATCAGAGATTTCATCGATTACAACTTCAGAATTCGAAGAGTTCATTTTGGCTTTGAAAGTCTATATCAGAGAACAAGGATCTGAGAAAAGTACAATATAATTTTATTTGAGTTTCTGGCTATAGAAATCTGGCAAAGCGGTATTCCAATTATTATTTCCCTTTTCTCAAAGCGGTAAACAATCCAAAAAAGAGCGTTTAAAAGATCAAAAAGGGGAGAAGAAGAGAGACATATGGGGGTAAATCCGATTAGAAAGATGGAGGAAGGTAGAAGGAGCATGATAGGAACAATTAAAAATATAGAAAAAGAGAGAGAGAGAGAGAGAGAGAGAGAGAGAGAGAGAGAGAGAGAGAGAGAGAGAGAGAGAGAGAGAGAGAGAGAGAGAGAGAGAGAGAGAGAGAGAGAGAGAGAGAGAGAGAGAGAGAGAGAGAGAGAGAGAGAGAGAGAGAGAGAGAGAGAGAGAGAGAGAGAGAGAGGGGGAGAAGAAACAAATGCAGGTGACATATTACTAACGAAGCAGGAATGTGTGGGAAAATCATTGTTCATTTTGTTTCCGTATATGTGCACTTTGAGCTCAATTATCTCGGTTCCTTTGAAAAATATCAAAATTCGGTCAACAGATAAAATAATACTGACATTATGATAAACAAGTTATCAGTTGACAACTTTCTTATATCATTGACAGGAACCGAGATAATTGAGCTCAAAGTTCACTTATAGGTTGTGCTGAGCATTTTCGGTATGATTATCGAACAATCATAACCAAAATTGAGAAAATTTAGGAAAATTGAATTTTCAAGCAATCTGAAAACAAAAGAACATATGACGAACGGCTCTGAGAAGGATTAAGATCGGGAAATTATTTTTGATTTTGCATTTGTGGTCCAGCTGAAGCTTTTGCGGTCTGTTCCGAAGCGGCAAGGCGATCAAGCAGTTGATCGAACTGAGAAACTGTTATGGACTGGCCTGGACCAATGTGAAGACGCTGAAACAAAACTATTTCCAATTTTTATCAACTACTTTAATGCTCACGAATTCAGGTGGTGGGGGCACTGAATCGGCACTTTCAGGAGATTCTCCGGCTTCAGCGTCATCTGATCTTGGTAGCCGTTTTGGGGGTCGGGTCTGAAAATAAAGATTAATTTCGGGATTTTCTCAAAATTTCGAAATTCTGATATTCTAAGAAACATTTTGACACTAAAACCAATGTTCTAGTGTTTGTAGGAGCTTAGATACAGCGCTGTGAAGTTTGGAGAGACGCAGACGACGAGACACACTGCGTCTCTAACCTCATCTACTTCAAATCGCTGTATCTCGGCTCTCAGAAGGCGTAGAAAGCTGGTTCTTGGTTCAAAATATTTATCGTCAAGTCAGAATTCTTTCAATTTGAAGTAAAATAATTCAAAACTGAAAATCGCTTAACCTCAATTCCTGAACCGAACTAACCTTCCCAAGAACATGGGTCCAATAAAAATGGGTCAGAATTCCCACAATTGTATTCCCACAATCTTTTTGACAATTTTTACACTCCATTCTACAATGTCGGTTTTCATGGTACTTTTTCAGGTGAGCTCTGAAACGTCCATAATCGGAAAAACGCCTATGACAATTCTTCACGACGCATTCTCGACTTGTCCATTCTTCTTTCCAATGCCCGTACAAGTGAATTTTCATCTGGAATTTAAGATAACGAATCATTTAGATAGATTAGGCTTACGTCAAAAGATCTTCTGAATCTTTTATGGCATTTGTTGTTCTCACAAAGGAAACGCTTGGGATAATTGGGACAGTTTTCATGGCAGTCTCTCCATGTCCCACAAAGTTGACAAAGAAGCTGAAAATAAATTTTATTGGATCATTTGCTACATTTTACAAAAAAAATCAACGTTTCAGCTTAATTTTGAAGGAAATTACTGTCAAAAAACCAAAAGGAGCTTTTATGGTCAGAACCCATACTTGCCCTGTCATCTCAATTATCTCGTTTCCGATAAGAGATATCAAAAATGTGTCAACTGATAAAAAGTTACTGATATTATGATAAACAATTTATCAGTTGACAACTTTCTGGTATCTCTTGAAGGAACTGAGATAATCGAGCTCAAAGTCGGGACTACATATCTATGGACTTCAAGGGTCCTTTTCTATGCTCCTTTTTTAAAAAAAAGCCATAACTTACCTTATCAGTAGACTCCGCATCCATGATGTAGGTTGCTAGGAGTATGTTGTATACTATGAAAACTAGAAGGAGGTAGAGGGATTAATAATAGGGTGGAGTACAAATCATGAGCATGAAAACTAGTCATGTGAAATATTCAAATTCTTTTAGAGAAAACAAAATTCTAGAGGTTTTGTAGTTTTATAAAATTCAGATGGGTTTTAGAGGGCGTCTGGAGACATACGGAGAGAAGACATAGAACATATTTGATCTGATGTTATGAGAAGCAAGCTCGGAGCCCAATTATTCGGGTTCCTGTGAAAGATATCAAAAAATTGTCAACTGTTAAACTGTTTATGATAATGTCACCAACATTTTATCAGTTGACAGAATTTCGATATATTCTAAAGGAGCCGAGATAGTGGAGCACAAGGTGCATCTATATACAGTGGGCTTCTGTTAGAACCAAAACTGTGATTCATAAGTTGCAGGTCAAATGTCGTAGATCAAAATTATTCCAAAAAATCATAATTTTTAGTCAATTTGGAAACCAGAAGGTTCAAAATTTCATAGTTTGGGCAAATCGATGTTTTTCTTCAGAAGCTCCAGTCACATAATCCGACACTAATTGTCTAATTGTCAGAGTGCACCGTTTAGACCTTTTTGTTCGGTATCACCATAGAAGGGGAAGGGGCGGATTCTGGTAAAGCCCAAAAAGAGGGACCAGTGTGAGTTATTATAGAAAATTTACCGTTTCAAACGTTAGGAGCGAATATTCCGGCTGCACGCCTCTGCAGAAAAACAACTGGCGTTCGGGAAAGATTTTGAGCCAACAACCAGGTTTCTACGTCTTCTAAGAGCCGAGATACAGCGATTTGAAATTTGAGGAGGTTAGAGACGCAGTGTGTCTCGCTTCTCTGCGTCTCTCCAAACTTTGAAAAGCTGTATCTCGGCTTATAGAAGGGCTAGAACACTGATTTTTGTGTCAGTTTGTTTCACGGAATATCGGACATTTGGAAATTGGAAAAAATTGTTTGCTTCGGAATTTGTAATATTTATCATCTAAACTCTTTATTGTGTAACTAAAATGTGATAAAACAAAAATTGAAAAATGAATGGTCGCGTAGTGAAATCCGATTTCTCTATCCATTGTCAATGTATTCGGCTACTTGTGAGCTTGTCTGAAAATCTCCAACTATATATTTTCATTTTCTACGAAATATTCTTTACCTTATGATTTTTGTCCCTACTCTGGATGAATTCCCTGGCCAATATCATATCATCTGGACTCACAAATTTATTGATAAATTTTCTTAACTCGGGACAGCTGTGAACCAGAAATCTCCAAACAATATTTCTGAAAAAATATAGTATTAATTATATTTTAAATTATATAGATTTTAATTTTTCAAAATTCCTACCTTCATTTCCAAATGAATCCAACAATAATGACTAACCAAATTGTACATACTGGAACATGATTGACAACATAAAGCACAAAGTTCAGGATTCTCCCTTGAAATATCGTGGGTTTTAATGTGCTCATAAAAAGTTCCAGAATCCGTATATTTATTTTTACATTTTGAAACCAAGCAGGGAAAATGGGAACCTCTTTCTCTCCAATGTGAAGGCATGTGAGTTCGAATCTGGGTTTTTCCAATTTATTTTTAAAAATTTATAAAAATTAAGAATTCCTACTGGATTGGGAGATGTGTGTCCGCATATTTTGCATAAGTATACTATTCGAGACATGTGCCAGTTCAGATCTGAAATTTTTAGCTGGAATTTTTTTTTAATATGTTGATCAAACCGAGTGTTGTATTATTTATATAGACGAAAAAGTAATAAGGAGATGGGGAAGGAAAAGGAAGGTATTAAAAATAGGAGAATTTCATAATTAGTGCGTTTCTCGGTTGGTTGTTATGGAGAAAAGTTTGCGAGTTGGAGATTTTTGCGAGAGTTGAGATAATGAGAGAAAAATGGGAAAGTTGGGAAATGTAAGATTACACCAAAATGTTGGAAAACGTTATAAATACAGAACCGGTCGACGATTTTCGGTCATTTCGACCATTTTCAGAAGTCTAGAGTATGGCTGTCAAATTTCCGATATTTTTGAACATTTTGGATGGTGTACAACAGATCTAGATTGAAAACTTCACATTCACAGAATTTTTCGAAAATTCTGAGTTTTTCAGATATTTTCCAAGTTTTGAAATACACCTTTTTTGGCCTTTTTGTACCGAATATGTGCAAGAAATAGTTTGAATTTTCGAAATTTCCTCGCAAAAATGATTTAAAGTCATTGAAATTCGACCAATCGGGGGATTTTATCGAGTTTAGGTTTTGTACTCCTCGTGGACAAGTCGACGCGCGAAATTTGAATTTTTGGGTTACAAAGCAGCTTGAAACTTGATGTTTCGGAGTTACAATCGTTAGGAACCATGAAAAATCAGCTTTCAAAAAAAATTGAGAAATTTAAGTATTTGTTTATCTTATTGGTAGGTACTGTAGATATATGTACTGTAAACATCGAAGAATTAAAAAAAAAAGCAGAAAAAAAAATTAAAATTGGAAATATTCAATTTTCCAGGTTCCTAATTAGATGATCCATTAGTAGAGCAGGATTCAAGCTTGGCAGACCAGTCTGGAATTTTTGCTTTTTTATTAATTTTCCAAATAATTATTTTTTCCATACCTGAACCAATTCACTCCGTTCAACCCAATGAAGTCCTAGCTTCTTGTCGATTTGTAGAGCAAATGATGAAGCATCGATAGGATTCGAAATCTGAAAAATTTTATGATTTAATTAATTGCTTAATTAAATAATCAAGAAGTCTTACAGGTAGGGTGTTTCCAGTTTCTTGTGTAGTTGTTTCTGGGTCAGAAGAGCCTGGCATTTCGGTTGGAAGCATAAAGGTCTTCAAATAATCACCAATCGATAATTCGTCGAGTGATTGCAGAATTTTTACATCAGCTTTCTGAAAATTCAAATTTTGAATTTATGAAGAAATTTGGAAATTTAGAAGTCTGGGAATCTGGGAATCTAGAAATCTAGGAATCTAGAAATCTAGAAATCTGGGACTCACGGAATCTAGGAATCTAGGAGTTCGGAATTCTAGAAAATTTCCAACAAAAAAATCTCACCTTCACATGATGCCAATAAAAATGAGAGAAGAATCCAAGGACATCTTTGCGTTTCACATTGCAAGAGTTGCAAATCATTGAACCTACATGACTAGCTACAATGTGAGCCTTCATTTCACGGAACTCCAAAAACTCTTCAGTGCATCCGAGTGAGAAGCACTTGAAAGGTGGCGGACGGTGCTTCCAATGGGTGACGGCGTGTTTCTGGAGCTGAAATTTTTTGGAATCTAGAAAATATAAGAATTCAGAAATTTAAGAATTCAGGAATCTAGGAATTCAGAAATCCAGGAATCTAGGAATTCAGGAATTCAGGATATCAGGAATCCAGGAATCTAGGAATTCAGGAATCCAAGAATCCAAGAATCCAAGAATCCAGAAATCCAGGAATCTAAGAATCTAGAAATCAAGGAGTCTAGGAATCTAGGAGGTTGAGAATTCAGGAACTTAGAAAATTGTAGACTTAGAAAAAAAAAGACAGATTTAGAGCGATGTGTGGATTTTATCGTAAGGTTCGATGTTATATTGGGTGTTTGCACAAAATCGACGCTACAGTAACCCGAAAACCGAAAACTGTGAGTTAGAGACGCAGAAAAATGGCGTCTATGGTTTTTTAATAGGAAATTCATATCTGGCATTGTTTTCAATCCAAAAACAGACTAAAACTGGAAAAATTCTCGGGTAGGAATTCTAGGATAGATTTTGATATTTTAGCTCGTGGCTGGGCAGCAACATTAGAATTTTTCCTACAAATTAACAAATCTGAAATTATATAATACAAAGTTTTCCATAAATTCTCACCTCATCTTTCTTATAAAACCTTCTCTCCTCTCCTGGAACACACTCATCACATATCCATGTTTTCTCCATGATGTGCCTTTTCTGATGCTTCCGAAGTGTACTTATACTTATGAATTTACTTCCAGGACACAATTCACATGTTAGAAATGTTCCTGGTTCCTAAAATTTGTGAATTTTAAGATTTTCAAGTTTTCAAAGAACCCCTTACCTTCTTGATTTTCATTTTCCTTTTTTATTGGATTGCAAACTTAACTGGAAAATAGGAATTTGAGAATTCTGAAGATCTAAAAACAAAAAATAAAATTATATTCCAAAGTTTCCTAAAACAACAACTTTGAAAATTGCAAGAATATCAAAAAAGAAGAAAAAGAAAAAAAAGAAAGAAAAGAAGAAGAAGAGAGTATTGGAATGGATGGAAATCTGAGAAGAGAAAAATATCAGTAGGTGTCAATTAGCATCTAAAAAGAGCAAGATACTTATAATCTTGCTAAACTATAGAGAATTATAAAATTAAGAACCAGGAATCTTCAAAAAGATGAGTTGATTTTCAAAATTTCAAACCTTGTTTTTTGATTGTTGGCTGATTTTTTGGAAATCTATTCAATTAAAAAACAACATTTTTCCCATAAAAATCGTCCAGAAATCAAGTTTTTACGACTATTTTAAGATGAGTTAGGGCCATTCAAAGTTTCGGAGGCTAGAGACGCAGAGAAACGAGAGGCACTGCGTCTCTAACCCCCTCAATTTCAAATCGCTGTATCTCAGCTATAAGAAGACGTAAAAATGTGGTTTTCGGCTCGAGATCTTTCTCGAAAGCGAAAATTTTTTCCTGAGTCTTGGAACTGAAAAATTTGCTCCCAACACTGACCCTGTCTTTTTCGGCTTACCAGAAAGCGCCACCTCTCCTCCTTCTTCATGGTAATTATAAACAAAAAGGTTTTTCGCGGTGCACTCTGCCAATTGGTATCGGATTAGCTAGCTCCATGACTGAGAAAAAGGCCCAACACCTGCTTGGTCCATAAACGTTTTGGCCCAACAGTACCCCCTCTAATAGAGGGGTCTTCCTATACGAAATATCAAAAATGAGTCAACTGAGAAAAAAACTGCTAACCTATTAGTTGACAACTTCTTCCGATCTCTGACAGGAAACGAGTTAAATTGGGTCAACGTTGAAAGTTAGGGTGCCCTTCTAATACAGGTTCAGCTGTACTTGCCGAAGTCATGTCGTAATGCTGCGCAGAAGATCATTAACGTCAGAATTTCAATTCCAAAGTCAGGATTCAGCCGTTCAAAGTTTGGAGAGACGCAGAGAAACGAGACACACTGCGTCTCTAGCCTCAAAACTTTTTAAGGCTCATATCTCGACTCTAAATCGTCGTAGAGACTTGGTTCCTGCCTCATTTTGTTGGGAATTTTATGATATTTTTTTTGCTTCGACTTACAGACCACTTAGCAAAGGTAGGAGCGGCGCGGTCTCTTTAATATAAGGCCCCCAAGTTCAACTCCCTTGCAACAGCCAAAGAGCCTCAAAAACTACTACACAAGAAAGAAAAGAGCACAAAAATAGATATAATTTTTCATCCTTGCGTCCTTTTGAAAATCGGGTTACCATAGTGACACTTTTTTTATTTTTGGAGCAGAATCTAAAAAAAGAAGAAGAAGAGGAAATGAGCAATTGAGCAAGTGCAGAGCGAGCGGGTCAAAATTCCAGAAGTTCCGAGGATTTCAAAGCTGATGAAAGCTTAGAATCTGAATCTTGAAAGTAATTTTTTATTGAAATTTGGAGAAAAAACTGAAAACGAACCAAAATGGTTTATTCTATGGAAAATCATTGTACATATCCCAAAAATACAAGAAAAGATAATCAAATTTGAGAATTCGAAGCTCTGAAATGCTCCAATAGATTCTTGACAAGTTCTGGATCGATCTCCGGCATTTGGATCTGAAACTATTTTTTAAATTGAAATTCAAATTGAAATCCCACAAACCTGAAGAGCTTGACTCCAATGTACCCAGTGAATGCCTTTTTCTGGGCTGATTTGCAGAACGTGTTCTGGGAGATGACTTAGATATGAATTCTGGAAATATTAATTAAACTAATTAGACTAATTAACAAATTTTCATACCTCAGGCTTCATATTGTCCAGTAGATATTTCAAAATGGTTAAAAATGGATTGTTCTCAGGGATCAAAGGATCCAGAGGTCCATTTTCAGAGGTGGAGGGGTTGCAGACAGCCGGATCCTGAGCTAGCACGTTGTTAGGAGCACTCTGTAAACCAAATTAAAGCTTGAATTTTTTTTTGTTGGGTATCGGCAACCGCCGACCGACCGCTGACCGACCGATGGCCGACGGCCGACTGACCGCAGACCGACCGATGGTCGACAGCCGACCGACCGCTGAACGATCGCTGAACGATCCCTGACCGACCGACCGCTGACCGACGACCGACTGACAGCTGACCGATCGTTGACCGACCGACGGCCGACGGCTGACCGACCGCTCACGGACCGCTGACCGACGGCTGACCGACCATCAATGGTCGACGGCCGACCGACCGCTGAACGATCGCTGAACGATCCCTGACCGACCGACCGCTGACCGACCGCTGACCGACCGCCGACCGACCGCTGACTGACCAACGGCCGACGACCGACCGACCCCTGACCGACCACGGAACGATCCCTGACCGATTGACGGAAGACAGCCGACCGACCGCTGACAGACCACCGCCTGACCACCGACTGACCTCTGACCGACCGCTGACCGACCGACGGCCGACGGCTGACCGACCGCTCACGGACCGCTGACCGACGGCTGACCGACCATCAATGGTCGACGGCCGACCGACCGCTGAACGATCGCTGAACGATCCCTGACCGACCGACCGCTGACCGACCGCTGACCGACCGCCGACCGACCGCTGACTGACCAACGGCCGACGACCGACCGACCCCTGACCGACCACTGAACGATCCCTGACCGATTGACGGAAGACAGCCGACCGACCGCTGATCGATCGCTGACCGACCGCTGACCGACCGATAGCCGACGGCCAACCGACCGCCGACCGACCGCCGACCGACCGCTGACAGACCACCGCCTGACCACCGACTGACCTCTGACCGACCGCTGACCGACCGATGGCTTCGGCTGACCAACCGCTGACCGACCACCGATCGACCGCCGATCGACCGACCGACTGCTGACCGACCGACCGCTGAACGATCCCCGACCAACCAACGGGAGACAGCCGACCGACCGCTGACTGACCGCCGACCGAATCCGTGCATTTGCGTCTCAACTGTTTGCGCAAGCAGTTCCGAAATCCAAAATTTGTAGTAAAATAAAGTGCTGCGTAAGCAAACGCTCTCTGGAATGTTGACGGCGGTCGGTCGGACGGCTAAGTTCCACCCAACCGAATGAAAGTCTTAATTTACGGAGTTCCTTACCGTTGATGGTTCAAGACTTCCTGGAAAGTTGGAAATTGCATCATATTCAGAGACCACATAGTTCGAAGTGGGTTTCCCGAACTTGACGGCTTATTGGTAAGCTGGTTCCGTACTGGACCGATGTTAGGAGCATTCTGTAGATCAAATCATAAATGTGGAGCATAACTATAGAAAAAAGGCTTACCCTCACATGATCCCAGTAGTAGTGACTTAAAATTTTGTCTGCATCCGTGTGCTTGTCACCACAATCCTGGCAGGGCAGCTCCTTCCACAAACAAAGTCTGTGATCTTTCTTTAAATGGGATCTCAAGTGATGGATTGTTGGAAACTGCCTAGGACAACCCTTTAAAACACATGGAAAGGGTTGGCCATTGTTGTCCCAATGGTTCCAAATGTGCATTTTTAGCTGGAAGAAGTAACATTAAAACCTGTCAAGTTTGAGCCCATATATCTCATTTCCTGTCAAAGATATTGAAAAATGGTCAACTGGTAAGACATTTTTGACATTATGATAAACAATTTTGTAGTTAACAAATTTTCGATATCTTTCAAAAGAACCAATATAAATTGGCTGAAAGTTGAAAGTTGCAGGGGTCATTCTACACATCGTGTTACGATAACAAAATAATGTTCACAAACGGATAGTTTCAGCAAAAAGGGTTGATCATCTTATAATATTGGCAGTCTAGACAACGATAATTTGGGAAAAAGGCCAAATCAATCTATCTAGATTCTTCAAAGAGAGATGAAAAGCTTTATACATATGCTAGGAACATATGTTAATAAGAACGCGAACCAAAATTACGAAACGGACAACAAAAAACCGATTTAACGAGACAGCAGAGGGATTTTGTCGAAGGGGGCATTTGTCGACAAATTATCGACAAAAATTGCTATTAACCGCCGGAATTACTAGTAAAAAATTGTCTCGGAATCTCGGAGACAGGGACCTTGTGTACACATGTTATGTTCATCGGCTTATCTATTTTAATTAGAAAGGGACTCAGATGGACATGTTCCCGATGCTCTCTACGGATCAAGATAGATACATTTAATAAGACAAGTGGTCTATTAATGGCTTGGTCCACGAAAAAAAGACACAGAACGGATTATCTTGTTCCTGGGCGTATGCATTCTAATTACAGAAAGAGGTCGAACATGTTCTTGGTTATCTATTCTGAACACCTGGATTAGATACATTAAAAAAGCTTCCTTAACGTTGCATTTATTACCGTGAAACCTGTGCCAGAAGTGTCTCTCAAGTTTGAGCTAATTTATCTTGGCTCTTGTCAAAGATATCAAAAAGTGGTTAACTGATAAAATGTTGCTAATTTTAAGATAAGCAATTTATCAGTTGAAAACTTTTTGATATCTCGCATAGCAACCGAGATAAATCGACTTGAAGTTAACGGTCACTATTCAAAGTACCTACCGTAAACACTCTCATAGAACTCCACCCGGTCTGTCGACCTTGAACCTATATATCTTACTTCTTTTCAAAGATATCAAAAATTTGCCAACTGATAAAATGTTTATCGTGATATCAACAACATCTTATCAGTTTACGACTTTTTGATATCTTTCTTAGAAAACGAGATACATGGGCTCAAATAAGATGATTCGGGTGGCCTTGTATTAGAGTGTTTACGGAAAATGCCACAATCTTGAAATAAAACCTTTCAAAACCCCCCCCCCCCCCCCGAACACAAGAATATGTAAATTCCACTTACCCAATAACTATTCTGGAAGGTCTTTGCACAAAAATCACACTTATGCACATTTATCTTTAAATGAGCATTTCGGTGAGCAAGATATGTTCCATAATGTATATAATTACTTATACAAAATTCACATTGGTATAGTCTTCTGGTTCTTGGCATCTGAAACTTTCAAAAATCAATTTTCAGCCATTTTCAAAAGATCTTACAGTTTTTGGACTAGTTTTTGGAGTTTGCTGAGAATCTGAAGCCTGAGAAGTCCCCGGAGACATTTCCAAGTAACTGAAAAGATCCTGAAATTTAAAAAATTTTTGAAACTCCTGTTAATTTTTCGCACTAACTTTTTGTCCTGCTTCCATTAGGGCAGCCAAATCCTGAAAATTCAAAAAATTTGAATTCCCGCCAATTTCAAATAACTCACCTGTTCTAGAATTTGAGAAGGTTCCGATTGTCCAGAAGTAGTGAAGTCCATAATTCTAAAAAACATAAATTTTGCCAAGAAAAAAAGAAAAAAAAAGAAAAATTAATTGAAATTTGAGAAGATGTCAATGTGTCAAAAAAAGATGAAACTAAGAATAATAAATTTGAGTATTATAACAAAATTAGAGTTTCCGAAATTTGGAAAATTCCAGATACATAATTCATGGGAATTCCATAATTTATCTAAAATTCCAGAAGTGTTCATAATTTATTTAAAAAATCAAAAAAATCCGAAAAAAGCGATTTCCTAATGAATTTCCCATCTTTTTCCTAGGTAACCATGGTGACATGTTCCAACGGAAAATAAATCCAAAGAAAAAAAAAAGGAGGAAAGGAAGAAAAGGGCAACGTCCATATTCCTGGGTGCTCATTAAACAGACGCAGAGAGGCAGATGGAGGATTTGCTCACCTCTTTTGGATTCAAAGTATAAAAACAAGACCGAGTAGACAACCAAATCCAGTATCTTAGGAGATTAGACTCATGGAACATAGAGAAAGCAAGATTTTAGAATATTTGGAATTTGCGGGGACCACGAAGGTGCCTAACAACGTGTAAGGATGAAAAATTGTAATATCTTCAAAAAATCCAGTTTTTTTATATTAAAAAGCTCTATTTTATCAGCCAGAAATCAAATTTCATCCAGAAACAATAGTTTTAGGGTCCTCAAAGTTTAGTATCGCAAAATGTCAATTTTCAGGTGATTAATAATTTCTGAGGTTCAGAATGAGATGTTCAAACGGTCATGGATGCTCAAGATTGGGTTTCCTGAATTAAAATAAATTTCTCTATCATATCAGTCAAAAGTCTCTCTCAAATTTCAACTCGGAACAATAATTCTGGGTCCTTCAAAGTTTATGCATAGCATTCTGAATAATGGTTTTTTGAAAATTAATTTTAGAATAACAAATTTTTCAGAAAACTCAATTTTATATTCTCGAACCTTGTATTTTTGAACTCTGAAATTCGGAAATTCAGAAAATCAAAAATTCAGAGGTTCTGAGATTCTGAGATTCAGAAAATCCGAGATTCTGAGATTCGGAAATTCTGGAATTCCTGAAATTCTGAAATTCTGAGATTCTGAGATTCGGAAATTCTGGAATTTCTGAAATTGCTGAAATTCCTGATTTTCGAACTCTGAGATTCCGAAATTCCGAGATTCCGAAATTCCGAAATTCCGAGATTCTGAAATTCTGAAATTCTGAAATTCTGAAATTCTGAAATTCTGAAATTCTGAAATTCTGAATTTTATTTAATTTTTTTTTATTCACGTAACACAGTCAATTATTAAATCAATCAATATTAGGCCACGCCCCTCCCTCTGTCCACGATTAAAAAATTCCACGTATTGGAAAAAAATCAGTTTTCTGTGAAATCCGACTTTTTGAATCTTTATTGTTGGATAATTTTCACAGGCACCTTTTCTCTGGTAAGAAGCCTTTTGCATACGCTGCTCATTGTTGTTTCTTTTGCTTTTTTCTGTCGATTGGTCCGATGCGAAGAAAAGTACTAAAAGGCCCTAAGGGTCGCCATGTTTGGGTTCATGGCTAGGTGATTTATCACTGAACGTCCCCGAGTAGCAGAAGATTTTATCAAAGATTAAAAAAATTGAGACAACAATGAAAACCGGTATGCGATGTGGCTTCTTATCAAGGGGGAAGGAGCTTTTGAAAATTATCCGACAATGGTCTCCGAAAAGAGGGGTTTTTTGGTGGACTTCTTTTTTTTTGTTAGGGGGTGGGGGACCCCTCCCTCCACCCCCTATGGGTTTTAGAAGGTGATCCCATTGGAAAAAAAACCTTGTTTCCCTTTCATGTACTGAGCCTCTACGTGGCGAAAGGGATCAACAGACTAGTTTCTAGTCTGGCTAATCAGTACACTTTTTCAAACCTTGTTATTTTTTATAGTGTTTAACTTCCAGAGTAAACTACAACCGAAGCAATGGAGGGACCGCTTTGCCAACGTCCCAGCTGATGCCGCTGACCCTCAGGCTGCTTTCGCTGCTGTTACTCCAGCTGGAACTGTCACAATCCCGATGTCGGTCACAGCTTAAACTCTATTCATTAGTATAAGAATAACGTTCCACATGTTCAATAAAGAAATTGTTCATTCTTTAAAAAACCCTTTTACCAGAGATGTCCAGATTCCGGATTCCGGATTCCGTGAAAACTGTTTTTGTCCGGATTCCATATTCCAGATTCCGGAAATGTTTGATTTGCCCGGATTCTGAGAAAATTTTTTATTCCGGATTTCTCAGAAATTTTGTTAATCTGCATGAATTCTCTGCCGTTTTTGAACTTCAGCATTTTTATGCCCATCGGAGACCTCAAAATTCCGAATTCTGTATTCCGGATTCCGGATTCCGAGATTTTTTTTGTCTCAATTTCGGGAAAATTATTTTATTTCAGATTCCGGATACATGTTTTTCCAAACGTCCAAATATAATTTAATTCTTCCAGAAGCTTCTCCAATCTCATTTTTCAGGTCTTTTAAACACACATACAGTACCGGTGAAATTCTGAATTTTCAAGATTTTAAATTTCTGGAAATCCAAAATTCTGAATTTTTGAAAATCCAAGACTCTGAGATTCTGAATTTCTGAAAATCCAAGATTTTGAGATTCTGAATTTCTGAAAATCAAAGATTCTGAGATTCCAAATTTCATAAAATCCAAGATTCTGAGATTCTAAGATTCTGAGATTTTGAAATTCAGAAATTCAGAAATTCAGAAATTCAGAAATTCAGAAATTCAGAAATTCAGAAATTCAGAAATTAAGAAATTCAGAAATTCAGAAATTCAGAAATTCAGAAATTCAGAAATTCAGAAATTCAGAAATTCAGAAATTCAGAAATTCAGAAATTCAGAAATTCAGAAATTCAGAAATTCAGAAATTCAGAAATTCAGAAATTCAGAAATTAAGAAATTCAGAAATTCAGAAATTCAGAAATTCAGAAATTCAGAAATTCAGAAATTCAGAAATTCAGAAATTCAGAAATTCAGAAATTCAGAAATTCAGAAATTCAGAAATTCAGAAATTCAGAAATTCAGAAATTCAGAAATTCAGAAATTCAGAAATTCAGAAATTCAGAAATTCAGAAATTCAGAAATTAAGAAATTCAGAAATTCAGAAATTCAGAAATTCAGAAATTCAGAAATTCAGAAATTCAGAAATTCAGAAATTCAGAAATTCAGAAATTCAAGGAAATTCAGATTCTGAGATTCTAAGATTCTAAGATTCTGAGATTCTAAGAATCTGAGATTTTGAAAATCGCTCAATTTTTCGATTTTTTTTTCAGATTTCCCATACACAGAACCCAAAATGCTCCCTTTTTTTCTCAATTTTTTGCTTCCTATAAAAATAGGTTCCCAAAAAAGGCTAAAATAAGTTTTATGGTCCCCTTTGAACTTCCAACTCTTCTAAAAGTACCCGAATACTTTCTCAGATGCTTTTCCAACTCAGAATTTCAATTAAGCGATTAAAGGAACTGCTCATGGCTCATCTTTAAACTCATTTTTAAGAGTTCCCAGCTTTTCAACCTATATTGAATGAGGTATCATTTTGATCCTCATTTTCTTATCTTCCCATTTCTATCAGCCTTGGTTGGGTTACTGTACCCCAAGATATAGTACACACGTCTTCGAAATTCGCCTACCAAAATTATAAAAACAACAATCGACTCTTCTCCCTCCCACCACTCCATTTCTCTCTTTTTACGACCTCGTTGTACGTCCCCTCAACGAGCCTATCTGTTGAATTGTGTCCCTTTCTCTCTCTCCCTCCTTTTTTCCTTTTTTTCTTCTTTTAGCATCATACAGGCCTCAAATGTATCATGGGGTGATGGAAGAGCGAGAGAGTATTGGCGCCTGTAGAGACGGCAGAGAAACATAGAAAAAGATGGATGGGAGAGTGAGGGACATTGGTTCCCTCTGACTCTCTCTTTTCCGTCAGTTTTCGCCCCGGTTTTACACTCACATTTTGGGTTTTTTTTTCTCTCTCTCTCTCTCTCTCTCTCTCTCTCTCTCTTTTCCACGATTAGTCCAATTTTGGAAGTTTCACTTTCCGTATAGACTCTACAGTTTTGAAATAGAATCCCTAATAGGAACCCAGGGGGTTTAGGATTTTCGAAAATCCAAAATTTTGAATTTTCGCAAGCTCGAAATTTCAGAATCTCGGAATCTCAGAATCTCAGAATCTCAGAAACTCAGAATTTCAGAAATTCAGAAATTCAGAAATTCAGAAAATCAGAATTTCTGAATTTCTGAATTTCTGAATTTCTGAATTTCTGAATTTCTGAATTTCTGAATTTCTGAATTTCTGAATTTCTGAATTTCTGAATTTCTGAATTTCTGAATTTCTGAATTTCTGAATTTCTGAATTTCTGAATTTCTGAATTTCTGAATTTCTGAATTTCTGAATTTCTGAATTTCTGAATTTCTGAATTTCTGAATTTCTGAATTTCTGAATTTCTGAATTTCTGAATTTCCTGGAATTTCTGAATATCTGAATTCTCGAATTTCCTGGAATTTCTGAATTTCAAAATCCCATTTTCAAAAAAATCCAATATATATTTCTTCATTTTTTGAGAATTTCTGTCTTCTTGGCACATGAGTCATCCTATGATTCTTTTTTCCTATGTCCTCTCTTCTCCGACACCTGCTTGTCCTATCGTACAGAAAATTCGAGAAGACAACTTTTTTTAGTGCTGGGAAACAGCAATATTTGTTTTACTAGGAGTTGGGGTACTGTAGTTTTTAGAAAATCTGAGATTCTGGAATTCGTAATGTCTGGTAACTGTCTATGCTGTGTGTCTGTTTAATTTTCCAAATTCTGAACTTCTCAATTTAAGAAGTTCCTGGATTTTGAAATTTATAAAGCTCTCAAAATTTGAATTTTTTGGAAAGTTGGGAAATCAAACAATTTTGGAATTTTCTGAAACTTACAAACCCTCTAGCTTTTATCATCTATGATATGTGTTTCAAAATCAAAATCAAAATCTTAATTTCTTTCACTTTCTTAAAAATTCACAATAAATCATTTTCCAGAATGTTCAACAACGTAGATCCCGGAATTCTGATTCCACCAACCACACCAATGCCTGTGAACAACAACAGCAAGCTAGTGAACAAGGATAAGAAGTGGTTAGAGGTAATTAATTAGACTAATTAGAGATTTTCAAAAATTGTTTGTCAAACAAAAGCTCTAGAAAATTATCTCTCTCGCCCCTTGGCTCATAACTTTTAGCTCAATTATCTCGGTTCCTTCAGAAGCTATCGGAAAAGTTTCAACTGATAAATCGTTCATCATATTATCACCAATATTTTATCAGTTGACAGGTTTTTGATATCTTTTACAGGAACCGAGATAATTAAGCTCAAAATGCATGTATAGGGTTCATAGGCTTCCAATGTATTCAATGTTGGTCGTTGGACTATATTTAAAGGTGGGGGGACAGGAGATTTTTCGGAGGATTTTTGGAGCCAGGGTATGCATTCTGACGTGACGGTGTACAACGCTTAATGTCACTCTGCGTACAGCGGTCGCCCTCACCCTTATCTTTACCACCGGGGGTGCAGTCTCTTTTCGCCCGCGTGGCTCAGTCGGTAGCGGCGCCGAACCCTCAATCCTCGCCTCCACAAGTTCAACTCCTCGAGGGTCATATTTAAACAGAATTTCGGGAACATTTATTTTTTCATGTCCTCCCACCTTTAATTGCCTAATTATCCCCAATTACCAATTACAATGAAAAATCAGAGATTTAAGATCGAAGTATGCCGGGAACAACTTCGTGGAACATGCGAGCGTGGTGATAACTGCAAATTTGCTCATCCACCAAAGCATATGGACCTTATCCCCGGCCAAAAAGTCACAGTATGCTATGACAGTATGAGGGTAAGTCTTTGACCCTAATTATCTTGGCTTCTATAAGAGATATTTAAAAATGTCAAACTGATAAAATGTTTTTGAGATTATGATAAACATTTTATCAGTTGACAGATTTTTGATATTGCTTACAGAAGCCGAGATAATCGAGCTCGAAATGCGCGCATAGCCTTCGAGCAATTTTTTTCCCGAAAATTGAGATGGATCTGTTTGGAGTGCCTACCAAATTGATTCGCTACCAAATTGCATTGTTTTAGGATAGATGCACACGCGTCAAGTGTAATTATCTGCATCCACCACGTCAGCTGAAGGAGCAAATCATGATGGCTGGAAAAGTGAACATGCAGATGAGAAATGCAGTCATGTTGGGGTTGATTCCGGTGAGATTCATTGATCTGAATTTCGAAAAAATGCTTAAATGTCTCAAAGCCTCTGTTTTCATTATGAAAACTATAAAAGACTTCAAAATTTGGAACATTTTCCAGCAAAAATAATTTATCTAGCTTCCCTAGAAGCCGAGATATGTCAATTTGAAGTTTTGAAGGATAGAGACGCAGACAACGAGACACTCTAACTGTCTGCGTCTCTGCAAAATTTCAAATAACCGTATCTCGGGTTCTGGATAAGCTAGAAACGTGGTTTTTGGACAGAAATGGAGGATTTGATTCCTATTTTCAGATGACAAAAGATTCAAAATATTTCTGAATTTTTTTCTATTTTCCAACCACATCAAGGAATTCAGAAGCTGTCAAATCTGTAACTGATGGCTTTTTGATAATTCATTCTGAAATAATGAACAAATCCTCCATTTTGGTCGAAAACCCACTTTTCTAGCTCACCTATAACCCAAGATAAGATCATTTGAAGTTTTGAAGAGACGCAGACAGTTAGAGTGTCTCGTTGTTTGCGTCTCTAGCCTTCAAAACTTTAGATAGTCATATCTTGGCTTCTAGAAGGGCTAGAGAAGTGGTTTTCGCTGGAAAATGTTCCAAATTTTGAATACTTCAATTTAAAGATGTTTCCAGATGTACCTAACATCAGTTTGAATTCAACCAAAAAAAATTTAACAGTAATTATCCTAAATCCTAAAATCTAAATTTCCAGTCACCCCTTGCAATGGCCCAAATGCAATGCATCAACACCTCTCAATACCCCAACGGAGTACTGTATCCTCAATTCAACAACAACTTGCTCTACCCGTACACCGGGACACCACTTGTTGCTCAGGTAAGCCCTTATCTTTGAGCTCAATTATCTCCATTCCCAAAAGAGCTACTTAAAAATAGTCAGCTGATAAAATATGTAAAATCAAATTCTACACATTTTATTAGTTGCTTAATTTTTTGAATCTTTGCTGAGAGCTGAGATAAATGAGCTTAAAGATTACAGTACCTAACTTTCACCTGCTTTGGTTGTTGTTTTCCCACCCCTATCGCTTGGTTTTTCTCTGTATAACTTTGGGTTTTTTCGTTATAGCCGCTTCCTCCCACTACTCTGCTTAACTCGGGACTGCTTTCACCATTGGGTTTGGCTCTGCAGATGCTTCCGTCGCCTCCTTTGTTGCCAACAGCTAGAGTAATCCCTACTGTGTCCCCAACTATTGAGCCCAGCTTGCAACTAGCTCAGCCAAGGAAACGGAGCTTGGGAGATTGGACGGTATATATTTTTTCTTTTTTTTTTGTTTCTGGGTTTCTTTTCTATGAATTTTGGTTGTGCATTCTGCTAGCGGGGACATCTGGACAAACTAACACACATACAGAAAATTCCAGGATCACCTTCCTCCAAAACGCTTCCAAGCTACAACTCTGCCATATCTCAACGCTTCTGCTTCATTCCAAATGCAACAGTATAATCAATCGATTGAAGATAATTATCCTAATTATGTAACACCAGCCACTAATTATGTACACCGCCCACCGCCACCGTTTTAATTCCCGTATTTCCTCCATTAGAAGCTCAAACCGTCAACTTTGAGTTTAATTATCTCGGTTACTGTCAGAGATATCAAAAATCTGGCAACTGATAAATTACTTATCATGATATTACTAATTTTTAATCAGTGGACAGATTTTTGATATCTCTAACAGTAACCGAGATAATTGAGCTCAAAGTGTACGTATAGAGTTTCTTCTAGAAGCCCACCCGAACCGTCAACTTTGAGCTCAATTATCTCGGCTCCTATGAAAGATAACAAAAATCTGTCAACTGATAAATTGTTTATCATGTTATCACTAATATTTTATCAGTTGACAGTTTTTTGGTATCTTTCACAGGAGCCGAGATAATTGAGTTCAAACTTTGGAAGGGCTCCTATTACCGGAAATAAGGAAGCTGCTTCGAAAATTTGCCTTTTTTTCATACTTTTAATATTTTTAAAGGTACCTAGATGTCCCGAAAAATTCCCAGCTTTTACCGCTTTTTGAAAAATCCATGTCCCTCACTTTTTTCACATTTCCCCAAATTCCATTTTCCATTTTCTCAACACGGTTTTTCTTTTTTTCCTCCCATTGAAATTCCAAATTTCGGTTGTTTTAACTTTTTCATCCGTTTTCACTTTTTTTCCCATTTTTTTCATTGCTTTGCTAGTTGTCTGAGTAGCTCCACGCATTTTTTAAATGGATCCAAATCCATGAGGCTTCATAATAAAATGTTTTCATGTTGAATTTCAAATTAGAGGTGTCTTTATAACAAAGAGTTTAAAATTTGGAACATTTTCCAACAAGGATCACTTTTCTAGCTTTACTAGAAGCCAAGATATGGCTATTTGAAGTTTAGGAGGCTAGAGACGCAGACAACGAGACACTCTACCTGTCTGCGTCTCTTCAGAAGTTCAAATGGCCGTAACTCGGGTTCTAGATGACCTAGAAACATGGTTTTTGGACCGAAATGGAGGATTTGGTTTATACATTTCTTGATAAAAAATATTTTAAGAAAACTTTTTTTAAACTTTTCAAATATTGTATTAATTGAAAGTTTGCATAGTTTAGTTAAAGTTTTCAGCAAAGCTTTTTATAGAAGGGTCCTTAATTTGCAACATTTTCCAGCAAAAATCATTCGTCTAGCTTCACTAGAAGCCAAGATATGACTCTTTGAAGTTTGGGAGTCTAGAGACGCAGACAACGAGACACTCTAACTGTCTGCGTCTCTTCAAATTTTCAAATGACCATATCTCGGGTTCTAGGTGAGCTAAAACCGTGGTTTTGGGACTAAAATGGAGGATTTGAATTATAGTTTTTCTGGTGAAAAATATGTTCATAAAAACTTTTTTTAAACTTCTAATATTGTATTAATTGAAAGTTTGCATACTTTTGGTTGAATTTTTCAGCAAAATCTGTGATAGAAGGGTCAATTCGAAACATTCCCCAGCAAAATTCACTTTTCTAGCTCATCTAGAAACCAAGATATGGTTATTTGAAGTTTGGGAGGCTAGAGACGCAGATAACGAGACACTCTAACTGTCTGCGTCTCTTCAGAACTTCAAACGACCGTATCTCGGGTTCTAGATGACCTAGAAACGTGGTTTTTACACCGAAATGGAGGATTTAACTCGTATTTTTGAATCAAGAAAGAAAATTTTGAATCATTTTGAGCCAAATATGTTTAATCGGGTTTCACACCAAAAATGATCTTGGCCCGGTTATCAATGAAATTTTCTAAAATTGCATAATTTTTTCTATAATTACTTTCTGAAACTTCGAATCGGAACTGACATAATTGACCGCCAAGGCATTTTCGCACCGTGTCGAACTCACCCACCCTCTAATTGACCCCTCACCTAGATGATATCTGTCACCAGCTGCTAGCACATGAACACATACTAAAAAAGAGAGGAGTCCTTGCCCTCCTCATTTCTCATAATTGTTCTAGGTAATCCCCCTTTTTGTCTCCCATGGAAAATTGACAGGTGGAAAAAGGAAGGACCAAATTCGTCTTATAATGCGGTCCATGTTTCCGTGAACGCTCTAATAGAAGCGCAATCAATATGTGAACTTTGAGCTCGATTATGTTGGCTTCCTTAAAAGATATCGAAAATCTGTAAACTGATAAAATATTTATCATAAAATGAGCAATATTTTATTAGTTGACAAATTTTTGATATCTATCATAGGAATCGAGATAATTAAGCTCAAAGTGGACGCATAGGATGGGCTTCAGTTAGAGAGAATACGGTATTGATATAAGCTAATTTCCAGTGTTTCTCTCATTCCTTTTGCCTTAAGTTCTTTAAAAGTTCATTTTTTATCATTTTTCTTAAATTCTGCTCTTTTTCGTTATTTTTCTGGAGTCTTTTTTTTGGTTACTCTTCCTCTCCTCTCATTTGGTTCTACCGTAAAACCTCTAATACAACTTCAAGCCAATTTATCTCGATTCCTATCAATGATATGAAAAATGTATCAACTGATAAAATGTTGCTAACATTATGATAAACGATTTATCAGTTGACTACTTCCTGATATCTTTCACAGAAACCGAGAAACTGAAGCTCAAAGTTGGGGGCTCTTCTATTACAGGATTTTCTGCTCTTTGGTTAATTTTTGTTCCATTTTGTCCTTTAATTTTAACTAATTCTGATTTTGACCCTTTTCGTTCTTTTTTCTCTAATTCTCATCCCAAACCTCCTCCATAATCCAATTAACCTTTTCCAGAATGCTCGACAGCGATCTGGAAAAATACAAAACCACACGTCGTCTGGGACTCGGCGCCTTTGGAGAAGTGGTGCTCATGGAGCACACCGAGTACCCCAAAATTAAAATGGCCGCTAAAATCATGCCCAGCTCCAAGACTAATCCCGAAAAAATCCGACACGAATTCCGAATTCATCGGTATTTGTCCCATGAAAATATCATCAAAATGTTAGACATGAGACAGACCAGAAATAATTTTTTCTTGTTTTTGGAATTCGCTGGGTCCGGGGACTTGTTTGATAGAATTCCTAAAGATTTAGGGATGAGCTCGTCGATTGCTCAGCATTATTTTAAGCAGTTGATCGCTGGGATGAAGTATATGCATGGCAAAGGAGTGGTTCATAGAGATATAAAGCCAGAAAATTTGTTAATTGGTAGAAATGGTAAGTATTTCATAACACCTCTAATAGAAGGGAACATTTTCCAACAAAAATCATTTATCTATCCCTTCTAGAAACCGAGATATGCCTATTCGAAGTTTTGTAGACTAGAGACGCAGACAACGAGACACTCTAACTGTCTGCGTCTCTCAAAACTTTAAATTACCGTATCTCGGGTTCTAGATGAGCTAGAAACGCGGTTTTTGGACAGAATTGGAGGACATGATCTAAATTTTCAGATTGAGAAGGAAAATGTGATCTTATTTTGCGAAAATTATGTTTTCGATGTCCCAAGTTGAGATAATGTCAAACTTGTAATAGAAGGGCCCCAAATTTAGAACATATTCCAGCAAAATACTCATTTCTAATCCTTCCAGAAGTCGAGATATGGCTATTTGAAGTATTTTAGGCTAGAGACGCAGACAACGAGACACTCTAACTGTCTGCGTCTCTTCAAAACTTCAAACGACCGGATCTCGGGTTCTAGATGAGCTAGAAACATGGTTCTTGGACCAAAATGGAGGATTTTTTGTTCCAGATACATTGAAAATTTGCGATTTCGGATGCGCCAGAAAATTCCGGAACCATGACGATGAAGAAGTCTTGCTTCAGGGAGCCGACGGCACTTCTCATTACGCTGCTCCAGAAGTTTTCGCTCAAAAAAGTTATCGAGGTCCGCCAATCGATATTTGGAGTTCTGGAGTGACCCTGATGGTTTTGTTAACTGGTCAGCAGCCATGGAAAAAAGCTGATGGGTAAGTAAAAATTTTTTGGGATACTGTATTTCTAATAGTAAGCGTGCACTCCATTTTGGTCCAAAAACCACGTTTCTAGCTCATCTAGAACCCGAGATACGGTCGTTTGAAGTTTTGAAGAGACGCAGACAGTGAGAGTGTTTCGTTGTCTGCGTCTCTAGCCTCCAAAACTTCAAATAGCCATATCTCGGCTTCTAGAAGGGCTAGAAATGTGATTTTTGCTGAAAAATGTTCCAATTTAGAAAACTTCTATTACAGTTATCACGGTAATAAGGGTTTTCCAGAAGTTCCAAAAAATACCAACGCTGGATGGATGGAAAAAACGATGAGACTGATGCATGGAATCGTCTAGACCAAATTGCTTTGGGTGAGTTAATTAGGAGTAATTAGTGATAATTAACCTTTTTATTTTCAGGTTTCCTTCAATCCTGCCTAACTGATGACGTGGATGAGAGATTGACAATTGAGGAAATCGAGAGCAGTCCGTATATGGCCCACAATTATGAAGAAGAGAATGAAATAATTAATTAATAGTTGATATAATTAAGTTTTTCAATAAATTGATTTTTTGTCCGTCTTTGTTTTCCCAGGAGCAAGGACCCTAAGTATCCCACAAGAATACAATTCCAGGTGGGTCTAAACAGACATAATAGGTTTTACAAGGTCATTAAACAATCAAATATGCCAATGAGATTAAAATTCTTGTGTTCCCCTGGCAAAGTTGCTCCTGGCAAAGTGGCTGTACCAGACACACTATATAAGTTCCATATATAGTTACATACAACCGAATTAATGGTCTGATGGACATTCCTTTCTTTTTTATTGATTTTTCTTGCTCTATTAGAATCCGACCTCATACTTTGAGCCTCATTATCTAGCTTCCTGTGAGAGATATCGAGAATCTGCCAACTTCTGAAATGTTTATCATGATATCAGCAATTTTTATCAGTTGACAACTTTTTGATACCTCACATAGGAACCGAGACATAAGGCCTCAAAGTTGGGGCTTTTCTATTTTCCTTCTTTTTAATTTCGTTATATACTGTTATTTGAGAAGCACCCTAGAAGCACATAGAGTGCTACTAACATGAGTTGAGTGTAGAGATAAGATAAGATAATAGGACCTAGGAACTTTGATTCTGTAACTCTTGAAAATTGATTAGATAATAAATATAATGTGTAGGATATCCAAGAATCTCTCAAAATCTAACCTCCACAGATGTTAGATTCTTGAACTTTTAGCCTAAAATTATTAGTTTAAGATATTTCGAAACGGATTTAACTCACTATTGGAATTCTAGAAATGAGCTTTTACCTTGTTAGGGGTTCTAGGACATTAGGCCACATGATTCGTATGCCCCTAGAAAGTATTTCAGCGATTTTAGAGGTAGTTTAGGCTGAAAATGGGATTTTTCTAGATTTAAAATTGCTTTAAACTATCTGAAACTTAGAAAATCGACTTATTTTAAATATTTTAAAGTAGTTTTCGAGGTCATAATGGTTAGATAGGTGACTGGATCGCTTTGAGCAGCCAAGTAGGCATCACCCACTCCATACATGCACTTTGAGCTTAATTATCTCGATTCCTATGAAAGGTATCAAAAAATAGTCAACTGAAAAAAAATTTTTGATATAATGATAAACATTTTATCAGTTAATAACTTTTTGATATCTCTCATAGGAACCAAGATAATTGAGCTCAAAGTGCACGTATAGGATGGA
The DNA here is from genome assembly GCA_027920645.1 of Caenorhabditis nigoni. Lineage (NCBI taxonomy): Eukaryota > Metazoa > Nematoda > Chromadorea > Rhabditida > Rhabditidae > Caenorhabditis > Caenorhabditis nigoni. Next base: position 19,155,180 of record CP115865.1, on the reverse strand, counting down.
TTTCTATTAGAGCAAGTACGGTGGTCTTAATGCTTTTTTTCTTGATTTTCTGCTATTTTTTCGATTGTTTTAACCTACAATTTCCTCTCAACTAATCAGTTTTCTCTTTTCAATTTCATCCTAAAATTCCTAATTTTCAGCTTAACAACAACAATGAGCGTTTGGTCATTCCTCTCCGCTCTCTACGAAGGATTCGTCTCGTCGCCACCCCGATCCAAGGCCAATCCAGCTAGGAAGTCAGCTGCTGGACCATCAAACGATGGATTCCTGACCAAGGCGGAGCGAAGGATGCTCGAGGAGAAACAAGAAGCGGAAGCCGAGAAGATGGGTCTGCCACTGGGGCGCCCAATCAGCTGGATCATCAAAATGGCTGAGGAAAAGCACGAGGAATGCTATGATGACGATATCAAAAAGAAGATGCAGACGATGAATGTGGTCACGAAGCTTCGGAAACATTTTGGAGGAATGGAGGCTACTCGGAAGAGAAAATTGGCAAGTTTCGAGGAATATCGAGCCAAGGCATCTGTTTTGGTGAAGCGGCAAAAACTGGAATAATTCTAAATATTGATTTTTTGGATTTCATATTTCTCAGCTGTCCATATCTCCCTATCTCTTATCCCAGTTTGTCACTATGTCTCCAGTTTATTATATAGATTTCCCACGCCTCTGGCGCTTCAAACAGCTGGCTGGTACGCCTTTGGCGCGATTTTCTTTCTCTCTATCATAATTTCAAGAACTTCCCATGACTTTTTCTTCGTTTAATAAATCATTGTTATGTTAAATTTTTCTATGAAAATACCTCTATTAAAAGGGCACCTAAAAATCTAATCCAGGAATCCAAGAATCCAGGAATTCAGGAATTCAGGAATTCAGGAATCCAGGAATCCAGGAATCCAGGAATCCAGGAATCCAGAAATCCAGAAATCCAGGAATCCAGGAATCCAGGAATCCAGGAATCCAGGAATCCAGGAATCCAGGAATCTAGGAATGTAGGAATCCAAGATTCCAGAAATCTAGGAATCTCGCCGAATAGAAATATGGTTTCACGTCTTCACATGAAAAAACCTTTATTAGAACGGCACTTTTAATAGAAGGGCCTCTCTAGCCTTCCAAATATCGATTTTTCAAGATGAAACCTTTTATAAAACAATCCCAATACACAAATATACACCAAAATCACAAAGTTAGCTTTCCAAAGGGCAAATTCAGCGCTTCCTCCTCCTTCTCCATATCATAAACCATTTTTCCTCCATTCAAATAGAAAATCGACATGATTTTTCTGACAATAAATATTCCATGATTCGGGTAGTCTTCAGAATTGGCCATGAATCTATTGTGGACCTTTACAGTGGATCTAACAATCAACAATTCGTTTTTGAGACGCGGGTAGTCGTTTGGATGTTGCTCCTGGAGCATTTTCCGATGAGCTTCGATTTTCTGGAAAATTCAAGTTTAGGCTAGGGAATTTTGGGATTTCTAGGAAACCTAGGAATCCAGGAATCCAAAATTCCAGATATCTAGGATCTAGGATCTAGGATCTAGGATCTAGGATCTAGGATCTAGGATCTAGGATCTAGGATCTAGGATCTAGGATCTAGGATCTAGGATCTAGGATCTAGGATCTAGGATCTAGGATCTAGGATCTAGGATCTAGGATCTAGGATCTAGGATCTAGGATCTAGGATCTAGGATCTAGGATCTAGGATCTAGGATCTAGGATCTAGGATCTAGGATCTAGGATCTAGGATCTAGGATCTAGGATCTAGGATCTAGGATCTAGGATCTAGGATCTAGGATCTAGGATCTAGGATCTAGGATCTTGGATCTTGGATCTTGGATCTTGGATCTTGGATCTAGGATCTAGGAATCTAGAAATCTAGGAATCTAGAAATCTAGGAATCTAGGAAATCTCACCTGAAGAATGAACTGCGATTCATTTGGATAAATTTCAACTCTTCCAAGATCCACATCCACAAAATGAGCAGTCTTTGACAGTTGCTGGCTCCGAATCTCCCATGGAAGCTCTTGATTTTTTGGGTCTTCTAGCATTTCGTGGTTGAAGGCAAATGAAGTGTCAATCTGGAATAAAAATTTTGAATTTTGGAAAGTTAGACTCTTTGGATTTCGAAAATCTGATATTCAGACTTCAAAAATCAGAATTTTACAGTCAGATTTAGAGACTTAAGCTTTAAATTTCAAATTTTCAAGTCTAAAAACCCCAAAATGCAGAATCCCTACCTCAACATCTCCATTAACGACACGTGTATACTTCTGTTGCTCCACTTCTTCCATATGAGTGGCCGTCGTATTATAGATTACGGTATCCGTTGGTCCCAATTCCTCAGCAGCTTTCGATCTAGCTTTTTGTGTGCGAGCTTTTGTGTGTCTATTGTCACCGAGGTGATATTTGTACCATTTGCCGAGCTGGAAAAAGGAAATGAGAATCTAAGAATTCGGGAATCTAGAAATCTGAGAATACGAGGATTCAAGAATCCAGAATCCAGAAATCGAGGAATCCAGGAATCCAGGAATCCAGGAATCCAAGGATACTAGAAGTCTTGGAACCCTAAAAACTCAAAAATGCCAGAATTCGAAACATCTGAGAATCTTAAAAACTCCAAACTTCAAAAATTCGTAATTCAAAAAATGTTTGTCGGAATTTCCGAATTTTTAGAATTTGCCGGAAATAATGAATTTCTTGGAATTTTTAGATTTTCAAAAATATTGAATCTATTAGAATTTGAAAAGTTCAGATTTTTAGAGCTTTCGAAAATTTCAAGTTATAATTTTGAAATTTCTGGAATGTTCTTAATATTTTCTTATGTTCCGAAGGTTGTGAATTTTGTATATGTTGGAACTTTTCGAATTTTTTAAATTTTAGAATCCCAAAAATCCCGAAAATTTCGAGAATCTCAAGAATCCAAGAACCCGAAAATTGAGGAATCTAAGTATATAAGAGACTAGAAATCCAAAAATCTTAAAAATACCATAAAGCCCCAAAAATTCAAAAAATGTCAGAAATCCAAAAAATTCCAGAAACCCTAAAAATCTTAAAAATCCCGGATATCCCAACAATCCCAATGTCCCCTAGAATATAAAAATCCTAAAATTTGCAAAAAACTCAGACATTCCTGAAATCCCATGGATCCTTGAAATTCAATGGATCCTTAACATTCCATGGATCCAAAAATATAGGTATCTAAGAATCCAAGAATCCAAGTATCCCAAGAATCCCAAATTTCAAGATTTCTGAATTTCTATCCTTCTAGATTTCTAGATCCTTATATCCTTAGATCCTAATATCCCTAGATCCCTAGATCCCTAGATCCCTAGATCCCTAGATCCCTAGATCCCTAGATCCCTAGATCCCTAGATCCCTAGATCCCTAGATTCCTAGATTCATATATTTCTAAATTCCTAGATTCCTTGATTCCTAGATTTCTAGATCTCTAGATCCCTAGATTCTCAGATCCTTAGATCCCTAAGAAACCCCTAAAAATCAAGATTGCCTCACCTTATAAATCGGTTCGTCAACACTTCTAACTGGTCCTGTCACATTCCTGTCATCATGTTTATGTTTTGACACCACTAATTCTCTGATCAGCCACTTGGTTATCCCAAACTTCGGTGAAAATAGCAGACAACATTTTTCCAGAGATCCAGCGGATTTAGCAGCGTATGCTGGATTTTTGAAGTCGATTTTTATGCAAATTCCAATTGTCACATCCTTTCTGTCAGTCATCACATATCGATTGACAATCTGGAATATTGAAAATTAAAAACCAAAATTCCAAATAAATCCCATAAACCCACCGGCAAGCTCGGTCTCAGAACATAGACGGGTTCCATTCGTGTGGCAAGGAATTCCATAGTCCAAGGCTAAAAAACGCATTGCTCATGTAAATTACAGTAACCTGACTCACTGGGAGGTGTGCATAGGCCACATTTTGTGGCATTGTGTCCCTTTCAACAATTCGGACCACTTCGAAATGGCGATCTGGGTGATCCTTAGATGGCGCAAATTTGACCACAATCTGAAATTTGAAATTATATCAGTTCATGTAAGAGATTTCAAGAATTTGTCTACTGATAAAACTTTTTGACATTATGACAAATATTTTATCAGTTGATAACTCTTTGATAACTCTTATAGGAGCCGAGATTATTGAGCTCGAAGCGCAAGAATAGGGTGGGCTTCTATTACTGGCCCTTTACGTGATCTTTGAGCTTTCTTATCTCGGTTCTCATCAGAGATAGCAAAAATGTGTCAACAGATAAAATGTAGCTGACATTATGGTAAAAATTATATTAGTTTACTTCTTTTTGATAACTCTCATAGGAACCGAGATAATGGAGCTCAAAATATTGTATGGGTTTTTGTCATAGAGACCATATTCGTGCTCTTTGAGCTGGTATATCTCAGTTCAAGTCCTCCATTTTGGTTTAAAAACCACATTTCTAGCTTATTTAGAACCCGAGATATGGTCATTTGAAGATTTGAAGAGACGCAGACAGTTAGAGTGTCTCGTTGTCTGCGTCTCTAGCCTCCAAAACTTCAAATAGCCATATATTAGCTTCTAGTAAAGCTAGATGAACCTTTTTTTTTGCTGGAAAATGTTATTTTCTTACCTCTCCAACATCTCCACCTCTGAATGTGCTATTAAAAAGGTCCTCCTTATCCACCAAGAACTTCAAAAACGGCGACCACACTTCCAATCTGTACTTGTCTCGAATCTCACGTGGTAGTGCAAATTCGTTGGGTCCGATTGCCATGACTTGTGCAAAAACTTGTCCGTCGGTGTCCGTCCAAACTTTACAATCCGTCATTTCGAAATCGAAATGTGTCTCGTATTCCTAAAAAATTGAATTTTATAATTTTCGATAAATCGAGGAAAAGTTACCCCTTCAAAAATTGAATACCACTTTCCGAGGACCAAATTCTCGCCGTTATCGGAGATGGGGATCTCTAGAAGTCCGTATTCCAGAGTGTAGAACTGGAAAAGGAATTTCTTGCGGACATCCGGACACACAGACAAACTCACCTTGAGAATTTCATCATCGATCGAGCACAGGAAACCAGTGGTGTTGATGTTCTGGATGTCGAGGGGAGGGTCCCAAGAGGAAGTCATTCTGGAAATCGACACGATTTTTTGAGAATTTTCAGAAAAAAAAATTCAAAAAAATTCCGAAAAAATGACGAAAATAAACAAAAACAGTACTTTTTTTCACTCTTAAAATGTAGATCAAAAAAGTAGATCAAAAAATTTGCCACCTAAATTTTTGATCTAAAATAAAATGTTTGTATTTTTGGTTTAAAATAAGGAAGAAAGAGCTGAAAATGAGCAAAAACGACTGGAAATTTTGCCATTAAAAAAATCTTGTACCGTATTTGCTGTAATTTAGCCCACCTTACTGTAAGCTCAATTATCTCGGTTTCTTCAAAAGATATCAAAAATCTGTTAACTGATAAAATAATTATGATATTATGATAAACATGTTATCAGTTGACATTCTTTTGATAACATTGATAGGAACTGCGATAAGTGAGCTCAGAATACTTGTATGGTGTCTCTAATAGAAGCCTTCTCTGTACGTGCACTTTTAGCCCAATTATCTGGGTTTCTACGAAAGATATCAGAAATTTGTTAACTGATAAAATAATTATGATAATATGATAAACATTTCATCAGTTGACAAACTTTTGATACCTATGATAAGAACCGAGATAATTCAGTTCAAAGTTGACATATTGGGTGGTTGCTTCATGTTTTCTCAAATCCCAAGTTTGGCTGAAAAATCACGTTTCTAGCTAATCTAGAACTCGAGATACGGTAATTTGAAGTTTTGAAGAGACGCAGACAGTTAGAGTGTCTTGTTGTCTGCGTCTCTATCACCCAAACTTTCGAATAGCCATATCTTGGTTTCTAGTAGTTCTAGAAAAGTGGTACTTGTTGCAAAACGTTCCAAATTTTAAATACCTTTCCGGATATCTCTAATTCGCAATTCAACTTCAGAAAACCATTCGGAATCCGACTTTTCGGTACAGTATTTATCTTTGAATCCTAATCCCTTTTTATTAGCGTTGATCTTCAGCAAGATCTAGATTCCCGAGTCATAAAACAAGAACAGAACACATTTTTTGAATCAATTATTAGTTTATTAAGTTTGAGATCAGATAGATTTGATTAAATACAATTAATTATCACAGAGATAGATAGAATTTACAAAGAAAACATTAGAAAATTAGTAGAGCATTCTGGCGTAAAGACGTTGGAAGAAGGACTTCATGTCGAATGGATCATAAGAGTCGGTGGTGGAGGTCTTCTGCTGCTTGGCTGGAGATCCCTTGAATTCTGCGGCGTCGGAAGTCTTCTTGGAATCAGTCGTCTCCATTGTCATCTGGTGTTTCCTTTTTTCGGATCCTCTCTGGCTTCTCTGCTCCTCAGTAGCATCTTCTCTCTTCTTTCGAACTTCGGAGCACTCTTTTTGGTAGCGGCGGACTTTCTTGAGGACAGAATCGTGAAGAATTTCTTTGCGAAGATCCTTTTCATCTCTGAACTCGCGGTTTCGTCTTCTTCTGGCCATTCTGGCGAGTTCCGATGGACGAAGGCGGGAAGTCGGGTGGATGGATTCATCTTCAGAGGAAGACGACGAAGAAGAGATATCCAATCTGTTCTTTGAATCCATGGTCATCTTGAAGGCAGTAGAGGATTCAGAAGCCATAGCATGAGGGAGTGGGGACATAGCAGCAGTAGGTTAGCAAAGTCAATAGGTTGGATAGACTAAACCGGTGGCTAATAGGAAACTGGAACTCCTTATATACAGATTTTTTAGGTCCGTCTTCACATGGTGGCCATAAACATCCATATCCGCATGTTTGGACTACTGTAATAAATCTGCTCCTTCACATCGTCATCAATTTCCGGTACAATGTGAAGAAGGTCTTAAAATGAGAGAGTGAGAGACGCAGACGGTGTGTAATGACAATACGTCTTCACATGGATCCCGAAATCTGTATATAAGGGGGTTCAGTTTCATACTAGTCACACATTACGTCTACCAAACGTATTGCTCTATTCAGCGTACTGCTACTATGTCCCCATTCCCACAAACAATGTCTTCTGGATCTTCCGACGCCTTCAATAGGACTCGAAACTCAAAGTATGAACTGGAATTCTCCTCCTCGTCATCCTCATCCTCTGAAGATGAGAGCATCCACCCGACTTCCCGCCTTCGTCTATCGGAACTGGTCAGAATGGCCAGAAGAAGAAGAAATCGTGAATTCAGAGATGAAAAGGATCTTCGCAAAGAAATTCTTCACGATTCCGTCCTCAAGAAAGTCCGCCGATATCAGAAGGAGTGCTCCGAAATTCGAAGGAAGAGACAGGATGCTATTGAGGAGCAGAGAAGCCAGAAGGGATCCGAGAAGAGGAAACATCAGATGACAATGAAGGAGACCATTTCCAAGAAGACTCCTGATGCCGCAGAGTTCCAAGGATCGCCAGCAAAGCAACAGAAGACCTCCACCACCGACGCTTACGATCCATTCGACATGAAGTCCTTCTTCCAACGTCTTGACGCCAGAATGCTCTACTAATTTTCTCAATTTTTTCCTTGTTAATTTCAATTACCTGTGTCATGCTTAATTGTATTTAATCAAACCTATCTGGTTTCAAACTTCATAAACTAACAATTAATTCAAAACATGTGTTCTTTTCTTGTTTTATAACCTGGGAATTCAGATCTTGCTGAAGATCAAGGCTGATATAAAGGGATTGGGATTCCCTGATAAATAATGTACCGAAAAAAGTCGGATTTCGAAAAACTGAATTTCAAATTAGAGCTCTTCAAAATGAAAGCTTTGAAATTTGGAACATTCTCTAGAAAAAACCATTTATCTAGCCCTTCTAGAAATCGAGATATGGCTATTTGAAATTTTGGAGGCTAGAGCCGCAGACAACGAGACACTCTAACTGTCTGCGTCTCTTCAAAACTTCAAACGACCGTATCTCGGGCTCTAAATGGGCTAGAAGCGTCGTTTTTGCACCAAAATGGAGGATTTCGACCCGTTTTTGTATTGAGCAAGTGAAAAACGCGCTTTAGACTCATGAAAGTTTTCAAAACAGTACATATTTATTACGGTAGTTCAAACATGCTGATAATAATAAATAAGCGGAGACAAAAAAATACAACAAAAATTAGACAAGTGAAATTTAAGATCCTTTAGGTCCAAATAAATAAAATAACATGATTATAATATTTACAGATCACCCATTAAACACCCAATTCTCCATTTCCAATCCCTCGACGCAGTGCTCACTGAGCACCTTCCTACGATGCTCCACATATCGCGCCTTGTCCTGAACATTTCGACTCAACACCTTCAAATCGATAACCGCATCCAACTTCTGCTCCAAAAAACCCGACAATTGCTCAGTGACCATTTCCAGGTCATTTTGATTGTTCTCAAAGATTATCGCATGGTTGTTTCTCTCCAGAAAATAGGCGAAGACGTAGGTGTACTGTAGGGTACGACGGCAAGTTGAGAGCGTGTCTACGGCTTTTCGAAGGAAGAGAGTTTCGGAGTAGCACATTCCAGCCGTTTGCATTTCGTCCATTTTCTTCTCGATTTTTTGGATTAGCTGGAAAATAGAAGTTTAGGTTAAAATAGTTTATAGATTCCTAGATTCATAGGTTTCTAGGTTCCTGATTCCTAGTTTTCCGAACTCCTAGATTCCTAGATTCCCAGATTTCTAGATCCTAGATCCTAGATCCTAGATCCTAGATCCTAGATCCTAGATCCTAGATCCTAGATCCTTAGATCCTTAGATCCTTAGATCCTTAAATCCTTAGATCCTTAGATCCTTAGATCCTTAGATCCTTAGATCCTTAGATCCTTAGATCCTTAGATCCTTAGATCCTTAGATCCTTAGATCCTTAGATCCTTAGATCCTTAGATCCTTAGATCCTTAGATCCTTAGATCCTTAGATCCTTAGATCCTTAGATCCTTAGATCCTTAGATCCTTAGATCCTTAGATCCTTAGATCCTTAGATCCTTAGATCCTTAGATCCTTAGATCCTTAGATCCTTAGATCCTTAGATCCTTAGATCCTTAGATCCTTAGATCCTTAGATCCTTAGATCCTTAGATCCTTAGATCCTTAGATCCTTAGATCCTTAGATCCTTAGATCCTTAGATCCTTAGATCCTTAGATCCTTAGATCCTTAGATCCTTAGATCCTTAGATCCTTAGATCCTTAGATCCTTAGATCCTTAGATCCTTAGATCCTTAGATCCTTAGATCCTTAGATCCTTAGATCCTTAGATCCTTAGATCCTTAGATCCTTAGATCCTTAGATCCTTAGATCCTTAGATCCTTAGATCCTTAGATCCTTAGATCCTTAGATCCTTAGATCCTTAGATCCTTAGATCCTTAGATCCTTAGATCCTTAGATCCTTAGATCCTTAGATCCTTAGATCCTTAGATCCTTAGATCCTTAGATCCTTAGATCCTTAGATCCTTAGATCCTTAGATCCTTAGATCCTTAGATCCTTAGATCCTTAGATCCTTAGATCCTTAGATCCTAGATCCTAGATCCTAGATCCTAGATCCCTAGATCCCTAGATCCCTAGATCCCTAGATCCCTAGATCCCTAGATCCCTAGATCCCTAGATCCCTAGATCCCTAGATCCCTAGATCCCTAGAAGATGAATGGGATAACGACGACGACGATGTGGAGCAGGTCGATTCAGATGATGACGATTCAGAAGAAGAAAAGAAATGGATTATCAAAGAGCCAGTGGTAGAGAATACGGTAAGAGATCTTTAAATTTCTAGATTTCTGGATTCCTGGATTTCTGGATTCCTAGATTCCTGGATTCCTGGATTCCTGGATCCCTAGATCTCTAGATCTCTAGATCCCTAGATCCTTAGATCCCTAGATCCTTAGATCCTTAGATCCTTAGATCCTTAGATCCTTAGATCCTTAGATCCTTAGATCCTTAGATCCTTAGATCCTTAGATCCTTAGATCCTTAGATCCTTAGATCCTTAGATCCTTAGATCCTTAGATCCTTAGATCCTTAGATCCTTAGATCCTTAGATCCTTAGATCCTTAGATCCTTAGATCCTTAGATCCTTAGATCCTTAGATCCTTAGATCCTTAGATCCTTAGATCCTTAGATCCTTAGATCCTTAGATCCTTAGATTCTTAGATCCTTAGATCCTTAGATCCTTAGATCCTTAGATCCTTAGATCCTTAGATCCTTAGATCCTTAGATCCTTAGATCCTAGATCCTAGATCCTAGATCCTAGATCCCTAGATCCCTAGATCCCTAGATCCCTAGATCCCTAGATCCCTAGATCCCTAGATCCCTAGATCCCTAGATCCCTAGATCCCTAGATCCCTAGAAGATGAATGGGATAACGACGACGACGATGTGGAGCAGGTCGATTCAGATGATGACGATTCAGAAGAAGAAAAGAAATGGATTATCAAAGAGCCAGTGGTAGAGAATACGGTAAGAGATCTTTAAATTTCTAGATTTCTGGATTCCTGGATTTCTGGATTCCTAGATTCCTGGATTCCTGGATTCCTGGATCCCTAGATCTCTAGATCTCTAGATCCCTAGATCCTTAGATCCTTAGATCCTTAGATCCTTAGATCCTTAGATCCTTAGATCCTTAGATCCTTAGATCCTTAGATCCTTAGATCCTTAGATTCTTAGATCCTTAGATCCTTAGATCCTTAGATCCTTAGATCCTTAGATCCTTAGATCCTTAGATCCTTAGATCCTTAGATCCTAGATCCTAGATCCTAGATCCTAGATCCTAGATCCTAGATCCTAGATCCTAGATCCTAGATCCTAGATCCTAGATCCTAGATCCTAGATCCTAGATCCTAGATCCTAGATCCTAGATTTCTAGATTCCTCACCTTTTTCTCCAATCCCAAACTTTGCTCATGCGCTTTGAATCGATTGTAGAAGAACATGAAACGAAGGAGTTCAGCTCTCGAATCCAATCGATTCTTTTCAGCCTCTTCGCTGAATCTGAAAGAGAAAAAAGTTTTGTATTGACCAACAAGAATCCTAGAATTCTGGAATCCAGGATTCCTGGATTTCGGGATTTCGGGATTTCTGGATTCCTGGATTCCTGGATTCCTGAATTCCTGGATTCCTGGATTCCTGAATCCCTGGATTCCTGGATTCCTGTATTACTGAATTCCTATATTCCTGTATTCCTGGATTCCTGGATTCCTGGATTCCTGGATTCCTGGATTCCTGGATTCCTGGATTCCTGAATCCCTGGATTCCTGGATTCCTGTATTACTGAATTCCTATATTCCTGGATTCCTGGATTCCTGGATTCCTGAATTCCTGGATTCCTGAATCCCTGGATTCCTGGATTCCTGGATTCCTGGATTCCTGGATTCCTGGATTCCTGGATTCCTGGATTCCTGGATTCCTGGATTCCTGAATCCCTGGATTCCTGGATTCCTGTATTACTGAATTCCTATATTCCTGTATTCCTGGATTCCTGGATTCCTGGATTCCTGGATTCCTGGATTCCTGGATTCCTGGATTCCTGAATCCCTGGATTCCTGGATTCCTGTATTACTGAATTCCTATATTCCTGGATTCCTGGATTCCTGGATTCCTGAATTCCTGGATTCCTGGATTCTAGGATTCCTGAATCCCTGGATTCCTGGATTCCTGGATTCCTGGATTTCTGGATTCCTGGATTCCTGGATTCCTGGATTCCTGGATTCCTGGATTCCTAGATTTCTGGATTCCTGGATTCCTGGATTCCTGGATTCCTGGATTCCTGGATTCCTGGATTCCTGGATTCCTGGATTCCTAGATTTCTGGATTCCTGGATTCCTGGATTCCTGGATTCCTGGATTCCTGGATTCCTGGATTCTAGGATTCCTGAATCCCTGGATTCCTGGATTCCTGGATTCCTAGATTTCTGGATTCCTGGATTCCTGGATTCCTGGATTGCTGGATTCCTGGATTCCTGGATTCCTGGATTCCTGGATTCCTGGATTCCTGGATTCCTGGATTCCTGGATTCCTGGATTCCTGGATTCTAGGATTCCTGAATCCCTGGATTCCTGGATTCCTGGATTCCTGGATTCCTGTATTACTGAATTCCTATATTCCTGTATTCCTGGATTCCTGGATTCCTGGATTCCTGGATTCCTGGATTCCTGGATTCCTGGATTCCTGGATTCCTGGATTCCTGGATTCCTGGATTCCTGGATTCCTGGATTCCTGGATTCCTGGATTCCTGGATTCCTGGATTCCTGGATTCCTGGGTTCCTGGATTCCTGGATTCCTGGATTCCTAGATTTCTGGATTCCTGGATTCCTGGATTCCTGGATTCCTGGATTCCTGGATTCCTAGATTTCTGGATTCCTGGATTCCTGGATTCCTGGATTCCTGGATTCCTGGATTCCTGGATTCCTGGATTCCTGGATTCCTGGATTCCTGGATTCCTGGATTCCTGGATTCCTAGATTTCTGGATTCCTGGATTCCTGGATTCCTGGATTCCTGGATTCCTGGATTCCTGGATTCCTGGATTCCTGGATTCCTGGATTCCTGGATTCCTGGATTCCTGGATTCCTGGATTCCTGGATTCCTGGATTCCTGGATTCCTGGATTCCTGGATTCCTGGATTCCTGGATTCCTAGATTTCTGGATTCCTGTATTCCTGGATTCCTGGATTCCTGGATTCCCGGATTCCTGGTTTCCTGGATTCCAAGAACCCCAGAATCTCAAAATTACAACCCTAACTCACGTATTACATGGCGAGTACCCATGCACCGACCACTGCCTGAGACACATCCAGCAAAACTCAAAACGGCATGATTTATTCCTACAGCTCATTCTCATACATCCACCATTTTTCTCGATCGCCGTCATACACTTCGGACAGTCCTTCGTATTGCTTAGAATCCATTTAAACGTGTCTTTATCCGTAGAGAAGCCCACTGAAGACGTCGCCTTCTCTTTTTCAGCTTTTCGATTCCAGATCTTTACATGTCGACACGTGGCAGGATCGTGTGGGGCGGATCCGCAACTGGAGCAGAATTTGGTGCCACAGGAGCACTCGACAATCCCATTGGAATCAGATTTGACAGCTAGAGTGCAGGTTTCCGAGGGACACCAGGAGATAGAGCTTATAGATTCGACATAGGCATTTACTACAAGCTTCTCGAATTGGCTTATCATCTCCTTATCATCTCCGACGAATTCGTTGAAGTCATAAACCAACAATTTACAATTTGAAGCCATACACTCAATTGTGGACTTTCCTTCTTTGATTTTTTCAGCCAAATAGAATTTCCAGCAATCTTTACAAGCCATATGGTTACAGGACAATCCTACTAGCTCTGTATTTTCACAACAGATATCACAATCTCTTGGACCATCCTCTGGCTTTTGAGCTGGATCCTTTGGAATCATATTTGTGTTCCTAAGAAATTCCGGATCCTCGTAGAACCTCTCCAGAAGCTGGCCCTTGCTCCATTTGTGATTTTGTAGAAGGATTCGACAGATTCCGGCTGGTTGTTGAAGCACTGATTGGACGTCTTTGATGATGGCTTGCATGGAGGCGAGGATTTCCGAGTAGGTAAGAATCTGAAAGAATCTAGGGATCTAGGGATCTAGGGATCTAGGGATCTAGGGATCTAGGGATCTAGGGATCTAGGGATCTAGGGATCTAGGGATCTAGGGATCTAGGGATCTAGGGATCTAGGGATCTAAGGATCTAGGGATCTAGGGATCTAGGGATCTAGGATCTAGGATCTAGGATCTAGGATCTAGGATCTAGGATCTAGGATCTAGGGATCTAGGGATCTAGGGATCTAGGGATCTAGGGATCTAGGGATCTAGGGATCTAGGGATCTAGGGATCTAGGGATCTAGGGATCTAGGGATCTAGGGATCTAGGGATCTAGGGATCTAGGGATCTAGGGATCTAGGGATCTAGGGATCTAGGGATCTAGGGATCTAGGGATCTAGGGATCTAGGGATCTAGGGATCTAGGGATCTAGGGATCTAGGGATCTAGGGATCTAGGGATCTAGGATCTAGGATCTAGGATCTAGGATCTAGGATCTAGGATCTAGAAATCTAAGAATTGCTTACCGTATTCTCTACCACTGGCTCTTTGATAATCCATTTCTTTTCTTCTTCTGAGTCGTCATCATCTGAATCGATCTGCTCCAAATTGTCGTCGTCGTTATCCCATTCGTCTTGCGAATCCATGACTGACTGAAAAATTGAAAAAATTATGAATTGATGCTAGATTTTCAGATTTTGAGATTCCTGGATTCCTGGATTCCTAGATTCCTCAACTTCTAGATTCCTAGATTCCTGAATTCCTGGATTCCGAGATTCCGAAATTCCAATATTCCTAGTCTCAGTTTCTGACGTCTAATCTTTTTCCTCTTTTCTCAGACCCTCTATAGAAGCAAAGATGAGCAATAGACGGCAAAATAGAGAGTAGGTCTAGAGGAGACGCAGAGAAAAAGAGAAGAGGTGCACGCGGGGGGCAAGCAGCACATAGGCATAGAATTAATTCGGTCTTTTTCATTTTGCAGTTTCACTTTTTTTTGTTGATTTCAGCACAAAATTTAATTTTATACAGGAAAGAAGTGTTATGAAATCATTTTCTAAAAAATTTTGAAAATTTTGAAATTTGATTTTTAGAAAGATAATTTTGATAAAAAAAAAGGAATTTTGAAATTTCGAAAATTTCTTAAAATTAGAATGAAATTCATTAAAATATAAGAAAGAAAAAATTAAAGCAAAAATGAAAAATTTCAGCCAAAAATTTCCAGCAAGTAGACAAGAAAAAATGAAAAAGCAAGCCGAAAAAAAGAGAGAGTATGGGGGGAAAATTTTGCATTTCTCATTGTGTCTGCGTCTCTTGTTAGTGTTTTCCCTATCTAGCATTTTTTTTTCTTATTTGTATTGCAAACTAGGCAAAAAAAATAGGAAAAAAAAAATTTTTTTTGAAAGAAGAAATTAGCTTATTTTGACAATCCGGGAAGGTTCTACCGGAGCTCAATTATCTCAATTTCTATAATAGATAACCAAAATCTGCCAACTGATAAATTGTTTATCATAATGTCTTCATTATTTTATCAGTTGGCAGATTTTTGATATTTTACATAGGAACCGAGATAATAGAGCTCAAAGTTAAGAGGTCGGCAGCCGAGCGCGCATGCGCCGACTTTTCAACTTTGGGGCCGATTATCTCGGTTCCTGTCAAAAATATCAAAAATCTGTCAACTGAAAAAATGTTTAGCATCTTATCAGAAACATTTTATTAGTTTACAGCTCTTTGATATCTTCCACAGGAATCGAGATAATAGAGCTCAAACTTGGCAGTGTGTGGGCCCTTCTATTACAGGTTCTACGGTTTGAATACCTTACCTCATCACTGTTTTCTTCATTTTCCTCAGATTTCGTACCACTTTCTTCGTCTTGAACATCCCAATTATCATTAGCGTCGTACATCATTTCCTCTGAACCGTCGGAATCCATTTTTTTCAATAAAAAATCCTATTTTAGTGAGGGAGAGCTTGGAAATTTTATGGTTTTTAAGCGATATTTTGACTGAAAAAAGATGAAAAAATGAGGAAAAAACGAGGTGAAAATCAATAACAAGAATTCAAATGAATTTCGGGAAAAAATTTTGATCTACCAGAATTTGACAATTTTCTAGAATTTCTATATTTTTTTCCGGTTTTTTTTTAATATTTGCAAGTCTAAAAAAAAAGAAAAAAAAAACGCAAAAAGTGTACATGAGACAACAAAAAACGGACACAACACATGGGATTCGAACTGTCTGCGTCTCTTTCTCTCTCTCTCTCTCTTTTCTTGTTTGGGAGGTCTTTTTTGTGTGTGTACTGGCTGCGAAAAAAGAAGATGGCAGGTCTATTTTTTTTCTCACAATGTCTGAGTCACTAGGAATCTAGGAATCCAGGAATCCAGAAATCTAGGAATCATGAAATATAGAAATTGAGGCATCTTGGAATCTAGGAATCTAGGAACTCAAGTACCCAAAAACCTAAAAAGTTCAAAAAATCCAAAAAACCAAAAATCACTAAAACTCCTAAAAATCCTAAAATCGCAAGAATCCCGAGAATCCTGAGAATCCCGAAAATCCCAAAAATCTTAAAATTCCAAAAAATTAAGAAATCCCATTTTTCCAAAAAAAAAACCTGAGAATTCTAAAAAGATCTTAAGAATTCTAATTGTAAGGATCTCAAGGATTCCAAGAATCTCGTAAGTCCCTGAAACCCAGAAAATCCCAGAAGTCACAAAAAATTGAAATAAATATAAAAAAATCCTTGGAATGTGAAAGTCAAGGAACCCAGCAGATAAATTCTTAGAATCCTTAGGGTTGCAAAAATCTGAGAATCCAGGAATCCAGGAATCCAGGAATCCAGGAATCCAGGAATCCAGGAATCCAGGAATCCAGGAATCCAGGAATCCAGGAATCCAGGAATCCAGGAATCCAGGAATCTAGAAATCTAAGAAATCGGGAATCTAGGAATCTAGAAATCTAGAAATCTAGGAATCCAGGAATCCAGGAATCCAGGAATCCAGGAATCCAGGAATCCAGGAATCCAGGAATCCAGGAATCCAGGAATCTAGGAATAGAAAAATCTGGGAATATAAGAATATAAGAAAAATTAGGCGAAAAAATCAATAAAAACGTTATACAACAACAAAAACTGTACAAGACTGCGCATTTCTCATGCTAAATGACAAAAACAGTGATTGGCAATGGTGGCAGTGACCTTTTGTTTGCCTAGAGACCAAGTGACACTCATATCTGTGGGGCTGTCTTGAAGAAGGGGTCATCTGCCACGTCATAGGTCTGCTGGGAATGTTTCTTCTGGGAAGGTTGTATAGTTTCGCATTTTTTTGGGTTTTCCACATTCTACAAAACTTTAAAATTAAAAATTTCTTGACTTATCTGCAAAACTATTCTAGAAATTCTGGACTAAAAATGACACATTTTGCGATTGTAGATCAAAAAAGTAGATCACATAAAAATTGTGGGAAATTTCCCATATTTTTCGAATCGATTGTTTTTCAAATCAGCCTTCTCATCACTCTCTTTTTCTTCTCGGTTTTTCCTCTTTTTCCCTTATCATTTATCAGTAAAAATCCCTGAAATTTCCAGGCTCTCTACCTCACTAATAAAGGATTTTCAAAAAATGGATTCCGACGGTTCAGACGAAATGATGTACGACGATAATCGTGATATGCAAGAGGAAGATAGTAGTGGTACGGAGTCGGAGGAGAAATATGAGAAATCTGATGAGGTAAGGAAGGCCCTGTAATAGAAGGGCACCTATACTTTGAGCCCATAAATCTCGGTTCCTGTAAGAGCTATCAAAAAGTATTCAACTGATAAAATGTTTCTGATAACATTATAAATATTTTATCAGTTGACAATTTTTCGATATCTTTCACTAGAACCGAGGTAATCGGCCCAAAAGTTGTGAAAAGTCGGCTCTAGCCTGCTGCGGTAGGCGGTCGGTTGCCGACCTCTAAACTTTGAGCTCAATTATCTCGGTTCCTGTTAAAAATATCAAGAAGCTGTGAACTGATAAAATATTTCTTATAATATGATGAATAGTTTATCTGTTAACTACTTTTCTATATCTATCACAGGGACCGAGATAAATTGGTTTAAAGTTGAAAAGTCGGCACTTGTCTGCGACACGGTCGGCTGCCGACCTCTTAACTTTGAGCTTAGCTATCTCGTTTCTTGTCAAAGATATCGAAAAGCTGTAAACTGATAAAATGTTAGTGATATTATGCTAAACATTTTATCAGTTGACAAATTTCTGGTATCTTTTACAGGAACCGAGATAATCGGCCCCAAAGATAAAAAGTCGGAGCATGCTTTCTGAGCCCGGTTGCCGACCTCTTAACTTTGAGCTCAATTATCTTGGTTATCTTGGAAGATATCAAAAAAGTATCACCTGATAAAATTATCATAATATCATCTATATTTTATCAATTTATCACGTTTTGATAAAAACCATAGGAACTGAGATAATTGAGCTCAAAGTTGGCGGCCCATTTTCCGATACTTTCCACTGTACAAGACGTTTTAAGACTCGCATCTCATCCCATTTTTAGTTCCAGATTCTGGATCCCGCCGCTCTGGAATGCACAATGACCGCCTCGATCTCAGGCGTCGTGGAAACCCTAGGAATCCCATCTGGCACCGCTCGAGTCCTTCTCCAAAAGTTCAAATGGAACAACGACGCTCTAATGGACAAGTTCTACGAGAGCACTGATGCCGAAAACTTTCTGAAAGCACACAAAATCGAATCTTCCGAATCTCAAGGATCTTCCGGAACTGGCGACTGTGATATCTGCTGTGACACTACAACTCTCACTGGAATGTCTTGTGGCCACGTGGCATGTAACGAGTGCTGGAAGACGTTCATCATGGAGCAAGTCAAGGAGGGACACAGTGAGATTCAGTGCATGGCGTCGAAATGTGAACTTTTGATGCCAGATGAGAAGGTTATGGGGTATCTAGAAGATTCTGGACCACTGAAAAGGATGATTATTAACAACTATGTACAAACGAACGTCTTCTTGAAATGGTGTCCAGGACCCAACTGCGAGAACGCCGTTAAAAGTGATTACTGTAATCCCCACCTTGTAACCTGTACCTGTGGCACCCGCTACTGCTTCTCTTGCTGTGACGACTTCCACAGCCCAATCAACTGTCGCCAGATGAAGCTATGGGTCAAGAAGTGCAGCGAGAGCGGGGAAAACGCCACGTGGATTATTCAGAATACAAAGGACTGTCCAAAGTGTCTGACGTCGATTGAGAAGAATGGCGGGTGTAACTATATGAGATGCACGAAGCCAGCGTGTGGCTATCAGTTTTGTTGGATTTGTATGAACGATTGGGAGGTGCATAAGCATGCCTGGTATAATTGTAGCAGGTTGGTAGGGCTCGGGGTGGGTGGGATGGAAGGAGTTGGGTGGGAGGGTTAGTATGGGGCGCCGGGGGATGGCTGGGGTCAAGGTAGGAGGTGGGAGCGGGAGATGGCAAACCTTAAATAGCTGAATTCGAAATTTCCAGCTTTGACAAATCCAAGGACACTAATCGAAAGGAGTACCGCAGCAACCACGATCGCTATCTGTTCTTCTACAATCGGTATCGTATTCATGTGGAGAGTGTGAAGCTTGAGAAGAAGGTAAATTTGATTTTTGGTTTTGCTGATCGAGCTAGCTAAGTCCTAGTCCAGTCGGGTCAAGCTGACCCATTCTACAAGGATCAGGCTATGCCGATCAGGCGGAACTTATCTAGACCGGGACCTAAGGACCCGTCTGACGCGTCTGGAACTGGTTGGAACCGTCTGGAGCCGACTAGACTCGCCTGGAAACAAATGGGCTCGACTAGATCCGATTGGGCCGGGCCCTGTTGAGTTCAATCGGGTCCAATGGGCCAGGCCAAGGTGATCCAATCTACATGGGCCGCCTAGTCTCGTTGGGTCAAGTTAATCTAGTCTGTAAGGATCAGATCAATCAGGCGAAACTAGTCTAGACCCATTAAGAAGGCTAGCCAGGACCAGGCGGGTCCAGGAGGGTCCAGGCGGGTCCAGTGATATCCAGTCGGCTCAACTATGGTCCAGTCAGGTCCAGTCGGCTCCAGTTGACTCCAGGCGGGCCCAGTCGGCTCCAGGCGATTCCAGTCAGGTCCAGACGGCTCCATACGACTCCAAGCGGTTCCAGACGGACCCAGATAGGTGTAGTGGGCTCCAGTCCTGACCAGTCGTGTTCTAGTGGTGCCTATACGCTTCAAGTCAGGTCCAGTCGGGTCCAGGCGAGTCCGGTTGGGTCCAGTCAGGTCCATCCACTTCCAGTCGGGTCTAAACTGTTCCAGACGGCTCCAGGCGGGCCAAAAAAAGTGTAGTCGGCTCTAGTCCTGACCAGTCGGGTCCAGTAGGATCCAGTCGGTGGATCCAGGCAGGTCTAGTGGGGTCCAGTCGGGTCCAGTCGGGTCCAGTCGGGTCCAGACTGGTTCAGTCGGCTCCAGTCCTGACCAGTCGGGTCTAGTGGGGCCTAGTCGCTTCTAGTCAGGTCCAGTCGGCTCCAGTCGGGTTCAGTTGGCCCTAGCCGCCTTCGGTTAGCTCCAGTTCAGGTCCAGAAGTTCCAAAAATGGGCTTAGGCTTGAAAGATGCTTGAAATGAGCTTAATATAGGCTGAAAATAGTATCCGCTCATTGTTCTCAAACCATCCTCATTTCCTCCCCCAAACTCAAAACCAAAATATTCATTTTCCTAAATTTTTCAGCTCGTCAAAAAAGTCGAGAAACTAATGGACAAAATGCAAGAGCTCTCGATCCCATGGGCCGAGGTCCTCTACCTCCGAGCCGCCGTTGACACGCTATCCAACTGCCGTCGGACCCTAATGTACACCTACGTGTTCGCCTTCTATCTGAACAGTAACAACCACTCGATTATGTTTGAAAACAATCAGAAGGACCTCGAAATGGCCACTGAGCAACTGTCAGGCTTTTTGGAGAGAGATATGGAGAAGGTGGATGATTTGAAGGCGTTGAATCGAGATGTTCAGGACAAGTGTCGATATGTGGAGCATCGGAGAAAAGTGCTCTTGGATCATTGCTCAGAAGGTGTGGAGCAGGGAATTTGGGATTTTATTGAGGAATAATAATAATTGTTACTTGATCTCCATGTTTGTATTCTCTAAATGATCTTGAAATCAATGAAATGTGATCATTATTGGAACTTTATCTAGCTTTAGGCACAATTTAAGCTTCAAATATTCGAAAATTATCAAACAGCAGTCTCCTTGGTCCTCCGAATGTGTCTCTTGATCCTTCTGATGAGCAATTCCTGGTGCATTTTGATACGGATCTCCTTTTGGCCCTTCTTTTTCTTCTTGGCGATTCTGAGCAGCTGGTCAGGGGATTTGTCGGATTTCTCCATGATAATAGGTTCAGATAAGAATATGGAGTTGATGGAACTGGTGAGAGAGGTAAAAACTGTAGAGATTGAGGTCCAGGGCATTGAGAGGTCTCCTGAAGACTCCTTTGAGTCTTGTCTTCCCGTTTTCCTTCTGGATCCATCGATTTTGAGAATCAATAGGGCCTGTATATTCTATTGTGTGTTCTGGAACTTTCCCGGGGGACATAAAATGACATTTTGAGATATCTAATCTCCTCTGCATGCATCTGGGAACAAAAATAGGCCATCTTCGACGTCACGACTGTCCTGGAGAGTGTGTGACTCCTGGGAAACGAATTCCCGCCTGTATTAGATCCGTACAACGTCCACCATGCCAGGGATCCCACACCTCTCTGCCCTGTCTTTACTAGGTTCCCTAATTGCCCACCACATACTAATCCCGGTCCCATCAAGCAATAAGATGGACATTTAAGATGAAATTATTACATTCCGCTGGTGCTAATGATCTTGGAGTAATTCATTCTTCCCACCCATTCATGGGAAAGTTAGATTTAGATTTATTTATTTGCAAACGGTGAAATACGGTACATAAGAGAACAGCAGCCCTTCTCACAAGGAGCGCCTACTAAGTTTAAAAAAAGGAAAACGAAAGAGGAAATATACAGGTGTTAAAGTATACATGTGTTGAAAAGTGAGGAGTGTAGCTAGCAGCGAACAATAGATGAATCGAGGAGTTGTTCAAATTAGGACGGGGTAAGAAGTGAAGTTACATTGATAGTTATGGCGTTTCAATTTGAATCGAGGCGACGGGCAGAGTAAGCTAGGCGGAAAGAAGATTCAAGGTGAGGGATGTAAGAAGAAAGGTTGACTATTTTGTAAAGAAGCATTAATTGAGATTTGAGGCTATAGCCGAGCAATATTCTAAAAGAGGACAGACGTAGCATTCAAAAAGGGCAAGGTAGAATTTGAACAACTTGGATTTGAACGATTTGAGGAGTTATTTACAGCGGAGAAAAGCTATCTTGGCCTAGTCGCCACCAGATTCGCTTCTTACTCATGGGAGCACAAAGCATGAAAAAAGAGTATGAGAAACGGCATGGAATAGCGAGTAAACCTCTCCCATGAGTCAATTACCTCATCCATAGTAACCCACTGTCCCTAATCTCTTCTCACCCGTTCTCTTCACCTCTTCCCACCCACCCACTGTTTCTCGTGAGAACCATGATCATTCTATCTGTCTCCTATTTCCCAATTCAATTCATCCCCCCACCCCCATCCCTTGTCAAATGCCTTTTCCTGTACTCCGTACTCCATTCATCGTGTTATCAGAAATCATCAGTTTGTTGGAACCAAAAGAAATGTAAGTTTGATGTTTATTTTTACCTTGTATATTTTTTCCATTTTCAGAGTTATTGCCTCTTTCTGCTCCAAAAACGTAAAACTTCTTCTAAAAAGGCATTATCAACGAAGGAAACCAGCGGAATGGACATTATGGATGACAGACTATGATGTTTGGGGACGAGTCGAAATTGGCAAACTACACGAGAGCTTGCGGAATCCTGTTATTTTAGCTGCGCCTATTTCAAGAATCTCCGAACTAAATGGAGCAGGACATAAATTGATTGAAATGAATGGGTACAAAAGAGGGGTTATATCGGATTTTTCAGTCCTATATTTCGAAGATCTGGTGTTAGGAACAAAAATGATTGTGGATTATGTCACTGATCTATTCAATCTAGGTGTTCACGGGTTAGTCACGGATATGTACGGAGTTTGGGCAATCGATTTCATTTATAATCGACAGGAGAATATGTTGGCTTGTGTCCATTTTAGTAGGAACTCCTGTAATTGTGCCGCAGATGAAGAATTTGATCATGTTCTTAGGTAAGAGATCCCGGAAATCTCCTCCTAAACGATAATAGTGTTTACAGAAATGCACATGCTTCCGACCATTATATTCTTGCGGGCAATGTCACCGAAAATTTCCAATTCGACGGAAAACTGGGACCAACAAGACAGTTGTGGATAAATTTATACGGACACTGGGTCACTCTCAACAATTTAATCAATTTCGATGCTAGGGAAATTGTTGTTAGAGGGTCCAGACTCACCGTTTCCGATATAGATTCATTTATAAGACACTGGCGTGCCGGTGGCTCAACGCGATTGAAGTTTCTAAAATTGGAATTGGAAACTGATACAGATTTTGAAATTTTCGAGGACGAGTTGGAAGGTGTTGAAACAGACGTAGTGGGAGAATATCGCTTGGGGTTTGCTTCTTGGGTTACTTTATTTCTATCATATTGTTTATTTCAGTGATGGTGAAGAATTTGATTTCGATGATGGCTATAATATCCAGCGTAACGACGGTGTGAAGGCAACCATTCATTTCGATATCCGTCATTTTATAATGATGGTTGAGGGATAGCACTAACATGACCAAATTAATTATTTCGAGGGGAACTTTCATAAAACGTTTTATAGCATGAAACACATGTTTGAAGAGTTTTTTCTTTATATTTTTCCTAATAATGTAATTTTTGTTTCCCTAATAATATAATTATCTAGGGTTGGCTGCGGGGCGAAATGGGACAATACCTGCCCCGCCCCGCAAGGCAAATTTTTTATGTGTAATTGCGCGTAACTGAATAAACGAATTGACTTGTAACTTTCAGATTAGCCTAGTTGGGTACTCTAACAAGGGAACCTTTAAGTTGTCCGGCTGATTTGCATAAACCAACCGTAGAGAATGAAAGAGCATGATTGAAAATCTATAAATCCGTTTTCAAATTCTACTGAAGAGACCTCGAAAGTGCTGAAATTTCAGTTTCAGTACCAAATAATCACTTTTCCAGTGTAAAATCGACTATTTTCAAATTTGATTTTCTCCACTCCTAGAGGGTTTTAGAACTTGAAACTTGTTGTGTTATACTCAAGACAATGTGAAATTTCATTTTTATAATTTTTCTCAAGAAAAAATTTTCCGGAAAAGCTTTGGAAAGTTTCAAAACTCGCCTACACTTTGGATGGGCCCAAGTTTCCAATTTTGAACATTTTCTTGAGAAAAATGTAAAAATACAAAATTTCACATAGTTTTGAGCATAACACTAGAAGTTTCAAGTTTTAAACCCTCTCGGAGTTTCTCTACGACTTTCTGCAGTATTTTCACCGACTTTCTGTGGCTGTTCTGTCGACTTCTTTAAGAACATTTAGAGAAAGTTGACAGAAATGCTGCAGAAAGGTGACGCGAGCGGCTGCCGCGCGGGCGTTCGTTCCCTTCCTTTCTCTTGATTCGAATTTAAAAATAACACTTCAAAAATGACCGTTTTATTTTATCAAATTATAATACAAAAAAGTAAAATTAACAAAACAATTAGATATTTTTAATTTCACTGGCATCTTCAATTTTTTAGGCATTCCATCGTAGTAAACAGCATTTTGAATCGGATCAACATAAACATCACTTCGAATATTCACTAGTCCGATAGTCCAATAGAAACTGAAAACATATTCAAAAGTACGAAATTGGGTGCAGTAGGCAGGTTTACCGTGAAAACTGTAATGTAGCGCCATGGTCTTCTGTTGTTCGGAAAAGTACTTTGGAGTTATGTACGGTAACAAAATTAGGTTTTGTGCTTGATTATCATGATAGAAAAACAAGAAAATGGTGCGAATTCACAGATTTCCCAAAAATTATTAGGTTGGCAACTAATTCTTTGTGCACTTTTGTTTTCCTTGTCTTTCTTAAATGAGCTGGAACAACAATATGTGCGTTACCGGATAAGGTATATAAGATGATAAGGTTGTTCACAATAACCATCAATCGCTCTGCTCTCCTTCCGCTTGCTAACGGGATGCTCCTTTTGATACCCCCTGTTTTTTGGATGAAATTTCTGCATATTGTTTACATTCAATTCTAACCGGAAAGTATCCGTTTTTCAACACCACCTGGTGGAAGTTAACAAAGACAATGCTCCCATAGAATCACCATTGCAAATTGGGTTGACCAGTTCAAGAACCAGGACTTTTCAATGAAAGATGAAATTTGTCCTGGCTTCAAGATTCAGACAAGCTGAGAGACCTAGTCGAACGGGACCCTTACCAATCTACCCGTAAAATGTCAATCACTTTAGGGACAACCCATACAACTGTTGAAAACGTATTGTTGAAGTTGGGAAAGACAGAAAAACTTTGACGGCGGATACCTCACCGTTTTGACCAGTTTTAATGTGCAGCGGCGAGAGGGTATGAGCATGCAACTTCTTACTCTACTCGGGAACTTTGAGCGGCCGAATTATATTATCACCTCGGATAAGAAGACGGTCAAATGTACTAGCCATCATAGAAGAGCCCAATGGATTGGCTTTGATATACAGCCAGAAAGCGTCTTCAAACAGGAATTTTTCCCAAAAACAGTGGGTATGGAAAGATGCACCGTGTTCGCAAAAGAAATGAGAACAGGGCAAATGATGGTTATTGTGAGCAACCTTATCATCTTATATGCCATATCCAATTACTCACATGTTATGGTTCTAGCTTAGTTAAGAGCAAGGATGAAAACAAAAAGTGCACAAAGAATTAGTTGCCAACCTAATAGAAAGATGGTATTACTACAGATAGCGTTATGTTACAGTTTGTACGGTAATCAGAGTCAGATAACATTCCGGCCTTTTTTCCGGATAATTTCTTTGACAAAAAAACAATAATGCGATAAGTAAGAAATCAGTAAAAACAAAAAAAAAACTTACCCATACAGTGCGGTCAATATCTATACGACCCCCCTACATTTTTTCACAGAAAAAAACTGGAAATGATCTCAAAAAACTTCTAACGCCATTCGATTCACAATCAAAAATAACCTCTAGAGACGAAATTCCATAACTTTAGCACTTTCCCTGAACATGTACCACCCAAAAAGCCCATTTGCAAGCGGTCAATATCTATACGACCACCTGGAAAATGAAAAATCTCAAGTATTTTAGAGAGCAAAATTGAACTATTTTTGGTTGGAAACTGTTAAAATAGTCCTAAAACAACACATTTTGACAGTTTATACAAAAATTGACTCCTCTATTCATGTTTTAGAAAAAATTATTTTCTGACATTTCCATCATTTTTTAGGTTTTTGGAATAAATCTTGAATAACTTGGCTCCTGGGTAAGATTTTGAGCTCAAATTTATAGGGAACATTTCAGGAATGATTATGATCATTTTGCAAATGTTCAAAGCCTTTTTCAGCTTTGGAAACTTGACTCTGAGCTCGAGTTTCGAGCTGAAAAAAATACCCAACTGAAAAATTTTTCAAAACTGTCTAAAATGTTCGAAAAATGTTTCAAGTGGTTTGAATTAGCATTAAAACTGCTATTTTGCAGTGGAAATTAAGTTTCAAAAGTTAAATCAAGTTTTTCACAAAAATCAGAATCTCCAAGTTTCAAGGTCAATTTTTCAAATTTCAGTTCAGCTTCAATCACAAACAACGGCTCAGAATAGCATGTCAACAGATATTAAATAATTCAGACTACTGCAGAAGTATTTCCTATAAATTTCAGCTCAAAATCTTACCCAGGAGCCAAGTTATTCAAGATTTATTCCAAAAACCCAAAAAATTATGGAAATGTCAGAAAATAATTTTTTCTAAAACTTGAATAGAGGAGTCAATTTTTGCATAAACTGTCGAAATGTGTTGTTTTAGGACTATTTTAACAGTTTCCAACCAATAATAGTTCAATTTTGCTCTCTAAAATACTTGAGATTTTTCATTTTCCAGGTGGTCCTATAGATATTGACCGCTTGCAAATGGGCTTTTTGGGTGGTACATGTTCAGGGAAAGTGCTAAAGGTATGAAATGTCGTCTCTAGAGGTTATTTTTGATTGTGAATCGAATGGCGTTAACCGTTTTTTGATATCTCTTTCAGTTTTTTCTGTGCGCCCAAAATGTAGGGGGGTCGTATAGATATTGACCGCACTGTATAATTTTTTCGCTCCTCTTTGTTATTAAAGCCGCTTGGCTTCAATTGAGCCCCAAACAATTATGTCCAAATATTATGCAAGAATCCGAAAAAATTCTTATAAAATCGTATTTCCGTAGTTTTGTCACCGTATTTTTTTCAAAGTGCTGTAGATTTTTGATAGGAACATCAATCTGAATTTTTTTTGTTGATTTACTAAACGAGAAAGAAACTTCAATTACCTGTTTTACTGTTTTATTTGAGTATGCACATCAAAAATATGTTCGCATTTTAAATTATCCTCGAATCTGTCTCTTATAAAATCATAAGTAATCCGTAATTTAGTGAAATTTCTAGATTTTCTTGGTTTCAACAGTTTTCGTTAT
Source organism: Caenorhabditis nigoni (assembly GCA_027920645.1). Lineage (NCBI taxonomy): Eukaryota > Metazoa > Nematoda > Chromadorea > Rhabditida > Rhabditidae > Caenorhabditis > Caenorhabditis nigoni. Next base: position 19,127,860 of record CP115865.1, on the reverse strand, counting down.
CCTTTAGAATCTTTCGAAACATGAAAAATATCGTCATCAGTCAAATAATTTCTTCTTATTTTAGTTCCATTTTCTCTGAAATATTTCTCTGAAATAATGAGATTAATTCTTACCTAATAATCGTTGTGGAAACTATGTTTCCGATGACTCGTTTCCCTCAACTCTAATCGTCACCGTAGGTTCCTTTTCGTCCACTCCATTTCGACTTCTTCTGTGAAAAGTTCACATTATTAGGTTGGCACGCATGACTCCGAACTTTTTTTTACTGAAACAATTCATTGTAAATTTGAAACCGTATAACCTCAATCCAAAATGTATTCACCATTATAATTCACAACTTCATGCCAACGTTCACGCATAGAATGGATGCCTGTTTAGAAGAACTCCGCCGGCTGCGATGCGAAATACTCGTCCACCCATTTTTTGACTTCATCGTTGCTTTTGGAGTATTTCTCAGCAATAGAGTGTTTCATCGAGCGAAACACATGATAATCTGATGGAGCTGTATCAGATCTATATGGCGCGTGAGAAAGAGCTTCCCAGCCCAGCTTTTCGATTTTCTGCGATGTGATCTTTACAGCATGCCGGTGGGCGTTGTCATGAAGCAACTTTGCGGACATCGTATCAAGCCTTTCCGACGGAATGCTTCACCAACATAGTAAAGCATACGTCACGGGAGATTTTCCGTGTCTTTCTGACAGAAATTCAGAAGATCAAAACATACATGACCTTTACTGTACCACCAAACACAAAGCACCACATTTTTCAATGAAAATCCGGTTTTGGGGTCAGTTTCGGAAGCTCAGCAACCCCCAACCACTCTCATTTTTCTTGTGGTGTTGTCATAAGAAACCCATTTTTTATTTCCAGTCACAGTTGTGTCGAAAAACCCTGGTTTCTTGGCACGGCGGAGAAGAATCCGTACCCTCCCCTCCTTTGTCGCTTTGCTGGCATTGGTGAGTTCGTGAGGCGTCCATTTTCAACAGTGGTTTGTATTGCCGATTCAGTACAAGTGATTCAAAACTGTGTCATGAGAGCATCCAAACTGCTGAGCAAGTTCGCGAGTCGTTTGACGCGATCCCGACTCAATGATATGCTTTAGAACAATGTGATCGACAATTTGAAGAGAAAATCCACTCTCGTTGTCCTCAAGGCTTTCATCACTGTTTTTAAATTGATTAAACCATTCAAAGACATGCGTCAGAAATAGTGCTTCCTCAACAAAAACTTTCGACTGTGTGCGGAATGGTTTTTGTACTGTTTGAAGACGTACCACAAAGAAGCGCGCATCAGAAAATTTTGGATGAATATTTAAGAAAGGATTTTTTCTGATAACTATCAATCAAAACCCGGCAAACAATATACCAAACAACTCGTCATGAAACGCTTTTTCAAATGAGCATAAACAATACAAAAACAGTTTTGATTTCGTCGAGTTGTAAGCAAACAAAGCCGTGTTCGGAGTCATGTGTGCCAACCTAATAACTTCGCGAAATTCACAAAAAAAAATCAATGAAAGTTTCAGTGACGAATTTGAAAAACGAAAAGACAAAAATTACCAGTTAATACTTCACCGGCAGTCACCAAAAAACGAAAAAACGCACGCTTTGCGAGCACGCAACGCGCTTAAACAGCTCCAGAAAGTCGAGGGATGCCTCATAATGCTGCAGAAAGTCGGGAGGACCTTCAAAATGCTGCAGAAAGGAGCGAGGAAATCCCGAGCTTCTAGGAGTGGAGAAAATCAAATTTGAACATGGTCGATTTTACATTGGAAAAGTGATTTTTTGGTACTAAAACGGAAATTTCAGCATTTTCAAGGTCTATTAAGCAGATTTTGAAAACGGAATTATAGGTTTTCAAACATGCTCTCAACGGTTGGTTTATGCAAATCAGCCGGAAAACTTAAGAGGCTGCTTTGAAAGTTGTAGGAAAAATCTTGACATCCGGTTACCTTTCGAACGAATATAGTCATGACTAGATTTGGCACATTTTTCGGGTTACTGTAGTTCTTCTAGATATTTCATCTCAAGCTACAGTAATCCCGAAATCTTGAACAGTGCCGCATGTGATTTGGATTGTCAAGACCTTTCAAACGAATATAGTCATGACTACATTTGGCACGTTTTTCGGGTTACTGTAGTTCTTCTAGATATTTCATCTCAAGCTACAGTAATCCCGAAATCTTGAACAGTGCATTATGTGATTTGGATTGACAAGACCTTTCAAACGAATATAGTCATGACTACATTTGGCACGTTTTTCGGGTTACTGTAGTTCTTCTAGATATTTCATCTCAAGCTACAGTAATCCCGAAATCTTGAACAGTGCCGCATGTGATTAGGATTGTCAAGACCTTTCAAACGAATATAGTCATGACTACATTTGGCACGTTTTTCGGGTTACTGTAGTTCTTCTAGATATTTCATCTCAAGCTACAGTAATCCCGAAATCTTGAACAGTGCCGCATGTGATTTGGATTGTCAAGACCTTTCAAACGAATATAGTCATGACTACATTTGGCACGTTTTTCGGGTTACTGTAGTTCTTCTAGATATTTCATCTCAAGCTACAGTAATCCCGAAATCTTGAACAGTGCCGCATGTGATTTGGATTGTCAAGACCTTTCAAACGAATATAGTCATGACTACATTTGGCACGTTTTTCGGGTTACTGTAGTACTTCTAGATATTTCATCTCAAGCTACAGTAATCCCGAAATCTTGAACAGTGCCGCATGTGATTTGGATTGTCAAGACCTTTCAAACGAATATAGTCATGACTACATTTGGCACGTTTTTCGGGTTACTGTAGTTCTTCTAGATATTTCATCTCAAGCTACAGTAATCCCGAAATCTTGAACAGTGCCGCATGTGATTTGGATTGTCAAGACCTTTCAAACGAATATAGTCATGACTACATTTGGCACGTTTTTCGGGTTACTGTAGTTCTTCTAGATATTTCATCTCAAGATACAGTAATCCCGAAATCTTGAACAGTGCCGCATGTGATTTGGATTGTCAAGACCTTTCAAACGAATATAGTCATGACTACATTTGGCACGTTTTTCGGGTTACTGTAGTTCTTCTAGATATTTCATCTCAAGCTACAGTAATCCCGAAATCTTGAACAGTGCCGCATGTGATTTGGATTGACAAGACCTTTCAAACGAATATAGTCATGACTACATTTGGCACGTTTTTCGGGTTACTGTAGTTCTTCTAGATATTTCATCTCAAGCTACAGTAATCCCGAAATCTTGAACAGTGCCGCATGTGATTTGGATTGTCAAGACCTTTCAAACGAATATAGTCATGACTACATTTGGCACGTTTTTCGGGTTACTGTAGTTCTTCTAGATATTTCATCTCAAGCTACAGTAATCCCGAAATCTTGAACAGTGCCGCATGTGATTTGGATTGTCAAGACCTTTCAAACGAATATAGTCATGACTACATTTGGCACGTTTTTCGGGTTACTGTAGTTCTTCTAGATATTTCATCTCAAGCTACAGTAATCCCGAAATCTTGAACAGTGCCGCATGTGATTTGGATTGTCAAGACCTTTCAAACGAATATAGTCATGACTACATTTGGCACGTTTTTCGGGTTACTGTAGTTCTTCTAGATATTTCATCTCAAGCTACAGTAATCCCGAAATCTTGAACAGTGCCGCATGTGATTTGGATTGTCAAGACCTTTCAAACGAATATAGTCATGACTACATTTGGCACGTTTTTCGGGTTACTGTAGTTCTTCTAGATATTTCATCTCAAGCTACAGTAATCCCGAAATCTTGAACAGTGCCGCATGTGATTTGGATTGTCAAGACCTTTCAAACGAATATAGTCATGACTACATTTGGCACGTTTTTCGGGTTACTGTAGTTCTTCTAGATATTTCATCTCAAGCTACAGTAATCCCGAAATCTTGAACAGTGCCGCATGTGATTTGGATTGTCAAGACCTTTCAAACGAATATAGTCATGACTACATTTGGCACGTTTTTCGGGTTACTGTAGTTCTTCTAGATATTTCATCTCAAGCTACAGTAATCCCGAAATCTTGAACAGTGCCGCATGTGATTTGGATTGTCAAGACCTTTCAAACGAATATAGTCATGACTACATTTGGCACGTTTTTCGGGTTACTGTAGTTCTTCTAGATATTTCATCTCAAGCTACAGTAATCCCGAAATCTTGAACAGTGCCGCATGTGATTTGGATTGTCAAGACCTTTCAAACGAATATAGTCATGACTACATTTGGCACGTTTTTCGGGTTACTGTAGTTCTTCTAGATATTTCATCTCAAGCTACAGTAATCCCGAAATCTTGAACAGTGCATTATGTGATTTGGATTGTCAAGACCTTTCAAACGAATATAGTCATGACTACATCTGGCACGTTTTTCGGGTTACTGTGGTTCTTCTAGATATTTCATCTCAAGCTACAGTAATCCCGAAATCTTGAACAGTGCATTATGTGATTTGGATTGACAAGACCTTTCAAACGAATATAGTCATGACTACATTTGGCACGTTTTTCGGGTTACTGTAGTTCTTCTAGATATCTCATCTCAAGCTACAGTAATCCTGAAATCTTGAACAGTGCCGCATGTGATTTGGATTGTCAAGACCTTTCAAACGAATATAGTCATGACTAAATTTGGCACGTTTTTCGGGTTACTGTAGTTCTTCTAGATATCTCATCTCAAGCTACAGTAATCCTGAAATCTTGAACAGTGCCGCATGTGATTTGGATTGTCAAGACCTTTCAAACGAATATAGTCATGACTACATTTGGCACGTTTTTCGGGTTACTGTAGTTCTTCTAGATATCTCATCTCAAGCTACAGTAATCCTGAAATCTTGAACAGTGCCGCATGTGATTTGGATTGTCAAGACCTTTCAAACGAATATAGTCATGACTACATTTGGCACGTTTTTCGGGTTACTGTAGTTCTTCTAGATATCTCATCTCAAGCTACAGTAATCCTGAAATCTTGAACAGTGCCGCATGTGATTTGGATTGTCAAGACCTTTCAAACGAATATAGTCATGACTACATTTTGGCACGTTTTTCGGGTTACTGTAGTTCTTCTAGATATCTCATCTCAAGCTACAGTAATCCTGAAATCTTGAACAGTGCCGCATGTGATTTGGATTGTCAAGACCTTTCAAACGAATATAGTCATGACTACATTTGGCACGTTTTTCGGGTTACTGTAGTTCTTCTAGATATCTCATCTCAAGCTACAGTAATCCTGAAATCTTGAACAGTGCTGCATGTGATTTGGATTGTCAAGACCTTTCAAACGAATATAGTCATGACTACATTTGGCACGTTTTTCGGGTTACTGTAGTTCTTCTAGATATCTCATCTCAAGCTACAGTAATCCTGAAATCTTGAACAGTGCATTATGTGATTTGGATTGACAAGATCTTTCAAACGAATATAGTCATGACTACATTTGGCACGTTTTTCGGGTTACTGTAGTTCTTCTAGATATTTCATCTCAAGCTACAGTAATCCCTAAATCTCGAACAGTGCCGCATGTGATTTGGATTGTCAAGACCTTTCAAACGAATATAGTCATGACTACATTTGGCACGTTTTTCGGGTTACTGTAGTTCTTCTAGATATCTCATCTCAAGCTACAGTAATCCTGAAATCTTGAACAGTGCATTATGTGATTTGGATTGACAAGATCTTTCAAACGAATATAGTCATGACTACATTTGGCACGTTTTTCGGGTTACTGTAGTTCTTCTAGATATTTCATCTCAAGCTACAGTAATCCCTGAAATCTTGAACAGTGCCGCATGTGATTTGGATTGTCAAGACCTTTCAAACGAATATAGTCATGACTACATTTGGCACGTTTTTCGGGTTACTGTAGTTCTTCTAGATATCTCATCTCAAGCTACAGTAATCCCGAAATCTTGAACAGTGCCGCATGTGATTTGGATTGTCAAGACCTTTCAAACGAATACAGTCATGACTACATTTGGCACGTTTTTCGGGTTACTGTAGTTCTTCTAGATATCTCATCTCAAGCTACAGTAATCCTGAAATCTTGAACAGTGCCGCATGTGATTTGGATTGTCAAGACCTTTCAAACGAATATAGTCATGACTACATTTGGCACGTTTTTCGGGTTACTGTAGTTCTTCTAGATATCTCATCTCAAGCTACAGTAATCCTGAAATCTTGAACAGTGCCGCATGTGATTTGGATTGTCAAGACCTTTCAAACGAATATAGTCATGACTAAATTTGGCACGTTTTTCGGGTTACTGTAGTTCTTCTAGATATCTCTTCTCAAGCTACAGTAATCCTGAAATCTTGAACAGTGCCGCATGTGATTTGGATTGTCAAGACCTTTCAAACGAATATAGTCATGACTACATTTGGCACGTTTTTCGGGTTACTGTAGTTCTTCTAAATATCTCATCTCAAGCTACAGTAATCCTGAAATCTTGAACAGTGCTGCATGTGATTTGGATTGTCAAGACCTTTCAAACGAATATAGTCATGACTACATTTGGCACGTTTTTCGGGTTACTGTAGTTCTTCTAGATATCTCATCTCAAGCTACAGTAATCCTGAAATCTTGAACAGTGCATTATGTGATTTGGATTGACAAGATCTTTCAAACGAATATAGTCATGACTACATTTGGCACGTTTTTCGGGTTACTGTAGTTCTTCTAGATATTTCATCTCAAGCTACAGTAATCCCTAAATCTCGAACAGTGCCGCATGTGATTTGGATTGTCAAGACCTTTCAAACGAATATAGTCATGACTACATTTGGCACGTTTTTCGGGTTACTGTAGTTCTTCTAGATATCTCATCTCAAGCTACAGTAATCCCGAAATCTTGAACAGTGCCGCATGTGATTTGGATTGTCAAGACCTTTCAAACGAATACAGTCATGACTACATTTGGCACGTTTTTCGGGTTACTGTAGTTCTTCTAGATATTTCATCTCAAGCTACAGTAATCCTGCAATCTTGAACAGTGCATTATGTGATTTGGATTGACAAGACCTTTCAAACGAATATAGTCATGACTACATTTGGCACGTTTTTCGGGTTACTGTAGTTCTTCTAGATATTTCATCTCAAGCTACAGTAATCCCGAAATCTTGAACAGTGCATTATGTGATTTGGATTGACAAGACCTTTCAAACGAATATAGTCATGACTACATTTGGCACGTTTTTCGGGTTACTGTAGTTCTTCTAGATATTTCATCTCAAGCTACAGTAATCCCGAAATCTTGAACAGTGCATTATGTGATTTGGATTGACAAGACCTTTCAAACGAATATAGTCATGACTACATTTGGCACGTTTTTCGGGTTACTGTAGTTCTTCTAGATATTTCATCTCAAGCTACAGTAATCCCGAAATCTTGAACAGTGCATTATGTGATTTGGATTGACAAGACCTTTCAAACGAATATAGTCATGACTACATTTGGCACGTTTTTCGGGTTACTGTAGTTCTTCTAGATATTTCATCTCAAGCTACAGTAATCCTGCAATCTTGAACAGTGCATTATGTGATTTGGATTGACAAGACCTTTCAAACGAATATAGTCATGACTACATTTGGCACGTTTTTCGGGTTACTGTATTTCTTCTAGATATCTCATCTCAATCTACAGTAATCCTGCAATCTTGAACAGTGCATTATGTGATTTGGATTGACAAGACCTTTCAAACGAATATAGTCATGACTACATTTGGCACGTTTTTCGGGTTACTGTAGTTCTTCTAGATATTTCATCTCAAGCTACAGTAATCCTGCAATCTTGAACAGTGCATTATGTGATTTGGATTGACAAGACCTTTCAAACGAATATAGTCATGACTACATTTGGCACGTTTTTCGGGTTACTGTAGTTCTTCTAGATATCTCATCTCAAGCTACAGTAATCCTGAAATCTTGAACAGTGCCGCATGTGATTTGGATTGACAAGACCTTTCAAACGAATATAGTCATGACTACATTTGGCACGTTTTTCGGGTTACTGTAGTTCTTCTAGATATCTCATCTCAAGCTACAGTAATCCTGAAATCTCGAACAGTGCCGCATGTGATTTGGATTGACAAGACCTTTCAAACGAATATAGTCATGACTACATTTGGCACGTTTTTCGGGTTACTGTAGTTCTTCTAGATATCTCATCTCAAGCTACAGTAATCCTGAAATCTTGAACAGTGCATTATGTGATTTGGATTGACAAGACCTTTCAAACGAATATAGTCATGACTACATTTGGCACGTTTTTCGGGTTACTGTAGTTCTTCTAGATATCTCTTCTCAAGCTACAGTAATCCTGAAATCTTGAACAGTGCCGCATGTGATTTGGATTGACAAGACCTTTCAAACGAATATAGTCATGACTACATTTGGCACGTTTTTCGGGTTACTGTAGTTCTTCTAGATATCTCTTCTCAAGCTACAGTAATCCTGAAATCTTGAACAGTGCCGCATGTGATTTGGATTGACAAGACCTTTCAAACGAATATAGTCATGACTACATTTGGCACGTTTTTCGGGTTACTGTAGTTCTTCTAGATATCTCATCTCAAGCTACAGTAATCCTGAAATCTTGAACAGTGCATTATGTGATTTGGATTGACAAGACCTTTCAAACGAATATAGTCATGACTACATTTGGCACGTTTTTCGGGTTACTGTAGTTCTTCTAGATATCTCATCTCAAGCTACAGTAATCCTGAAATCTTGAACAGTGCATTATGTGATTTGGATTGACAAGACCTTTCAAACGAATATAGTCATGACTACATTTGGCACGTTTTTCGGGTTACTGTAGTTCTTCTAGATATCTCTTCTCAAGCTACAGTAATCCTGAAATCTTGAACAGTGCCGCATGTGATTTGGATTGACAAGACCTTTCAAACGAATATAGTCATGACTACATTTGGCACGTTTTTCGGGTTATTGTAGTTCTTCTAGATATTTCATCTCAAGCTACAGTAATCCTGAAATCTTGAACAGTGCATTATGTGATTTGGATTGACAAGACCTTTCAAACGAATATAGTCATGACTACATTTGGCACGTTTTTCGGGTTACTGTAGTTCTTCTAGATATCTCATCTCAAGCTACAGTAATCCTGAAATCTTGAACAGTGCATTATGTGATTTGGATTGACAAGACCTTTCAAACGAATATAGTCATGACTACATTTGGCACGTTTTTCGGGTTACTGTAGTTCTTCTAGATATCTCTTCTCAAGCTACAGTAATCCTGAAATCTTGAACAGTGCCGCATGTGATTTGGATTGACAAGACCTTTCAAACGAATATAGTCATGACTACATTTGGCACGTTTTTCGGGTTACTGTAGTTCTTCTAGATATTTCATCTCAAGCTACAGTAATCCCGAAATCTCGAACAGTGCCGCATGTGATTTGGATTTTCAAAACCTTTCAAAGAATATGCGAAAAATAACTGAATCGCGCGGAAGGCGCACCAGCTTTCTGGTGTTAAAGATGAAAATAGGTGAAAAAATGGAAGAAAAGGAAGTTAAAGTTATAGCGAACGATGCATTTCAATAGTTGATGATCACAAAAAATGTTCATTTTTCAAGACAAAATGTTCATTTTCAAGACGTACACATAATAAATATTGAAATAATTTGCGCCGAGGAACTTGAAGAGGGTGAAAAAATGAATATGAAATAGTCAATTTATGTTCGTTCTTATCATTGTTGTTGTAGGCGATTTCGGATCGACTCGTCCGGAATGAATCGAAATCCATAGTCAACTCTTGGCAACTGAAAAATGTGAAAAAAGAGTTAAATGTTCGAAATTGAGCTTCACAATGAGTATAACAACGAAAAATTTTCAAAGCTATTCTCATTTGCTAATAATTAGGCTTCTTTTGAGGCGTTTGAGCTCAAAAATTCAAGTTTGGAAGTAAAACTTACCTTAGCGAGTCGTTTTCCATAATAGTTACACAGCGTTCTCTGAACTGCTGCATATGACAATAGTGGTCCTCCTTTGCGAGCACTGTAAATCGCAGTAACAATATTCGGTTTGATTAGAAAAAATTCCAGGCGATCCTTGTTAATCCAGCTGATGTTTCGTTCGTTAATTGGAAGATTTTCTTGTTCTACAAGATATTCAAGCAAGAAGTCCAATAAGTTGAGGCGTTTTGTTTTGGTGCGACGAGAATTGGATGACGTAGTCGTTGTTGTATGCACATTGGACAGAGATGAATCTGAAACAAAATGTGAACTTTTCATCAATTCTCGCGATAGTTAGTGGATTAAAAGCCATTATGGGCCAAGTTTGCGGCCAGTTTTAGTCTAATTTCAGATATTTTAATGTTCAAATTCAGTCCTAGCAGGACCCTCTCTTTAGGTTGTTTTTGAGCCGTCTAAAAAACAATTTAGATTTTAAGATCAAACCTGGTAAATTTTTAGCCACTTTTTCAAGACTGCTGGGCCAATTTTTGGCCTATTCAAAGCAATGCTCGTGATCTTTGACTCAATCAAGTTTGGACGTTTCTTGCTCCCAGTTCGCTCATTTTTTTTCACGGGATTTTACACATTTTAATTCAAAACTTTGCTAAAAATTCGAATTTTGCATATTTTCCGGTCAATTCTACTGTAATCTAGAAAAATTAATTAAAAAAGTAGCTTTTCAGCGTTTTCCATGCCAAAAACCATTAAAATCACATTTTTTGCTTGGAGAATTTTATTCGGATTGCGGTAGTTTAAATTGGGCGCAAACACCAAAACTGACGATCAATTAGCGGGTAATTTGAAATTTTAATCTTTTTTAGTGAGATTTAGAAGATTTAAGGTCTTTTTCGGGTCATTTTTAACCGGATTTCTAATCTTCCTCATGAAAAAAAAACGCTTACCATTTACTGAAGACGTTGGGCAAAGTCCAGATGAACTTCCGAACGACGGAAACGTCCCAGACAACGGAACAGGTATGGAATCCTTGTTGTTATGAGACATCATTGCTTGAGTGGTCCGATGGGTGTGGATCATATCCTGGTGAGTATTCCAATCTCCGTGCACATTCATATCAGCTGCCTGGAGAAACAAATTGATTATTTTTAGAATGAAAATAGCTGGAATTTCAGATTTTTTGATTATATTATAACATTTTTCGAGTCGCTTTTTGTTGCTTTTTAGGGAATTTTTGTTTATTTTCAGCCAATTTCAGCCGAATCTCAGCCAGTTTTCAGATTTTTCTGAGACCGTCTGAGAAAGTTTCAGCTCATTGTTCATAAATTTTGGGTTTTGTGTATTTTCAGGAATTTTCATGATCCAAATTTTCTATTGTGGGGATTTTCTAGCTTATTCTTTATGGATTTTTAAGCCATTTTCAGCCAATTTTCGAGCTAATCGGACTATAATAGCTTGAAAATTGGTTGAAAATGACCACTAATTAGACTGAAAATAACCTAAAATTGTCTCGAGGACCATATGGGACGTTTTGAGCCGGTTAGAAAGAATCGGGCCATTCTAAAGATCATATTTTGATCAAACTGGAAACAAAAGGCACCAAAGGCACACCAGCCGGGCGGGTATTTTTGTAGATTTCGAATAATTTTCAGCAAGTTTGAGCTTATTTCTTCCACTGAAAAATGAGCATTTTTGATCAATTTTTGGGGGTTTTAGGTGGATTTTGAGCCATTTAAAACCGAGTTCGGGGTCATTTTCAGACATTTACAGCCAACGATCAATTATTTTTGGGGATTATTTTCTGAAAAATCTTAAATTTTTTGGCTCGTTTTAATTATTTTTTGAGGTAACTTCAGACAATTTTCAGTCATTTTTGAATCATTTTTGTAATTTTTTTCCGCATTTTCAATCTGTAGTTTTCGAGCTCTGAGTGCAAAACAGTACGACAAACGGCCCAATAGAACTACCGTAATCCATACACGTTTTTTTAAAAATGCAAAATGGTATTATTCTCACCGTTTTATGTACAAATTAAGAATTATCAAAATAACTCACTTTCGGCTGGAAACCTCAAAAAACTACAGTAATCCAGGGGAATGAAAATCGATTTTCAGGTGTTTCTGGATATTCTAAGGTGTATTTAAGCCAATTTTACGCTGATTCCAGTAGTTTTCAGACGGTTTTTATTGTATTTTCCGCCATTTTGAGTGCTTCTCAAACCATTTTGCTCATTTCCAGCGGAATGTCAGCCAATATTTGGAAAGTTTTTTAGAATCAAAATCGTTCGGTTTTCTGTCATTTTTCATAATTTTTTAAAAGATAATTCTAGCCCATTTTTGATTTTCGGAAACTATTTCTTGGAGTTTCCAGATGTTTTTTTCAGATGTTTTTCAGCGCATTTCTGATTAAGTATCTAGTGATAATTACAGAATTTTTTTTTTTTCTACAATTTTGAAAGCGTTTTCAGTGGAAAATTCGCTGATTTTTGAAATTTAAGGAATTGCAAAGTTTAAATGTTTAGAGAGTCACAGATTTAGAAAATGTCAAGTTCAAAAATTCTAGATTTTTTTGAAAATTTTGAATTTCAGCCGATTGTCTCAAAAACCCAGAAAATGCATCGATTGCTCAGCATTGTTTTTTTAATAATTGTTCTTCTTTTTCAGCTTAAAATGACTTATTTCTCTCGATTTTTCTAGTTTTTGAGTCATTTCATCTCTTTGTTTCAATTTCCGGATAATTTCAATCCCCTCACCTGGCGTTCGTTGAAACGTGCCAACCCTCTTGGCTCTTCTTGAGTCGTCAACGACAATGATCTAGATTCTTGGAATTGTTCATACGAATGAGCTGAATAATTGAGCGCTGATGGTCCTGTGCTATTCTGGACCGACTGCCCGTCTTTTCCAAGAGTCGCAGCCTCTGCATAAGAAGATGGCCCTGTTACTGAAGACGTTGGGCAAAGTCCAGATGAACTTCCGAACGACGGAAACGTCCCAGACAACGGAACAGGTATGGAATCCTTGTTGTTATGAGACATCATTGCTTGAGTGGTCCGATGGGTGTGGATCATATCCTGGTGAGTATTCCAATCTCCGTGCACATTCATATCAGCTGCCTGGAGAAACAAATTGATTATTTTTAGAATGAAAATAGCTGGAATTTCAGATTTTTTGATTATATTATAACATTTTTCGAGTCGCTTTTTGTTGCTTTTTAGGGAATTTTTGTTTATTTTCAGCCAATTTCAGCCGAATCTCAGCCAGTTTTCAGATTTTTCTGAGACCGTCTGAGAAAGTTTCAGCTCATTGTTCATAAATTTTGGGTTTTGTGTATTTTCAGGAATTTTCATGATCCAAATTTTCTATTGTGGGGATTTTCTAGCTTATTCTTTATGGATTTTTAAGCCATTTTCAGCCAATTTTCGAGCTAATCGGACTATAATAGCTTGAAAATTGGTTGAAAATGACCACTAATTAGACTGAAAATAACCTAAAATTGTCTCGAGGACCATATGGGACGTTTTGAGCCGGTTAGAAAGAATCGGGCCATTCTAAAGATCATATTTTGATCAAACTGGAAACAAAAGGCACCAAAGGCACACCAGCCGGGCGGGTATTTTTGTAGATTTCGAATAATTTTCAGCAAGTTTGAGCTTATTTCTTCCACTGAAAAATGAGCATTTTTGATCAATTTTTGGGGGTTTTAGGTGGATTTTGAGCCATTTAAAACCGAGTTCGGGGTCATTTTCAGACATTTACAGCCAACGATCAATTATTTTTGGGGATTATTTTCTGAAAAATCTTAAATTTTTTGGCTCGTTTTAATTATTTTTTGAGGTAACTTCAGACAATTTTCAGTCATTTTTGAATCATTTTTGTAATTTTTTTCCGCATTTTCAATCTGTAGTTTTCGAGCTCTGAGTGCAAAACAGTACGACAAACGGCCCAATAGAACTACCGTAATCCATACACGTTTTTTTAAAAATGCAAAATGGTATTATTCTCACCGTTTTATGTACAAATTAAGAATTATCAAAATAACTCACTTTCGGCTGGAAACCTCAAAAAACTACAGTAATCCAGGGGAATGAAAATCGATTTTCAGGTGTTTCTGGATATTCTAAGGTGTATTTAAGCCAATTTTACGCTGATTCCAGTAGTTTTCAGACGGTTTTTATTGTATTTTCCGCCATTTTGAGTGCTTCTCAAACCATTTTGCTCATTTCCAGCGGAATGTCAGCCAATATTTGGAAAGTTTTTTAGAATCAAAATCGTTCGGTTTTCTGTCATTTTTCATAATTTTTTAAAAGATAATTCTAGCCCATTTTTGATTTTCGGAAACTATTTCTTGGAGTTTCCAGATGTTTTTTTCAGATGTTTTTCAGCGCATTTCTGATTAAGTATCTAGTGATAATTACAGAATTTTTTATTTTTTTTCTACAATTTTGAAAGCGTTTTCAGTGGAAAATTCGCTGATTTTTGAAATTTAAGGAATTGCAAAGTTTAAATGTTTAGAGAGTCACAGATTTAGAAAATGTCAAGTTCAAAAATTCTAGATTTTTTTGAAAATTTTGAATTTCAGCCGATTGTCTCAAAAACCCAGAAAATGCATCGATTGCTCAGCATTGTTTTTTTTATAATTGTTCTTCTTTTTCAGCTTAAAATGACTTATTTCTCTCGATTTTTCTAGTTTTTGAGTCATTTCATCTCTTTGTTTCAATTTCCGGATAATTTCAATCCCCTCACCTGGCGTTCGTTGAAACGTGCCAACCCTCTTGGCTCTTCTTGAGTCGTCAACGACAATGATCTAGATTCTTGGAATTGTTCATACGAATGAGCTGAATAATTGAGCGCTGATGGTCCTGTGCTATTCTGGACCGACTGCCCGTCTTTTCCAAGAGTCGCAGCCTCTGCATAAGAAGATGGCCCTGTTACTGAAGACGTTGGGCAAAGTCCAGATGAACTTCCGAACGACGGAAACGTCCCAGACAACGGAACAGGTATGGAATCCTTGTTGTTATGAGACATCATTGCTTGAGTGGTCCGATGGGTGTGGATCATATCCTGGTGAGTATTCCAATCTCCGTGCACATTCATATCAGCTGCCTGGAGAAACAAATTGATTATTTTTAGAATGAAAATAGCTGGAATTTCAGATTTTTTGATTATATTATAACATTTTTCGAGTCGCTTTTTGTTGCTTTTTAGGGAATTTTTGTTTATTTTCAGCCAATTTCAGCCGAATCTCAGCCAGTTTTCAGATTTTTCTGAGACCGTCTGAGAAAGTTTCAGCTCATTGTTCATAAATTTTGGGTTTTGTGTATTTTCAGGAATTTTCATGATCCAAATTTTCTATTGTGGGGATTTTCTAGCTTATTCTTTATGGATTTTTAAGCCATTTTCAGCCAATTTTCGAGCTAATCGGACTATAATAGCTTGAAAATTGGTTGAAAATGACCACTAATTAGACTGAAAATAACCTAAAATTGTCTCGAGGACCATATGGGACGTTTTGAGCCGGTTAGAAAGAATCGGGCCATTCTAAAGATCATATTTTGATCAAACTGGAAACAAAAGGCACCAAAGGCACACCAGCCGGGCGGGTATTTTTGTAGATTTCGAATAATTTTCAGCAAGTTTGAGCTTATTTCTTCCACTGAAAAATGAGCATTTTTGATCAATTTTTGGGGGTTTTAGGTGGATTTTGAGCCATTTAAAACCGAGTTCGGGGTCATTTTCAGACATTTACAGCCAACGATCAATTATTTTTGGGGATTATTTTCTGAAAAATCTTAAATTTTTTGGCTCGTTTTAATTATTTTTTGAGGTAACTTCAGACAATTTTCAGTCATTTTTGAATCATTTTTGTAATTTTTTTCCGCATTTTCAATCTGTAGTTTTCGAGCTCTGAGTGCAAAACAGTACGACAAACGGCCCAATAGAACTACCGTAATCCATACACGTTTTTTTAAAAATGCAAAATGGTATTATTCTCACCGTTTTATGTACAAATTAAGAATTATCAAAATAACTCACTTTCGGCTGGAAACCTCAAAAAACTACAGTAATCCAGGGGAATGAAAATCGATTTTCAGGTGTTTCTGGATATTCTAAGGTGTATTTAAGCCAATTTTACGCTGATTCCAGTAGTTTTCAGACGGTTTTTATTGTATTTTCCGCCATTTTGAGTGCTTCTCAAACCATTTTGCTCATTTCCAGCGGAATGTCAGCCAATATTTGGAAAGTTTTTTAGAATCAAAATCGTTCGGTTTTCTGTCATTTTTCATAATTTTTTAAAAGATAATTCTAGCCCATTTTTGATTTTCGGAAACTATTTCTTGGAGTTTCCAGATGTTTTTTTCAGATGTTTTTCAGCGCATTTCTGATTAAGTATCTAGTGATAATTACAGAATTTTTTTTTTTTCTACAATTTTGAAAGCGTTTTCAGTGGAAAATTCGCTGATTTTTGAAATTTAAGGAATTGCAAAGTTTAAATGTTTAGAGAGTCACAGATTTAGAAAATGTCAAGTTCAAAAATTCTAGATTTTTTTGAAAATTTTGAATTTCAGCCGATTGTCTCAAAAACCCAGAAAATGCATCGATTGCTCAGCATTGTTTTTTTAATAATTGTTCTTCTTTTTCAGCTTAAAATGACTTATTTCTCTCGATTTTTCTAGTTTTTGAGTCATTTCATCTCTTTGTTTCAATTTCCGGATAATTTCAATCCCCTCACCTGGCGTTCGTTGAAACGTGCCAACCCTCTTGGCTCTTCTTGAGTCGTCAACGACAATGATCTAGATTCTTGGAATTGTTCATACGAATGAGCTGAATAATTGAGCGCTGATGGTCCTGTGCTATTCTGGACCGACTGCCCGTCTTTTCCAAGAGTCGCAGCCTCTGCATAAGAAGATGGCCCTGTTACTGAAGACGTTGGGCAAAGTCCAGATGAACTTCCGAACGACGGAAACGTCCCAGACAACGGAACAGGTATGGAATCCTTGTTGTTATGAGACATCATTGCTTGAGTGGTCCGATGGGTGTGGATCATATCCTGGTGGCTATTCCCATCTCCGTGCACATTCATATCAGTTCGAGAACCGCTTCTTCTGCTTCTTTTTCGATCTTTGGAGCGGGATCGATGACGATCGTGGTCTTCCTCTACGTTGCTCATTTGGTAGTTACTGAAAAAAAGCGGAAAATTAAGAACAGAAACCAACATTTTGGAGCGGATTCAAAAGTAAAATAGCAAATTTTTTTAAAAGAAGTTATAAAAAATTTCAAAGCTGAAGATATATATTTCCGCGAAAAAAGTGAAATCGAGAGATTTTCGAGCAAAATGTCATTTCTGTTATGAAAGAAACAATTCTAAAAAAACTTTTAAATTCTACGAATCTGGAACTTCTAAAAATTTCAAAATCAATACTGAAAATTTTTGGCAAATTCAGAAGTATAGAATCTCAAAAACTTATTAATAGGTGAATTCTAACAAATGGAAATACAGATAATTTTGGAGGTCTAACACCGAATACAAGAATTTCGAAAAATTTAAAACTCGGATGTTTTTTAATTCTTCAAAAAAATGGAGAATTTCACAAATTCTAGAATTCGAAATTTCAAAAATTGGAGAAATTGAGAAACTAATACATACATAGTTTTAGGTGTTCGGAAATTCAGCAATCCAGAAACTTGGAAATTCATAAATTCAAATTTTTTGAGATTCCTAATTTCCGAGTTTCTGATTTTCGAGATTCTGACTTTCTGAACTTCGTACTCAGAAATCGGAAGTTTGAAATTGCACATTCAAAAGTTTGGGAATTCGGATAATTAGTTTTAGAAATCCAGATTTCTACAGTTACAGTATTCAAAAAAACTTTAAAGCACAGAAGAACGTAGACGAACATCTACAGAAGACGTCAGAAATCAATCCTAACCCGACGAAGAGAGGAGGAAATCCCTGGACCAGTTGAAATTAGAAAAAATCCGGCACCTCGTTAAATACCGTAAAACCTCTAATAGAGCGACACCCGGATCGTCCACTTTGAACCTATATATCTCACTTATTTTGAAAGATATCAAAAAGTGGTTAACTAGTAAAATGTTTATCAGGATATCAGCAACATTTTATTAGTTAACCACTTTTCGATATCTTTTACAGAAAATGAGATAAGTAGACTCAAAGTGGACGATCCGGGTGTCATTCTATTTGAGGTTTTACGGTAGTTGCGAATCATAGCTGAAGATTAGCAATGTCCAAAAACAAACAACAATTTTGAGAAATTCCAGCTCCAAGTAGAGTTGTAGCCGAAATTGGGCGCTAAAGAAATCGAAATTGAAAATAGATGAGAAAAATCAGGAACAAAAGAGAGAAAAGAAAACAAGAATCTCGCAAAAAAAAATTCCCGCCGGAGATCAAAAAATTTTCAAAAAAAAAAGTTTTGATCTACCCGGAAAATGTATTTTTGAAATCTCTAAAAGGTGAAGATATTACTTTCACATTATTCTTCATATCCAAATATTGAACCCATAATTCCTTCTGATCTCTCTCACTTTCCATCCACTCGCTTTTCTCAATATCGTCAATTGTGCATCGAGAATCTGGACTATCCTGAAGCATGTACCGTACATCTGGAACGGACATTCTAAACCTTCTGAAGGATTTTGTGAGTTGTACCTCTCCTGGAATCGATTGCTATTGAGAACCTAGGCCCAATATAATCTACTGTGTGTTCTGGAACTTTCCCGGGGGACTTAAGACCCTTTAGGACACATATTTAGATAACTAATTCCCTCTATGTGCATCTGGGGGAGAAGATAGGTCATCTGCCACGTCATGACTCTCTTGACTCCTGGGGAAAGGGT
The DNA here is from genome assembly GCA_027920645.1 of Caenorhabditis nigoni. NCBI lineage: Eukaryota > Metazoa > Nematoda > Chromadorea > Rhabditida > Rhabditidae > Caenorhabditis > Caenorhabditis nigoni. The sequence goes on along the minus strand of CP115865.1, from coordinate 19,109,051 downwards.
TACTGCATCGCATAAATCTCCACGACGTCTACAATGCATGTCCTTGCTAGGGTTTCCTAATTGCCACGACTAATACACATCTCATTGAGATTGTGACAATTAGATGGACAGGAAAGAAGCCAAGATTAGATTCAGCTGGTGCTAAATTCTTTCGAACTGAAAAATTAACTTTTCGGATTTCAAAAACTGGATCAATAACAACAGTAAAACATCTTTACCAACATAATTTGTCAAAAAACACATGAATGATTAAATTTTTTCTTCGCCTTCTCTTCCACATTATTCTTCACATCCAAAATTTGAGTCCATAAACTCTTCTGATCTCTCTCCATTTGCATCCACTCGCTTTTCTCAATATCGTCAATCGTGTATCGAGAATCTGGACTATCGTGAAGTATGTGTCTGATGAGGTCTGGAAAAACAAATCTCACTTAAAGTTTTTTGAAGGAAAAACTGACCAACTACTTTAGGATCAAGACTGCTCCAATTTTCGATATCGGGAGAGTCGCCGGAAACCCATTTCTCATAAACTGAATTGCTTCTGAAAAAGAAAAAGTAAACTGACCACATTTTAAAAAAATAACTTTTGCATTTTTTGATATTTAGAATTTTTTCTAGCGTTTAGAAACACCTACTTCTCAGCACTTGTCCATAAATAGTCACGAGTCAAAATCGCGACCAAAACGAGTCCAGATGCAAAAACATCCGTTGGTGGTCCACGATACCGTACTTCGGTGTAAGCCTCGGGCGCTATGAACTTCCGGGTCCCATAGATTTTCTCATCAAACCACACCTCGTTGCCTTCATGTAGAAAATATTGAGCATGTCCAAAATCCGCTAGTTTCAGAGTTGCTGGAAATATATAACTGTTTGTTGCTTATTCAAATGTCTCCCCTTGAAAGAGTGACTCACCTCTGTCCTTGAAAACAAGACAATTATCTGGTTTCACATCGCGATGGACAACTCCTTGGCTATGCATGTACTTGAGTCCTGCCATCAACTGCTTGAAAAAATGATGACCCAATTCTGGAGGCATTGGCTTTGGTCCAGATGCCATATCCAACAAGTCTCCTCCATCCGCGTACTCCAAAGTCAGACAACAGTTACCAGAGTGATTGCTCATCCCGAAAACTTTAATTATAAACTCATTGCTCATCAATTTCTGATTAATGTAATATTCCTATTCAACATTTTTGAAGCCTTTTTCGAGAGGAACTATTTTCAGAGCCACCATTTTCTTTGGATTTTGCATGGACTTTATCAGGTGGACATGCCCATAACAACCGTATCCGATTTTTCGAATATGGTGGTACGGTAGACAGTCAAGTCCTGGCAGTTCGTTTAGGATGGGAGGTATCATTGTTGAAGATGGACTCGCAGGGGCCATTCTGGAAAAAATGAGATTTTTGAGAGGTTCGGCGGAAATTCAAAAATCGGGAATTTGCTAAATCGTTCTAAGCAGCTCGAGACCTGGCTAAATTCACTGCGTAACTTTGCGCCTTGCAACGCGTAGATTGAAAACACATGAGTCCAATCCACGTCTATTTTCAACAGAAATAAAAACTGACTCCAAATTCCGAAACATCGAAATCAACAAAAAAAAGTATAATAGTTGCAATTTTTGTAGATCAAACAAATTCTGAAGACTAAAAATGTATCCACACCAATAGATCAAACAATTTATTTCAATTTTCTTTGAGCAATTTTAAAGAAAGGTCCATTTAATAAAAAAAGTACAAGAATATTCATTTAGAACAAGATATTTCAAAAATACAGGGATTATTAGCACACCTCCTCTTCTTTTTTCTTCGCCTTCTCTTTCACATTATTCTTCATCTCTTCAATCTGACTCCACAACTTTTTCTGATCTCTTTCCATCTGCATCCACTCGCTATTCTCAATATTGTCAATTGTGTGTCGAAAATATGGACTTTCCAGAAGCATCAGTCGGATGAGGTCTGGAAAATTTTGGTTTCATCAAAAAAGTTAATGGAAACACTTACCAACTACTCTGGGATCAAGATTGCTCCAGTTGTCGCCATCCGGAGAGCCGCCGGCAACCCATTTTGCGTAACTTGGGTCGTTTCTTAAACAAGGAATATAAAAAATGATTAATTTTTCAAAACTTTTGCCTTCAGTTGTGCACCGACGCACACTTGAACTGTAAGTCTTGGATTTTCTTAAGGCGTCATTATACATCCTATCTGGGTTAAGGGGTGGCACACTTCCAACGCCCATATCTCAAGAACCACTGAAGCTATCAAAGAAATGTCAACTACAAAAATCTAGAGCATGAAATTTTACACATTTTGGCTGTTTCAAAATTTGTTCTAGCGTTTTTGATGTTTGATTTAGACGCCCGAGAAGTTGGAGGGGCTCGCTAGCTCTCCACAGCTTCTGCCACCGCAGCTCAGCTGGTAGCAACGAGACACCTCCAGTGGGGGGCCCACAAGTTCAACTCCTCGAAGGTCTAATAGGAGCAAAACTTCAGAAAAAGAAAAAAACTAACATCTCAGCTCTTTCCCATAAATTGATCCTGGTCAAAACCACCACCAAAACGAGTCCACATGCAAAAACATCGGTTGGTGGTCCTCGATACCGTATAGCAGTGTAAGCTTCAGGCGCCATGTACATCCTGGTCCCATACTTCTTCTCAGCAAACCACACCTCGTTGCCGTCATATCGAAAATGTCTAGCGTTTCCGAAATCCGCGATTTTCAGAGTTGCTGAAAATTGTAATTTTTGTTACTTATCTCAATTTTGAGCTCAATTATCTCGATTCCTATGCCAGATACCAAAAATGTGTCAACTAATAAAATATTTCTTATATTATGATAAACAATTTATCAGTTGACAACTTTTTGATATCTCAGCCCGAAATCGGAAAAATTTGGATTAAAGTTAGGAACTCACCTCTCTCCTTGAAAACGAGCAAATTATCCGGCTTCAAATCTCTATGGACGACTCCTTGGCTATGCATGTACTTGATTCCTGCCAACAGTTGCTTAAAAAAGTGATGACCCAATTCTGAAGGCACTGGCTTCTTTCTAGGCATGGCTTCCAACAAGTCTCCTCCATCAGCGTACTCCAAAGTCAGATAACAGTTACCAGAGTGATTGCTCATCCCGAAAACTTTGATTATAAACTCATTGCTCATCAATTTCCGGTTAATATAATACTCATCCTGCACATTTTGGACGCCTTTTCTGCGGGGAATTATTTTCAGAGCCACCAGGTACTCTGGGTTGTGGGTGGACTTCATTAGATGGACATGTCCATAGGTACCGGATCGAAGTTCTCGAATATGGTGGTACGGTAGATACGCGAGGCCTGGGAGGTTTTTCAAAGTGGGAATTTCTGTTGTTGGAATCGCAGGGGCCATTCTGGAAAAGTGTTTTGGTTGGGCGGAAATTCAAAAAATTTGCTGCAGAAGGGTTCAAAAATCGGACATCCGGACAGACAGAAGTAGAAACAGACACGAAAATTGAGAAGAAAATGATTCAAATCGTTTAAAAAATCAATTTCCAATAATCGCAAATTTCTGTAGATCAAAAACAAATTTTTTCAAAAATTAATTTATTCAAATCAGTAGATCAAAAAATTAGAAGATCAATCATAGTCATACTGTAACCACTCGCTTTGCTCGATCTGCTCAATTGTGTAGCGTCTATTGAGATCCTCCATCAGAATCCAACTGATAAGGGCTGGAAAAAAATATCAGTAGATCAAAAATAATCAGAAAATTCAGAACTGACACATTGCCATTGGATCCACTTCGGTCCACGGCCACTCATTGAACAGTTTTCCTCGCTTCCATGCTGAGTATCCTTTGTCACCTCTGTAAAATTTGAATTTTAAAATTAATTGGATTTTCTATGGAGCGTATTTGAATTTCTGAATCAGAATGCAAACACGCTCCACTGAACTACAGAAGGCCTACCGAGAATCTTAACTTTGAGCCAATTTATCTCGGTTTCTGTGAAAGATATGAAAGATCTGTCGACTGATAAAACATTTCTGATATTATGATAAATTTTTATCAGTTGACAACTTTTTCATATATTTTATAGGAACCGAGATATTTGAGCTCAAAGATAGTAGTGGACTTCAATTAGGGGAAATAAGGTCACCCAACTTTTAGATCCCTTATCTCGGTTCCTATGAGAGATATCAAAAATCTGTCAACTAATAAAATCTTTATCATATTATCACCAATATTTTATCAGTTGGCAGATTCTTGATATCTCTCATGAGAACCGAAATAAATCATAACAATAATACTTACGGAGTCGCTCTCTCCCATGGCTGACTATTGACTAGCATGCATACTAGAACTAGTCCTGCAGCCCATATATCCAATGGTGGACCTCGAAATTCATCTTCACTGAATATTTCTGGAGCATTGAAGCTTTTGGAGCCAGCACCCGTGGAAAACAGAATCTCTTGATCACCATTGAGATACTTTTTGGCGCTTCCGAAGTCACAGATTTTCAGAATCTCTGGAATTAACGAATTACGGGACTGCACATTTTTTAGATTTTTAAACTTGCTACCTTCTTTGAAAATCAACAAATTATCTGGCTTAATATCCCTATGAACGATTCCCTGCCCATGGAGATACTTGATTCCAGCTATCAACTGCTTGAAAAGGTTTTGAGCAACTTCAACATCTAGTACGTCATCTTTTGGAATCAAATCCCATAGAACTCCTTTATTGGCGTATTCCATCACCATAAAGTATTGATTTTCAAATTGGATCAACTCAAATACTTTGATAATGTTATCATGTTCCAATTCTTTGTGAATCTTAAACTCCTCTTTTATTTTATTGGTCCGTTTTCCGCTTTGTTGGATTTTAACAGCGAATTTTTCTTTGGGATTCGTAGTTTTTTTCATGAGGTCTACTACCCCAAACCCTCCTTTTCCTAGCTGTCGGATCTTTTTGTATGGGAGCTTTTGGATTCCGGGTTCTTGGGAGGATTGTGCTTTTGACACTTTTTTGACTGGACTTTTTGGAGGCTTTGGAGTTGGCGCCATTCTGGAAATTGAAGAAATAATGAAGGGCTGCACACACTGTCAAGTTTGAGCTCAATCATCTCGGTTGCTATGAGAGATATTAAAAATTTGTCAACTGATAAAATATAGATCAAATTTTGATAAACAATTTATCAATTGACCACGTTTTGATATCTCTTAAAGGAACAGAGATAATTAGGCTCAAAGTTTTAGTTTAAAAATTGACTTTAGAAAAATTCGACATACTTACATTTAGCATGAAGGAAATATATCACCGTACCTGCAAGAAATAGAGATCAGCAATGTCTGCTGCCTGTGTCTTCCACGTATTGGGGTCCGTTTGCCACGTAGACAGACTGTGTACTTGTTTAATACAGTGACATGACCTAGCAATTACCACAATAGAGACCAAGTCTCTAGTATGTACCATCTGTCTTGTAGAGACTACCAAAAGGACTTTCCCTGGGGGAATAGACGTCATTAACTTCTATATGATGTCTCTTGACTGTAGGATCTCAGGAAAAATATGATCCAATCGCTTTGAAAGACTCAAGAAGTTCCATCAGCTTTTATCAGCATCTAATATGTTCTACCGCATTACACCAGACGTTATCAGATTATATCAGACTCTATTAGAGTTTATCAGAGTCTATCGGACTCTATTACGGGCTATTAGACTCCATCAGATGCTATTAGACGCTATTAGAATCTATTAGGCTTCATCATCGTCTATTAGTCGTTATCAGTGTTTATTAGACTCCATGAAGCTGTTATCAGTTGTTATCAGGGTCCACCATATCTTCATCTGGCTCCATCATATCTGCATCAGGCCATATCACTGTTTACCAGGCTCTACCACTCGCTGTTAGTGTTTAAAAATCTTTATCAGTTTCTAAATTACTTTCTAATAGGATCCATCAGTTTCTAATAGGCTCTATCAGTTTCTAATATGCTCAACGACTCTCTATCTGACGTTTTCAGACTATATCAGGCTCTATTAGACTCCATCAGAATCTATTAGACTCTGCCAGGATCTATTAGCCTTCATCAGCGTCTTATTATCACCGAAATCAGAAAATAAACGTTTTTATCTCATAAATTCAAATTTCAAAGGAATTGGGGGAGGGCAAAAGTCCCTGAATTGGGGAAGAGGGGAAGAACCAGTAAAAGGGCTATGAGATAAGGATAAATGTAGAAAATTATCAATTATCCACATGGCGCAGCGGAACCAAAAGCCATGGATTCCATTACAATCATCCATGGCTTGCCATTCGGCTTCAGCAACTCCTTCTCATGATTTGGAGCCATTGCTCCGTAGATGTTGATCTCCAAATCCTCGGAAACCTGAATACTGGCTCCAACCGGGAACTCATCGCATCTGAAAATTTTTTTTTTGGAAAATTTCAGAGAAAAATCAATGACTCACCTTCTGCTCTCAATCGTGGCATTGCATACTGGCAGGACTTCTGCAGCCCTCTCTAGAATAGTGGCCACATCTCTGGATGGCATTGAGAACTTGAATCCTACCATTCTTGGATTCTCCATCCAGGCGAATGCCAGCTCACCGAGTTGCTCGATCGGAATCTCGCCAGATGCCATATGCACCATTTTGTTTGGTAGCTTCTTGAGGGCTTCTGCCCAGTTGCCATCTGGATCATAGTCAATTCGAATGTCGACTGCTCCTGATGCCTTGACGACTTGATTCTGGAATACTGGGTCGCCAGCTTCTTGTACCAGAATCGAAATCTTCTGAAGAGGAAAAGAGCGTTCTGAGATGACTGGTCGGATAGCGTGAAGCACCGCGTTGCCATTTCTCCGAAGCTTGATCTCTTGCACTCTGAACTTGACGTCTCCAGGGAATCTAAGCACACCGTCTTGGCAACCAATCTCCAGAAGCCTCACAGACACTTCTCCATTTCCAAGAACGTTCCCTAGATGTCTTCTGATAGCGTGACGGATTCGATTTCCAGGTGGGTAGGTGACAGCGCTCATCTGATGATTCCTGCTTAGCGTGTACTCGATGTATGGGGTGCACTGAACCACTGGGTCTCTACCTCCCCGCATCGAAGCCGCTACTCTAATGAATTCAGTCATCTGACCTTCCAGGCTTCCAGAATTCACGTTGAACTGATCAATGAAGTTCTGAGCAAAGCGAATACCACCAACTTGAACATCCTGGAAGAGAAGGTCAGCGTCATCGTCACGTTTTCCAGTGGAGGTCAGGTCGTAAGGGACACCATAGTTATCATTGATTTCCTGGAGGTGTCTAGGGAGTTTCTGCTCTTCTGACTCCTGAATCATGCTGTGGAAGGCGTGAATGGAGCCGTTGATTGAGAAGCTAGAAGGAGATAGCTTCAGATGGTCGATGTGGATTGGAAGGGATTTGTGGATTGGTCGGAGGGATGGACAACGAGCAGCAATGATGTATCTGGAGAAGAAATTTTGTGGAATGGGGCTTTTTGGAAAGCTTAAGCCCTCTAATAGAAGAGCCCTCTTAAGCCCATATATCTCAATTCCTGTGCAAGCTATCAAAAAGTGGTCAACTAGCAAAATATTTTTTACATTATGATAAACAATTTATCAGTTGCCAACATTTTTATATCATTGACAACTACCGAGATAAATTGGTTCAAAGTTGACTACTTTTACTTACCTGGTGTTGGGCTCCAAAAACGAGAAGATACCTTTCAAGACGTCCTCGTTGATTTGAGTCATGGTTAGCTGGAAAATAGAAATCTGTGAAAAAAGGAGAATAAAGAGAAGTATAGTAAAAACGAAAATTCTCGAGGAAAGCTACAAATGAAATATACGACAATTTTGGTCTGGCATAGGCTGTAGAAAAAATTCGAAGCTCAAAATCCGAGAAGGTGGCTTCAAATTGGAAAGAGTTAGATGAAATTGGAAAAATTGAGAAAGGCTAGTCTAGAATTTCAGAATAATCAGAGTCAGGAGAACAGGTCTGAACTTGTGCGAATAGAATTTTAGAATAATCTGGAATTTCAGAAAACTCGGAGTCAGGAGAACTGTCTGAATATGTGCTGGCTGGGCTACCTCTACAGACAGCAGACGTACAGAAAAATGGTGGTGGACAAATTGATTCCTCCTTTCTAAATGCATCTATTAGTTCTGTTTTCCTCAGAAATCTATAGATGCTAAGGGTCACCACCTTCCCAAGAGTAAGATTCCATGCTCTATGTCCTTCCCATGATCTAGGACCCCCTGATGCCCATTTTCTGTCTGTGTGACCTATTCGATTCAAATATTGATCGGGATTCTAGGGCTCGTCTTCTGTGTGTCTGGGTCTTTTTAGCGCACAAAAAAGGGACCACCACCTTTATTTTCGATTGGCGTGTGCGTCTCTATCTAAATGTCTAAATAAAAATCTATCTAAATAAACCCATCTAAATGACCTTGAGCAATTAGCACCGATTTGGATAATTGCTCTTCTCTGCTAATCGTTTTACAAATTCCGGGAATTAATAGATATTCATTTTTGAAGTTAAAAGGTTTTTAGAAGCTTAACTTATGAAACAAAATGAGTGAAACGTTTGTGATGAATTCTAGAATAGATTTTTTCTACTACAATCCTTTTGCAAAATGACATTGTCGTGAATTTCAATTCTAAAATTTTTCCTATATTTAGAAAAGGACGAAGAATATCCAATCTTGCTAAATATTGTTTTCTTGGTGTCCATTAGTCAAAATAAAGAGAATAAAAACAAAATGGAGACCCAAGAGGACTAACCTAGCAACCAAAACACACAACAACAACAATTCTCAAGAACATCATGTCCAACTGGACCACAGGCAACAATATTCATAAGTTTTAAACAATATGAAAATTCCTTAATCATATTTTTGGCTTCAAGAATGTTTTAGCACTAATTTCTTCGAAAAACAATGATAATAGAAAATTATGGCGATGTTTCAAAATGCAAAGAAAACGAAACAAAGAAATTTCGAAACTTTTCAACTAGAAAATTTGTGTATAACCTCACAACCAGCAAAAAAGAAGAACACCTTCTGAGCAAAAAGGATATGAACCAGGAAAAGAAAAAGGAGAAAAAAGGAACGGGTCGTCACTAGTGCAAAAGGCAGTTGGCCTCCTCCCAAAAAGAGAAACAGACAACGAAAGAGGGAAGCGGTCAACATGCACACATTGCATATACACACACCCAACACCCTCACATGATTCCTAATAGAAATTTTTCTCTTCTGTTTATTTGTTCTTGATTTCGAAACTATGTTTCACAATATTGCTTATCAGCAAGTTGCATTACATACGAAAAACCGGTTACCTATGAGACTCAGGAATGTCACATTTGCTCTGTTAGAACCAAGCCTATATGTGATTTTCGAGCTCACTTTTCTCGGTTCCTTGGGGAGATATCAAAAATTTGTCAACTGATAAAACACTGATAATATTATGATAAATAATTTTTCAATTGACTACTTTTTGATATCTTCCACGGGGAACGAGGTAAATTGGCTCAAAGATAAATTGTCTTTTTGATTTTTGAATGAGGATTTTAAGATGAAAGTTTTAAACTTTTTTTGGTTTAAAGAAGTTTGAATTATTATTTTTCATAGATATTTTATTCTGTAACAAGTCATTCTGTACAAAAATAGGTGAATAAAGAAACAAAGAATTTGAGTAAAAATGGTTAAAAGAGCAATAAACAAACATATTGAAAAGTGGGTAATTTTGATAAAGAACATATGAAAATGGATAGATTTTCAAATTTTCAAAGAAGAATGATTGGAACAAATTGAAGTTTTAAAATCACTAAAATTGGAAATTAAATCTAGAATAGTCTAGGAAAATCTAGAGAACCAGAGAAATGGATTAATGAGAGGGATTGAGACAATGGGAGAATTCAGAAACACCAAATTTGGAAATACCCGGGAAATTTTGGAAGAATCAGATAAGGGAATTGGAAATTGGTGGGAATGACAAAAAAAATACCGGAGGAGATGAATTTGAACAACAGAAAACCTCGAAGGAAATTGGAGATTTCTGAAGACATATAACCGAGAAAAATGGGAAAAATTGAGAATAGGAAGGACGGAAAAGAATTTGGGAAGATTTGGACGTGTAGAATCGGAAAGTGAAAAACCAGGAACATTTGAAGGAAATTTGGGAGGTTCAGAAGACAAAAAAGCCGGGAAGAATGGAAAATTTGAGGATAAGGACAATGGAAGGACATTTTGGAACTTTTGGGGATTGAGAATTAGAAGTTTGAGAATCTTAAAAGTTTCCTGAAATTCAAGAAAGTACAAATCAAGACTAGAAATTGATACTTGGGATTTAAGTGAAAATGAAGCTTGAAAAGCTTTCTGAAAACTGAAATGAGCATCTAGATGGATTCAGACAGACTTTTGAAACAGGTATAGGACAGAAATTGGGGAATGGAGATGGGCGGATTCTAGAGACGACTATAGGTTGAAGCAGGAACTTGTGAACTGCGAGAAGGCACTTTTTGGATGGCGAGGACAACGGCACAATATTCTAGAGGAATCTGAAAAATACTTGTTTCGAAAAATACATTCAAAATGAAACTCACTTTACAAAACCTTGTCCAACTTCTCGATAATAGCCACACTGGCAAATCTGGCCCTCTCGCGAATTCCAAACTCCCAATTGAGCATTCGGCAGTGCTCCAAAAAATTCCAGCTATCCAGGATCCATTCTTGGCTGGTTGTTGGGGTGTCGTCCTCTTCCAGCTCAGATCCATCTGCCAACTCGATAAAGAAATTATCCTTTGGATGTTGCACCGTCATGTGCCAGGTCATGTCCTCGTCAAAATCTTTCTTACTGTTCTTCCATCGCTGTTCCACGTCCTTCATCTTCTTGGACCACAATGAGTCTGCGAACAGTGGCAGGTCCTCAACCTTCTCGATTTTACTTTCTCTTAAATCTTCATACTTCACAATTCTGTTCTTCTGCACTCCTTCGTCGAAGATGTCTCGATACCATTTGACAAGTCCGTCGATGTCCAAGTATCTCTGGTTTTCCGGGTGGATATTGAAGATGAAATCATCTCCTTTGAGTGGTGGGTCCGCCCATATATATCCACGAAGAATCCCAAGAGATTTGGCAAAATCGAAGTAAGAGAGAAGAATTTCCTGGTTGATCTGCTTCCTATTTTCGGCCTCCAAATATTTCACAGAATCCAAGTAATCAAATACAAACCACGACTCCTTCTCAGCTGGATTCTTGTATTCGTGGACAAACAGCATAAAGAAAAGTTGGTCCACTCCATTCTGCTTTTGAAAAACAGCAACCGTTCTGTTCTTGTAGGAGACCCCTTGGCCATATTTTTTCTTGAAGGATTCGATGTAGTACGATGGAGCGAGACTTTTTATCGACACCTTCTTCGGCTTGCTCCCCACCACCGATCGAATCGAGATTCGGCCATCTCCCTCTTTCAGAATCGCATTCAGCCTTTCCTCCATCATTCTCACAATTCTTGATCGTCCCTTCTCAGCGTCCAAGACCTTCGTAACCTTCTTTTTTCCAGCCTTCTCCTTGCATTCCTCGCATTTGAATTCATTGGACCTTCCCAAGTGAAAGGAGCAGCAACGGTGCCATAACTTCTGACAATCTTTGCATCTCAATACGTCCTCAAACTTGTCGTGCTCGTTCCTCTTCTTCATATACCGCTCCTTATGGATTCCTCTGACTGCTACGGCGAAACACTCCAAGCAGAAGTCCTTTCCTTTGCTACTTGGTTTGATGAGCTCCATGTAGTCAGAATTCTGTGGGATTCTGCACTTGTCTTTTCCCCCGCATTCTCTGTTCGAGACGTTGAACCGACTCTGAAGAGGTCGGGAGCAACATGAGGCTCGTTCTTCTGGAGCGCGGACTTCTTCAGCTCCATGAGCTCCTTCTTCAGCGTCTTCTTCCATCTCTTCCATCTCTTCCATCTTTTCCATCTCTTCCATCTCTTCCAGCTCATCTTGAGCAGCTGCCATCTGGAAAAATGAAAAACTATTTTAATTAGTTGGAAAATAGCAAAAACGAGAATTAGGTTAAACTAGACTCAAAATTTAAAAATAGTTTAGAATGAAATTTTCTGCTCAATTTGGTACAAAAACCAATTCTCTAGCTCAATTTCGAAGCGAGTTAAAGCCGTATCTGTTCTGGCGGGGGCGACAGGATATGACTGTCGCGCCCGCCGCTTTAACACCTCCGGCTCCAAGAACAAATTTAAGCAAAAAGAAGATTTTGATTTCAAAAATAATGCTCACCTGAAGGTTCAGAAGCCTCCTCATGTCGAGTGTGTCCGGTCCAGGGCCAGGGAGATCTTGGTTGTCTTCTTCCATTGGAATATCGAGTTGGATATTCGGATTTCTCCACTGGAATGTGGCCAATCCTGGACCAGACATGTTCTGCTTGTCTTCTTCCTCTTGCTCCATAGGATCCGAGTTCTGATCACCATCTCTTGGAGCTTCTGGATCTGACGTGGGAGGAACTTGCTGAAAAATATAATTTTAGAAAAGCAGCTACAAACTTTTAATTTTCCATGGAAAAAAAGACGATTTTGGTTTTCGAAAGTTTTTATTGAAAAAAAAAAAAACACTCACCTCACTTTCAGCTTGGGCTTGAATCGACGCCTCGTATTCTTTCCAGGCTTTCTGCAAGTCGTTCTTGTCGTTGTAGTGTTTCTGCTTCATATGTGCTTTGACCGAAGACTTGCCTCTGAAATAAATTCGGGTTACAATTGGATAGATTACTTAATGATGTGGGTAGGTGACCAAATAAATATTAGTCAATTATCACTAAGTAAGTCCCTATAAACCCAATAAAACTCACTTGTAGGAGCATTCACAGCTGGGGCACTTATAGGACCTCTTGGAAGTGTGCTTCAATTTGTGATCACGAAGTTTCGACACACTCAGAAACTTGCCGAGGCAAACATCACACTGGTAAACCAGTCTACCGGGATGGGCGCTCCGGTAATGATCCCTTAATCCTGAAAATGCTTCCGTATTATTTTGAATTCCATAATTAACCTGAAAATTCAATTAGTACTTACCGTTAGAATTGGCGAAGGATTGTTTGCAGATTACACAGTTCTTGCTCTTGTTGCTCTTGGCCATGATGTTTGGAGTTGGTGTAGTTGGTGAAGTTCTGAAAGTGGTAGAGATCAGTTAAATTATAGGTAGAGGGGAAAGAGAGCAATTAAAGAGAAGGAGTAGAACATCGGTTCAAGAAAAAAAGGAAAAAAAAATGGAAAAAATCCTTTTGAAAAAATCTTTCGGGCAACATTAGTCATGCTGGAACAACTGGAGAAGTCCTTGTGACCTGAAAATATATTTTTTATTCTTCAAAAAATTGATAACATCTTGCCTTATTTATTTTTGGGCCTTTGAATAGCGATGAGTCCGTTATCTTGGGTTCCTGGTAGAGCAATTTCAAGGTTGTCGAAGTCTTGTGGATTCTGATATAGCCCATTGAGATTCCAATAATCTGAAATTTGAAAATAATTAAAAACGGGAAACCAAACTATTGAGAATTACCTGATTTGGATCATCCGAAGCATTGACATAGCTTAATATCTAGATACAAATGACTGGTACTAGACCAATTCTTCTAGAATCTAGTGAAACAAGAACATTCATAGTAGTTTAATTTATTTACAAACTTAAAAACAGGGAATCAAACAAAAAAAAACCGGCAAACAACACAACAAAAAAATTTAGAACGAAAATGGGGTGCTAGAAATCTAATAAACTAAATTTTTTAGAATCTAAGAGAATCTATAACTGAGGATCTACGGAAAAAGCAAATTCAATAAGCGGTATAGAAACGGAAAGAACGGATTTCTAGGACGTGCACTTTGAGCTTAATTATCTCGATTCCTATAAGATATATCAAAAGTTTGTCAACTGATAAAATATTAATCATAATGTCAGCTATATTTTATCAGTTGATTGTTTTTTATATCTTCGACAGGAACCAAGATAGTTAAGCTTAAAGCGTGACCTACTATTAAAGAAAACGAGGTATAAGGAGAGAAAATGAACTACAAATGTGGAAGAAGAGAAGACACCTAATAAACTATTGGAGGAAGAAAAAAGTGATTGGAGAGTGTACATACAGGTGTAAACTATAAATCAATAGAAGTAGAGGGGTCCCAGAGCCACAAGTATACAATATGATGGAGTGCAGACGGAAGATGGGGGTATGGACGACTCATGGATTGGAAATGACTAATTGTAAGTAAAGACGGATAAGGATTGCAAGAATATGAATGCCTACTGTAGATCTAGCTGGTTACTGTAGGAATTGGATAACAAAAGCAAAATTGAGGATCAGAGAGAAACTTATGAGAGTAGGAGAACCTGGATAAGATAATGAACTTTGCAAAAAAATACAAGACCATAGGAGATGAATTCAAGAACCAGGAAGACTTGGGAGATTTTTAAGAGGTTCAGAAGACGAAAAACCGGAAAAAAGTAAAATTTGAGGATAGGGGCGATGGAAAGACATTTTGGAAGATGTGGGATCGGAGTTTAGGAAGTCCAACCTCTTAAAATTTCCCTAAATTTTAGAGTATACAAATCAAAACTAGAAATTTATTTTGACAAGATTGGAAGCTTGAAAAGCTTTCAAAAAATCAAAATGAGCATCTGAATTTGATTGGGTATTTTCAACTAGATTGGGCAGATTTCAAACTGACTGGAAGGGGACAGGAAGAACAAAATGACGAGAAGAAGATTCTGCAGACGACGATGGATTGAAGTAGAAAGAAGATCGAGCATTCTTGATTGATGAAGGACAACAGCACAGACTTCTGTAGCAATCTGAAAACACTTTCTTCGAAAAATCTTAGAATTCAGAACAACTTACTCTACAAGTTCTCTTCCAACTTCTTGATAATAGCCACACTGGCAAATCTGGCCCTCTCACGGCTTCCAAACTCCAAATTGTTTTTGCGACAATGCTCCCGGAAGATCAGACTATCCAAGATCCATGCTTGGCTGGTGGTTGGGGTGTCGTCATCTTCCAACCCACATCCTTTCACCAGCTCAATGAAGAAGTTGTCCCTCTGATGGTCCTTCTTCATATGATGGTCCATGTCTTGTTCGAACAGCTTCTTAGTGGTATTCGGTATCTCCTCCACCTCCTTCATTTTCTTGGTCCAAAGAGAGTCGATGAACAGCGGCAGGTCCTTGATTTTGTTGATCTTCTTTTCACCAAAATCTTCATACTTCTGAATCCTCTGCATCTCAACTCCTTTATCCAAAATGCCTCGATACCAATTGATCAGCTTGTCTAGTTCCAAATATTGCTGATCTTCTGGGTGGATATTGAAGACGAAGTCATCTCCTTTGACTGGAGGCTTCGCCCAGATGTATCCATGAAGGATCCCCAGAGATCTGGCGAAATCAAAGTAGGACAACAAGATTTCGGGGTAGATCTTCCTCCGAAGGTTGGCCTCCACATACTTCACCGAGTCGAGGTAGTCGATCACACACCAAGACTTCTGATCAGCTAGATTCTGATACTCACGCACAAACATCATAAAGAACACCTGGTCCACTCCATCCTGTCTTTGAAAGACTGCGATGGTCCGAGTCTTGAAGCAAATCTCCTGTCCATATTTTTCCACGAAGACGTCGGAACAGTGTTTCGAAGCGAGACTTTTCGTGGACTGCTTTTTTGGCCTGCTTACAATCGATCGAACTGAGATTCTATTTCTTTCAGCGTCCTTGGAACCTTGCTCCTCTCTCAGGATCGCATTCAATTTCTCCTCCATCATAGTCACCAATCTTGAGCGTCCTTTCTGAGCATCCAAGACCTTCGAGGCATCCAGCTTCATGCATTCCTTACATTCGAATCCATTCGACCTTCCCATGAAGAGGGAGCAGCATCGGTGCCACAGTTTCTGACATCCTATGCATTTCAGAACTTCTTCGAACTTCTCGTGTTGATTCTTCTTTTTCGTATACCGCTCCTCGTGGATTCTTCTGACTGCTACAGGGAAACACTGCAAGCAGTAGTCCTTTCCGCTGCTACTTGGTTTGATGAGCCCCATGTATTCGGAATTCTGTGGGATTCTGCAATTGTCTTCTCCTCCGCATTCTCTATTTGGGACGTTGTACCGACTCTGAAGAGGACGGGAGCAGCAGGCAACATTTTCTTCTGGATCTGCGACTTCTTCATCTCGACGAGCTCCTTCTTCAACGTCTTCTTCCATCTCTACATCCTCGACTTGAGCAGCTGCCATCTGAAAATTTGAAAAATTAGAAGTCCTGTCAATGGTTATTTTGAATATTTATATGTGTCCATTGATAAAATATCCGTGATAATATTAAGAAAACTTTGTTAGTTGACATATTTTTGATATCTTTTGAAGGAGTCGAAATAATTGAACTCAAAGTTTAAGTATTCGGTATGCTATCCTATTAGAATTGGATTTTTTTGAATTCAGAAGAACATTTTGATTCTGAAAAAAAAATGCTTACCTGAAGGTTTCGAAGCCTCCTCATCTCGGGGGTAGCCGGTCCTGGTCCAGGGAGATTCTGGTTTTCCTTCTCCAATGAATCCTCGTGTAGGACATTCTGCATCCTCATTCGGAGAGTAGCCGGTCCTGGTCCGGCGACATCCGGATCATCATAGTCCATTGGATCGACATTTTGATCTCCATCCTCCGCAATTGATGGACCTGGAGCTTCTGGGACTGAAGTGGGAGGAGCGACCTGAAAAGATATAATTTTAGGAAAAATGGCAAAAACTTTTCATTTTCTAAAGAAAAATGAAAATTATGAATTTGGAAAAACTTTTCATTAACAAATAAACTGACCTCGTGCTCAGGCTTGAAGTTAGAGTGCTCCTTTTTCTGATGATTGAGAAGTTTCTCCACATTTGGAAATTTTTTATAACAGATACCACACTGGTGGGTCTGGCTATTGGCATGAGCGTACCGTCGATGGGCTCTTAGCACTGAAAATGTTCCCGTATTGAATTTAAGCTGAACTTTTTTAGTACTTACGGTTAGAGCTGATGAATCCTCCTCTTGAGCAGGATGGGCAGTTGTAATACCGGTTGCTCTTTCCCATTTTACTTGAAGTTGGTGTAATCGGAGGAACTGATCTGAAAATGATAGACATGAGTTAAATGATAGGTAGAGGGGAAAGCGAGCGATTAAAGAGAAGTAAAAGTAAGGTCCAAGAAAAGAAAAAAGGGAAAAAAGGAAAAAAATCCTTTGGAAAAAATCCTTCGGGTACTATTAGTCATGCTGTAACAACTGGAGAAGTACTTGTGACCTGAAAATATATTTTTTATATTTCAAAAAATATAACCATCTTGCCTTATTTGGGCCTTTGAATAGCGATGAGTCCGTTATCTTGTGTTCCTGGTAGAATATACTCAGTTTTGAGCAATTTCAAGGTTGTCGAAGTCTTCTGGATCCTGAGGTAGCTCATTGAGATTCCAATAATCTGAAATTCGAAAAAAAGAATTAAAAACGGAAGCCAAGCTTTTGAAAATTACCTGATTTGGATCATCCGAAGCATTGATATGGCTGAATAGTTAAATAGAAATCCTCTGGCACAAGACCATTTTTTTAGAATCTAGTTTGAAAAATAAGATTCGTACTCTACATTTATTCACAAACTCAAAAACATGGGATCAAACAAAACAAAAACGGTGCAATTAAAATTAAAGAAGAACCGGATGGGAAAACAACACAAAATAAAGCTTTGATGGAAAAATAAAGACACAGGACAGTGTTTAAACATAACAAAATAAAGGAAAAAACATAAAAAGGTGCTATAAATTAAATAAACAAAAGCTAACAGAATCTAGGAGATTATAACTGAGGATCTAGGTGAAAAAACTTACATTGAGAAGGAGGGGCATTTTTCAAGAGAACAGGTCTTAAGGAAGCATTAAAAAAATAAATTTAACTGTACAAAGTTTGAAAGATGAGCTACTTGACTTTGAGCTCAATTATCTCATTTCCTGTGAAAGATATCAAAGATGTATCAACTGATAAAACACTAATGATACTATGACAAACATATTATCTGTTGACAGGTTTTAGATATCTCTCATAGGAATCGATATAATTGAGCTCAAAGTTCTCTTATAGGTAGATATGGTAGGACAGAGCACTTAAATTTTAAAGAGGAAAAATATGACGTTTTTGGAAAAGAGGGATCGTGAGAAAGCTATGTTATAGTCAAAAATTTGAAATTTTACTGTTCAAAATGTTGAGGATATCTATGGGTGTGTGGAACTACTGGTTTTACAGCGAGAATCTAGTTTTGAAAAATAAAAAACGATTACCAAAAGAATCTGTATCACATTTCAGATGTCTATGAACCAATTATTGACTAGGAGCAATCATCTAGGGACCAATTCCAGCAGTTATCTAGGAACAAATTCCAGATGACTAAAAGCCGATTAATGATTTTAAGTACGCTACAAAAACAAGGTTGAGATAAAATGGAATAATAGTGAGTTATGAGGAGAAAATCATGTGGAAGAAGAAAAGGAACCTAATAACCACTTGGATTATGATTGAGAAAATCGATAGGAGTAGGGGTCCCAGGTCCAAGTATACAAGATGGGGTGAAGACGGAAGATGGATGGAAATGTCCATGTAAAGACAGACAGAGAACAGCGAGAATACCAATGACTACGGTAGATTTAGCTGGAAACTGTAGGAATCAGATGACTAGACCAAAATAGAGAATCGGAAAGAAAAAACAATGATGAAGATGATAAGGAATGAGGAACCGAGGAGAGCATTATAATCTGGATGAGAGTAGGAGAATCTGGATAAGAGTAGGAGAATCTGGATAAGAGATGGAGAATCTGGTGAAAGAAGGAGAATCTGGATAAGAGTAGAAGAATCTGGATGGAAGTAGGAGAATCTGGATAAGAGTAGGAGAATCTGGATGAAAGAAGGAGAATCTGGATGAAAGAAGGAGAATCTGGATGAGAAAAACAAAAGACAAACAAAATTTGAAAAAAATCTCACACTTGTCTCCTTCGTTTTCGATCTTCTCGAACTTTCTCGATCTTGGTCTTCTCAGCAAGCTTGACGACACGAAGCGACGAGTGCACTGCTCTTCTCCGATCCACAAACTCCGCGTTCTTCATGGCCATATGTCTCCAAAACTGATAACAATCTTCCAAAATCGTGTTCCGGAAGAGACGAGTGTCAAGCTCACTGATCCTTCCTCTTGGCTTCTGAAGTTGGATGAAGAAATTGTCGGTGGCATGAATCCTATATTGCTCATTCATCGCTCTCTCAAAATTCTTCTCATTCTCACTTGCCAGCATCGCCTTGCTCCATAGCTCTCCATCGAATAATGGAAGATCTCTGACGGGCTCGATCTTTCCTGGCATCGCGTTCTTGAAGTCCTGGTACTCCTGGATGATTCCTTCAGCTTTTCCTTGCTCCATCATCTTTCTGTACCATCCCTCCAAATTTCCCTTGTCGAGATATACCTGGCTCTCCGGATGCACATGAAAAATGTAGTCATCTCCTTTCAACGGTGGATCCGCATGGAAGTGGCCATGAAGAATCCCCACTGATTTCATGTAGTCAAAGTAGGAGAGCAGAAGCTGATGGTGGACAAACCTCCGGTTGACGCCTTGTAGGTAGTCCACAGAATCCAAGATTTGGATCACAAAGAAGCTTCTGGAGTCTCCTCGGATTGGTTGGATGTACTCTTGTGTCTGCATCATAAGGAAGACCATGTCACCGTGATCTTGATGCTGGAAGGCGTAGATGGCTCGACTTCTGTAGCTGATTTTCTCTCCATATTTTGCAACAAACTCGTTTCCAAGATGCTTCGGAACCAAACTTCGAGTTGATACTGATTTTTCGGAAGTAAAACATACTATCTTGATCTTCTGAGTATCACGAAATTCTTCACGGATCCGTTCGTTCAGTCGCTCCTCCATAAAAATTGCTCCTTTTTCAACGTGTTTCATTTCAATCCTTGGTTTCTCGGCCTTCTGACACGAATCGCAACAAAAAGTATCTCTGATTTCAAGATGGGTGGTACAGCATCGGTGCCAGGCCCCCTTACATCTATTACACTCCAGAATATCCTCTGATTTACGGGTTTTGTTCTGCATGGACACAAACTGCTCAACATCCACCATCCTCTCCTTTTTGGCATCCTGGAAGCAATCGCAGCACCAATACTGCCTTTCCTTGCCTTCTGGTCCTTTGCGCCTCAAGCCAAAGTATCTCTCCTTTGGGCGAATCCGACACTCTTCCGATCCTTCACAATACAAGTTGGAAACGTTGTACGGCAGGTCCAATGCCTCACAGCAATTCATCTTTTTTGGAATCTTCCGTATTCCATTAACCTTCTCAGCAACTAACTGTCTTGCTTTCATCCATTCCTCATAAGCAGCACGTAGTTGTTGTTCCAGTTCTTTCCCGCTCAGTTTCGAGAAGTGAACACGTTTCAGATGCTTTCTGAGATCGAATGGATGTCTTAAAGAAAATTTATTTGTTTTGAAACATAACTGAGTTGGACGTACCCAAGTTTTATTTCGCAATTTCGCTCTGGACACACAATTTTCCTTTTTGATACATGCTTCAGCCAATCGCCATCCTTCTCATCGTCTTCCCAATCATAGTCATCTGAATCTTCGTCCTCATTCACCACTGTCATCTTCTTGCATCCCTGGAAAATTATGAATTAGCATACAGTATCTATCAAACCATTTTAGTATACAGTTTTCTGGTATTATATATATACAGTGCCCCGGTCAATAAAGTACACAAAATCGTATTTTTAATTGATTTTTGCCACTTTCTAAAGTCTGGAGCTTGGCTGTCAAGTTGCTGATCATTTTGAAACTTTAGGAAGGTTTAAAACAGACCTAGATTGGAAACTTTGCGTTTATAAAATTTTTCAAAAATTTCTAGTTTTCCAAATTTTTGCCTATTTCCGAAGGACACCATTTTTGCCTGAAGACGACTGAAAATTGGCTGAACATGGGTTTTCAATGGTTTTCAGATAGTTTCCGATTTTGAGTCTTGAAATTGTCTTTTTAATCTTCCTCATTGAAAAATATGACTTTCTTAACTTTAAATTTACTTCAAGATATTTTCTATATAAAATTTCGCCGAGCTCCAGACTCTTGAAGATGGTCAAAATGACCAAAAAACAACGGAAAACACGATTTTTGATATCTTATTGACCGGAACTGTAAATCTCTTTATCAAAACTTTTATGATTAACCTGAAAACCCATTTCAAGCCAATCAATTCTGTCTAAAAACCATCTTACTAGCTAATCTAGAACTCGAAATACGGTCATTTGAAGTTTCCGGGGTTAGAGACGCAGTGTGTCTCGTTGTCTGCGTCTCTAGCCTCCTGAATTTGGAGCGGCTCTATCTCGGTTCCTAGAAGCACTAGAAATGTGACTTTCAGAATGAATTGTATTTCTTATTCACTTGTTTTGTACAGGTTCAGTTTCAGTGTTCAATTTTAGTATAGAGAAGAAACCTCACCGCCTTCTTCGTCTTCCTCTGCTGGCTTGAAGTTCCTGGTCTTCTATGATCGATATCATCCTCTTCTGATGAATCCCTCTCGATGATCTTCCGTTTTGACGTCGTTGGCTCGTTCACCCAGTCGTCATCTGAATCTTCTTCGTCTCTCCTGACCATTTTCTTCGTCTTGGTTCTCTGAAAAAGTTTAATATACAGTACTCCGACAAACTTTTTTTCCAAAGAGGCACATTTTTGACAAATTAGGCAAAACCTCACCTTCATATCATTCTCCTTCCATTCATCTTCCGGCTCCAAATAATCATCATCCTCTTCGTCGTCTTTCCAATCATCGCTGT
This sequence comes from Caenorhabditis nigoni, assembly GCA_027920645.1. NCBI lineage: Eukaryota > Metazoa > Nematoda > Chromadorea > Rhabditida > Rhabditidae > Caenorhabditis > Caenorhabditis nigoni. The sequence continues at coordinate 19,087,202 of CP115865.1, read as the reverse complement.
CATCAGAATCTTCGTCCTCCTCATGATTCCTTCTGACCATTCTTTTGGTTGGCATCAATTTGTTCAATTTGGCTTCCTGAAAAAAGCAAGCATAGTTTGAAATACAGTAATGGTCAAAATTGATGTCCACATCTGCTTTATCAAAGACACTGAGATACTAATCAACCTGTTATTAAGCGCTTCCCAGTTATCTTGCACTTTGAGCTTAATTATCTGTATTCCTGTGAAAAATATTCAAAATTTGTCGTTTTTTTGAGCTATTAGAATTTTCGGATCCGTTTTTTGAGCTATTAGAATTTGCTGACTTGTTTTTTGAGCTATTAGAACTTCCTGACCCATATTTAGAGCTAGAGACTCACCTTTTTCATCTTCTTATTCGTTTTGCTAGAAGTCCCAGGTCTTCCATTTTCAATGTCCTCCTCATAATCCGATGAATCGTTCTCGATGAACTTGCGTTTTGGGATACTTGGTTTTCTGTCCATTTTGACCTGAGAAATTGGAATTGTTAATAAGAAAAGTGACTTTTTTGAGCTACATATTAGAACTTTCTGATCAATTTTTCAATTTATTATAACTACCTGACAACATTTGTGAGCTATTAGAACCTCCCTACCCATTTTTCGACTACATATTAGACTTTTCTGATTCATTTTTTGAGTGATTAGAACTCTTTGATCTATTTTTTGAGCTGTTAGAACATTTTGATCCGTGTTTTTAGCATTCAAAATTTTCTGATCCGTTTTTTGAGCTATCAAAACTTTCTGATCCGTTTTTGAACTATTAGAGTTTGCTGACCCATTTTTTGAGCGATTAGAATTTTCTAACTCATTCTTTGAGCTATTTGAACATTATGACCCGTTTTTTGAGCTATCAAAACCTTCTGACCGATTTTCTAAATCATTAGAACATTTTCTGACCCATTTTGTGGTTTATTAAAACTTTCTGGCTAGTTTTTAAAGCTATTAGGACATTCTGACATTATTTTTGATTTATTAGAATTTCCTGATCCGTTTTTTGAGCTATTTAGAATGTTTTGACTCGTTTTTTGAGCTATTAAAATATAGACTCACCTTCTTCATCTTCTTATTCTTCTTGCTAGAAGTTCCTGGTCTTCCATTTTCAATGTCTTCATCTTCAGATGAATCGTCCTGGACGAACTTGCATTTTGGGATTCTTAGATTTTTATTCATTTCGATCTGAAAAATTGGAATTGTTAGTAAGAAAAGTGAGAACAGGAGGGGAAAGAATAAACGTTTAAAGTAGAATCAGTGGAAAACAAGAAAAAGCGGAGAAAGTCAAAATTCATAAAAAGAAAGAGAACATCAGCAAAAAAAGGAGAAAAAAAGGGGAAAGAGAAGAATCGATTCTTAACATCCATGTCTGTTCTATCATCATTCTCAATTTCTCACATTTCATCACCCCGCGCGACATTTTGTACGCACACACAAGAGGACAGCATCAACTGAGCAAGGTTTTGTATCTTTTGGAGATCAAAAAGAGTAGAAACCAGTGATACAAAATGTGGAATATTGGTTTCTTACAAAAGGAATAATTTGTAGTTTAGAATAGTTAGAATAAAGGATGTCAATAGAAAATCCTTTAAAAGTGCAAATTTTCTAGTAAAATCAACTAAAAGATGACACAAAAAATTCAAAAGAGGAAGGAAAAGAAAGGTGTGTACTTCTAAGAGGCCACACACTTTCCCCCACCATTGCTCAGGGGCAATTAAAAAGAGCATTATTATCAGAGAGACGCAGACATCAAATGAATAAGAGAATAGTTAGCATTATTAATGTGATTCGTACTTTTTATGTGATTCCCTTAAATGAGGTCTTGGCAAACAAAAGAGGCCAGAAATTTGAAAAAGAAAAAGTTTCAGAAAACTGAAAATGTTCTGAACGTTCGGTATTTTAAAAAGAGGAAGCTAGAGCTTCAGGAGATGAGAGAGAGAGAGAGAGAGAGAGAGAGAGAGAGAGAGAGAGAGAGAGACTCCTATTTTTCAGTGTTTCTTTTGCTTTATGATTTCGAACGAAATTTTGTATTTTTACGATCATATTCACATTCAAAATCTTTGTTTAAACGAATTTTATCACCTCTAGTTTTTCTTGATAGTACGGCATTCACTCTAATAGAAGGTCATGTCCACTTTGAGCTCAATTATCTCAGTTCTTTCAAAAGGTATCGAAATTCTGCCAACTGATCAAATCATGATGATATTCTGTTAATCAATTCATCAGTTGAAACATTTTTGATACCTATTGGAAGACCCGAGATAATAAAGCTAAGCTCAGAGGGCACGTATGGCTCGTATCATAGAAAATACGGTAATTTACTGGACAGAACCAAAAATCCGAGAATAGGAAAACTGATTAAAAATAAACTAGCAGATTGCTCAATAAAATGATAACTACTGATAAGTACTAAAACTGATAAGAACTTTTCCCCATATGGAGGTTAAACAAACAAACTGATAAGGTGCATGCTTAGTGGAAGAAGCTTGAAACAGACTGATAAAAATGACTTGACTGACTCCAATTGATAAGAAACTTTGAAAGGCAACTGATAATAACTCTAAAAGTTAATGATAAGAGTCTTACCGGTGGCTGAACGGAAACTGGCTGATAGCAGTCTTGACTCAAAGGTAAGAACTTCAAATGACAACTGATAACAGCTCTAATCGTTAATGATAATAGTCTTAACGGGTGGCTGATATGAGCTCAAAGTGACATGATCATGATGAGTGTGACATTTCGAGGAACTGATAAGAGTCTTAAATAGGTAAGGTAATGGAAAAAGATAACGATGATATTGATATCAGGAAAAAACAAGCTGATAAGAACTTTAATTGATAAGCACAAATTAGACAAATTTCAAGAAATCGGAAAGGTGAAAAATATGAAAATGAGGGAAAATAGTGTGGGGCAAGACTCTGATTATTTCGTATGGGGTCCCTGGAGACGAGAAAGTTGAAAATAAAATGTGTCAGATTATAAAGTGAAGAGGAAAAAAGAAAGATTGCAGAATGACAATAAGGTTTTGGATCTTTGATGTTCTGGCATTCGTGGGCTGATCCTTAAGGTTCTGGGTATCCTTAGGCATAAGCTATGTCCACTTTGAGCTCAATTATCCCGTTTCCTATATGAGATATAAACATTTGCCGACTGATAAATTGGTTATCATAATATCACCTATATTTTATCAGTTGACATATTTTGGTATCTTTTGAAGGAACCGGGATTTCTGAGCTCAAAGTGCAAGTAAAACCGGAGTGTCTATTAGAGCATTTACGCTAGATTTGAGGGAACTCGATGAGGTTAACTGGATAGAGTGGGAAAACCTGGAACTTCTGGGCTTTTTAAAACATCTAGATGTTTTTCGATAGTCTGATATCCTGGAAACTTCCGCATAATGTCTTCTTAGAGCTGACAAAAAGGTCCATGTTTAAATGAGTCACCCAGTTAGATTAACGAAGAAAATTCCCTGCTCATAAAATAATAATACCAATCTACTGGAGTCCATCTTCGGGTGTCAAGTAATACATCAAATGAGACAAGTGACAATCATCGATATGCAAACATTGGTACACACACACAAAGGAAGACGGGGAGGGAGAAAAAAGGCAAGTTGCGTAATAAGAGAGTAGCAAAAGAGAGAGGGTCGTCTAATCTGCATAAGAACACATGTATTATGTATCGATTACCTTTTTAATTAGCTACAAAGCATGTTAATTAGCTACAGGAAGAGCTAATTAAAACGAGGAAAGGGTATTTTGATATGATAAATTGAAGACAGAAGACTAGAGCAGATATCTTTCAGAAATCGGCAAATAGCTGAAAAACTAGGAAATTTCAAGAAATTCTGTGAATGCAAAGTTTCCAATCCAGGTCTGTTCTACACTCTCCCAAATTTTCAAAATGATCGGAAACCAGACAGCCGAGCTACAGAGTCTTGAAAATGATCTAAATCAATTAGTAAAGCATATCCGGTCAAGTAGGTGGCGTTAAATAATGATACATACACACACTTCACGCTTACATACAAGAAAGGTGAGACTGTGCGCGAGGAGGGGGACCTCTTCCACCCTCTTCCACCCTCCTGTTCCGTCGTCTGTCCACCCTCTTCATCTACAATAATCTTATAATAGTGACCCATCTTCTTCTTCTTTGCTAGGTATGGTGCAACGTTGTGGGTGGTGGGTGGCTCTCTTTCGTTTGACCGTTTAGCAAAGGATAAGTGTGTCCCCCGCTCGCCTGTAATCTAGATTTGATGGTTGTTTTGACCTCTTTAATGGACAGATGCAGTAGGATGTTGGCAACATAATTAGAGCTGAACGCTTAACTGATAGCTAGCTCACAGCTTATCAAGCTTATGAATAGCTCGCTGACATCGCGGATAGCCCTCTGGCATTGCTGATAGCTAGCTAACATTGCTGATAGCTTGCTAGCATCGCTGATTGCTCTCTGGCATAACTGATAGCTCGCTGATAGCTAGCTGATATGGCTGACAGCTCGCTGGCATTGCTGACAGCTAGCTAACATTGGTGATAGCGTGCTAATATCGCTGATATAGGTTGTTAGCATTTCTGATAGTTCGCTTAAATCGCTGGTAGCTCGCTAGCACCAAGATAACTCTATCATAGCCCACCACTAGCTTATCATGATTCTGTTATACCCTTGTTGGCTTGTGCGTAGCTCACAGATAGCTATTAGAGGATCTCTCTCTCTCTCTCTCTCTCTCTCTCTCTCTCTCTCTCTCTCTCTCTCTCTCTCCTCTCTCTTTTTTTAATTGTTTCTAACGTTCCTATCATGCTCCTCCTTCTATCCAGCCGGTCAGCTTTGTCCTTCTTCTTACCCGGTCAGCTAAATTAGCCGGTAAGATTTCCCGGGCAGAAGATGAACAGGTGTTCTTGGTCCATAAGCGTGTTCGTGTGTATCTGGGTCCGTTCTCGCTAATCGCTTCTTTTGCGCACGCGGGATGCAAGAAAAAGAAGAAATAATGAAAGGAGGTTAGTGAGAGAGGATAAGAGAGGGAGAGGGCATGAGGGGAAATAATACATATGTTAGGTAATGTTAACCAGGATGGCGCACCTGCTGCGCAGGGTTTTTGGGTTTTAGGTTTGATAGATTTAAGAATGTTCAATTTTTCATAGAAACATTTTTTGTACCACTCAAATCGTCTGTTTTAGCCCATATATCTAAGTTCCTGGTCGATGCACCATGTCTGGATCTCTCAAAGTTTGTAATAAATGGCTTCTAACTTTGAGCTCAGTTATCTCGATTGCCATGAAAGATATATAAAAGTTTTTAACTACCAAAATGCTTATCATAATATCAGCAAAATTTTATCAGTTAATCACTTTTCGATATCTTTTACAGGAAATGAGATACGTGGGCTCAAAGTTTTCGGTAGCCACTAACAGATTGAAATCTCTAGAAGCTGAATGTATGATCTGAAAGTTTAGTGAATGGCTTGTTTTTTCGAATTTTTTGCACCCAAAAAATAGGTATCTTTTCAAAGTGGTCCTATTTAACCTGATCAGGAATATAACATCTGTCCGTGTGAGTCTCAAACCAGGTATCCTTCTTTTTGTATCCTTCCGCCTTTTTTCTCCCTAGCTAATACTATAATTGGAGCATCTCAAAAGGTAGGAGAAAATTTGAAAGGCAGGTGTGCTCATTAGAAATATGTATTCGGGATTGGACGTTTTGAGGTAACATGCTTCGTTTGGACCAACCTGAATCTCCAGAATTTGCTTTGGATTCAGTGGACCTGAAATTTTGCCTTGAGTTTTCCTACTTCAACTTTGAGCCAATATATCTCGGTCCCTTCAAAATATTTTAAAATTTGGTCAACTGATAAAACACTTATGATATTGTGCTAAGTAAATTATCAGTTGACAACTTTTTGATATCTTTCACAGGAAATGAGATATCTGGGCTCAAAGATTACGGTAGGGGGGGATGGTATCCCGAACCTAGACAGAAGATTTCTTCTTTATTTTGGACCAAAATTTTTTCATTTTCAAGATTTCCAAAAAAGCATGCCGGGTGTTCAATCTCGCCATATTGATCTTTGTCTCCATCTGCTCTACTGTCTGTTTTTCCCCATTTTTCCCGATTTGCATAATTCTAATTTTTTCCATTTTTTTCGTCTAATTTGGTTCAAAAATCTGGAAATTTTACTATCTAAACTACTCATTTGGCACTAAATCTGGGTTTTTTGGAATTTTCAATTTTTCAAAAAAATTTATGATCTACCCAAAATTTTTGATCTTCGTTTCCAATTTTCTCTGTTTCAACAACTTTTTGAATCGATTTTTCTCCTTCTTCTTTTTTTTCTCTAATAAGCAAGTTTTCAGAATCCAAATGATTCTGGAAAACAAACGGAAAATCCAAAAAATCCACATTTGCCCAACGTGTCCGGATTGTACTCGAGGATCAGAAGAGGAGGTGAGGATTCTAAAAATTTTGGATTCAAAATTTTGTTTTTGATATTAAAAATTGAAATTTCAGATTTTAGACTTTCCAAAAATCCTTTAATTTTAAAATTTGTAATTTTCCAGCCAGTTCAAAATCCCGAACCCTCCCAACCACAACCAGTAATTGCTCAGTCAGCTCATCAGGAACCTCCGAAGCTTAGTGAGGATCTTTCGAAAGTTTTAGAAGAGGAATCCGAAGGCAAGGAAAATCGAAAAGTCGAAGAGGAGGAACTCGAGAATTCAAAGGATACTGTAGAAGATTTGGAAACGATGGGACGGAGCAGACGTCGGATATTAGTAAGTTAGAAATCTGAAAATCTGAAAATTTGAAAATCTAGGAATTTGGAGAATCTAAAAATCGAAAAGTCGGAGAAGAAAATCTAAAATTCCAGGCTGAGAAAGCGGGACCATCGAAAAATGTGGATTTGAAGCCGAAGGATACTGTAGAAAATATGGAAGACGATGGAATTGAAACCAGGCCACGGAGAAGCAAGAAAACGGAGCTGGTAAGCTTTTTAGAGGATTTTGGCGATCCAGGATTTTAGAAATCTAGGAATTTAGGAATCTAGGAGCCTAGGAATCTGAGAATCCAGGAATCTAGGGATCCAGAAATCCAGGAATCCAGGAATTCAGGAATCCAGAAATCCAGGAATCCAGGAATCCAGGAATCCAAGAATCCAAGAATCCAGGAATCTAGAAACCTGGAAATCTGGGAATCTAGAAACCTAGAAATCTAGTAATTCAAGAATTTAGGGATTCAGAAATCTATAATTCTAGGATTCTCTAAGAATCTATAATTCTGGTATTCCACAAATTTTAATAATGCAGAGACTTAAAATACTAGAAGTTTTGAAATCTGGTCATCTAGAGACCTAGAATTCTGGGAATTTAAGATTCTAAAGTTTTGAAGGATCGTAGGATTCTAAAAATTCTAATTTCTCATTTCTAGGCGACAAAGGAATCAGAGCAAGCAGAGAATCCGATGGATAGTGCTCAAAATTCGAGAATCACGTCAAGGAGAGGCATATCAAAGGCCAAAAAGGCTAAAATTGTGAGTTTTTTGAAAATTTAGAAATCTAGGAATCTAGACAGCTCTAAAAATCTATGAATCTATGAATCCAGGAATCTATGAACCCAAGAATCTAGGAATATTGGAAACCAGGAATCTAGGAATTCAGGAAGCTACAAATTTAGAAATCCAGGAATCTAGAAATCTAGGAAGCTTGAAATCTTGGAATCTAGGAATCTAAGAATCTAGGAATCTAGAAAGTCTAAAAATCTGAGAATCTAGAAATCTAGGAATCCGGAAATCTAAGAATCTTGGAATCTTGGAGTCTTGGAGTCTTAACAAAATCTTGGAAATCCAATCTCAAAAATTTAAGAAACAGAGGATTTCCAAATATCTCAAGGATCCCAAGGATTCCCGGAATCTCAAAGATCACAAGAATCACAGAAACTCAGAAAATCCCAGAACTCCCAAAAATTCTGAACATTTTGAAAAACCTGAAGATCTGAAGAATCTGACAGTCTATAAAGGTCACAAAAATCTATGGATCTAGGATCCAGGAACTAGGATCTAGGATCTAGGATCTAGGATCTAGGATCTAGGATCTAGGATCTAGGATCTAGGATCTAGGATCTAGGATCTAGGATCTAGGATCTAGGATCTAGGATCTAGGATCTAGGATCTAGGATCTAGGATCTAGGATCTAGGATCTAGGATCTAGGATCTAGGATCTAGGATCTAGGATCTAGGATCTAGGATCTAGAGATCTAGGATCTAGGATCTAGGATCTAGGATCTAGGATCTAGGATCTAGGATCTAGGATCTAGGATCTAGGATCTAGGATCTAGGATCTAGATCTAGGATCTAGGATCTAGGATCTAGGATCTAGGATCTAGGATCTAGGATCTAGGATCTAGGATCTAGGATCTAGGATCTAGGATCTAGGATCTAGGATCTAGGATCTAGGATCTAGGATCTAGGATCTAGGATCTAGGATCTAGGATCTAGGATCTAGGATCTAGGATCTAGGATCTAGGATCTAGGATCTAGGATCTAGGATCTAGGATCTAGGATCTAGGATCTAGGATCTAGGATCTAGGATCTAGATCTAGGATCTAGGATCTAGGATCTAGGATCTAGGATCTAGGATCTAGGATCTAGGATCTAGGATCTAGGATCTAGGATCTAGGATCTAGGATCTAGGATCTAGGATCTAGGATCTAGGATCTAGGATCTAGGATCTAGGATCTAGGATCTAGGATCTAGGATCTAGGATCTAGGATCTAGGATCTAGGATCTAGGATCTAGGATCTAGGATCTAGATCTAGGATCTAGGATCTAGGATCTAGGATCTAGGATCTAGGATCTAGGATCTAGGATCTAGGATCTAGGATCTAGGATCTAGGATCTAGGATCTAGGATCTAGGATCTAGGATCTAGGATCTAGGATCTAGGATCTAGGATCTAGGATCTAGATCTAGGATCTAGGATCTAGGATCTAGGATCTAGGATCTAGGATCTAGGATCTAGGATCTAGGATCTAGGATCTAGGATCTAGGATCTAGGATCTAGGATCTAGGATCTAGGATCTAGGATCTAGGATCTAGGATCTAGGATCTAGGATCTAGGATCTAGGATCTAGGATCTAGGATCTAGGATCTAGGATCTAGGATCTAGGATCTAGGATCTAGGATCTAGGATCTAGGATCTAGGATCTAGGATCTAGGATCTAGGATCTAGGATCTAGGATCTAGGATCTAGGATCTAGGATCTAGGATCTAGGATCTAGGATCTAGGATCTAGGATCTAGGATCTAGGATCTAGGATCTAGGATCTAGGATCTAGGATCTAGGATCTAGGATCTAGGATCTAGGATCTAGGATCTAGGATCTAGGATCTAGGATCTAGGATCTAGGATCTAGGATCTAGGATCTAGGATCTAGGATCTAGGATCTAGGATCTAGGATCTAGGATCTAGGATCTAGGATCTAGGATCTAGGATCTAGGATCTAGGATCTAGGATCTAGGATCTAGGATCTAGGATCTAGGATCTAGATCTAGGATCTAGGATCTAGGATCTAGGATCTAGATCTAGGATCTAGGATCTAGGATCTAGGATCTAGGATCTAGGATCTAGGATCTAGGATCTAGGATCTAGGATCTAGGATCTAGGATCTAGGATCTAGGATCTAGGATCTAGGATCTAGGATCTAGGATCTAGGATCTAGGATCTAGGATCTAGGATCTAGGATCTAGGATCTAGGATCTAGGATCTAGGATCTAGGATCTAGGATCTAGGATCTAGGATCTAGGATCTAGGATCTAGGATCTAGGATCTAGGATCTAGGATCTAGATCTAGGATCTAGGATCTAGGATCTAGGATCTAGGATCTAGGATCTAGGATCTAGGATCTAGGATCTAGGATCTAGGATCTAGGATCTAGGATCTAGGATCTAGGATCTAGGATCTAGGATCTAGGATCTAGGATCTAGGATCTAGGATCTAGGATCTAGGATCTAGGATCTAGGATCTAGGATCTAGGATCTAGGATCTAGGATCTAGGATCTAGGATCTAGGATCTAGGATTTAGGATTTAGGATCTAGGATCTAGGATCTAGGATCTAGGATCAGAGCTCTAGGAATCAAAATATCTAAAAATTCGTTCTCCAGGTCCCGCATCTCATCTGTTGTACTGGAACCACAAATCTCCAATTCAACACCTCCAATCGAAAATGCCTAGCCGACCAAGATTGCAGAATCAAAGCCATGGAACCATATATGGTGGAGAAGAAGATTCAAGGATCCATCGAAATCAATTATTGTCTGGAATGCTTCTCAAAAGCCACCGATCTTGATAAGAAGAAGTGGAAGAGGATGATAAATGTGAATGAGAAGATTGAGAAGGTTCTCGCTTGCCAGAGGTGTCAGATGCTTTGGCATGAGCAATGCTCATTCTACTATGACGATCCAGAAGAGTTTATCTGCAGATCTTGTGATTCGAAAGGTTATCAGACTGTGCTAACTGATAAGACAAGGACCAAGGACTCGGATTTCATGGAGAACAAGTTGAATGAGTTTTTGATCTCAGAACTTGGTGGGGATTCACAGAAGCTATCTGTCAGAATTATCAGAGCTCAATCAGATGTGGATACTGTTGATCTGGCACCTGGAATGTTCTCGAAAGAGTTCTTGAAGAAGTACAAAGACAAGGTCCAGCGAAGTGTCCGAACAATTTTTGTGTTTCAAAGACAACGTGGAATTGACCAGTTGTTCTTCATAATCTTCACTTCGGAATACCCAAACCATGGAGATGGCTCATCATGGTTCGTGCTGGATTACCTGGATAGTGTCCAGCACTTTCAACCCCACAGCTTCAAAACCGAGGTTTACAATGAAATTGTGTTGACCTATTTTGATTGGATGAGACGGACTGGCTTCCTGAAAGGATACATTTGGGTGGACCCCCCACAACCTGGCGATGACTACCTTTTGAATATCCATCCACCCCAGCAGAGGTACCCGGGACCCGAACGTCTTCAGAATTGGTATCTAAAGGTTCTGGCAAAAGGAAGAGATCAACGAGGACTGGTGAAAGATTTTCGGGATTTTGGAGCCCAGAAGAAGCTCCGGAAGTTCAAAAAGCCAACGGATCTCCCATTTTTCCATGCGAGCCTCTGGACGAATCTTATGGGACTTTATTCGGATGACATGCAGGAGAAGAGGATCCAGAAGAGCAAGTTTTGGACAATGATGGCTCCAGAATTCAGGGGACATGTGACGGATAATATTTTTATTGAACTCAAGGAGCCAGAAGAGTCAGAGAAGACCGAAGAAGATAGGAGAACTCGGAAGACCCCGGATTGCCTCTCTGATGGCTCGGAATTTTTATACACGCTGCAAGAGCACGATTTTGAATTTGGAGACGCCAGAAGAGCGTTGTATGCGTCTGTTGGAGTGGTTAGAATGATCGAATCGTAACTTTTTTGAGCACAGTTTTTTTGTTTTTATTGGTTTTAGAGCATTTGAAATGTTCCCACCCATCCCCCCCATGAATATTGTATGAGAAATGAAATATTATTAACTTTATCTAGAAATTTGGATTTTGAAGTCTGGAAATCTGGAAATCTGAAAAATCTGGAATATCTAGAGGATGTTTAAAATCTTTAATTTCTGGGAAATCTAGAGAAGATGGAGAATCTGTAAAATCTGGAGTTTTAGAAAAATCTATAAAATCTGGAAATTGAGGAAAATCTGTAAAATCTGGAATTCCTGGAAAACCTGTAAAATCTGGAACTTCTGGAATTTCTGCAGAATCTGGAACTTCTGGAATTTGTGGAAAATCTCAAATTTCTGGGAAAAACTGGAAAATCCTAAAATTCTGGAAAAAAAAGTAAAATCTGAAATTTTCGGAAACTCTGGAGAATCTGGAAAATCTGGAAAATCTGGAAATTTTGGGAAATTTGTAAAATCTGTGAAATCTGTACGATCTGGAACTTTCGGAAAACCTGTAAAATCTGGAATTCCAGAGAAAGTCTGAAAAATCTGTAAAATCTGAAATTTCGTGAAAATCTGTAAAATCTGAAATTTTGGGAAAATCTGTAAAATTGGTAACTTCTGGAAAATCTGTGAAATCTGGAATTTCTGGGGAAACATGCGAAATCTGGAATTTTCGGGTAATATGTGAAATCTGGAATATCTCTGAATTTTGTAACATCTGGAATATATCTGGAATCTAAAACGTCTAGAATATCTCTGGAATCTGTAAAATCTGAAATTTCTGTGAATCTGAAATACCTGGAATCAGGTGAAACTTTCGAAATATGGAAAATCAGTAAAAAAAACTGTTTATCAATCAAAATTGATATTTCAACCTCACAAAAAAACAAGTGAAATTTGAGAAAAAACCGATGGATGAATACAAATTAGTCAAATTTAAGTCGGCCATTCCTTAACCAGAATTTTGGACAGTGGCAAACAATGCTGAGATACAAGAGCCTCGAAGGGGACAAGATATTTTGGGGATCGTTTGCATCCTCGATGAATCAATTTTTGAATCTTGAATATTGGTCCGGACTTTGGCAAGGACTCCTCTGGACCTGCGTACAACACACACTGCCAAACATTCACTTTCCCAGCGAGAAGCTTGCCAATCAGAAATGCGTTATACTTCTCCATTTCCTCCTTTTGCTCCGTTATCTCAACAGTTTTGTAGTTGATAGCAAAACACACTTTGCCATAAACTACATCAAAGACTGAGTAGTTGGTCCCATCTACAATAAATCCACGAGAGAAGAGTTCGAGCCTTTTGATATGGAGTGGGACCCGTTTGTTGACTTCCGCCAGTTTGGGGTATTTGTTTAGCTTGATTCTGGAAGAATTGAAAATTAGATTATTAGACGTTTTTTGTTGTTTTGGAATCAAGTCTCATTGACAGGACTATTGAAAAGCTGAAACTCGTACTTTGAATTGCTAACTACCGTAATTGCTCTAGTAGAAGCAAACACTATACATGTACTTTGAGCTCAATTATCTTAATTCCTATGCAAGCGATTAAAAATCTGTCAACTGACAATATGTTCATCATAATATCACCAATATTTTATCAGTTGAGGAATTTTTGATATCTATCATTGGAGCCGAAATAATTGAGTTCAAAGTGTATAGCGTGGGCTGCGATCAACTGCTATCAGGCAATTAACTTTTAAGTCTTTAAGAAAATAGGTCAGAACTTTTCAATTTGTATAAAATTTCCAGCGTATACTAAACAAAACTTGGGCTGCTACATTTTTGTAATTGACCATTTTTCTGAAAAAATCATACAAAACGAGATATTCGGTTTTAAAGTGGCTAAACTTTTATTACAGTCCTAATCTTCAATAGAAGGGCTCCATTCTATCAAGTTTGAGCTCAATTATCTCACTTTTTCCTAAGAAAGATATTATAAGTTTGTGAGCTGATAAAATATTAGTGATATTTTGATATCAGTTTATCAGTTGACAGATTTTTGATATCTCTGGTAGTAGCCGAGATAGTTGAGCTCAAAATTAACAGTGTTAAAAATTCAATTTACCTGAAATTGGTGTCCATATGTTCCAAGATAGTCTCCCAGCAAATCGGGTTCAGCTGCTTGTAGGTTTTCATGTTTTTTTTTTTCTGAAAACTGGGAAATTGTGGAAAAAAATTATGAAAATTGGAACTTAAAATAGAAGGAAAAAAGAGACAATTATTGAATGGAATACCGTAAAACCTGTAAAACAAGAACCTCTAAAATTCGAGCCAAATTATCTCGGTTCCTGCCGGAGATATGAAAAAGATGTAAACTGATAAATTATTTATCAAATTACAAAAAATATTTTATCAGTTGACACATTTTTGATATCTCTCATAGGGATCGGGATATAAACGCTCAAAATTGATGGGTCCAAAATTTGAAAATTTTTGATTGGATTAGGAATTTTGAATCCAAAATTCAAAATCCCTGTTCTGTCTTATACAAGCGGAAAATTTAAATAAATTTTAATCCAAATTTTCCAGTCCTAAATTACCATGAATTTCCATGATTTTTTTCAATTCAAAAAAAAAAGACGAAACCATCAATTTTCGACCACCTGTCGATTGAAGAACATCTGTCCGAAAAAAGAGAGCGGCGTTTTTTTTTTTGAAAAGAAGAAGAAGAAAAAGAGAAGGAAAAAGAGAGAACAAAAAAAACTATATGTCTTGGGTACGAACAGGGAAAAACGAAAAACGATTCGAAATTTCCACAAGATTTTCTTCTGTTTCCATAGGTACATATTGAATATGCAAATGCGCTCTAATGAGATCACGATAGAGCACAATTCCAGTGAGAGACGCAGAGAAAAATAGCAGATGAATGAATAATAGCAGAAACATACAAAAATCCATGAAAGAGAATTTGAGAGTAGCCTTCAGAAAAAAACTTTCCTGAAAAATGAATTTATCAATTTTCAACGCAAAATTTCAGAGCTTAAACAATAACTAGTTTAGATTATTTTTATATATTCAGATAAGCAATTTCCAGAGCTTTCTAATGATATATAACACTTTATATGGTCGCTTTTGAAAAAATGCAAAAAATGATGATTCTTCATCAACTACTCCAGCTGCCAACAAATAGGGGGGGGGGGGAGGATTCCCTAAAATTTTTGGACAATTTTCAAACCCGAATTTGATAACTTTAACAACGATAAAGTGTTGAACATTCTTGCACATTTCGATAGGAAATTTCAAGAGCTTTCCAATGATATATAACACTTTATATGATCCTACTAAGAAATGTGCGAAAAGTGGTCATTTTAATGACCACAGCTCCTATAGCTGCCAACTATCAACTCTTTCTTTTTTCTTCCTCACACCTCCTGCGTCTCCTCCATCTCCTATTATGCATCATCACGAAGGGGTCACCACTTCTCTCTTCTCCATTTTTTCTCCCATTTTCTAATGTCTCTCAATTCCTAATTGTATCTCTTCATGGGACGTTGCCGTTGGAAATGTATGCCTCCTTCTTCTCACTTTCCCTCCTCTTCATTTGGTCAGCGGTGTGTGTTCTTCTCTTCTTTTCGATTTTCACCTTTTTTTCTTTGATAAGAAAACATGATGATTGATAAGGGTTCGCTTATCAGATTAACCTACTACCGTAGAACCTCTATTAGAAGGGCCCCCCTAGAGCCTAGTGCCTTTGAGAATGCGTTTAGCTCAGCTGGTAGCAGCATGGAGTTTCGGATATAACACTTTTTTCAAAAAAGGAACATATAAAGTGTTATATATAATTAGAAAGCTCTCGAAATTCGCTATTAAAATGTTATAAAATATTTAAAAATACAGCTTGTTGAAGTTCTGAAATTTTGGTTTGAAAATGATTCCTCTTTTCCTCTCTTCGCTCTTTTTTTTTCCTTTTTTCCTCCTTTTTCCGCTTTCTCTTCTTTCTCTCTATTTTTGTTTACTTGTTTCTACTGACCACTCTAGTTTGTCTGGCGCGCCTCTGGCGCCCCGGAGACGCAAAATTTCGTTTTTTATCGAACTGTAAAAAGTACCGTATTTCGTCTAATAGATGTCCAAACCATACCTACACTTTGAACTCAATTATCTAGGTTTCTGTGAGAGATAAAAAAATGTGTCAATTAAAGAAACATTTTTGATATTATGATAAGCCTTTTATTAGTTGACCACTTTTTGATATCTTTCATAGAAACCGAGATAATTGAGCTCAAAGTGAACGTTCCGGTCGATGCACCATTTTTGAGCCGTGGTATTCTATTTTAACAAATACAGTAGTTGAAACAACTATAGATTTCTAGCCTTTTCTCAACTCCTCTACTTTTTTCCTTCAGGTTTTCAAAATCCAATATGTTCTGGAAGCAATTTTTCATAATTTTCATTTTTCTAGATCTCCTAAAATGTCTTCCCCTCCACCGGCTCCACCCATGTCTCGGATACTTAAAGATTCATCTTTGGAGTTTGATTCGTCGTCGGAATCTTCAGAGTCGTCAGAGCCATTGATGCCATGGGAGGAATCGTTGGAGTCGTCGGAGCCCTCGGATCTGTCGGATCCACTGGAGCCATCGGAGCCATCGGAGCCGTCTCCATCTCCTTCTTCGAGTTCCAAATGTTTCGAACTTCCTAATCCGGATACACTAGCACCAGTTTCTCCTAGCACAAGTGTGGCTGAGCTTCCATCAAATGCTCCAGAAGGAGGACGACTGGCTGAAAATCTAGTCAAGGCAATTTTCCAACATATGAAGACTAATATAAGGTGAGTTTAGGGATCTAGGAATATACCAATCGAGGAATCCAAAAAGTTCAAACAATCCCAAAAAAATTACAAAATCCTAAAATTCTTGATAATCGCAAGAACTTCCAATATCCCTGAAATCCCAAAAAAATCCCGAAAATCCAAAAATACCAAGAACCTGAATACCCCGAGGATTCCCAAGAATCCCAAGAACCTCAAGAATTTCAAAAAACCCAAAAATTCAAGAATCTAAGAAATCAGATGATTCCCAAGAATTCGAAAAACCCGGAAAATCCCATAATTCCCAAAAATTCCGAAAATTCTAAAAATCTCAAAAATCCTAACAATCTGAAATTCTATAAGGATCCCAAGAGCCCATTGATGCCAAGAATCCAAGTATCACAAGGATTCTAAGATGTGCAAAAATTCAGGAATCTAGAAATCTTGGTATCTAGGTATCCAGGAATCTAGAAATCTAGGAATCTAGGGATCTACCGAAAAATTTAATCTAAAAACAGATAATTTCCAGAATACACATCGTCCAACAAATCCCTGCCCTCCAAGACATCGAAGCATCCGTCCCAATCAACATCAACCGTCTTTGCCTAGATGGCTACACCTTGATCGTCGATGAAACCATCTATACCCTGGACACCCATGATCCATGTGGAGCACCATTAGGCCATATCATTTTCGCAATGAAATCCAAACGACATGTGAAGATAGAGAGGATCCAAGGAGAAGATGAACATGAAGCAATGGTGTTCCTGATGAATAAGTTGTTTGGGAAGCGACCACAACCAATTACAGTAGGGTATCTGGGAATAGAGAATAAGCCAGAGGTGCTTCCCTTCCCTGAGCATCTGCGATTCCTAATAGATGACCTGAAGATCAATCACAATGCCGAGGAATCCCTAAATGCGATATCTCCCTTCCTAGACTCCCGAAGCTTCCCACTAGACACCGTCCTGATCACTGGAACTCGCACAAAAGGAAAATACAACCATAAAATCATTCAAAACGCCAGGAACATTGAAATCGTGGACTTTTCCAGCTACTGTAGCTGGATGACAGCAGTTCAAGAGTTTCACTGCAATCAGGTTCATGTCCAAGCCAATATGTTCCGACCAGCAGACTTTATCAAGTTGATGGAAGCGCTGATAAGGTGTCCCAGGGAGACTGGGACATTTATTTCCGCTGGAGTTGATAAGTATGAAACTGTGGAAAGGATAATGATGAAAGCCAAGGAGAATGTGCCGATGGTCAATGTGGATGAGGAGTTTAAGGGGTGAGTATTTTGAGATTAGCATAAAACCTGTGGTAGAAAGGCCCCACAACTCAATTATCTGGGTTCCTATAAAAGATATCAAAAAGTTGTCAACTGATAAAATGTTTGTAATATTATGATAATTAATTTATCAGTTGACACCGTTTTAATATCTTTTACAGAAACCGAGATAATTCAGCTTAAACTTGATAATCAATGTGCTATAAAAGCAGTGCACCCAATATGTCTTTTTTGAGCTCAATTATCTCGGTTCCTAGAAAAGATATAAAAAAAAGTCAACTGATAAAACATCACTGATTTCATGATAAACAATTTATCAGTTAACAAAATTCGATATCTCTTATCAGAACCAAGATAATTGAGCTCAAAGAGCACGTATAGGATGGGCTTCTAGCCTATTTTCTAGAGAACCGTCTGAAAAAACAGAACCAATTGTTACTAACATTAAAAATTCCTAAATTTTTAGATGTCCCGATTTCCCAGACGTCCTCCTGATTCCTGTCACCAAGGACAAGCAACTGGCTCTCTACGCAACCCACAATCTTGGACGATACACCTATGATGGTCATTTTTCCACATATGATGTGAACCTTTGTGTTTTGTCAATTTAATTTTCTAAAATCTAAACTTTCGTGTGGTTTAGTCATTTATAATAACCTTTTCAAAATCAATCGGATGTTTATTGCTTCTTTTTATTTTAATTTTTCTGCATTTTTCGTTTTTCCTGTAATTAAGCTAATTATCTTTTTTCTATCACTTTCCTGTCTCGTGATCTTCTTCGGGATCCTCAATTTCTGATCTTTCCAACGAACACCTTTTTTTCCAGACTGCTTTATGTTTTTTCTCTGAATCTCTCGTCTATGATCCTCTCTCCAATCATTTCCTTCCCGATCTTTTCTACTGTCATTCCATTCCAAATAAAGACCAAATGTTTTTTTCCCACTTTTTTGAAATTTAACTTTTTCCCTGGTTATTTATACCCGAATTTATATTATTTTCACATCTTAACTTTTCCCGAGCTTCTCAACCTTACTTCAGGGTTGAAATGGCATTGAATCACATTTGTCTCAAAGAGGTGGTCGCTCAAATGGAGCCAAATTTGAGGTGAGCATTTTTTTTTTGAATTTTCAGACAGAAAATAAGGTAGACGCCAAACCTACACGTACACTTTGAGAATTCATTAAAAATTGTTTTGTTCCCCACGGAGTCGCAGGGTGTGCGGTTTTTCGAACGCTCTCTGCTGAGAAACAAGGACGACACGTTTAAAACTTTTCACGTTTTCTCATTGAAAGTTGTAAATAAAAAAAGACTCCGTATCGACTTTTTTCAAATAGCACGCGATTCGCAGCCAACTTGGCATTTAAAAAAAATTTAAAATTTGAATTCCCGCCAATTTAAAGCCACGTGCGTTTACTCAAAACCGAACACGTTGCGACTCCGTGGTTCCCTAAATATACATCAATCACGGTCTCCCAGATTGAAAATTTTTGGAAAAGTTCTCTCGTTGTCTGCACTCTCTCCAAAAAAATATTTTTCACGCCCCTCCCTTTTTCTCTTCTTTTTGGCTAATAGAAACTTATCACTAGAGGCATGGAAATCACAGAAAAGAACGAATTTGAGCTATTTTTATATAAAACAAACTATTTGCTGTGGTACTGAAGACTTCAGCTATCACCTGCAAAAAATTTGATAAAAATTGGACCATTTTGAGCAAAGTTATGAAAAACCGGTTTCATTCAACCGTACATATCTCCATCAGGTTTTCACGGAATCAAAAAAATAAAAATGGCATCATTACCGCAGAGACATTTCCTACAAAACCTTCGTCTTCGATTTTTGGTTTAGGTCCTCATTTTTTTGAAAATCTTGAAAAAGTGTCAAAAATCGGAGGTTTTTGGGAATTTTGTACTGAATTTTGTACCCTGCATAATTCTGCGAGTATCTGACCGATCATATTGATCAATAGATCAAAAGTTCTGTAATGGATTGTTCTACAAAACCTTCGTCTTCGATTTTTGATTTTCGTCTTTGTTCGGGTGTTATGGGGTCAAATAGTAGTACATTGAGCGATTTCGCACTTTGGAGGCTTTTTCCAGTTGGTTAAAGGTTATATTTTCTACAAATGACAATTAAATATCAAATTTCCCATGTTTCCTAATTTGAATGTAATCAAAATATCTCATAAAACAAGAAGAGTTGCCTAAAAACCTGAAAAATCCAAAAAAGTTTTTCAAAGCTTCATATCTTGCTTGATAGTTTGAGATAAGTGTTGAAACTTTTTACAGACAATCTCGAATATGATTTCTTTCATCCGTAAAAAAAATGTTTCAAAAAAATTAATTTTTGAACGTTTCTGAGACGTTCTTAGCAATTCATCCAGTTTTCCAATTAAATCTGTGCAAAATAGTACAGAGATTAAATAGCGTGAGAGTTGAGGAGACGCAGAGACATTTTTTCTCTAATTTTCTAATCAAAAATTTTCACGCTGGGAGACCGTGATCAATATTATCTTCTCTCAAGGTCTAGAATCCAGGGATTACATTTAAGCCAATTTCTCAGTTAATCTTATCTATTTTCAGCCCTTTTTAATGTTAAAAAGACGACTGAAATCTAAATTCAGAGCATTTTTCAGTCTAAAATTTGTTTCAAAATGATAATTTTAACTTGATAAACCTTCTGTCAAAAAATGTGCACCGTATATTCTCTAATGAAAGTCAACTCAATTCTAGCTCAATTATATTATGAAACGAGATAAATTAGCTTAAAATGACCAAACCCCAGCTCACCCCTTAAACTCCTCATCCACATTGACCATCGGTACATTCTCCTTAGCCTTGACCATTATCCTCTCCACAGTTTCATACTTATCAACTCCAGCAGATATAAATGAACCAGCCTCCCTAGGACACCTTATCAGCGTCCATCAACTTGATAAAGTCTGGTCCTATTTCCAGGACCATTCCTGGAAATTGGACCAAACGGTCCTGGAAATAAAACCGAATGGTCCTGGAAATAGGACCAAACGATCCTGGGAATAGGACCGAACGGTCTTGGAAATTGGACCAAACGGTATGTTTAATTCTTATTTCGGTTGGACTCCAAATTTTTACATTTTCCTTATCTTTCAAGTTTCTCAAAAGTAAAAAAAACGAATTTTCAGAAAAATGACCGTCAGCAGTGTGGGAATGGAAACTATTCTGAATTATATGACTACGGATTTTAGGTTGGTGGAAATTTTTAAGATAGAATGTATGAAGAATTGAAAATATCACTAATTTAAGAGAACTAATACGTTATTTTCAAAAAAAAAAATCAAATATTTCAAAAAAATTCACCTACCGTAAGTACTCTAATAGAATGCCCTCCTAAATGTCAACTTTGACCCCGTTTATCTCGATTCCTGTGAAAGATATAAAGAACCTGGAAACTAATAAATTGTTTATCATATTATCAGCAACATTTTATCAGTGGACAATTTTTTGATATCTCTCATAGGAACCGAGATAATTGAGCTCAAAGTGAACGTATAAGGTGTGCTCCTTTTAGTGCGAAAACGATAAGTTTTGGTTAAGAAACCGCTGATAATAAGATCTGTGATTTGAAAATTGGAACTTTGAAATTTTTAAAAATGATTTTGCCCATCATTCTGAAAAATTCTTGAGTAGAAAACTATAGCTACCTTTTGAAATAAGCTGGACTACTGTAAGGTATTGTAAAGAACGACTTCTGTAAGGTACTGTGAGGAACGTCCCCAGGAGACTTCAAAATCAAAATTTCGAAAAACGAAAATTTTGGGCATCAACTAAGACACATTTTTGACCTATCTGTCACGCTTCAGCTCAATTGGTTAACTTTGAACGGGTGTAAAGCCGTGCGACATACAAACCAACAAACGGAATGTTATTAGCAATGATTACAAGCTCTTCAACCTTTCTGAAGCTATCTAATGTACCCTATAGAACTCAAATAGCTTTATAAGGTTCATATATAGCTAAAACCAATTATTTCCAGACTCCGCCTCTCTGGCAGCAACCCCGGCTTCCGTCAAATCGAAAAATCCTTCCCTCTTCACATCAAAACTCTTCAACTTAAAGAAAAAAGCTTCAATATCGACGGCACCGAGTTTCGTGTTGGCATCTTTAGACAATATCCACCAGGAATCAATCCACCAGGAGATATAAGTTGGTTAAACTCAGTAGGAGGCTTGCAGTATGATACTGGAATCTTTGTGAAGGATCTTAAAAAAGCCTGTTATGAAGTTCAGTATCGTGCGAGGCTAGAGGAGGGACCATCAGTGAAAGAACTACAAGATCGGTTTGCAATGGAACAAAGATTGGGGGAGATCTTGGAAAATGAGAATTTGGGAGGAAAGAAATCCTTTGAGGAAGAACTGAATAAGGAGAAAGCAGAATTAAGAGCTAAAATAATAACGATCAATGAGAAGGAAGCGATGTCCAGATTAAAATTCAAGGAATACCTGATCTTATCTATCACAAATCCGAAAACCCCCACGATTTGGGTGTCTGTACCATACACCTACCCAATCGAAGAAGCTTGGAGACGTTTAATGGAAAACGTTTTTGCTGGAAGACGCCTTCAAGTAGAAACACTTGTTGTCTATCCGCGCTTCAAGAATCCAGTGAAGGATTTGAAGCTCAATGATGTGAAACATCTGGATCTCGACCCATGGATGGAATTTAGAGACGTTAAGGACCTAATCTCCGAAGAGAGTCTACCCCTGGAAACCGTTAAGGTCCATGTGGCAATCTACGAGAGGCATCCGATTTTCGACACTGCGAAACTCCTCAATATGATAATGGAATACAGCAAACTCCCTGAAGGGATGTTCCCCAATTCACGGATTCATTTCAATTGTAATAAGAAGAC
Organism: Caenorhabditis nigoni; assembly: GCA_027920645.1. Classification (NCBI taxonomy): domain Eukaryota; kingdom Metazoa; phylum Nematoda; class Chromadorea; order Rhabditida; family Rhabditidae; genus Caenorhabditis; species Caenorhabditis nigoni. The sequence continues at coordinate 19,064,793 of CP115865.1, read as the reverse complement.
TGGTACACCTGTGGGGATCGCTTTGTATTACGCAGCAGATCCAGAGATCGAGAGGCATTTTACGTTCAGCATCGGTAGAGATTGGAAAAAAGATTGGAAACGGATTTTGAACGAATTCGGAACTGATGCACTTCAAAGGCAATGGAAAATATTGCCGTAAGTAAGACTGAAGGCTTTAAATGTCACAAGGACACCTGCAAACCTTGGATGTCATGGAAATTTTAGAGAATGACACCTCTACTTAAGATAGTTTTAAAGTTTTGCTCTTTCGGTCATAACAATCTTATTTTCACACGATTTTGCACAAAATTTAGAATTCAGAAATCTAAGTTTCAAATGAGAATTTTTCAGAAGCCACGAAAAAAACCAAATGCATTTCACATATGAAGCCAATTCTGGAGCGTTGCTAGATTTCACTTTCAAACGTTTTCCTGAACGTTTCAATCCAGATCTAACATTCAAATCAGAACCGTATTCTAATATTCGTATCATAATTAACCCGAATTGATCATTTTTGCTAATTTACCTTTTTATATTTCATTCGTGTATGTTTTCTGTATCATATGTATCATATTCTATTTTGTGATAATTGTTGTATAATCTCTATAAAATGCCTCCAATGACTTCTAAAATTTCTTAATTCCGGTCGAACATACCATCGTTTTTATATGTTTTTCTTTTTTATTCATCATTTTTTATATCTTATCACCTTTTGTTTCAGAAAAATGGCTGTCAGTGATGTGGGAACGGATGTTATACTTCAATACATGGAGATTCGTTCCAGGTTGGTCCCAAATTCAGAGCAGTTCGAGACTTGATCTCTGAGAAGAGTCTACTTTTAGAATCGGTTGAGACTTATCTGTCATGCTACGAAAGGCATAAGATCTTCGACACTGCCAAGGTTCTCAAACTGACGGTGGGCTGACATTGGACGTTCAATGTCCGTGGAGAAAGAGATTGGATAAGGATTTTGAGGGAATTCGGAAGTGATCAAGATCGAAGACATTGGTTGGATATAGAGTGAGTTGGTTTCTGATCCACTTGAAATTTCCTGTAAAACTAGCCAACATGCAATATTCTAGTTTGATTTCGAAGCGAGTTATACGCCTTTGAAAATTGGCTAGAGCGCAGAGAAACGAGAGTGCCTGCGTCTCTGCCCTCCAAACTTTAATTACCTGTATCTCAGCTCAAAATTGCCCGTTTTGAATGATTTTTAGTTTGTTTTGAAGGGAAAAACTTGGAGAATTTGAACAAAAAAAGTCGGTCTGAAGTGGAAACATGCTTTTTTTTAATTCACAAAGTTTTCAGACTGAACGAAAACGAAAAGTATTGTGCATGGATTGATAGAGGGGACGGCACCGAGATGAACATCTGGTTCGAGGAAGGAGAGACTTGGAGAGGACACTTCAGAATCGATCGTCTTGGTACTGCTACTCCGTTGGCATGGTATGAGGGACCAGTTGGGAAAGAGGATTGAAGAATTGGTGAGGTTTTTTTGGTTTGTCTGAAAATTGTAAATATGCTCAAGATTGTCAAGAGCTTTAATTTCGTATTTTTTTCTATGTTGGAGTTTGAATCAAAGTGATTACTGTATTTGCTCTAATGAAGTCACTTCTAACTTGGAGCCAGGTTACTTCGGTTCCTATGAAAGATATCAAAAAGTAGTCAACTGATAAAATGTTTGTGACAACATGATAAACATTTTGCTTGTTGATCACTTTTTGGTATCTTTTAAAGAAACCTAGATAAATTGGCTCAAAGTGGATTCGAACAATCTAATTCAAACAAAATCACCTATATTCAAAATTTTCACAAGTTTTGAGTTCATTTTTTCTAGAACAGTACTAAAAATCTAGAATTAGCTTTCTAGTTAATTCTAAATTTTCATTTTTGAGACATTTTCAATTATAAAAATTCCCACTTAAAAATTCAGGATTCAAAAAAGTTTTTTTTCTAAATTTCAGAAATATTAATTTTCAGAATCTGTCATCATTCCTCAATAGTATTGCCCATGCATTATGAAGTGTATCAATTTTCTGTTGCATTTCCTATCGCTTTTTTTTCTATTTCCCATCACTTTTTCTGTCATTTTCTGTCGCTTTTTTCCCATGTTTTATTGATTTTCTCCTCTTTACCATTGATTTTCCCCTTTAAATACCATTGATTTTCCTCTATTTTCTATTGGTTTTTCTTCATTTTGTATAGATTTTTTTCTACTATTTCCTATCGCTTTTTTCAAAATCCCCGGTATTTTTTGTTCATCATCCAAAGAATTTTCGGTATTTCCAAATTTTGTGATTTTCAAATTTATATCACTTGTCCTGTAAAATCATTCCTCTTCGTTTTACATTCGAATTTTTCTACATATTGAATACAATTCTTTTTTATCTCATAATCAATTTCTTTTGAATTTTTAATTCCTATTTCGGCTGGACTCCGAATTTTTACTTTTCCTGCTTTTTCAAGTTTCCCAAAAGTAAAAAAAAACGATTTTTCAGAAAAATGACCGTCAGCAGTGTGGGAATGGAAACAATTCTGGATTATATGACTACGGATTTTAGGTTGGTTGAAATTTTTGAGAAAAAATATATGAAGAATCAAAAATATCACTAGTTTAGAAGAACTAATTTTGAAAGAAATACTTTTAAACAAAATAATCAAAATTTTCAAAAAAAATTCAGCTACCTCCTAAATTTCAACTTTGAGCCCATTCATCTCGACTCCTATAAAAGATATCAAAAGTTTGTCAACTGATAAATTGTTTATAATAATACCAGCCGGCTGGTGCGCCTTCGGCGCGTTTCAATCAATTTTCTTACTGACCGGTCGCTCTGCTCCTAATTTTTTGAAAAAGATCACGTAAACCTATATTTATTTTCCACGTTTTTCAAAAGTCCACAGACGGACACCGGGACGGACAGACGCCTCTAGCGTTTTATATATAAGAAAGATCAGCAACATTTTATCAGTTAACAAATTTTTGATATCTCTAATAGGAACAGAGATAATTGAGCTCAAAGTTAGAAGCCATTTAGTACAAAAATCGAGAAATCCAGACATGGTGCATCGACCAGTTTCAGGGCATACAGTTTTGAACCCAATTATCTCAGTTCTTATCGGAGGTATCAAAAAGTAGTCAACTAATAAAATGTTTATCATATTATCAACAACATTTCATTAGTTGACCATTTTTTGATATCTCTAATATGAACCGAGATAATTAAGCTCAAGCTTTAAAAACCCAATAAAAATAAGATCAATGAGTTGAAAATTGAAACTTTAAAATTTTTGAAAATGATTTTCAAAACAATTGGCCATCATTCCAAAAATTCTCGAGTAGAAAACTATAGCTACCTTTTGAAATAAGCTAACTCATTCGGAGGCGTAAATGAAACCAGGGAACGACTCCAGATGACTTCAAAATTAAAATTTCGAAAAACGAAAAGTTTGGGCATCAATTAAGACACATTTCCGACCTATCGGTCTAGGTTTCAGCTTAATCGATTAACTTTGAATGAGTTAAAAAGCGCACGACATACAATCCAACATACAGAACCTTTCTGAAGCTATCTAAATAACCCTATGGAACTTAAATAGCTTTACAAGGTCCATATATAGCTAAAACCAATTATTTCCAGACTCCGCCTCTCTGGCAGCAACCCCAGATTCCGTCAAATCGAAAAACGCTGCCCACTTCACATCAAAACTCTCCAACTCAAAGAAAAAGGTTTCAATATCGACGGCACCGAGTTTCGTGTTGGCATCTACAGACAGTATCCCCCAGGAATCAAGCCGCCAGGAGATATAAGTCGGTTGAACTCTATCGGAGGCTTGCAGTATGATACTGGAATCTTTGTGAAGGATCTTAAAAACGCCTGTTATGAAGTTCAGTATCGAGCGAAGCTAGATGAGGGACCATCAGAGAAAGAAATGCAAGAGAAATTCTCTATGGAACAGCGATTGGAGGAGATCTTGGAACATGAGAAGAAAGAACTGAATAAGGAGAAAGCAGAATTAAGAGCTAAGATAAGAACGATCAATGAGAAGAAAGCGATCTCTCAATTGAACTTCAAGGAATACTTAATCTTATCTATCACAAATCCGAAAACTCCCACGGTTTGGGTATCTGTGCCATACACCTACCCAATCGAAGAAGCTTGGAGACGTTTAATGGAGAAGGTTTTTACTGGAAGAGCTCTTCAAGTTGACAAGCTTGTTGTCCATCCAAAATTTAAGAATCCAGTGAAGACTTTGAAGCTCAATGTGCAACATTTGGATCTGGAGAAATGGATGGAATTTAGAGAGGTCAAAGACTTGATCTCCGGAAAGAGTCTACCCTTGGAAATCGTTAAGGTCCATGTTGCAATTTACGAAAGGCATCCGATTTTCGATACTGCCAAATTCCTTAACTTGATAATGGAGAACAGGCTACTGCCAGAAGGGATGTTCCCCAATTCACGGATTCATTTCAATTGTGGAGAGAGGGCTGGTACACCTGTGAGAATCGCTTTGGATTACGCTGAAGATCCGGAGATTGAGAGACATTTCACGTTCAGCATTGAGAGAGAAGACGATTGGAAGAGGATTTTGAACAAGTTTGGAACTGATAGACTTAAAATGCAATGGGAAATGATAAAGTGAGTTTTTTGAAGGTTTTTAACTTCAAAACTTCACAAGGGACCCTCCACACTTTGTAAACCAATGAAAATTTAAGGATAAGTTAAGAATAACTTATCTAGACACAATTCAAAATTCTAGAATCCGCTCGCGAGTTTTAGCCGAGTTATCGAGAATTTGAAGTAGTTTTGAAATTTCGCTGTTTAGACAATAAAAGTCTTATTTTCCCATATTTTTGCTTGAAATTTAGATTTTTGAATTTCTCGCATTAGGCGCTTCAAAATGAGTATAAACACGACCTATTTTTGAGAATTTCAAAACTTTCGGACCCCACATGATCCTTTAAAGTCAAAATTTCAACTTAACTTTAAGGGAATATAGCCATGTTTATACTCATTTTAATGCTCTCAACATGGCAAACTTGAAAATTAACGTTAAAAAATCACAATTCAGAGATGTGACCGAGTTATCGTGCTTACAAGAGTTTGAGAGTTTTTGCAAATTTTTCTCTTTCGATCATAAAAATCTTATTTTCCCACGTTCTTGCCCAAAACTTCAATTTTCAAATTTCTCGCGTTTAGAGCTTCAAAATGAGTATAAACAAGACCTTCTTCTACGAATTTCAAAATTCCGGACCCCTCATGCGCCTTTAAAGTCGGAATTTCATCTTTAAAGGAACATGGTCATCTTCATACTCATTCCAAAGCTCTTAACATAACAAATTTGAAAATCAACGTTTAAAAATCAAAATTCAAAGATGTGACCGAATTATCGCGTTTACAAGATTTTGAGAGAGTTGAAATTCCCCTCTTTCGACCATAAACATCTTATTTTCAAACATTTTTTCTCGAAATGTATATTTTCACATTCCTCGCATTGAAAGCTTCAAAATGAGTATAGACATGACCTACTTTTGAGAATTTCAAAACTTTCGGACCCCTCATGCGCCTTTAAAGTTGAAATTTCAACTTTAAAGGAGCATAGTCATGTTTATACTCATTTTGAAGCTCACAGCGCAAGGAATTCAAAAATCCAAGTTTCAAGTAAGAATTAATTTTCAGAGACGACGAAAGCATTCAAATGCATTTCACATATGAATCGGATTCTGGAGCATCGTTAGATTTCACTTTCGAACGTTTTCCTGCAAGTTTCAATCCAGATGGCTCTCTCAAATCAGGACCCTATTCTCATATTCTTATGATCATTAAACCAAATTGATCATTTTTTGCTAACTTACCTTTTTATATTTCATTCAATCTTTTCTGTGATAATTTTTGTATAAATCTCTTCTAAAAAGCACTCAACATTTTTTTAGATATATTTTCTCTTGGTTAAAATTACCATCTCATATTATCTATTACTCTTTTTATCCAACATTTTCTATATCTTATCACCTTTTTTTACAGAAAAATGACCGTCAGCGGTGTGGGAACGGGGGTTATACTTCAATACATGGAGATTCGTTCCAGGTTGGTATTTTTAAGTTGTTAAACTACCGTAAACACTCTAAAACTTTTTCTGCATATTTTGGTACAAAAACCAAATCTCTATCTCATTTTTGAAGCGAGTTTCACCGAAATTTGTACTGGTCGCGTCCCCAGAACAGATTGGGTCGTAACTCGCTTCAAAATTGAGATAGAGACTTGGTTTGTGTACCAAAATATTCAGAAAAGTGTGGAAAAAACTAATCTAAAAATCAATAACTTCCAGACTCCGCTTCTCTGTCGATAACTCCGGATTTCGTCAAATCGAAAAGTCCTTCCCACTTAACATCAATACTCTCAAACTCAAAGAAAAAAGTTTCAATATCGATGGCATGGAATTTGATGGAACAGGAAACTTCCATTACGACACTGAAGGAGTGATCCAAGAAGGTTGGAAAAGTCTTATTGAGATGGTTTTTTCCGGGAGAGGAAACTTTCTTGAAATCCAAAAACTTGTTGTCCATCCGCGTTTCGAGAATCCATCTGAGAGTTTGAAGCTCAATGTGAAAAACCTAGTTCTGGTCCCATGGATGGATTTTAGAGCAGTTAGAGACTTGATCTCTGAGAAGAGTCTACCCTTGGAATCGGTGGAGGCTCATCTGTCATGCTACAAAAGGCATAAGATTTTCGACACTGCCGGAATTCTCAAATTGACAGTGGGAACAAACGATCACCCAGAAGTGATGGTTGCCAATCCACGGGTTCATTTCAATTGTAAAGATGGATTTGCTGTTCCTATTGCAATTGCTCTTTTTTACAAATACCATCCTGATATTGAGAGGAAGTTTACGTTCAATGTCCGTGGAGATAGAGATTGGATATGGATTTTGAGGGATTTTGGAAATGATCAACTTCGAAGGCAATGGTTGGAAATAGAGTAAGTGGGTTTACATATCATTCTGATCCACTTGAAATTTTCTGCAAAACAAGCTAAACATCAATTTTCTAGCTAAATTTTGAAGCGAGTTATGTGTCCATGAAAATCGGCGGGAGTGCAGAGAAACGAGAGTGCCTGCGTCTCTACCCTCAAAACTTTGATTAACTGTATCTTTGCTTAAAATTGTCCGTTTAGAATGATTTTTAGTTTGTTTTGAAGGGAAAAACTTGAAGAATTTGAACAGACTGTTAGAATTTTTTTTCAGACACCAAGACAACATTCAAATGCATTTCCCATACAAATCTGATTCTGGAGTATTGCTAGATTTCACTTTCAATCGGGTTCCCACAAGCTTCCATCCAGATGGCAGATTCAAATCAAGAAAGTATCACCAAATTTGTATCTCAATCAACCCTAAGTAATTTTTTCTGGCTTTTCTTTTTATTTGTTTAACATGTTTAGCTGGTGCAGGTTAAAAGAGTAGAAGTGGAATCTAGAAATTTTGGTAGAAACTCTCATCGACTATTATTATATTCCGTTTTCTTCAGAAACATGTCACTCAGTCGTGTGGGACAGGAGGTTGTACTTCAATACATGGACATTAAATCAAGGTTGGAGTTTCTGAGTTTTCAAAACAAAAATTAACTGTAAAAAAAGGAAAATTGGATTGTGATGATTACTGGTTCATAACTGGGTCCTGGGTCCTGGGTCCTGGGTCCTGGGTCCTGGGTCCTGGGTCCTGGGTCCTGGGTCCTGGGTCCTGGGTCCTGGGTCCTGGGTCCTGGGTCCTGGGTCCTGGGTCCTGGGTCCTGGGTCCTGGGTCCTGGGTCCTGGGTCCTGGGTCCTGGGTCCTGGGTCCTGGGTCCTGGGTCCTGGGTCCTGGGTCCTGGGTCCTGGGTCCTGGGTCCTGGGTCCTGGGTCCTGGGTCCTGGGTCCTGGGTCCTGGGTCCTGGGTCCTGGGTCCTGGGTCCTGGGTCCTGGGTCCTGGGTCCTGGGTCCTGGGTCCTGGGTCCTGGATCCTGGGTCCTGGGTCCTGGGTCCTGGGTCCTGGGTCCTGGGTCCTGGGTCCTGGGTCCTGGGTCCTGGGTCCTGGGTCCTGGGTCCTGGGTCCTGGGTCCTGGGTCCTGGGTCCTGGGTCCTGGGTCCTGGGTCCTGGGTCCTGGGTCCTGGGTCCTGGGTCCTGGGTCCTGGGTCCTGGGTCCTGGGTCCTGGGTCCTGGGTCCTGGGTCCTGGGTCCTGGGTCCTGGGTCCTGGGTCCTGGGTCCTGGGTCCTGGGTCCTGGGTCCTGGGTCCTGGGTCCTGGGTCCTGGGTCCTGGGTCCTGGGTCCTGGGTCCTGGGTCCTGGGTCCTGGGTCCTGGGTCCTGGGTCCTGGGTCCTGGGTCCTGGGTCCTGGGTCCTGGGTCCTGGGTCCTGGGTCCTGGGTCCTGGGTCCTGGGTCCTGGGTCCTGGGTCCTGGGTCCTGGGTCCTGGGTCCTGGGTCCTGGGTCCTGGGTCCTGGGTCCTGGGTCCTGGGTCCTGGGTCCTGGGTCCTGGGTCCTGGGTCCTGGGTCCTGGGTCCTGGGTCCTGGGTCCTGGGTCCTGGGTCCTGGGTCCTGGGTCCTGGGTCCTGGGTCCTGGGTCCTGGGTCCTGGGTCCTGGGTCCTGGGTCCTGGGTCCTGGGTCCTGGGTCCTGGGTCCTGGGTCCTGGGTCCTGGGTCCTGGGTCCTGGGTCCTGGGTCCTGGGTCCTGGGTCCTGGGTCCTGGGTCCTGGGTCCTGGGTCCTGGGTCCTGGGTCCTGGGTCCTGGGTCCTGGGTCCTGGGTCCTGGGTCCTGGGTCCTGGGTCCTGGGTCCTGGGTCCTGGGTCCTGGGTCCTGGGTCCTGGGTCCTGGGTCCTGGGTCCTGGGTCCTGGGTCCTGGGTCCTGGGTCCTGGGTCCTGGGTCCTGGGTCCTGGGTCCTGGGTCCTGGGTCCTGGGTCCTGGGTCCTGGGTCCTGGGTCCTGGGTCCTGGGTCCTGGGTCCTGGGTCCTGGGTCCTGGGTCCTGGGTCCTGGGTCCTGGGTCCTGGGTCCTGGGTCCTGGGTCCTGGGTCCTGGGTCCTGGGTCCTGGGTCCTGGGTCCTGGGTCCTGGGTCCTGGGTCCTGGGTCCTGGGTCCTGGGTCCTGGGTCCTGGGTCCTGGGTCCTGGGTCCTGGGTCCTGGGTCCTGGGTCCTGGGTCCTGGGTCCTGGGTCCTGGGTCCTGGGTCCTGGGTCCTGGGTCCTGGGTCCTGGGTCCTGGGTCCTGGGTCCTGGGTCCTGGGTCCTGGGTCCTGGGTCCTGGGTCCTGGGTCCTGGGTCCTGGGTCCTGGGTCCTGGGTCCTGGGTCCTGGGTCCTGGGTCCTGGGTCCTGGGTCCTGGGTCCTGGGTCCTGGGTCCTGGGTCCTGGGTCCTGGGTCCTGGGTCCTGGGTCCTGTGTCCTGTGTCCTGGGTCCTGGGTCCTGTGTCCTGGGTCCTGGGTCCTGGGTCCTGGGTCCTGTGTCCTGGGTCCTGGGTCCTGAATATTTTCAAATTTTTCAATGACATGGTCCAAAATTCTCAATATGACATTTTTAGAATGCGCTTGTCTCTTCGCAATCCCGGTTTCCAAAAATTCGAGAAATCCTATCCACTGCATATCGAAAACCTGTGTCTCCGAGAAAAGGGATTCCAAGTTGATGACATCTTGTTCCGACTTGTACCCGACGACGTGGAATATAAAGATATGAAGATGAAAATAGTGAATGAGAGAGAGCTTCGTGAAGAGCTGAGCAAGGGAAGAAGAAAACCGAAAAAGATAATTCGCATCGAGCACACCAGACCCCTCCAGGAAGCTTTTAAGGATCTTATGGAAACATTTTTTGGTGGAAGAGGACAACACATCCATGTTAGACATCTCGAGGTACTTGACGGATTCAAAAATCAAAACAAAACAATAAAAATGCAAGTGGACCACTTGGATGTTCAATCCACGACAGAGATGAGTAATGTCAACGATCTTATCTCTACGGACAGTCTTCCTCTGGAAACCGCAAGGACCAATTTTCACGCCTACCAAGATCATAGACTTCTAGCTTCTGCGAAACTGCTTATTCTAGAGATTCGGGCGTTCATCATAGTGTTCGATGGTAGAAAGTTTTCGAATACCCGAATTCATTTCGAATGCACGAAAGCCATTCGATCAGCTCTGGCAATCGCTATGTACTTCAAAAAGGAGAATCCAGCCATCAAGAGACATTTTACGTTTGAAGTGTTAGCAAAACATTACGAATGGAATAATATGGTTCAGATATTTGCGGATGAGGAAACAAAAAACCACTTTATCGAGAGAGGGTGAGTGAAATTAATTTTAAGATTCTAAAATTCTAAAACTTTTTTCAGTTTTGCATTCCCAATGACCTTCACTATCAAGACAGATGCTGGAGCCGATCTGAAATTGTCTGCAGACAAAAAAGATGATTCCATCGTGACCTTCGATTTGGAACTGATCGCATAATTTTTGTTATATTCCAAATATTTTCGCTCGTTCTGTTTTTTGGGGGTCTTTTGGGTATTTGAAGGTTTTTTCTGTAATGTTCTTTATTAAAAACTTTATTTTGGGACTGGGCTATTTTTCCCACATTTTAAATCCCAAATTTCATATTGTTCAATTCTCTGTGTTGCTATAATGTTTCTATAAATTTCTCAAAAATCCACTCATTGTCTTTAAAAAGTGTATTTGTCTTTTCTGGTTGAAAATACCATCTTATATTATCGTTTTCACTTTTTCATTCAACATTTTCTATATCTTAACACTTTCTTTACAGAAAAATGATTGTCAGCGGTGTGGCAGCTGATGTTGTACTTCAATACATGGATACATACTCCAGGTTTGTATTTATGGTTGTTTAAGAAAGCGATTTCCTCGCTTTGAGCCAATTTATATCGGTTCCTTTGAAATATATCAAAAAGTGGTGAACTGATAAATTGTTTATGATAATATCATCAATATTTTATCAGTTGACAGGTTTTAGATATCTTTCATAGGAACCGAGAAAATTGAGATCAAAGCGAAAAGATTTTTTCGAAATTTTTCGAAAATCGAAATAAAATTTCAAAAAGAAAAATTCAAAAATTCATTTTTTCCAAGACGTGGCCTAATTTATTCTAGGTCACTACCTCTTTTTTTTTGAGTCATGACCTAATTTTTTCTTGGTCATGACTCAATTTTTTCTGGGTCATGACCTAATTTTTCTAGGTCATTCCCTAATTTTTACTGGGTCATGACCCAATTTTTCTAGGTCATGACCTAATTTTTTCCAGTTCATAACCTAATTTATTCTAGGCCATGACCTAATTTTTCCCAGGTCATGATCTAATTTTTTCCAGGTGTATACTGTACCTTTAGCCTGAAACAAGGTCAAATATCTTTAATATAAGCAAATTTTCAGACTCCGCTTCTCCGCCTGTAATCCCGGATTCCGTCAATTCGAAAAATGCTATCCACTACATATCAACAACCTGAGTCTCCACAATAAAGGATTCCAAATTGATGGCACCGTTTACCGACTTGGAATATATCGGATTTATGAAACACGCAAACGAATTCCCGAACTGGTCAAGAAAAATAACCAAGAAGGAGGCGTGCAGCATGATACTGGGATTTTCGATGAATACAAGTTCAATGATCTAGCAGATATGGATAAGGGTCCATCAGATAAGGAGTTGACGGAGCTTGACACAATGAGGAAGAGGATAAAGGAGATTCGGAAAGTGGTGAAAGATAATTGGGAAATAAGAGAACTGAAAAAGAAGATTCGAGTCATCAATCAAAAAATTGCGATTTCAAAATCCAAGTTTGAGGAATTCATTCTACTGAAAATCTCGGGGGGAAACCATAATGAGCAGCTGATGGTGAACTACACCAAACCCATCCAGGAAGCTTTCAAGGATCTCATGGATAGGATTTTTGGTGGAAGAAGACATCAGATCCATGTTAGACATCTCGAGGATATTGACGGATTCAAAAATCCGCTCAAAGCTGTGAAAATGCAAGTGAAGCACTTGGCTCTGGAAGATTATACCGATTTGAGTGATGTCGAAGACTTTTTCTCCACGAACAGTCCTCCTCTGGAAACCGCGAGGTGCATTTACTACGGCCACGAAGGTGATTACAGCCTTGAAGAAGAACATAAGCTCCTAAATACCGCAAAATTGCTGATCCTGGAGGTTGGGAGGATTGACAACATTTTGGAGTTCGATGGAAGAAAGTTTACAAATCCCCGAATTCTTTTCAAATGCCCCGATTGCTTTCGATCAGCTCTAGAAATCGCTTCATACTTGAAGGAGAAAAATCCAGCTATCAAGAAACATTATACCTTTGAAGTGTTAGCTGGAATTTTCGGATGGTATGGCGAATGGATTAGCGAATGGAATGATATAGTTGAGAAGTTTGCGGATGAGGAAACGAGAAAGGATTTATTCGAGAGACAGTGAGTGAAGTTAATATTAAAATCCTAAAATCTCTAAAATTCTAATCTTCCAAGCTCTTCATTACAAGGTTTATTGTATATTTCTGATATATTCTTTTTTCAAAAATAGTAATACTTTTTTCCAGATTCGCGTTCCCTGCAACATTCACTATCAAGACAGATGCTGGAGCCGATCTGAAATTCTCTGCAGATCAAAAAGATGAGTCTACCGTGACCATCGATCTGGAACTAACACCATAATTTCTGATATACCCCTTTTTTGCTGGTTTCGTTTTCTTTTGGGTATTCCAAATTTTTTTCTGGAAAGGTTCTTTATTAAAAACTATATTTTGGGAATGATCTGTTTTCTCCACATTTTTAATCTCAAATTTCATATATTTCAATTCTCTGTTCTGCTTTAATTTTTCTATAAATTTCTCAAAAATCCAATCAATGACTTCTAAAATTATATGTTTCTATGCCGGTTAAAAAACCATATATTATTATCTTATTCATTTTTTGTTAAACATTTCTGTGTCTTAACACCTTTTTTTCAGAAAAATGATCGTCAGCGGTGTGGCAGCTGAAATCGTACTTCAATACATGGATACATACTCCAGGTTTGTTAAAAAAAACAAATTCTCCATACTTCCTCGCTATGAGTCCATATATCTCATTTTCTGTGAAAGATACAAAAAACTTTTTAACTGATAAGCTACTTATCATATTATCACCAATACTTTATCAGTTGACAAATTTTCAACATCTGTCACAGATACCGAGATAATTGAGCTCGAAGTCAATATTTTTTTTTCTGATTGAACCGCAAATTCTATATTTTTTGAAAAATCGAGAAAAAATACATTTAGGTCATAATCCAATTTTTTCCAGATCTTGACCTAATTTTATCTAGGTCATGACCTAGTTTTTTCTAGGTCATGACCTAGTTTTTTCTAGGTCGTGACATAGTTTTTTCTAGGTTATGACCTAATTTTTTCCAGGTCATGACCGAATTTTTTCCAGGTCATGACCTAATTTTTTTAGGTCGTGACGTTTTAGGTCGTGATTTAGGTCCAGGGCGTGACCAAATTTTGAATTTTTTAAAACATTTTTCGAAAAAATTTCGAATTTGTGGTCTAATCAGAAAAAAATCTTTTAACTTTGAGCTCAATTATCTCGATTCATGTGAAAGTTATCAAAAACGTGTCAACTGATAAAATATTTGTGATATCATGATAAACAATTTATCAATTGACAAATTTTTGATATCTTTCACAAGAAATGAGATAATGAAGCTCAACAGTGACGGTTCCGTGGGCTTCTATTGGAGGGTATATGTACGGTGGGGCTCTTGGCCTCAAAAAGAAAGTGTTCTCGATATTGAAAATTGCTATTGAGGAAGAAAAATGACTCATGGACATTGAAAAAATCTCTGTTTTTTTGACTCTAGGACCTTTGAATCGAAATTAAAAGCGTCTTCAAAAATTCTGTATACTTTACCTTTAGCCTGAGATATGTACCTTTAGCCAGAACCAAGGTCAATGATCTTGAAAATTTTCAGACTCCGCTTCTCCGCTTGCAATCCCGGATTCCGTCAAATTGAAAAATCCTACCCACTACATATCCAAAACCTGAGTCTCCAAAATAAAGGCTTCCAGATCAATGGGACCATCTACCGACTTGGAATATATCGGGTCTACAAAGCACGCACACGAATACCTTACATGGCAATCAACTATAACCAAGAGCGAGGCGTGCAGTATGATACTGCGATTTTCGATCGATATGGTATTAATGAGCCCAAAAAAATATATAAGGGTTCGTTGGAAAGAGATTTGAGGGAGCTGGAAAAAGTGAAGAAGAGATTGGAGAAACTTCGTAAAGTGGTGAAAGGAAATGCTGAGCTGATCAAGGAAAAAGGAGAATTGACAAAGAAGATTCGGATCATCAATGAAAAAGTTGCGATTTCCAAGTCGAAGTTTGAGGAATTTGTTCTACTGAAAATCTCTGGGAAAATGCACAATGAGCAGCTGATGGTAAACTACACCAAACCCCTCCAGGAAGCTTTTAAGGATCTCATGGATAGGATTTTTGGTGGAAGAGGACATCAGATTCATGTTGATCATCTCGAGGTTCTTGGCGGATTCGAAAATCCGCTCAAAACTGTAAAAATGCTAGTGAAACACTTGGATGTGGAATATTTTGCCAAAATGAGGGATGTCGAAGACTTTTTCTCCACGGAGAGTCTTCCTCTGGAAACCGCGAGGTGCTCTTTCTATGGCTACGAAGATCATAAGCTTCTTGCGAACGCAAAATTGCTCATTCTTGAGCTTGGGATGAACATGTTTGAGTTCGATGGCAGAAAGTTTTCAAATCCCCGAATTTTTTTCAAATGCAAGGATTGCGAGGGATCAGCTTATACAATCGCTTTATGCTTCAAAAAGCTGAAGGAAGCTGTCAAGATACATTATACTTTCGAGGTATCAGCAGAAAATGACGAATGGTATGATATGGTTAGGAGGTTTGCGGATGAGGAAACAGAAAACCACTTCATTGAGAGAGGGTGAGTGAAATTAATTCTGAAATTCTAAAATTATAATTTTTTTAAATTCCAGTTTTCTTCAAATTTCTACAGAATGATAGCACCTTTTTCAGTTTCATGTTCCCACACGGGAAGCCTCCCAACTGTTACCCGGGGATTCGGATGAAACCTATGCTAAATAATAGTACATAGGCTAGCTAGAAAAATTCCAAAATTATAGCGGCCCTCGTGAAGGTCTATTCAAATGGCGAGGCATTTTATGATTTTTCGTGAGTTTGGAGTCGGTACCCTTCGAGCAACCATAACTTTGTTCATATTTATAGTAGACGTACAAACTTTTTTTTATTCAAAAGGTGACAATTCAATGAGCATTTTTGCTGTTGTCACCCATGCTCCATCTTCAAAGAGAAAATCAGGAACACGGAAAGTATGAAAATTTCGAGTTCCAACGAATTCAAAAAATGCCAATTTTTGGAAAAACGTCTCCGGGGGACCATGTCTATCAGGTTTCTCAGGACGAGTAACGCACGTATACGTGCTCAAATATAGGTCGAGCCCTTGAGTTGCGAGACTTATTTCAATTTTTATCCAAAAAAATGTTAAATTCATGTACCCCTATACATGGAATTTTTTGAAAAAAAAAAGTTTTCAAAAATTATAAGTATTAAGTGGAAATAGAAAAAAGAAACAAAATAATGTTCAGAAGCACAAATGAAAACTTTCGAAGATTGAAAAAAAATTTCACCAAAAATGCATGTATAGGGGTACATGAATTTAACATTTTTTTGGATAAAAATTGAAATAAGTCTCGTAACTCAAGGGCTCGACCTATAATTGAGCACGTATACGTGCGTTAATTGTCCTGAGAAACCTGCTAGACATGGTCCCCCGGAGACGTTTTTCCAAAAATTGGCATTTTTTGAATTCGTTGGAACTCGAAATTTTCATACTTTCCGTGTTCCTGATTTTCTCTTTGAAGATGGAGCATGGGTGACAACAGCAAAAATGCTCATTGAATTGTCACCTTTTGAATAAAAAAAAGTTTGTACGTCTACTATAAATATGAACAAAGTTATGGTTGCTCGAAGGGTACCGACTCCAAACTCACGAAAAATCATAAAATGCCTCGCCATTTGAATAGACCTTCACGAGGGCCGCTATAATTTTGGAATTTTTCTAGCTAGCCTATGTACTATTATTTAGCATAGGTTTCATCCGAATCCCCGGGTAACAGTTGGGAGGATTCCCGTGCCAGCATCCTTCGCTACCAAGACACGTGCTGGAGCGGATCTTAAATTCTCTGCAGACCGAAAAGATGATTCCATCGTGGCCATCGATTTGGAACTATGCCCATAATTTTTGTTATAACCTATATTTTTTGCTGGCTATTTTAAAGTTTCTTGGGACAGGGTGAAGGACTTTTTTACATTCCTGATACCCCCAATTTTAATGTTCAGCTTTATAACATTTTCTGCATTTTTAAATTCAAATTTTATTGTGAAAATAAAATAATTTCAGTATTTATGTCCATAATGTTCCCAAATCCTTCAAATGATCTCGATCTCGAATATCCACATTTCCCATTTCTCGCAAATCTCATAAATATGATTTTTGTATGTCTCCACTTTTCCACCAAACATTTTCCTGTTTTCAGAGATTACAGAAGTTTCAGATTTTGGGATTTCCAAAAATTCAAAAATTGAATCCAAATATTCTTGGTCCGGAACTTCCAAAGTCAACTTTGAGCCAATAGGGAATTTCAGAGATTTGTATTTCTGGAAAAAAATACTTTTTGGAATTAAAGAAAGGGGAACTTACAGTAAGAAAATCTATCACTTCTGAATTTGAAGTTTTTTCTGAAAACTTGATTCTCAATTTTTCCACAAATTTGATCTGAAAATATGAAAATATACAGTAAGGCATACAAGAACGTATTTTTCAGTTCATTTTCAGCCAGTTCGACCATTTTCAGAAGTCTTCTGTCCGTTTTTTGACTGAAAACGTGAAAAAAAGTACTAAAATCATTGAAATTCGACCTTTGGATTTTGTACTCCTCGTGGACAAGTCGACGCGCGAAATTTAAATTGTTGGTTTACAAAGCAGCTTAAGACTCAATATTTTGATGTAAAATTGCTGAGAATCGTAAAAAAATCAAATTAAAAAAAATTGAATATTTCATGTTTTGTACTCCTCGTGGACAAGTCGACGCGCGAAATTTGAATTTTTGGTTTTTAACGCAACTTAAAACTCAAATTTTCAATGTAAAATTGCTAGGAATCATACGAAATTTAATTTTTCCGCGCAAAAATAACTAAAAATAATTGAAATTCGACCAATCGGGGGTGTTTTATCAACTTTGCATTTTGTACTCCTCGTGGACAAGTCAATGCGCGAAATTTGAATTTTTGGATGGAAAATTGCTAGGAATCGCCGAAAAGCAACTGAAAATATATTTTCGTATATCTTAATGACCAGAAAAACTTACTTTTTCGAGCTCCAAATCCTTCAAATTCTCAATTTCGATTTCCAATTTTTCCCATAGACTTGGAATCAGGAAATCACTAATTGTTTGGAATTTTTCGAAATTCGGAATTGCCAAATGCAGCTCCTTCACCAAAATTTTGTTCTTCATTTTCTCTGGAATTCTCCTTAAGAAATCCTCCACATCATCAATTCTCAATCTTCGAATATCGATTTTTTCAAATCTTCCAAATAGAAAATCCAAAAATTTGAGCTCTGCTTCTCCTTGAGTGATTTCAATTGGCACTTTTTTCTCCCATCGATTGATTAGGTCCACTTTTCGAAAAAATAAATTTCCGATATGTTTTCTTTTTGAAATTTCCTCAATTTCTTTTTTCGACGGTGGAGATGGGACCCAAAAGTTCCAGAATTCATAAAAATCGAAGATTACTGTATCGATAGTTAGAGATAAGGGTTCCAATCGAAAATAATCCAAATTCAGGGGTACTGAAGTTTCAATAGAGCGAATTTGAGGAATGTGAAGGGATAGAGAGGCGCTAAAAATAAAAATAATTTTTGTTGATCTACGGAATACTCACCGTTGATCAAATCTCAAATATTTCAGCAGGTTTTTCCAGACAGTTTCAGGAAATTCTGATTCCATTTTTTCTGCAGAAGTTTGAAAAAAGGAAAAAACGAGGAAAAGTGCCAAGTTTTATGTACATAAGACCCTTAAAAAAGAGACGCAGGCATAGAAAACAATCAAATTTTGAAATTTTTTGCAATTCAGAAATAGTATAGTTTGTTATCAGTTAAAGAAAAGATGGAAAATCAAAGAATCAAAAGTTATAAGTTCTGGATTTCTGAATTTCCTGGAATTTCTGAATTTCCTGGAATTTTGAATTTCCTGGAATTTCTGAATTTCCTGGAATTTCTGAATTTCCTGGAACTTCTGAATTTCTGAATTTCTGAATTTCTGAATTTCCGAATTTCTGAATTTCTGAATTTCGGAATTTCTGAAATTCTGAACTTCCAAATTTCCAGAAAGTTCTGAATTTCCCATCTTTTGAATTTAATTTATTACGAATCAGATTTAAAAGATCTTTATAGATTTCAGGTCAAAAAATGCACACTATCATTTTGTAAAACTCTGAAAAACTTTTTGTATGTTATCTCTCAACGTGGCTATTTTTTGAAGAAATTTCTATCTCACTTTCCCCCCCCCCCCCCATTTTTCACTAAAATCATCAAAATTCTAAAAATGTCTAGCAGATCGTTTTCCAGGAAAACTTTTAATACTGAAAACAAAGTGGGTCCTTGAAATTCAGAATAAATTAGGTTAATAATATTTAAACAGGAATGGTTTCAAATGTATTGCATATTTCTTATTTTCTGCATATATACGGTCTCTCCTGTGTTTCTCATAGAAATGTATGTGATTTCTTAAAAATTATATTTCAAACAAATTTTTCATTTTATTCAGTTTCATTCACCATGCCACTGAACCGTCATTTGCGGATAATATGATTTTTCTCCAGTTTTCAATATTTCTCTATATGCAACTTTTCTCTTATATAATGGGATTGTTCGTAATTTCTGACTGTTGTAGCTCAAAATTCATTTTATATTTCATGGTGAGTTTATATTATGATAGCTTCATGACCGAAGCTTCTCGAAACTTCAATAATTCAGATTCTTGCCACAATTACTGAAATAATCACTGCCTACAATCCCTGGACGGCATGGTACTTTGAAAATGCAGAAAATGCAGTCACAGTTATAAAATGTATTTTCAGTTTTTTCAAAAAATGTATTTCATTCCAAAATTCAAAATTCATCTGATTCCAGATTCTCTGATGCTCCAACTCTTCCACCACCCAATCAGCATTCTTGCTTCCATTTTTATCACGTGGATTTCTTTCCGGATGAGAAGAATAGATAGGGATTATGAGCCATATAAAGTTATCTATGGAGGAGAGGATAGTGAAACGAAGAAAATTGTGGAACTTCCTGAATTCTTTGTTTGAATAAAAATGTTTACTTTCGGTTTTTTTTTGTGATTAACTTGATTATCAGAGCTATCCGGATTTTATGGTTCCGTGATTTGTAATACATTTTGGATTCCAAACATCGAATTCCATGAAATACCGTACTTCCGCTAATAGAAGGCCCCCACACTGTTAAGTTTCAGCTCAAGTAACACAATTTCTATGAGAGATACCAAAAGTCTTATTGGTGATAATATGATAAATGATTTTTCAGTTAACAGTTTTTCAATGTCTTCACTAGGAGCTGAGATATATTAGGGCAAACTTGAACAGTTGAGCTGCTTAATTAGGCCCATCCAAACCTTCAACCTTCTAGCTTAATTATCTCGATTCCTGTGAAAAATATTAACAAGTTGTCTACTGATAAAATGTTGCTGAAATTATGACAAACATTTTATCAGTTGACAAAATTTTGATATCTTCCAAGAGAACCAAGATAATTGAGCTTGAATAGAGTGACTTTTTATCAGAGTGTTTCTGCTAATTATCAGATTTGTCCAGCTTCTGGATTCCGTATTTTATTTCTTGGGTTCCAGGTTCCATTTTTAAGATTTTGGATTCCGGATTTCGATTTTCATAAAATATTTTCCATTTACAGTAACTTTTTGATCTACCTCTCCTAAAAATGACCGCTCGATTTTTGATTGTTTTTCTTCTCATTTTTTTTGCTTTTTTTTTCGTTTTCTGTTCACAAGGATCAAAACGTTCACCATTTCTATAGATCACTGATAACCTTATCTTCTTTCATCTCTTTTTGTTATTCTCCTGTAAAGTGTCAACTTTGAGCTCAATTACCGCGATTCCTGTGAAAGATATCAAAAATTTGTTAACTGATAAATTGTTTATCATAATACCACCAATATTTTATCAGTTGACAAATTTTCGATATTTTTCCCAGGAATCTAGATAAATGATAATGATAGATAAATGAAAACTCCCCAGCTTTACTTTTTGATTTCAAAATCTCATTTCACACTTTTCAAAAACATTTTATCAAAAAGTTCACCAGTTCTAGAGATCACTGATAACATTGTCTTTTCTTATCTCTCTTTTTTCTTTTTTCTTTTTCTCTGCGTCTCTTTTTCTTCAAGTTAGTCTCAAGATCGGTCTTTTGTGTCTCTCTTTTCCCCAATTTTTTGACGCAATTTTCGAATTTTCAGACCCCCAAAAATGATCTCCAGACAAATTATCTTGAAATTCCGAACTGCGAATAATGTTTCCAAGTTTTTTGTGAGTTTTCTTTTTTTCCAAATATTGAGAATTCTGAAATTCAAAAAACAAATTCCAGACCCCAATATTTCAAAATCGACTATTCTCTAGTGGAATTTCCACTGATCCAGACACTTTGGTCGACAAAATGGTGTCATCGACATTTAGCCACGTGGCAAGGTGTCAGCCGGATAGTTTCAGTACCCAGGAGAAGATGAGCAAGGTGTTGGCACCAAGGACCATTGATCATAGTTATCGCAAGGTACGCTTATCTCGGTTCCTATCAGAAATATCAGAAATCAATCAACTGATAAAATAGTGGTGATATTATGATGAATAATTTATCAGTTAAAAATTTTTTGATATCTCTTACAGTAACCGAGATAATTGAGCTCAGACTAGATAGTCAAAATATTGCTGAAATATAATCCTACCGTATACTTACACTTTGAACTCTATTATCTCGGTTCATCTCAGAGATATCAAAAAACTGCCAACTGATAAAATATTAGTGATATTGTGATAAGTAATTTATCAGTTGGCAAGTTTCTGATATCTCTGATGAGAAGCGAGATAATTGAGCTCAAACTTCCCCTTTTCAGTTCGTCATCCCATTGAGCACGGACACCGGCAAACAAAAAGAGTACCTGAGCGCTGCTGGAAGTGTCCGATTGGGTAAAATCCTGGAGGATCTGGATCATATGGCTGTCCACGTGGCGTATGTACACAATTCGGATGGTGGATCTCTCGATGAGCCAATGACACTTCCACGGACAATTGTGACGGCGTCGGTGAAGAGGATCGATTTGAATAAGTAAGATTTTTGGGATTTCTGTGATGGATGTCAAAAAGTTGTTAACTGATAAAATATTTATCTTGAAATGTTAAACATTTTATCAGTTGACAACTTTTTGATATCTCGCACATGAGCCGAGATAATTGAACTCAAAATTAATGGTGTGGGCGCTTATTTTAATTAAAGATCAGCTCACTTTAAGCTCCATTATCTCAGTTCCTATCAAAGATACAAAAAAGATGTCAACAGATAAACTGTTTATCATAATCTCATCAATATTTTATCCGTTAACAACTTTTTCATATCTTTCATAGCATCTGAGATAATTGAGTTCGAACTAGACACTAGTCGTTTCAGAGTGGACATCCATCCATCTCGAGACATTATCATTGATGGTCAAGTGACCTATGCTGGCACTAGCAGCATGCAAGTCTGCCTCAGATTGTTTCAGAACGATGAGAACGGAAATTTGAATCATTTGCTCAAAGCTGAGTTTATTATGGTTGGTCTTAATGTAAGATTTTTCTACTCCCATTTCTGTGATTTTAGGTCTCCCGTGACCCAATCGATGGAACCAAGAGTGTTCGAGTCCACGGTCTAACGGCTAGAACTCCAGATGAGGCGGAGACGATGCACAAGGCTAAGGAGCACTTCAGAAGACTAGGGAGCCCTGGACAGCCAACAATGGAGGAGTTCCGAGTTATACATGATATGTATAATGAGCTGGTTGGAAGAAGTATGGTTCATGATGTGGCGGTTTTGTCGGTGAGCAATGTTTGAGCTCAATTATCTCGATTCATATGAGAGACATCAAAAATTTGTCAACTGATAAATTGTTCTTCATAATATCAAAAATATTTTATTAGTTGACAACTTTTTGATATATATTCTAGGAACCGAGATAATTGAGCTCAAAATGCACGTGGGCTTCTATTGGAGCAATCACAGTATACAACACAATTTGAGCTGAATTATCTCGATTCTCATGAGAGATATCAAAAAGTTTCAACTAATAAATTGTTTATCATAATATCAAAAACATTTTATCAGTTGACAACTTTTTGAGATATCTTGTAGGAACCGAGATAGTTGTGCTCAAAATATTAGAAAAGCTCAATTTCAAAATTTTCCAGGAATCCGAAATGTGGATGCATAAGACGAACCTATCAGTGACGGAAATCTGCTTCCCTGAATATCAGAACATGTACGGAAAGATTTTTGGAGGATTTCTGATGAGAAAAGCGCTGGAACTCGCCCACACAAACGCCAAACTCTACTGCAAAGGACGTGTTGCTATCCGATCGATGGATCAGATTGAATTCAAGAAGCCTGTGGAAATTGGACATGTTCTGCACTTTGATTCGTTTGTGACGTATACAGATGGAAAGTATATCCAGGTTAAAGTGGCTGCATCGATTTCGGATCAGCATAAATTGCCAGAATTGGCGAAGTTGAATCATCCGACACTTGGGGAAGAGGTAGGCTATATCGGCCCCTATCAAAGATATAAAAAATCTGTCAACTGATAATTTGTTTATCATAATATCACAAACATTTTATCAGTTGACTACTTTTTGATATCTCTACATAATATGAGCTGAGATAATTGAGCTCAAAGTAGACAGTGGGAGAGGAGGATTCTTTTACAGTAATTTAAGGCCGTCCGCTTTGAGCTAATTTATCTTGATTCCTGTGAAAGATATCAAAAATCGGCCAACTGATAAATTGTTTATCGTAATATCACAAACATTTTATCAGTTGTCACTTTTGTCCTATCTTTCATGCGAACCAAGATAATCAAGCTAATTTTCTAGGCCCGTGTCAACACAAACGTCTTCAACTTCACCATGGAGAGTATGGACAATCCGAATGTGTTACGCGTGGTCCCAAAACACTATGTGCATACGACAAGCTATCTGGAGGGACGACGTCTTTTGAATAATACGTTGAAGCGAATTGTGAATTAGGATCTTCTTTATATTTTTCTTTGTGCTAAATTTTTGAATAAAAATGATTTTTCATGTCTTTCAGTTGGTTTTCAGCCAATTCGCCCATTTTCAGAAATCTGGTTCTCGGATTTCAAGTGTCCGATCATTTTGAAAATGTCGAAGGGTGTAAAACACACCCAGATTGAAAACATTGCATTCACAGAATTTTTAAAAAATCCTAGTTTTACAGATATTTGCAGAATTCTGAAAGACACCAAATATTTTTTTCAAACCCCGAAAATGCAAACTTCGCGCGTTGACTTGTCCACGAGAAGTACAAAACATGAAATTTTCAATGTTCTTTTCGATTTTTTGGTTTTTTTAATGATATTTTTCACCAAAAAATAGAGTTTTCAGCTACTTTGTAACCCACATATTCAAATCTCGCGCGTCCACTTGTCCACGAGGAGTACAAAATCCGAAATCGATGAAGTCCTTCCAATTGGTCAAATTTGGTTATCTAGCACGTTTCCTTCAATGTTATTCCCACCTAATTTGTTCTGAACCCTCTTCACAATGCACACTATTTCTTAATAGACACCTTAATTATTGGAGGGATCAACCAATCAAGAACCAAAACCCAATTTTCAGAAATTTCAAGCAACGGATCATCGCCTGATCATCAGCGGACCTCGGCAACAGACCATCAGCGGAACATCAATGACCCTCATAAATGGACCCCATCAATGGACCCCTCATCAATGGACCCCTCATCAATGAATCCCCATCAATGGATCCCCATCAATGGACCCCCATCAATGGACCTCATCAGTGGACCTCATCAATTGACCCGTAAACGGACCCCAAACGGATAGGCAACGGATAGGCAGAGGACAATCGATGGGCAAGCAATCGGCAATCAGTGGACCATCAACGGACTACCAACGGACCATTAACGTCAACATCAACGTGCAGGGTCTTCTGTATGTCTTTTTTTTTTGCGGCAATTAATTTTCTATTTTCCCAGAATCCCAATTGTGTGCATACATAGGATAGCTGCACGTTTTAATACAGACAACACGACGATTCCTGACATAAAATCAATAGACTGCCTTCTAATTTTTCTTCCCAGGGACCAAATCAATCAAAACCGACCAGAATGTCTATTCCCACTGCTAGATTCTTCTTTTTCCCTTCTTTTTCTTCTATACATATTATTGATTTTTCATCAATTTGAAAGTTTTTCTAATTTCCAATAACTTAATCACTAAATTTTTCCAGGTAACCATGACCACGGCCAGTTCAAAAATCTACATTGCAAGTTATCCGAAATCGGTAACAGAAAATGTGCTTTGGAGCATTTTTGAGCAGTTTGGAGAAGTCAAAAATGTATTTTTGAAGGGAGGAGGCAAGAATTTTGGAATCATGGATTTTGTGGGACCGGGGTAAGTCGTATTTATAGGATTAGGTACATAAAAAATCATTGAAATTCAACCAATCGGAGGGTTTTGGATAATTTTGGGTTTTGTACTCCTCGTGGACAAGTCGAAGCGCGAAATTTAAACTTTTGGGTTACCAAACAACTGAATACTTGATTTTTTGGTGTGAAATCGCTCGGAAAAATAAAAAACCGAATTTTTCAACAAAAAAATATTTCATGTTTTGTACTCCTCTTGGACAAGTCAGAGTGCGAACTTCGAATTTCTGGGTTGAAAAAACTCTGAATTTCAAACTTTCTAAAAATCCACTGCTGGAAAAAAATTTTTGTATATCTTACTGACCGGTACTGTATATTCTAGTCTGTCTGTAGGTCAGTTTGTAAGGATGCCCACATTCTTATTGGTCCCTTGGTCCGTGGTCCCTGGGAAAATCCAATAAACCGTCATTGTTCTTCTTTTTGAAGCAAAATTCTATTCAATTTCCAGAGACGCTGAAAATGTGATAAACAAATGTCTAGGCATGGAAATCGATTGCAAAAAACTACGTCTGGAAATTTCCAAAAGCTCGGGACCCCGAAAAAAGGGCTCCGACCCCGAACAACGCCCACCCATGGATCCATCTCTAGACCCAAAATTTCGTGTAGTGATCAAGAATCTTCCGGAAGGTACCACAAGTCTGGAATTGAAAAATCTGATAGCACACATCAGCTTGGAGGCGCGCCATATCGTTTGGATTCCCTTGCGAAATGAAGCAATAGTTTATTTTCAATCTTTGGAGGGTGTGGAAAAGGCAAGGATGGCTTATAATAATTTTTGGTTCAGAAATGAGGCTGTGAGTTGTTTTTGGGATTCTGAATTTTGAATTTTGGAAGACTAAAAATATTTTTAGGGTAAAGAAGGCTGCCTTCTTCTCAATGGATGGGCCCCACCAGTATATAATAACTCTACTGTGAACTGTACTATAAAGCCGGAACCTCCAGAACCCCCTCCAGCACCAGAAGAGCCCTCTAGAACTAATAAAAGGTTAGCTACTACTGAACTAGATCCTGAAAAACTAATAAAACTAATTTCAGACCCTCCACTGAACGACCCGAATCTAGCAATGATGTGAAACGAATGCGGCTCGATGTTCCAGCTCTTCCTGTTCTGATGGGAAGAGAAATAAAACTAGAGCCGCCTGACGACTCAGATCCTATAGGACCTATAATTCCGACAGCGATCCTCCAGAATCCTGTAGCTGTCCCGCAAGATGTCAGGGAAAACGTAAGATTCTGTTTTATTCATAACCAGCTAGCTGGAGCGCCTTGGGCGCGATTTGAGATTCCTAGATTTCTAGATTCCCAGATTCCCAGATTCCTAGATTCCTGGATTCCTGGATTCCTGGATTCCTGGATTCCTGGATTCCTGGATTCCTAGATTCCTGGATTCCTAGATTTCAAGATTCCAAGATTCCTAGATTCCTAGATTCCTAGATTCCTAGATTCCTAGATTCCTGGATTCCTGATTCCATCATTCCTGGATTCTTGGATTCCTGGATTACTAGATTTCTAGATCCCTAGATTCCTAGATTCCTAGATTCTTAGATTCTTAGATTTCTAGATTTCTAGATATCTAGTTTTCCAGATTTCTTGAAACTTGGTTTCTAGTCATAACCTTCTGGATCCACCAATTTTCTTACGACTCACTTCTAAAATTGATTTTTCAGACCCAAACAACAACGTTATTCCCCATCAACAAAAGGACCACCACCCATAGAAACTTCCAAACTCAAACTGATCGTTCTACCCGGCCCACGACGTCTACAGAATCTCAGACGAGTAGATGTTGCTCATGTTGTCATTGCTCATGTTCAAATTGTGATAATCCAGGAGAGAAACCAAGCAATTTCGATATCGATCACATAAAAAAGATGGGCGGAAAGGTGGTAGTAGGGGATGATGGGAAGGTAAGGTTTTAAACCTAAATTATCTCGGTTACTGTGAGAGATATCAAAAATCTGTCAATTGAAAAAGTAAAGGTGATAACATGATAAACAATTTATCAGTTCACAACTTTTTCATATCTTTGATAGGAATCGAGATAAATTGGTTCAAATTTGAAAATTAGGAGGCCTCTCCGAAGGCACTTTTCCAGCTGTAAATGTTCTGAAAACTCTCTGAAAATCAATCTATGTCTGTTTTAGACTCTTAAAAACCTTTAAAATCCCTCCGAACCCCTTAAAACCTCAAAAAATCACTTTTCTGACCATTTTTTGGAAAATGTGTCCAGATGGCCTAGTGGGATTTTTCATGAAATCTATCAATCTGAAGGTCGCGGGTTCGAATCCCACCGGTGGCATTGTTTTTGGTTTTTCTGTGTGGACCTCAAAAATAATAATGAGAAGGTTATAATCATAGAATTTTCAGAAAAAATCTGAAAATTTTTGGCTGAAAAGTTGGAAATTTCGATTTTTCTGGAAAATCCTCATTTTTGGTCTATTTGATAATCGCATTGAACTCTTGAAAAGCTCCTCTTCTAATTATATTTCCATTATTTTCAGGAATTTCTTCAAATCCCGATGTCCCTTCTGGTTTCTTTGACCTCAGCTTTAGCCACTCCGATTCCAGCACGCCCTCCAAAGGTCCCAGTACCAGAATGGCTCCAAATGCGAGATGACTCAATTGGACAAAAACCGAAATTCGGTCTAGAGATCCGTGATAAATCTAAGAATCCCGATCCAAGAAGTTTCAACATGGAATATATCAGGAAACTAGGTGGAACACTGACCTATAGTGATGGAAGGGTAAGTGGACTCTTAGATTCTAAAAAATTATATTTTACAAAATTTTTCAGGCTAGAATTCGAGTGCCAAGGTCTAGTTTTAAGCCAACAACATGGCAGAATGCCACTGATGTGACAACTGTTGGAAAATCTGCGCCAAAAAGTCTTCAATTCATAACAAATCCTGCTAAACAGAACCTGAAAGGATTCAATATGGATTACGTTAGAAAAATGGGTGGCAAATTGACATATCGAGATGGACAGGTATATTTGAGATCCTAGAAAGATCCTATAGTTTTTTTTCAGGCAATTATAAGTATTCCGAAGCCTAAGGTAGATGCTCTTGGTCCTTCAGCTGCCCCAGTTTCATCAGCACCTTCTAAAATGGCTCAGCCTTCAAATTCAAAAAACTCAGCGCCTCTGAAACCATTAACTACTGAATGGCAGAACGTTCCGAATGTCAATTCTAGGAAAAACGTCCCTCATAAGCTTCAGATCTGTAAAACGTCTGAAAAAGAAGCAGCGAATCCCAATACTTTTGGTGTTGAACACATTCAAAGGCTGGGAGGAAAAATTACATATCATGATGGGAAGGTAAGCTCACTTTTTTTTTCGATTTTTGGTCATTTTAAGTGGCGGCCTAAGTTTTGAAAGCTGGGTTTTCTAGACCACTATGGTGAAATGGACAACAGGGGCATATAAGGTCATTTTGAAGTGGTGACCTAACTTTTGCAGATTAAGTCTTTCAGGCCACCATAGAAAAATTGCCTAGAAAACACATCAGAAGCATGCTAGACCATTTCTAGGCTATTTTACCATGGTGACCTAGAAAACCCAACTTCCAAAGTTAGGCCACTACGTTGAAATTATCTAGAAAACACCTCAAGGCATGTTAGGCCATTTTGAAGTGGTGGCCTAACTTTTGCAAGTTTGGTTTTCTAGGTCACCACGTTAAAATAGCCTAGAAATGGCCTAAAATGCCCCCGGTGTGGTTTCTAGGTCATTTTGGCATGGTGGACTAACTTTTGCAAGTTGGGTTTTCTAGGCCATCATGGTGAATTAGCCTAGAAATGGTCGAATATGCCCCTGGTGCGTTTTCTAGGTTATTTTATCATGATGGCCTAGAAAACCCAACTTGCAAAAGTTAGACCACCATGCCAAAATGACCCTGGAAATACATCAGAGGCATATTGGGCCGGTTTGAAGTGGTGGCCTAACTTTTGCAAAATGAGTTTTTAGGCCACCATGGTAAGATAATCTAGAAATGGCCTAAAATGCTCCTGGTGTGTTTTCTAGGTCATTTCACCATGGTGGCCCAGAAAACCCAACTTGGAAAATTTTTACCCTAGAAACACACACCAGGAGCATATTAGCCCATTTTGAAGATGTGACCTAACTTTTGCAAGTAGGGTTTTCTAGGCTGCCACGTTAATATGAACTAGAAATGGCTCAATATGCCCCTGGTGTATTTTATAGACATTTTGAGTTGTGGCCTAACTTTTGCAAGTTGAGTTTTCTAGGCCACCGCGCTGAAGTGACCAGGAAAATACACAAGTTTCATGTCAGACTATTTGTAGGCTATTCTTGCAAGGTGACCTAGGATACCCAACTTGCAAAAGCTTAGCTACCACTTCAAAAAGACACACTGAGACAGACTAAATCCCCAAACTTCTTATTTCCAGGTTACTGTAGGATTTCCGAACCCTCTGCCATCTCTTCTAGCTGCCGGAGTCCCTAGATGGGCACCTGCACCTCCACCACCTCCACCAGGATACGTCTCTAGTCTCTCAAATTGGAAGAAAATGAAAGATGAGACCATCGGACAGAAAGCGCCGTATGGTGTTGAGGCCCGTAAAGCTTCCAAGGACCAAGTAAACGATCCGAATGTTTTTAACTTGAAGAATATTCACAAGATCGGTGGCAGAGCGATAGTTCATATGGGAAAGGTGAGTTTCAGAAGTTTATGATTCAATTAATAATAATTTTCAGGTCACTATTCAAATCCCAAAGTCACATGTGCCGAAATTAGCCCAGAAACCACCTGTGGTGGCTACAAAGGTGGTTCCAGAGCCAGTTTTCAAGGTTCCAGCTCTACCTGACCGACTTCTGGCTCCTCCCGCTCCTCCTGCTATACCAAACTGGCTTCTGCCTCCTCCGGCTCCTCCAGCTATCCCAAACTGGCTTCCTCCTCCTCCGGCTCCTCCTGCTATACCCAACTGGCAAAACATGGGAAATATTAGACAGCCAGCACCATTTAGTCTACAAATTCAAGAAGGAGCTAGTAAAGAAGACCGATCCAGCAAAAATGTAGTTGATAGTAACCAATTGAAGAAGATGGGCGGTCAAGTGACATTTAAGGATGGCAAGGTAAGATTTTTCTAGTGGCCTAACTTTTGCAAGTTGAGTTTTCTAGGCCACCACGTTAAATTTACCTAGAATTGGTCCTAGTGTTTCCTAGGTCACAAAATATTCTATTTTTTTCAGGTCAATGTGAAGATTCCAAAATCTGCAGCTCCTTACAAACTTTGAACATCTGTGGAGCAAAAAAAGTCAGGAAATTTTGATAGATAAAAGTGATAAGAGAGTGATAAGCTTCTTGAAAGATAATGCCTATGAATGCCTTCCTTCAATAACTAATTGAATAGTTATTCCCGATAATTTTATTTTTCATCATACCAGTGATTTTTTTTTCATGTTTGTATTATACCAGTTATATTTTGGCTTGAAGAATTTTGATAAATGATTTTTAAATTTTCGGTTCTCTAATTGGTTTTGAATTGTACATCTCAGAAATAAAATACATATCTTTCAAATTTCAGGATATTGTGTCTCAATCTAGCAAATTTAACAGAATATATAAACAGTGACTAATATTTCATTCCCACAACAATTTATTCGATCAATACGGCATAATCACTCCTTTGAACCCTTTCATATTCGCATCACTATCAGAAGAGTGCACAATCATCGCTGTACTTCCTGGTGCAACATAATGGAACCCTGTCATTGTCCCATTATATCTTCTCACCGGTACATTAGGCTTTAATTCAACGAATAGCCAATCTCCAATCTCCATTTCAGTGAAGTAGATGGAAACTTGATCGCCGCCGAGAGCAGCCACTCGCCATAAGCAATCCACAACTGGGAGGGGAGAGGTACCGTATCCGAAGGATGTGACAGTACCAGGAGCCAAAACTATAGCGTTGTTGCAGCCAGATGAGTCGGAAAGGTCAGATGGGACAACTAGATTTGTCTTCGGTTCATCCAATCTCACGTTCTCCGATTTGTCTCCAATTTTCTTCTGACACAAGAAGTAATTGAATACTTGGCAATTAATTTCTTCCCACAACCCGCGAATGGTGTACATTTGCAGACAGTTTCCAGTGAAAGTGTCAAACGGATCACGGTAGCTGTAATCGAAGCTTGAACCATCGACCCAATTGAAAACATGTGGTTGGAATGCTTGAGCTCCAAGAGTGATCTGATAAACTCCACTGTTTTCGTAGATACTTTTGATGTAGTCATTCTCCAATTTCGAATGGATCGACACCATATTAGCATTGAGCGATCTACAGATTGCCTGAGCCTTTGGGTAGGTTGTACTGTTTGTGGTGACTCCAGGAATTTCATGTGATGGAATGTAACAGTAGCCATTGTAATTGTATTTACAGGATGGGTCTGAAATTTTTTTGGATTGTTAAAAACCACTTTTCAGACACCTACCTGCAAATGTGGTGGGAACTTCACAAACCCCTTGATAGGCAATGCTAGAGCCATCCACAGTTTTCCATGGAAGGGGAAAGTTCCAACTTGACTCTGCATAAACAGATAGACTGAACTTATACTTGTCTGTTAATTTTCTTGGATGATTAGGTGCCCAATTATTATAGATAATTGGTCCTGAGTAGTCATCGTTGTAGCAGGTGGTGTTTCCATTTAGGGAGAAGCAGGAAACGCCAATCCAGTAAGTATAACAGCCTGATTTTTTTGCAAAGTCACTAATAGCGTCATTGTCCTAAAATTAGGCAAATTTCAAAGTTAAATGGGTGGTTTTCTATTCGAGTGTTTACGGAATTTTCAGTTTTTGCAAAGCGTTTAATAATTCGCTAACACTCACTTCTTGGTTCTTTATCGTTACCAAACGCGCTCCAATAGATTTACATTCCTGGGCAATAAAATCATGCGGACCCTGCCCAACTGCCATTTGTACACATTTTCGGCCATTGATCAAAGTGAATCCATCTGGACATGTAACTTCCGCTAGTGAGGAGGCAAAGCAGCCAATGAGAAGTAAAGTGAAAAGTGAGGGCATTTTCTGCGTTATCAGTGATTTCAGACACAGTTTTATACGGGAAATGTGTTTAGAAATATTCGAATTAGCTCTGAGGAAAATTTGGAAACTAACGATTAACAATTTAAGTTTCATAGTTTGCTTAATCCGCTTATTGAAGAGTTCCTTTGATGACTAACTTTTTGCAATAGTACAAAGTGCCTTCGGTTTTTTCCTGGGGGCCTAGGATCCATGGCTACACTTAGCTCCTAGGGTACATTTGCTCAGAGGGTTCATGAGATCTTGGGGAGCTAGCCTAAGCCTAGAAACTTGAGCGAAAAGTGAGATCTGGCCATGGCCCGCTATTCAGCCGTCTATGGCCAAGTTCAGACTAGAACCTGTATCCATACAAAAGCCGAACCCCTTTCAGCCTCGACTTCAACTTTTGAGCCAAGTCTACATTTCCAAAAAGTCTCAAACACTTTGTAATGTGAATTTGAAAAAGTTAGTCATAATCTGGGGAAAGGAAGAGTACTTCCTGTCTTATCAAAATTTCTGACGGCTTTAATGAGGGTAATCTGTCTCGAAATATTTTAATAAGCTTTGAGGAACATTTTGAAACTAATGATTAGCATTTTAAGCTTCTTAGTTTGCTTTATCGATGACCAATCTTTCGAAATAGTACAAAGTCGAAAAAACTCTCAAGTTTTGTACTATTTCGAAAAATTAGTCATATAAGATGAGCGTTTTTCTTGCAAATGATTGCTACAAAACTAAGAAGCTCAATTAGCTAATCGTTAGTTTCGAATGTTTCGATACACATTTCCCGTATAAAACTGTGTCTCAAATCACTGATAACGCAGAAAATGCCATCACTTCTCACTTTTCTTCTCATCGGCGGCTGTATTGCCTCCTCACTAGCGGAAGTAACCTGTCCGGATGGATTCACTTTGGTCGATGGCCGAAAATGTTTATACGCTATATCTTGGACCGGTTGGCATGAATACATAGCCAAGGAGTGTAAATCGATGGGAGCGCGTTTGGTGTCGATAAAAAGCGAAGAAGTGAGTGTTGGAATATTTTTAAGTGTCTGAAAAAATCAAACATTTTCCAGGACAATGACGTTGTTGGTGTCTTTGCCTATAACTCCGGTTGCTATAGTTACTGGATTGGTGTATACTGCTTCTCAGACAATGGAAACACCACCTGCTACAATGATGACTACTCAGGACCAATTACCTATAATAATTGGGCACCTAGGTATCCAAGAAATTCAACAGAAATTAAGGATTTTGGTCAGGGCGTTTATGCTGACTCATATTGGAACGGTGGAGAACATTGGAGGACTTCATCGTCATATATAAATCAACTTGCGAAACAAGGAATCTGTGAAGCTCCCACAACAATTGCAGGTAGGTGTTTGAAAAGGGGTGTTTAATAAATCAAAAATTTCAAGACCCATCCTGTAAGTACAATTACAATGGCTACTGTTACATTCCATCACATGAAATTCCTGGAGTCACCACAAATAGCACAACCTACCCAAAAGCTCAGGCAATCTGTAGATCGCTCAATGCTAATATGGTGTCAATACATTCGAAAGTGGAGAATGACTACATCCAAAGTATCTACCAAGACATTAGAGTTTATCAGATCACTCTTGGAGCTCAAGCATTCCAACCACATGTTTTCAATTGGGTCGATGGTTCAAGCTTCGATTACAGCCACCGTGATCCTTTCGATAATTTCACGGGGAACTGTTTGGAGATGAATCCCTGGGATGGGTTATGGACAGAAATCAATTGCCAAGTATTCAATTATTTCTTGTGTCAGAGGAAAATCGGAGATAAATCGGAGAACTTGAGATTGGAGGGACCGAAGACATCACACATTGACCTTTCCGATTCATCTGGCTGCAACGGCACCATTGTTTTGGCTCCTGGTACTGTCACATCCTTCGGATACGGTACCTCTCCCCTCCCAGATACTTATTGTTTATGGCGAGTGGCTACTCTTGGCTCGGATCGAGTTGCCGTTTACTTCACTGAAATGGAGATTGGAGATACTTTATACATTGAAGTTTATCATGGAAAATGGGACAGAACGCTTAATGGGACTTACTCATACGGGACTTACATTGCGCCAGGAAACACAGCGATACTTTTACATGATTCTGATAAGGATACGAAATTGAAAGGGTTCAAAGGAGTGATAATGGCGTATTGATCAAATGAATCGTTTATTGAAATAAATCAGTCATCTTGAGCCCCGAATTCAACGAAGAACCCTGTAAAACACTTCAGCAACACCTTGAACCCTGAAATCTTTGCGGTATTTGAAATTCAAATCATTTTTTACCTGCTGGAAAATTAGAATTATCAGATACTGCTGGAAAACACACTTTCCCTTCTTTGTCAACTAAAATGGAAGTGGACTACTACTCAAAACTCGACTTTTACGATGAAGGATCCGAGAAACAGATTCCTATTCCTGGAATCTTACAGTAACCCTACTGAATCTTGGTCAAAATTTGTCTGGGATTATTGACTATTGCTCATACTCTTTTTGTTCTTTCAATCTTTACTATTAACAATCACCAAACTATGTGTGTGTGTGTCCCTTTGTTTCGTGTAGCCGACCCTACCGAAGTCCCCAGTAGATCAAAATTTTTCAAATTTTCACAGATAACCCGGGATAGCAGAGAAATTATGCCCGTTTATTTCGATTTTTATAATATCGGTAATTGAGGTCATGAGACTACAAAAAACATTTTCAGGAATATTTAGGTTTTTTTTCATTTTCAAAGGTAGGTTGACTACCGTAAAACCTGTATTAGAAGGGCCGGCTCTTCTATTGTTCCAAGGTACCTACGGAGAGCCCTTCTATTACAGGGACCCTTCAATTAGAGAGGGCCCTTCTATTTTTCCGGCCAGTTTTTTTTCCAAAGTTTTGCATCGAAAAATTCAACGAAGTTTTGTTCAACATTCATGAAAATCTGCCAATTTCTCCAATATTTAGCAAGAATTTCATCAAAAAATAGAGTTTCAACAATTTTCCATTAAATTGTAGAGTTCCCTGAATATTTTCCACTTAAAAAGTACGGAAATTTTCTGATTTCAAAATACATTTTGAAGGGCTGTCTTTTTTCACATAGGACCCTTCTATTACGGGGGCCCTTCTATTACAGGGGGCCCTTCTATTCTTCCAAGCCCCTCTCGGAAGGCTCTTCTATTAGAGGGGCGCTCCTATTAAATGGGCCCTTCTAATACAGGTTTTAAGGTAGTTCACGGAAATATTCAAGTTGCCTAGCGGCGGCAACAATCTTCTGGTAAATTTATAAAATTACACACTTCAAAACTCAATTAGTGCTCTCCAAAACAGGCTCCACTGAATTATTATTGCTTCGAAACCACATTTTCAAATCCAATATGAATTTTGAATTCCTCTTGTTACAAAACAAATAAGTCGTTTGTATAATAAAGGGGGTGAAGTAGAAAGTTGAGGCATTTATGAATATGAAAACCTGAAAATATATATTTTAAGCGATTTTCAAAAAACCCACCAAATCCCAATAAGAAGTTTCCAAACTTTTTGCGAAATATAAGGCAAGGAGGCCACAGAGAAATACGATCTAAAAATATACCTGTAATAGAAGGGCCCCTATCTCAATTCGTGGGCAAGATATCAAGAAATTGATAACTGATAAAATATTCAAAATTTCATGATAAATATTTTATCAGTTGACAACTTTTTGATATCTTTAACAGGAACCGAGGTATTTACCATTTTCGAAATAAGTATAAAAATTGACTGATAACCCATATATTTTTGTGGCTGAGATTCTGCTATACTTGGAAGATAACTCAATTTTCGAATACTGATGAACATGGGGAAATATACAATAATAGATAAAGCGGATAGGATCTCCAAAATGAAGAAAACCGATATCAGAATATTATCCAAAAGAGCAAAATTGATTTTATAATTTTCATGGATTTCCACAAGCCAGGGGAGATATTTCAAGCTGTTAAACTTGATGTAATATGCCAATTTGAAAAATCTATCTATAAAACTTAAAACAGCAATGAAACTATACAAAAATATGAGAAACACAGAAAAATAATTGGATTTCAAATTCAAATACTTTTCGGAATCTTTTAAAAAGTATAATAGGAATCTTTGAATGCTTAAAAGGATAAGAAGAATGTTAAATATTGGAGACACCACTGATGATAAAAAGTAACCAATTAGAATGGAAAATACGATTAATGGATATTTCAAAACTATAGAGAATATAATGAAAATTAAAGTTAGAATGTTGAAGATCATCATAAAAATGGAATAGCGTTGGAAATGAAGGATTATTGGGTAGATTGGGGTCTGGAAAAGTTTTGAACAAGCTGATTTTTAGAAATTCTAAATTTCCTGGAATTTCTGGATTTCTGGTCATTTGGATTTCTGGATTTCCGTATTTCTGATTTTTGCATTTCTGAATTTCTGAATTTCTGAATTTCTGAATTTCTGAATTTCTGAATTTCTAAATTTCTGAATTTCTAAATTTCTGAATTTCTGAATTTCTGAATTTCTGAATTTCTAAATTTCTGAATTTCTGAATTTCTGAATTTCTGAAATTTCAAAACTTTTACCTCCTTCTCAATGTCCCTGTTTCTCCTACAAACTACAAAATAAATTGGGAATGAAACCATTGATCCTATAATGATTAAAACAACAAGAATAGCCGGACCAATGAGCAATAATCCTAGAGAAAAATAAAACGAAAATGTATCCTCAGGGCTAGATTTTGTTCTAGAATCTGTATAATTATTGTAGGATTCCAAATAATCAGCAATGTGAATCAATTTTCCGGATTCTTCATCGTAAAAGTCGAATTTCGAGTAGTCAGCCTCCATTTTAGTTGACAAGGAAGGGAATTGCATGAAAAAGTCTCTAATAATTCTAATATTCCGGCAGGTGAAAAATTTTTCAAAATTGTTTTTGTGCTCAGAAATGACGAAATATAAAATTCCTGGAATCCAGGAATCCAGGAATCCAGGAATCCATCTGGTGTTAAATTTTTTAGATTTTTGTGTGGACCGTAAAAAGGGCAGTTTAAGCACATTTGATCCCAAAAATCACTTATGTGGGAGTCTCTTTAAGGCTTTAAAAATCCTTAAACCCCTTAAGGGCGTGCCAGACACTCTTTGACCGCAAAACTCTTGGTCTTTCCTATATAAACCGCATTCGTTATCACTGATAAGAGTCTCAAAATGCGTCTTTCCTTTTTCCCGATTCTTTTCACTATACTATTACCTAGTTGCTTTCTTGCTGACACTGTTTGCCCATATGGATTCACACTAATCAACCAGCAAAAGTGTCTGAAGGTGTATACGGATCAAGTACAACATTTGGATGCTACCAAACAATGTACATCGCTTGGTGGAACTCTTGTGACTATCAAAAATGCTATTGTGAGTTTTCGGGGTAATTTGGAAGTCGAGTAAAAAATTTTAAAAAATTTTCAAAAAAAATAGTTTTTTAATTTTCAAAAATTCCCATTCTACACCTCAAATGTGCCTAAAAATAACATTTTCAATGTCTACACAAAAATCAAAAAAATTTGACTCCAGGCGGAACCGAACTTTGGTGTTGTAGACCGTAAATTTTTAGTGTCAAAACCCACTGAGCCATCTGGCGCGCATTTTTAGAAATTGTTGGTTTTTGCAGTTTTTTGAGATTTTACATCATTTTTAGTGATTTAGAAGTGTTTTTGAACCTATAGGGTTAATATTTTTGCAATTCAAAGATCAATATTTTCCAATTGACTAATATAACATTTCAGGATAACCGAGCTGTTGCCAATTTCGCTGCAAACGCCGGGCTCTCAAATTTCTGGATTGGAGGATTCTGTTATACACGAGATGAGGTCGCTTGCTTCCATGATGACAGTTCTGGAGTAATGACTTATAATAATTTTGGCGCTGGATATCCTCAGAATAACTTTGCAATTGGACAATGTGTCTATATGAAGACTAGTGGGACATCTGCTGGACAATGGGCTACTAATAGCTGTCACAGAGAAACCATGCCTTATGTTTGCGAGGTTCCCCTTACTTTGGAAGGTGAGTTATCAATTTTGAAAAAAATTCAATTAGCGATTTTATGACCAACGTTTTAAGCAAAAAAAAATAACTTCAGACCTCAAATTTCCTGATTTTCTAGACTCTCAGACTTCTGAATTCTAAGCTTCAATGTTCCAATTTTTACTAAAAACCTAATTTTTGACATCCTTAGATTTTTTCGTAGTGACTGTGTTTAATTGCCATGATTATACAAAAAGCACAAAACCATTAGTTCAATTTTTCTTTTCTTATCAGTCGTTTTTAGAAAAATCATGCAAAGATGACAAAATTTAATTGAGAGTAATCAAAAAAAATTTCTTCTGAATAATTTTAATAAAGTTTGACAGCACTTTTTTGGGGGTTTTGGCTCCCTTGAAATTTGCTCAATACTTCTTAAATGAAATTAAAGCTTCATTAACTAGCTACTGATAACCCATGTTAGATGAGCCCTCAGATTTCAAGCTGATTTATCTCGGTGTTTCTCTAATTTCTGTACCTGGAATTATTCTAATAGATTTCTAATTTTTTCTAATAGCTACCCAAGTTTTTCTAAT
Source organism: Caenorhabditis nigoni (assembly GCA_027920645.1). Lineage (NCBI taxonomy): Eukaryota > Metazoa > Nematoda > Chromadorea > Rhabditida > Rhabditidae > Caenorhabditis > Caenorhabditis nigoni. Next base: position 19,026,248 of record CP115865.1, on the reverse strand, counting down.
AGCTTCATAGATTTTCTAATCGCTCCTTCTAAATTTTTCTAATAGCTTTCTCAACTTTTCTAATAACTCTTTCTGAATTTTTCTAATAGCTTTGTAAGGTATTCTAATAACTTTGTAAGGTATTCTAATAGTTTTTTAAGGTATTCTAATACCGTAAAACCTGTATTAGAAGTGCCCCCACACCGTCAAGTTTGAGCTCAATTACCTCAGCTCCTATAAGAGATATCAAAAATGTGTTAACTGGCAATTTGCTTATCATAATATCAGAAATATTTTATCAGTTAATACATTTTTGATATCTATTACAGGAATCGAGATAATTGAGCTCAAACGCGACAGTGTGGGTGCTCTTCTAGTACAGGGTTTGAAGGAAATTTACAAAACAAATTTCAAAACTTTTCTTAAATTTTTTGATCTTGAATTCAGTTTAAAAATACTCCAGAATTTATGAAATTCAATTTTCCGATTTTCGGAATTTCGGAATTTTCCAAAAATTCTCAAATTTCGTACTTGCTCTAACAGAAGCCACCATATCTATTCACTTTGAGATCAATTATCTTGACTTCTATGCTAGATAACAAAAATCTGTCAACTGATAAAATGTTGGTGATAATATGATGAATTAATTTTTTAGTTAACACTTTTTTGATATCTCTCGTAGAAAACTAGATAATTGAGCTTGAAGTTCAAGTATTAAGTGGGCTTTTGTCAAAACAGATAAGAAAAATCATATTTTTAAACTAATTATAATTTTTGATCCTGAATTTGAAATTAAAATAATCCCAGAATCCACACGATTCAAATTCTCAAGATTTTTCAAAACAAAAATGTTCAAAAGTTATTTTTTTTTCAAATTCCAGATTATCGAGCCTAAATTTTTTAGTCAAAAATTCCAGAATTTTTCAGACACAACATGCCAGCACAACTACAATGGATACTGCTATCTTTATAATGAAATTCCTGGACACCCCCTAGATTTCAAAGGAGCTCAAGCCATTTGCCAAGCTAACAACGCGAATTTAGCCTCAATTCACTCTAAACAAGAACTCGACTACGTCAAATCCCTCTATCGAGGCTCCGGAGTCAATGAGATCATCCTAGGAGCTCAAGCATCCAAACCTCACGTCTTTAAATGGATCGATGGATCTCCATTCGGCTATAGCTACCGTAATCCATTCGATAATTCCACGGAAAACTGTTTGAAAATGTCTGTTATCGAGGAAATGGGACCAAACCAGCAAATGATATTTGGAACATGGACAGAAACTGGATGTCAAGAAGCGAACAATTTTCTATGCATGAGAAAAATTGTGGGGAAATTTCCAGATACTTTCAAGAGCTTAGAGACCGAGAACAGACTGGTACCAATCCACTATGACATCACGGACCCTTCAAATTGCAACAACACAATGTTAATCGCTCCGGGAACCATTACATCGTTTGGTTACGGTACCTCCCCACTCCCCGGCGGTTTCTGTAACTACAAAATTGCGGCGATTGGAGCCTATAGAGTTGCAATTCACTTCATAGACTTTTCTACTTGGTATAATGTGGATGTGACTGATCAATTTGGAGAGAATGTCGCCAGATTGTACAATACTCGGGATCCTTTCAGTGTTTTGGTGGAATCCACTGTGGCAGTTTTGACTCATGACGCTGATAAGGATGCTTCCAGTGATAGACATGGGTTTAAAGCTGTGATTATGCCGTTTTGAACCTTTTTTGTTTTGGTAATATTATTAGAATAATAAAGTTCTTGGTTTTTTAAAATTTTCTTTCTCCTACACAATCATTGATTGTGCACTTTGCACCCCTAAATTTTTCTAACAGCTTTCTAAACGATTCTATTAGCTGTCTGAACTTTTCTAATAGCTGTCTGAACTTTTCTGATAGATTTCTAAATTGTTCTAATATCTTTCTGAATTATTCTAATAGCTTTCTAAACTTTTCTAATAGCTCTTTCTGAGTTTTTTTAATAGTTTTCTAAGTTTTTCTAATCTACTTCTTGCTAAAGAAACTTTTCTGTGTGTGTGTGTGTGTGTGTCCGTCTGTCTCGGACATTTACTTGAATAACTCAAAGAGGCGTGGGACTCCTATAGTGGTATGTAGTATGTAGTCATGGACTGCCGAGCGCTTCGTGCCCATGGTGCCCTGGGCCTTCTAGCTTATAGAGAACCTACAGGGTTAATAATCGAAATTTTCGAAATTATGTTCAAACTCACTTAAACTTCAAGATATTTTGCAAAACGTATTTTGGGTGTATTTCTGTGCGTCCTACAAAAAATTGGGCTCAAATATTCAGAATAAAAACTTTTTGAAATTTCAGTTTTTTTCGAGAATAGCTTCAATTTCGGTCATGTGTTTGCAAATGCGTGCTTCAGTGCAGATTATTTTGCGGGCACTATTTTCAGATGCTTCTGAAATTTTCTGACGCCAAAATTTCAAACATTTTCCTTGGAAAAGAGTTTGCTCTTCAAAAATCAACAAAAATTATTTTCCAAATGGGAAATGGAATTTTATTAGGTTTAGTTTTTTGAAACCACTGAATTCCGAAATTCTATAACGTTTGAATTTCCTGACTGCCTAATTTTTAAATTTGAAAAATTTCCGTATCCATTTTCTGAATTCCAAAATTTCGAAATATAAAAATTTAGAAATGAAGATTAAGACACATTCTTTCAAAAGATTGAGATTGGGTCAACAGGCGATCAAAATAATTTTCAAATGATTTTATCAATATCAATTATTTTGAATCTCCGGTTTTGGATTTCCTGAGTATTGTAGTTTTTTAACTTCCAAAAAATCAGAAAGGGAGAAATACGGAAATCCAGAAAATATGAAATTCGAAGTATCGGAAATTCAAAAAATCGAAAATCGGAGATTCAGAAAAAAAAACTTTGGAAGTCATTCTCAAAGTTTGAAAATAAGATGAGAACCAAAAATCTGAAATTTATGGATTTTCGGACTCGAAGTTGAAGTTCCAAAACCGAACCTCGGAGCTTGGATTTTCTCAACTTCTCAACTTCAAATTTTTTGTTCAGAATTAAAAAATTTCTAAAATTCTTGAAATCTGGAAAAAAGTTCTAGAGTATTCTAGAACAATCCGGGAAATTCCAGTACTTTCCAAAAGTTTCCAGAATCTTCAGGAAGTTTCAAGACATTCCAAAACATTTATAACATTCTAGAAAATTCCGGAACATATTAGAAAATTCCAAAACATTCCAGAGCATTCTAGGAAATGACAAAATTTTTGAAAAGTTCGAGAAAACTCCAGAACACAAACCAGAAAATTCTAGAACAATCCGAAATAATTCTAAGTTGCAGGATTTCACAAACCCGAATATTCAAAAAAAAACTCTTATCGTCTTTTTTCTGAGAACCGGTAAGGCTTAGATAATTACCAGAAAATTGGGAAAAAAATACTTCTGCTATTACCAAAAAAAACACACGGCCTAGCCAGAGTGGGGATCAGAGGTCAACGTTCAATAGATGTGAGCTCATATTGGGAAAATCTAAAATTTGAAAATTGAAATACTTCGAAGTTTCGAGCACTCGAAAAGTGGGAAATTCAGAAATTAGTAATTTAAGTGTAAGATACAGTAAACAGAAGCCAGGAGGTTGAGCCCCCGGTAGGGGGCTCAAACCGACTGGTTATAGCATATTTGGAAAATATAATTAAAATTGCTGAAAATAATTTTAAAATTTTGGTACTGATTAGCCAGACTCTCGTCTGTTGATCCCTTTCGCCGCGTAGAGGCTCAGTACATAGAAAGGGAAAAAAGGTTTATTTACCAATGGGATCACCTTCTAAAACCCATTGTTCTCAGAATGATCCTCAGTATTCAAAGTTGAAGTCCTGTTCTAGAGATAAGCTCTTCCAGTATGAACCGAAGTCCAACTGACCGATCAGACCATCTAGTCCATTACCCAACTGGATACCTCCTAAACTTCGAACTGTGTGTGTGTATGTTCTCAGAATGATCCTCAGTATCCGAAGATACCTCCTAAACTTCGAACTGTGTGTGTATGTTCTCAGAATGATCCTCAGTATCCGAAGATACCTCCTAAACTTCGAACTGTGTGTGTATGTTCTCAGAATGATCCTCAGTATCCGAAGATACCTCCTAAACTTCGAACTGTGTGTGTATGTTCTCAGAATGATCCTCAGTATCCGAAGATACCTCCTAAACTTCGAACTGTGTGTGTGTATGTTCTCAGAATGATCCTCAGTATCCGAAGATACCTCCTAAACTTCGAACTGTGTGTGTATGTTCTCAGAATGATCCTCAGTATCCGAAGATACCTCCTAAACTTCGAACTGTGTGTGTATGTTCTCAGAATGATCCTCAGTATCCGAAGATACCTCCTAAACTTCGAACTGTGTGTGTATGTTCTCAGAATGATCCTCAGTATCCGAAGATACCTCCTAAACTTCGAACTGTGTGTGTATGTTCTCAGAATGATCCTCAGTATCCGAAGATACCTCCTAAACTTCGAACTGTGTGTGTATGTTCTCAGAATGATCCTCAGTATCCGAAGATACCTCCTAAACTTCGAACTGTGTGTGTGTGTCCTCAGAATGATCCTCAGTATCCGAAGATACCTCCTAAACTTCGAACTGTGTGTGTATGTCCTCAGAATGATCCTCAGTATCCGAAGATACCTCCTAAACTTCGAACTGTGTGTGTATGTTCTCAGAATGATCCTCAGTATCCGAAGATACCTCCTAAACTTCGAACTGTGTGTGTATGTTCTCAGAATGATCCTCAGTATCCGAAGATACCTCCTAAACTTCGAACTGTGTGTGTATGTTCTCAGAATGATCCTCAGTATCCGAAGATACCTCCTAAACTTCGAACTGTGTGTGTATGTTCTCAGAATGATCCTCAGTATCCGAAGATACCTCCTAAACTTCGAACTGTGTGTGTATGTTCTCAGAATGATCCTCAGTATCCGAAGATACCTCCTAAACTTCGAACTGTGTGTGTATGTCCTCAGAATGATCCTCAGTATCCGAAGATACCTCCTAAACTTCGAACTGTGTGTGTATGTTCTCAGAATGATCCTCAGTATCCGAAGATACCTCCTAAACTTCGAACTGTGTGTGTGTGTGTGTCCTCAGAATGATCCTCAGTATCCGAAGATACCTCCTAAACTTCGAACTGTGTGTGTATGTTCTCAGAATGATCCTCAGTATCCGAAGATACCTCCTAAACTTCGAACTGTGTGTGTATGTTCTCAGAATGATCCTCAGTATCCGAAGATACCTCCTAAACTTCGAACTGTGTGTGTGTCCTCAGAATGATCCTCAGTATCCGAAGATACCTTCTAAACTTCGAACTGTGTGTGTATGTTCTCAGAATGATCCTCAGTATCCGAAGATACCTCCTAAACTTCGAACTGTGTGTGTATGTTCTCAGAATGATCCTCAGTATCCGAAGATACCTCCTAAACTTCGAACTGTGTGTGTGTCCTCAGAATGATCCTCAGTATCCGAAGATACCTTCTAAACTTCGAACTGTGTGTGTGTCCTCAGAATGATCCTCAGTATTCAAAGTTGAAGTCCTGTTCTAGAGATAAGCTCTTCCAGTATGAACCGAAGTCCAACTGACCGATCAGACCATCTAGTCCATTACCCAACTGGATACCTCCTAAACTTCGAACAACTAAACTGATTTTTTCTGAGCCCCTTTGGAGAAAGAGGGGCGGGCTTATCCCACCTGGACTTGGCCAATCGTTTCCCGTAGGAAACTCCGCCCTCTTGTTACACTGTTAGAATAGATGACGACATCAGATAATTAATGAGGTGGGGCAATAAACAGACAATATGAATGACGTGGTCGTTTGTCTAGGAGAACATTGGACCAGGTGTTCCAAGTGACGTAGGACAAAAACAGTTTGAAAATGGGGCAGATTGAATAATGCAAATGATTTTAAAAAATGCATTAAGTTCTTCTCCACATTAGTTCTTCTTATTCTCGAACATTCTCTCATATTAATTTTTTTTCAGTATCCTGTAGTAGCCTTCGAATGGTTGTGATTTCTCATAAGTATATTTCTATTCAATGTACGCTTAAAGCTTTATTTCACCAAAAAATTCCCTATAACGGCAAAACGGTAGCTTCAAAACCGTGATAACCATAATAAGAATCATAACTAGAATCATGAGTGATTTGAACAAAATTTGTCGTTCCGAGCACTGAAAATGGTCTCTGGTTTCCGTTTGGCTGAGTGATAAGGTTTCCGAATTCGTCATAGATTCTCACATTGGCATAGGTTGAGAAGTCAGCGAAATAGATTCCAACTTTGTATGGACCCAACGCGGCAATGTTCCAGATACAGTAAGCTGCTGGGGCTTTGGTGTTGGGGTATCCAAAGGAGGTGATGGTTCCTGGGGACATGACGATGGTTGAGTTGCAGTTGGAGAAGTCCAGAAGTTCGGTTTTGGTTTGAGGCTTCTTGAATTTTGGATTGAAACTTCTCATTCGATGCTTCTCCACCTTGATCACCTCTTGCTCCGCAGTAGTTGTCCCATTACCCGTCGGAATCAGTCTTTTGCACACAAAGTAGTTAATATTCTGACAATTGGTCTCTGACCACATTCCATTATCCGGTCTACTCGACAAATCCATAACCAAACAGTTTCCAGTACTGGTCGACAACGGATTAGTATAATCGAAGTCCCAATTGGATCCATCCGCCCACTCAAAAGTGTCTGGAAGGAATGCTTTGGCGCCAGCGAAGATTTGTTGGACCCCAGTGTTTCTGTAGATGGATTTCACCCAATCGAGTTCAGGTTTGGAATGGAAGGATACTAGATTGGCGTTGTTGGCTCTGCAGATGGATTGAGCTTTGTCATAGGTGGTGTTGACTGGATTGGCGAGGTTCATTTCGTGGGAGGCCATGTAGCAGTAGCCATTGTAGTTATGAAGACAGTAAGTGTCTGTAATAGGGTGAATTTTAGGGCTCCAGATCACTTGAAGGTTCCCTCATAGTTTTGAAAACTAGAGTGTCTTATCCTAATTTTCAAATTTTGGAAGCTAATCAAAAACTTTGTTTTGTTCATAATTTTTTCATTTTTGAGATTTTCGACCTAAAAACTAGATCTTCAAATAATTCACGTCAAGAGCTTTGAAATAAGTATAAACAAGACATTGGTTCTTCAACGTTAAGTTTATCAGAAGAATCTAGAAATTTATTAGAAAAATATAGAAAGCTATTAGAACAGTTTAGATAGCTATTAGAAAAATTTAAAAAGCTATTAGAAAAACTTAGAAAGCTATTAGAAAAGTTTAGAAAGCTATTAGAAAAATTTAGAAAGCTATCAGAAAAGTTGAGAAAGTTATTAGAAAAACTTAGTAAGCTATTAGAACGATTAAGAAAGCTATTAGAAAAATTTAGAACGCTATCAGAAAAGTTTTAAATAAATATGCCGCCTAAGACCTCCCTCTAACCCAGGATCTCAACTATGCTCCATATTAGACCTATTTTCACTTGCTCCTAGCTTGATTCTTTTTTTTACAAATGCCCAGTATATATTATTGAATTTGATACGTCAAGAGCTTCAAAATGAGTACCATGCCCTACTTCCCTCTAATTTTGGATTTTCAAACCCTTATGCGCTCTAAAGTCGGAAAATCAAAACGCTCTTGAACCTAGTCTTGTTTATACTCATTTCAAAGCTCTTGACGTGAATAATTTGAAAATATAATTTTCAGACAAAAATTCTGAAAGTTTAGAAAGTTCTGTCTCACCTGGATTCGTTATTGGAACCTCGCAAATGAATGGCATTCCAACTACTTCACACGGTGCACTGATCCATTTGCCAGCACTTGGTCCGGACACTTGCATGTACACACATCCTCCATTCCCCTGTACATTTGGATTTCCAGGGGCGAATTGGTTATAAGTCACAACTCCAGAGTTATCATCGTGATAGCAGGTGTTACTGTTATTTCCAGTAGCAAAACAGTATTCTCCGATCCATACTGTATTGGCTCCAACGCTAGCGGCAAGGTTGGCAATGTCTCGGTTTTGCTGAATTTTTCTTAAAGTTGAACTGGCGGGAATTTGAAAAAAAAACTCACCGATGCATTCTTACTGGTCACCAGTGTTCCTCCAAGATACTTACAATCAGTTTCAGCTTCATAGTGCTTCAACTTGTTTGTGAATACTCGCATACACTTGTTTCCAGATAGCAATCGGAACCCTCTTGGACATTCTGGGGTGGGAGCGACCCCAGAAAAAAAAGCAAAAAGTAGGAAAGTGGAAATTAGGGAGTGCTTCATTTTCAAGTTGTTATCAGTGTACTCCCTGCGGTGTTATATAGTGGGATACTTAAAAAATTAGGGAGGAGAATTTATGATAAGAATTGAATCGCATCATTTTACGTATTCACTGAGGGAAAATGTCAGATTGGTTTTTTGATTTTGTGTTTATTTTTCATTATACAGGGGAGTGTCTTCTATTACAGCGGCCCTTCTAATACAGGTTTTACGATATATAACGCCAATCAATAAAATGAAAAATGCGACAAAAAACGCATTTTTTGGTTGGCAATTTCAGGAGTCTGGAGCTCGGCTGTCAAGTTTTCGATCATTTAGAAAGTTTTGGATGGTGTGAAACAGATCTAAATTGACAATTTGCATTTATAGATCTTTTTGAAAATTCCCAGTTTTTCAGAAGTTTTTAGATTACTGGAAGACACCTAAAAACAGGCCAAACATCTGTAATCCTTAATTCGAGGGTACTTTTTATGAAATTTACAACACGACAAAACAAATTCAACCAATTTTCTAAATTTATTGGATTCTGGAAACTAGAATTCATAGTCAGAAATTCAGAAATTCAGAAATTCAGAAATTCAGAAATTCCAGGAAATTCAGAAATTCAGAAATTCAGGAATTCAGAAACTTTAGAAAATTCAGAAATTCAGAAATTCAGAAATTCAGAAATTCAGAAATTCAGAAATTCAGAAATTCAGAAATTCAGAAATTCAGAAATTCAGAAATTCAGAAATTCAGAAATTCAGAAATTCAGAAATTCAGAAATTCAGAAATTCAGAAATCCTGGAAATTCTAAAAATCAAAACTTCTGGAAATCTTAAAAATCAAAAATCCTGGAAATCCTGAAAATCCGAAATTCTGAAAACCTTGAGAATACTGGAATTCAGAAATTCAGAAATTCCAGGAAATTCAGAATTTCAATGAAATTTTTTGGCATTGTTGTTTGCTGTTTGAAACTCAATAAACTCTCGGAAATCGCATCATTTGTAATTAAAATAATCATTTTTCGCCAATTTTCAATAGATAAGACTCCGCTTTTACGACGTTGAAATAAAATTGACATCATAATCATCATCATCATCAATGTCACCCCACAAAAAGGAAAAAATAGTTGAAACTAGACAAAAAAGTGATGTGGTTTTTTCCTTATCAGTTTTTTCGGCATAAAATGCACCTACTATAAAAGAGACACCCATAATTAGTGCATTGATAAGGCAATTGGAAACCAAAATGTCAAAATTGTCTCTCCAAACTTTGCTTCTCCTCTTCGCTATACTTCTTGGAGCTCACGGAGCAGTTTGCCCGAATGGATTCAAGTTGATTAATGGGAACAAGTGTTTGAGAGTGTTCACGAACAATCTGAAACATTTGGAAGCTGAAACTGATTGCTCTTATCTTGGAGGAACCCTGGTGACTATTAAGAATGCAGTGGTGAGTTGAACATTTTTTCTAGAAATTATAATTCCCGCCTTTTCAGGACAACAGAGCCATTACCAACCTTGCCGCTAGCGTTGGAGCCAATACAGTATGGATCGGAGTATTCTGTTTCTCCACTGGAAACACCACCACCTGCTATTCTGATGATAACTCAGGGGTGCTGAATTTCAAGAGCTTCGCAGCTGGAAATCCAGCTGTACAAGGAAATGGAGGATGTGTGTACATGCAAGTGTCCGGGAAGAACGCTGGACAATGGATGAGTGCACCATGTGAGGTGATTGGGATGCCATTCGTTTGCGAGGTCCCATTGACGAATCCGGGTGAGTTTTATAAATAAGAATTTCTATCTGAAAATCATATTTTCAAGTTGTTTACGTCAAGAGCTACAAAATGAGTATAATCAAGACTGTGGTTATTCTGAAGGAATTAGAAGGCTATTAGAAAACTTTAGAAAGCTATTAGAAAACCTTGGGAAGCTATTAGAAAAACTTAGAAAGCTATTAGAATATTTTAGAAAGCTGTTAGAACAGTTTAGAAATCTATTAGAATAATTCTGTATGGCGAACCATGATCGTAATAGAAGGGCCCCCCTAACTTCGAGCCAGTTTTTCTTAATTTCTGTAAATGATATCAAAAAGTAATCAACTAATAAAATATGAGTAATGTTATGATACACATTTTGTTAGTTGACCACTTTTTGATATCTTTTACAGAAAATGAGATATCTGAGCTTAAAATTGGAAGTGTGTTTTATACAAGTTCTTGGGCGTAGTGAAGCTTTGCTAATAAGAAAATTACGATACATTTTAAAAACCAGCAGATCCATCGATTTTGCAATTAATCCTTCTAATTACAGACTTAATTACTGTGATTTACTCCAATTAACTGTTCCAGATTCGTCCTGTAGAAGAAACTACAATGGCTACTGCTACCTGCCATCCCACGAGCTCCAAATCTCTGCTCCAAACGCCACCTACTCTCAAGCAGAATCCATTTGCCAATCCAACAACGCCGATTTAGTCTCCATTCACTCGAAGCCCGAAGTCGACTACATCAGAGCCATGTACAGAAACGCTGGAGCCCAATCCATCTACCTGGGAGCCCAAGCCTTCCTTCCGGACACTTTTGACTGGGTTGATGGATCCAATTGGGATTTTGATAACACAGATCCATTGGCTACTAGCAAGGGAGACTGTTTGGCTATGGATTTGTCGAGCCGCCCAAATAATGGAATGTGGTCCGAGACGAATTGTCAGAACATTAACTACTTTTTGTGTAAGAGAAGAATTGGAGGAGCTGTGATGGCTTCGACTGTGATGCCGACCCCAAATGTTATCAGTAGCTTGGAAGAGGAGGAAGAGAAGCCAAAGAGGGTCAATCCGAGATTCAAGAAAAGTAAGTGACTCCCTAGAGATAAATAGCCTAATACGTCATTTTTCAAATTCCAGAACATTCCGAACTCCTGGACTACTCCAACTGCAACGCAACAATCCTAATGTCTCCAGGAACCATCACCTCCTTCGGATACCCCAACACCCAACCACCAGTCACATACTGTACCTGGAACCTGGCTGCTTTGGGACCATACAGAATCGGAATCTACTTCACCGACTTCTCAACCTACGGAAATGTTAAAATCTATGACGAAAACGGAAACCTTATCAGCCAGCCAAACGGAGACCAGAGACCATTCCAAGTGCTCGGAGCCACAAATATTGTCCGAATCACACATGATTCTAGTTATGATGCTGCGTATAATTATCATGGGTTCAGTGCAGCAATTTTGCCTTTCTGATTTTTTTTTGAAGGGATATAATAATAAATCATTAATAACTTTGAAATTTTAAAATTGATAAGCTCACATTTTTTGAAAATTTCCATCTGAAAATCACATTCTCCAATCAGGCATATCAAGAGCTTCAAAATTAGTATAAAGAAGACTTTGGTTCTTCAACTTTATATCTGTCAGAAGGAATTTGAAAGCTATTAGAAACATTTAGAAAGCTATTAGAAACATTTAGAAAGCTATTAGAAAAATTAAGAAAGATAACCGAAAACCGATCAGAAAAGGTTTGGAAGCTATTAGAATAATTTAAAAAGCTATTAGAAAGCTATTAGAAATTTTTAGAAAGCTATTAGAAAAATTTAGAAAGCTATTGGAAAATTTTAGAAAGCTATTAGAAACGTTTAGAAAGCTAATACAATAATTTAGAAAGCTATTAGAAAAATTAGGAAAGCTATTAGAACAATTTAGAAAACTATTAGAAAAATTTAGAAATCTATTAGAAAAACTTTAAAAGCTATTAGAACAATTCCGGGTACGAAATTCTCCATTAGGGAAAAATTTTGAAGCTCTCAGCGTATCAACTTCGAAAATAAATGTTTGAGAATTGGAATGTGAAGAATAACAAAGCTTCATTGAAATTCAAAATTTACACATAGGGCAAAATAGTGGCACTAAAGCCATGATACGACCATTGAGCATCATATGAAGCGTCGTGGGTCATTGTAATAATATTAGTTGGAGCCAGTTTCCCATACGGAGCACGAGTACCATGAGGATCATCTAGAATATTGCCAAACTCGTCGTAAACCTTCAAAGTGTCCCCTAGGGAGAAATCGGTAAAGTAGATACCAAGGCGATAGGCTCCCAGGACGGCAATTCTCCAGGTACAGAAAGTGGGCGGAGCTTGTTTACTGGGGTAGTCGAAAGAGGTCACGACTCCTGGAGCTAAGAAGAGTGTGGAGTTGCAATGGGACATATCGGCCAGGTTGATGAGGTTTTGGGCTGGAATTTAGTTGATTAAAGGTGGAACCAGAGGTGGAACTACTAGCTGGCGCATACCGGACTTTGAGCTCAATTATCTCAGTTCCCATGAGAGATATCAAAACTTTGTCAACTGATGAATTATCTATCACAATATCACCAACATTTTAAAAATTGACTGATTTTTGATATCTCTCATAGGAACCGAGATAATCGAGCTTACATCCACCACGTAGCTCAGCTTGTAATGCCCATTCGAATTCGTCGGAAACTGACTCACCCTTTTTCTCTCTAGCTGGAGTTCCAGCCTTAAATTTAGGATTGACTTCCATTTCCACACTTGCCGGAACCTCAATCTTCTTCTTACACGCAAAAATGGTATCTTTAGTACAATCCATTCTAGACCACATTCCATTATCAGCTCTATCCGCCGTCAAATCCATCACCAAACATTTTCCAGGCTTCTCGTTCACTGGATCCATATTCTGATAGTTCATTTTGCTGTTATCAGTCCATTCCCAATCTCCATTTGCACTTGGCTTGGCACCAATAAAGGCTTTATTGAATCCTCCGCGAAGATTGTTCTTGAAAATGCTTCGAATGAAATCTAGCTCCATTCTGGAGTGAATGGAGACCAAGGGGCTTTGGTAGAAGTAGTTGCAGAGGTATTCAGCATCGGAAAATGTTGCATTGAGGTTGGTTGAGTACTTCATTCCGAATGATGGGTAGTAGCAGTTGCCATTGTAGTTGTAGGTACAGGTGGGGTCTGGAAGAAGTTAGTAAATGGGTCAGAATGTCAGATTTTATTGACATCGGACAGTAGTCGGTTCTATGAACAAGTACGGGGTTCATCCCAACGAAGACTATAAACTAACCTTCCACGGTAGTCGGTGCTTCACAAACAAACGCCAATCTTGTGACATCGCAAGGTCCACTATACCATTTTCCCTTTGCCGGCCCATAAGTCTGCGTATAGACACATCCACCAAGTCCACCATCAATTTTCGGATGTCCAGGGACAAAATTACTGTACCCTAGTGCACCGGATCCGTCATCCGAGTAGCATTGAGTGGTATCATTTCCAAAACAGAAGATTCCAAGCCACGTGTACTGAGCAACAGCTGCTCCAGCGAAATTTGCCACTGCTGTGTTGTCCTGGAAGATTTTTGGTGGGTTTTTAAGTCTGAAATTTTTAGGGACCCTTTGTCTAGAGTCCTCAATTTCTTCTAGTAGTTATTAGAAAAATTTAGAAAGCTATTAGAAACATTTAGGTAGCTATTAGAAAAATTAGAAAGCTATTAGAAAAGTTTGGAAACAGCTTTTAACCGGTTTTCGGTCTCTGGAACTTTCTTTAAACTTACAATTGCATTATGTACTGTAACAAGAGTTCCTCCGAATTCAGAGCACTTAGTTTCGGCATCTCGATGTTTGTAGTGGTCCGAAAAAATATTTAAGCACTTGTTACCATTGATTAGGGCAAATCCTTTGGGGCAGATAGTTTTGGCAGAGGTGCCTAGGGCCAAAAAAAGCAGGAAAAATGTTAACTTTTGAATCATTTTTTAATATAATTTTGGTTTTCTGCCTGTCTCTTTTATATGGGTTTAAAAATTGTCATCTTCTGAACCAGTTGAACTGATAAGAGTCAAAAGTGATGAAAAATGCTATCTTGGTTCTGTGCTTTTTGTAAATCATGACATTAGAATACAATCTACGAAAAGTGCTGCACAAATGGCTCAGTGGGAGATTTCACAGTTTTCACTATTAATCTGACAACCCGGGTTTGATTCCTCTCGGTGGCGAAACTTCTTGATTTTTGATTAGACTGATTTAAAATCATTTTAGAGGGTTTTAGTAGCCGAAAAAAACTATTAGAAATATGAAGAAAGCTATTAGAAAATTCAAGAAAGTTATTAGAACAACTTAGAAAGCTATTAGAAATACCTAGAAAGCTATTAGAAAAGTTTAGAAAAGTTAGAAGAATTTAGCAAGCTTTAAGAATTTTCAAGAAAGTCATTAGAATAACTCAAAAAGCTATTAGAAAAACTTTTTAAAAAACTATTAGAGAAATTTAGAAAGCTTTTAGAAAACTTAAAATATGTTTTTAACCGGGTTTCGGCCTCTAGAACCTTCTAGAATAATTTTAAATAAATCTAACAAAAATCAAAAAGTTTTGCCGTTGAGTGGAATCGAACCCGGATCGTCAGATTGGTAGTGGATATTGTGAAATATCCCACTGATCCATTTGTGCACTTTTCTGAAAAATTCCATTTTTTGAACTTTTTTCATCACTTTTCTCATTTTTCTTTGTCCTCCAGATTCTCCTTATCACCCAAACCACACAGTGTAGTTTGTACAGGGTGGGGCAAAAGTCTGGTAACCAAAAGAAGACATTATAACTTTTCGGAAAATAGTCCAATCCGGGTCAAATTTTGACAGTATTTTATCAAAGAGATTTGTAACTAAATTAAACTATAATCGCTTGTTTCTGGCAGCTCTGTTTCAGATCGCGGGGCTCAACATCTTTGGGTAACGTCTTTGGCGGCACGGGGGTGGTCTGTGGACAAACTGTCTCATTTCGTGGTAAAAAAAATTTTGAGAGCACCGAATAACATGTGAAAATAAACTTGAATATATGCTCTAAAAGATTCAAGCATCGAAATTCTCATCGGATTGTCGTCTGACTCAAGACAGGCCATCCTTTTTGGGGATGAAGTTGGAACATTTGATTTTGGCACTTTTTGCTGAACACGTTTTTCCGTGTGAGCAGGTTCCACATCTTTTTGGGTAGTTCAATTTTGCGAGCTTTATGGCACAATGACTTAGAAATCATGATTTTCTCTAGAAGTTGTATTCCTGGGCCACTGGCTTGCTCACAAGGATCCGCCAAAAACAGAAAAAAAACCGAAGAAGGCGTACAGAAAGTAGTGCCATCTTCGTAAAAATTGAGATAGGAACATGAAACTTTGCCCATCTACTAATGAAGAGACGGGAAAAAATATGAGCATAACATCAATGCATGAAAAATGCGTCAGCGCACGCCAGCTTGCGTCAAACTTGGGTTACCAGACTTTTGCCCCACCCTGTATTTTATCAGTAAAAACCACTTTCCTCTGTTTTGCTGACAATTCCAAAAGGTATAAAAGTCTGGAAGAAATCGAAATTTGTTAAGAATGAATTTCTCTATTTTTCTTATCTGTTCCTTATTTTCTCTGGGCTACTCTGCGACCCAAAAATCCTGTCCGCGGGGTTTCGAGCTTTATAAAAATAAAAAATGTCTGAAATTCGCTCAAACCTCTTTGAAACATTTGGAAGCCGAACAGCAGTGTAGGAGTTATGGAGGACACTTGTTTACGGTCAATAATGCAATTGTAGGATTTTTTGAAATTTTGAATTCCCGCCAAACCGCCAAATTCAAAATTTTCAGGACAACCGTGCTATCAACGATTTGGCAGCGAATCATGGATTGGCATACATTTGGATGGGAATGTATTGTTTTGGGAATCAAACGAATCTTTGTTACCTGGACGATGGATCTGGGCCAATTAAATACAGTAATTTTAACCCAGGATTTCCAAGAATTGATACAGAAAGAAGTGGATGTGTTTTCATGGAAACGTTTGGAAATGACATTGGAAGATGGTCCACCTCTCCGTGTGAATGGTCTGGGCTGTGGTATTTATGTGAGGCGCCGACTACTGTAGATGGTGAGTGTGGAGAAATTAAGAAAACATTTAAAAGAAAGCTAATAGAAATGTTGGGAAAGCTATTAGAAGAGGTTCAAAGGATATTAGAACAGTTTAGGAAGCTATTAGAAAACATTTGAAAGCTATTAGAGAAGTCCAGAAAGCTATTAAAAAGTCAGAAAGCTTTTAGACAAATTTAGAAAGCTATTAGTAGCTATTAGAAAATTTATAAAACTATTAGAAAAGTTAAGCAAGCTATTAGAAATGTAGAAAAAGCTATTAGAAACTAAAAATTAAGAAAGAGAAAGCTATTAAAATACCGTAAAAAGCTATTAGAATACCTTACAAAGCTGTTAGAAAAATCTAGAACAGCCATAAACTGCATTTTCTCATTGATATATTTTCTGAACTAAAAAATTCCAGACCCCCACCCAGACTGCATCCACAACTACAATGGCAACTGCTACTACCCATCCTTTGAACTCAATATTCCAGTGATGAACAGAACATTCTACGCAACCGAATCCATTTGTCATACCCATTCCATGGAGCTCCTCTCAATTCACTCTAGAGAAGAAGTCGATTATATCAAATCCCTTTATAATGGCACTGACATCCAACAAGTCTCTCTGGGAGCTCATGCAATAGTCCCTGATGAATTCGCATGGACCGATGGGACCAAATTCAAATATGAGAATTTTGATCCATTGAGTACATCGAAGGGAAATTGTTTGACAATGAATGTGGGGAATGACAGAGAAGATAATGGGATGTGGTATCAGACGATTTGTCAAACGATTCAAGACTTTGTATGTGTGAGGAAAGCAGGGAAGGCTACTGTAGGCGTTGAAGGCTACTGTAGGCGTTGAAGAACCGATGGAGGTTGTGGATGCGGAAGTTGAAGAGGCTATCAATCCAAAATTCCAAATGATGAAAGGTGAGGACGGTTCTCAAGATCACACTTAGAAAAATCTATCCGAAAAATTCAGACAGCTATCAGAAAAAACTAAAATTTTTCACATTTTTTCAAATAGCTTTTCAAGCTTTTCTAATAGCTCTCTAACTTTTTCTAATAGCTTTCAGATGATTATAATAGCTTTCTACAATTTTCTAGTAGCATTCTGCATTTTATATAGCTGTTAGACATTTAGAAAAAGCTATTAGAAATTTAGGAAAAGCTATTAGAAGCATTTATTTTCAAAATTAAGACTAAAATTTGGTTATCTTTTCCTAAAAACTACTTCAAACGCGTTCTGAGATCTTCAAAATGAGCCTCAAGCTTCAAAATGAGCCTCAACCCTTCTAGGCTCCGCCCACTTTGATTTTTCACGCGCGTCGCGGTCGTGCGTCGCGTGTTTCGAAGAGAAAATTCCAAATCGAGTTTGGGCTTGTTTTAAAGCTGATGCTGAGCTCAAACCGATGGAAAACCTTAGAAATTAAAATTCTGACTTTCTTCAAAAATTTCGAACGAATCAAAAATTTTCCGATTTTTCAGCCTCCAAAACCATCAACCTAGCGGACGCCTCTCATTGCAACACAACCCTCTTCTTGGCTCCAGGAACAATAACCTCAATCGACTACCCAAGTCAATCACCCCGATCAATGCTGTGCACCTGGAAGATCGCTGTCCTTGGTGCTTTCCGTCTTGGCTTATATTTCACGGATTTCTCAGTATATGAGCCTGTATTTGTTTACAGTAGTAATGGCACCCTATTATCTTTTAGACAGTTTGATCATGATCCATTTAGTGTCCTTGCTCCAAGTAATATGATAACGATAACTCATGACTCTGTGAAAGATGCGCAGTATCAGAAACGTGGATTTAGTGCTACTGTATTGCCGTTTTAAATTTACTGTATATGACTGTACATATAAATATTTATTGTATTGTGTTTTTCTTCCATTTCCAACCATCAAAACCACTGCATGAAAACCTTTATCCTCTTCCGACCCAGTTTCTTGGCTCAGAGGTTACTGTAGCAATATTAAATGGACTGTATCGACTCATTCACTAGATAGTATTCTTTTGGAAAAATAAGACAAAAAGTTGAGGGAAGAAGAAGACAAAGGAGAAGAAGAGGAATCATTTGCAACAAAATTGTTCTTATCAGCAGGGGTTTTATAGGTAGGTATGCACAATAGTTCCCCGAGAGTTTGTAGAATTCTAAATGTGAACGAATAGTTTTAAAGCTGATAAGAAAGTGGGTGGTTTGCGTCAAACTCAATACACTGAACATAAAATGCTTTATTGTTTACAATATTCTTCAAATCATCATAATCACTGCATGAAATCCTCTATCATTAGGATCTGGATCTCTTCTCGCCTCATAGACAATTTTGGCAATATTAAACGGAGTGTATTTTGCAAATGGCGGGGTGTTATAAGACCCAAAAACATTTCCGATGTTCGTTCCAAACTCGTCATAAATACTTAATGATCCAAGAGTGGCCCATAGGTCAAAATAGATGCCTAGACGGTAAGGTCCAAGGGTTCGAATCTGCCAGATACAGGTTCCAGAAGGAGTACCAGGATAGCCAAAAGAGGAGATGGAGCCAGGAGCCATAATAAGGGTTGAGTTGCAGTTGGAAGCGTCTAGAATGTTGGGTTCTTGAATTTTGGCTTCGGGGGCAAGAGCTGCTGAAGGGTCAGGAATTATTCCACCGCATAAGAACGGAAGTTGCTGATCGCAATTCATTGGCGACCATAGTCCATCCCCTTGGACATCCATAACTAGACATTTTGCCTTTTGGAAGTTCAAAGGGTCCATGTAGTTGAAATCCCAAGGTGTTCCATCCAGCCAGTTGAATCTAGAGACAGTTTTTCTGAGTTTTGCAAAAACGAATATCGCCTTACCTATCCGCGGTATCCGCCATTGCTCCAATATAAACATGTGTTGTATTGGTTCCCTTGTACAGACTCCGTATAAAATCAACATCAATTTTTGAATGGATCGACGCTAAGCCGCTAGTATATCCATTCTGAAGACAAAAATTGTTTGCAGCGGACTGATTGGAATATAGTTTTCCATAGTCATCGGATCTCATATAGCATTTCCGATTGTAGTTGTAATTGCATGCGGGAAGCATTGAATGGTACGCTGAAATCCTTTCCGGTGATTGATTTGTTATTTTTTTATGACTCACGATTGCCATTCAAGGTAGGCGGTGCTTCACAAATATAGTTGTAACTATACATGGCAAAATTATTTCCGCAATTAGAACTTGACCATCTCGCCGGATACCCGGCCGACATCCACATGCAAACACAATTTCTGTCGCCACTGTAGTTAGGGCCATAAGGATCAAAATTACTGTAAGACGCAGCACTTCCAGATGCGTCATCCCAGAAACAAGAAGATGTGGTATTGCCAAAACAAGAGAGACCAATCCAAATATTGTCTAATCCAGCCGCATTAGCAAAGTTGTGAACAGCATTGTTGTCCTGGAAAAATAACGATTAGAATGAGAATCTTCAACTGAGGTTTCCAACTAGAAATTTCAAACTTTTTTGTCCAAATTTCAAAGCACAGCCTCCCACTCTCATAAATAGCCAAAACCTCAACTCTAGGGGCTCAAACTAGGCTGAAATCTTTGTTCCAACTATGTTGGAATACCAAAAACTCACAATAGCATTTTTGATGTTAACCAGTGTGCCTCCAGATGCAGTACAATTGGATTCAGCTTCTGAGTGGGTAGCTCGGGTCCAGACGGCTTTTAGACATTTTGAATCATTCACAAGATAGTATTCTTTTGGGCAAATAAGACAAAAAGTTGAGGGAAGAAGAAGAAAAAGGAGAAGAAGAGGAATCATTTTGCAACTAAATTGTTCTTATCACTGGAGGTTTTATAGAGAGGTATGCACAATTGTTCCCCGAGAGTTTATGGAATTCTAAATGTGAACAAATAGTTTTTAAACTGATAAGAAAGTGGGTGGTTTGCGTAACACTGATTTTTTGATACACTCGAATATAGAATTCGATGTTTGAAGTTTGATTTTTCCGAGTTGCATTCTAAAAAAACTACGAACATGAAATTATTTATTGCTTCAAAGTTTCAAATCATCAAAACCACTGCATGAAACCCTCTATCCTCTCCCGACCCAGTTTTTGGTCTTGGCTCAAAGGTTACTGTAGCAATGTTAAAAGGAGTATATCTTGGGAATGGGGTCCTGTTATAAGTTCCACTAAAGCTCCCAATATTATTTCCATACTGATCTGAGATGTTCAATGATCCGTAAGTGGCCCAGAAGTCAAAATAGATGCCTAGCCGATAAGGTCCCAGGGCTCGAATCTGCCAGGTACAGTAGGAAGATGGAGCATTGGGATAGCCAAAGGAGGAGATGGAGCCAGGGGCCAGAAGAAGGGTTGAGTTGCAATTGGAAGCGTCTAGAAGGTTTCCTGGAAGTTTCGATTCGTCGGCAGATTCGATTTTCGGGTTTCCCGGGTTTTTGGTAGTCAAAGGAGCGGGGGTGGGATCCGTAATAATCAAACTTTTACAAAGGTACTCGAATTTCTGACTGCAGTCCACTTGAGACCATAGTCCATCCCCTTGAACATCCATAACCAGACAATTTCCCTTTTGGAAGTTCAAAGGGTCCATGTAGTTGAAATCCCAAGCTGTTCCATCCAGCCAGTTGAATCTGAAATCAGAGATTTCAAGAAAAAATCCTTAAAAGTGCTGAAAACTAAGCTTAAAGTCTGTATTTGTGTCTTGAAACTGCGAAAAATGAGCTGCAAACAGTGAAAAGGTGCGAAAATATGCATTTTTTCTTCGAGAACCTTCTAGAATATTTTTAAATCAGTCTAAACAAAAATAAAGTTTGGGGAAGGCTATTAGAAAAATCAAGAAAGCTATTAGAAACATGTAAATAGCTATTAGAAAAAGTCAGAAAGCTATTAGAAAAATCTAGAAAGCTAATAGAAAAATTTAGAAAGCTATCAGAAAAGTTGAAAAAGCTATTAGAAATCTAAACAAAATCTAAACAAAAAGTTTTGCCATCGAGTGGAATCGAACCCGGGTTGTCAGATTGGTAGTGGAAAGTGGGAAATCTCCCCAGCCATTTGTGTATTTTTCCGAAAAATGCCCTTTTTACTGTTTTCAACTCATTTTTCGCACTTTCCAAGTTTAAAAACAGACTTTGAGATTAGTTCCCAGAAATTTAAGTCACATTACCTGTCCCCTGTTCCTGCTTGCCCTCCAATATAGACATGTGTGGTGTTCGTTCCATTGTACAAATTTCGAATGTAGTCCACTTCCATTTTCGAGTGAATCGAAGGTAGATTTCTTCCGACCAACTTACAGGTTTGGTCAGCATTTGTCCCAGTACCTAAAGCGTTTCCGGTTCCCATTAAGTCTTTCGATTTCACATAACAATAGCGATTGTAATTGTTCACGCAACCAGCCATATACCAAGCTGTAACTTTTTGAGAAAAATTATCTTGGTTCCTATGAAAGATATCAAAAAGGTGTCAATTGATAAAATATAAATAATATTATGATAAACAATTTACTAGTTAACCACTTTTTGATATCTTTCACAGGAAGCGAGATATATAAGCTCAAAGCTGATGACTCACGCTTTACAGTAGGTGGAACTTCACAGACGAATGGCATTGGGGAGAGCATAGACATTCCAGGATAGTCATAACAATCTCTGGTGATCCATTTTCCCTGGAGTGACTGAAAATTGCTGATTTGCATGGCAGTGCAAGGAGCAACTATTGAGCCAGCTGGAAAGTTGTTATAAGCCACTGCAGATCCTGAAGCGTCATCCCAGAAGCAAGAAGATGAAGTGTTGCCGAAACAGGAGATTCCTATCCAAATAGCATCGACGCCTCCTTGGTTAGCGAAGTTGTACACTGCTTGGTTGTCCTGGAATTTTTCTTTAATTTTCCGGAATTTCGAAGTTACGAAAATCCCAAAATTTTTTTAATCGGAATTTTCTGGCTCCAAAAATTTCGGAATTTCAAAAATTTCAAAACTTTCTGAATTTCTGAATTTCTGAATTTCCTGGAATTTCTGAATTTCAAAAATTTCTGAATTTCTTGGAATTTCCTGGAATTTCCTGGAATTTTCTGGAATTTCCCGGAATTTTCTGGAATTTCCTGGAATTTTCTGGAATTTCCCGGAATTTTCTGGAACCTCCTGGAATTTTTCGGAATTTCCTGGAGTTTCCTGGAATTTCCTGGAAGTTCCGGGAATTTCCTGGAATTTCCTGGAATTTTCTAGAATTTCCTGGAATTTGCTGAAATTTCCTTGAATTTCCTGGAATTTCCTGGAATTCCCTGGAATTTTCTGGAATTTCCTGGAATTTCCTGGAACTTCCTGGAAGTTTCTGGAATTTCCTGGAATTTTCTGGAACTTCCTGGAAGTTTCTGGAATTTCTTGATTTCCTGGAACTCCCTGGAATTTCTTGGAATTTCCTGGAATTTCCCAGGATTTATTGGAATTTCCTGGAATTTCCCGGAATTTCCTGGAATTTCCAGGAACTTCCTGGAATTTCCTGGAATTTCCAGGAACTTCCTGGAATTTCCTGGAATTTCTTGGTATTTTCTGGAATTTCCTGGAGTTTCCTGGATAACCCGGGAATTTATCGGAATTTCCTGAAATTCCCTGGAATTTCCTGGAACTTCCTGGAATTTCCTAGAATTTCCTGAAGTTTTTTTGGATTCCTTGGAATTTTCTGGAGTTTTAGAATTACCTGGAAGCACCTGAAATTACCTGGAGTTTCCTGGAATTTCCTGGAGTTTCCTGGAATTCCCTGGAATTTCCTGGAATTTTCAGGAATATCCTGAAATTTCCCGGAACTTCCAGGAATTTCCTGGAATTTCCTGGAATTTCCTGGAATTTTCTGGAGTTTCCCGGAATTTACAGGAATTTCGTGAAATTACCTGGAATTTTCCGGAATTTCCTGGAATTTCCCGGAATTTACTGGAATTTCACGGAATTTCCTGGAATATTCTGGAATTTCCTGGAATTTTTCTCGAATTTCCTGGAATTCCCTGGAACTCCCTGGAATTTTCATGAATTTTCTGGAATTCCCTAGAATTTCCTAGAAATTCGTGGGATTTCCTGGAATTTCCTGAAATTTTCTGGAAATTCCTGGAATTGCTGAGTTTCTGAACTTCTGAATCTTCTTTGAAATCTAAAAAACCTACAATAGCATTCTTAATAGTGACCAATGTGCCTCCAGAAGCTTTACATGTGTCCTCTGCATCTCGATGTCCCATTTTGGTCCAAACCATTTTTAGACATTTCGACTCGTTCACCAGAAAATATCCTTCTGGACAAATTAGACAAAAAACTGAGGGGAGAAGAAGAAGAAAAAGGAGAAACATCATTTTTCTACTTTTTTTCGATTTGCAACAATTTTTTGGGTAATCAGGGGAGTTTATATGTGTGTGTGTACATTTGTTCGTAGGGGAATTTTTGAACAAATAACTTTTACTGATAAGGAGGGTTTGATGGGCATGTGGGTGGTGTTAGTTACGTCAAACTCTATACAAAGAAATTTGAAAAAATTTGAACAATCAAAATTCATATTGTAAGAATTAAGGAAGCTCAAACACTCATTTCTAATAGCTTTCTCAATTTTTCTAATAGCTTTCTAAATAGTTCTAATAGCTTTCTCAATTTTTCTAATAGCTTTCTCAGTTTTTCTAATAGCTTTCTAAACTGTTCTAATAGCTTTCTGAATGTTTCTAATAGCCTTTTCTTCAGATTGGTAATAGAAATTGTGAAATTTCCCACTGAGCCATTAGTGTAATTTTCTGGAGAATTCATTTTTTGATGTTTTTAGCTTGTTTTTCACACTTTTGAAAGTCAAAAACAGACTCTTAAAGATTAGTTTCCAGCACTCTTTGAAAAAATGGATTTTCAGATTCAACTGGTTGGATCTTGGGATTTCAACTACATAGATCCTTCGAACTTCCAAAAAGAAAAATGTCTGGTTATGAATGTTCAAGGGGATGGTCTTTGGTCCCAAATAGATTGCAGTCAGAAATTTGAGTACTTGTGTAAAAGTTTGGTTATTACGGATCCTACTCCTGCTCCAATGACCACGAAGAAGCCTGGAAACCACAAAATGGAATCTGCCAAGGAATCGGAACTTCCAGAAAGCCTTCTAGATGCTTCGAATCGTTTTGCAATTCGGAAAAATCAAACTTCAAACATCGAATTCTATATTCGAGTGTATCAAAAAATCAGTGTTACGCAAGCCACCCACTTTCTTATCAATTTTAAAACTATTTGTTCACATTTAGAATTCCAAAAACTCTCGGGGAACAATTGTGCATACCTCTCTATAAAACTTCTAGTGATAAGAACAATTTTGTTGCAAAATGATTCCTCTTCTTCTCCTTTTTCTTCTACTTCCCTCAACTTTTTGTCTTATTTGCCCAAAAGAATACTTTCTTGTAAATGATTCGAAATGTCTAAAGGCCGCCTGGGCCCCAGCCACTCACGCACACGCTGAAGCCAATTGTACTGAATCTGGAGGCACGCTGGTTAACATCAAAAATGCTATTGTGTGTTTTTGGTTTTTAAAAATAGTTGGGATGAAGATTTGAGCCTAGTCTGAGCCCCTAGAGTTGAGACTTCGGCCATTTATGGCTCTTCAATTTTGAGATAATTATCTTTCCAGGACAACCGTGCAGTTTTCGACTTTGCTAACACAGCTGGATTACAATCTATTTGGATTGGTCTTTCTTGCTTTAGCAACACCACATCTTCATGCTTTTGGGATGACGCATCTGGAAGTGCTGCTTCTTACAGTAATTTTGATTCTCTTGGCATTGCTACCAACGCTGGCAGCAGAAATTGCGTTTACATGATGGTGGCGAACGGGTACTCAGGAAAATGGTCAAGCAAAATTTGTTTTAATGATATTTCCACGACTACAATAGGTTACATCTGTGAAGCACCGCCTAGTGTGGATCAAAGTTGTGAGTTTTAAAAAAAGAGTCAAACATCAGGAAGGAATTCAGCGTACTCCCCAATGTCTCCCGTGTGCAATCACAACTACAATCGAAATTGCTATATGAGATCCGATGACTATGGAGCAGTATATTATAATCAGTCCTGGGCAAACAACTTCTGTTGGAACATGGGATATACTAGCTTAGCGTCTATACACTCAAAAATTGATGTTGATTTCATTCGGAGTCTGTACAAGGGAACCAATACGACACAAGTCTATATTGGAGCAATGGCGGAGACCGCGGATAGGTGAGGCGAACTTTTAAAAAAACTCACAAAAATTATCTCTAGATTTAACTGGATGGATGGAACACCTTGGGATTTCAACTACATGGACCCTTTGAATTTTCAAAAAGCAAAATGTTTGGTTATGGATGTCCAGGGAGATGGACTATGGTCTCCAATGGACTGTGATCAGAAACTTCCGTTTTTATGCAGTCGAAAAGTCAAAGACACTTCAGCAGCTATTGCACCCGAAGCCAAACTTCAGGAACCCAACATTCTAGACGCTTCCAACTGCAACTCAACCCTTATTTTGGCTCCTGGCTCCATCTCCTCTTTTGGCTATCCTGGTACTCCATCTGGAACCTGTATCTGGCAGATTAGAACCCTTGGACCTTATCGTCTAGGCATCTATTTTGACTTATGGGCCACTCTGGGATCATTGAGCATTTATGACGAGTTTGAAAAAAATATCGGAAATGTTTCTGGGGCATATTATACCCCGCCATTTGCAAAATACACTCCGTTTAACATTGCAAAAGTTGTCTATGAGGCAAGAAGAGAACCAGATCCTAATGATAGAGGATTTCATGCAGTGATTATGATGATTTGAAGAATAATGTAAACAATAAAGCATTTTATGTTCATTAAATTTTTCACATTCATAATTCCACAAACTCTTATGAACAAATGTTTATACATACCCATGTTGATGAAAACATTTTCCAAAACACCTCTAAACCCCCTAGAAGCCTCAAAAAATAACTTTTCAGACAATTTTTGGAAAAAATATCCCAATGGCAGCATTTTTCAGGAAATCTTAAGATCGTAGGTTCAAACCCCACCAGTGGCTTTTTGTTATGGTTTTTGAGTGTGGACCTGGAAAATGATGAAGAGAAGCCGACAATCATAGAATTTCCCAAAAAACCTGAAAATTTTTGGGCTGAAAATTTCAAAAAGCTGGGTCAACGCGTGGTTTTTTTTTTCAGAAATTTAGGTGTGTATAGTTGTTCGTAGTGGTTTTTGAACAAATAACTTTTACAGATAAGGGGTCTGTTTATGGGCATGTGGGTGGTGTGTGTTACGTCAAACTCTATACAAGGAAACTTGAACAATCAAAATTAAAATTGTAATTATTAAAGAAGCTGAAACACTCATTTCTAATAGCTTTCTAAAAATTTCTAGTAGCTTTCTAAATATTTCTAATAGCTTTATCAATTTTTTTAATAGCTTTCTAAATATTTCTAATAGCTTTATCAATTTTTCTAATAGCTTTAATAATTTTTCTAATAGCTTTCTAAATGTTTCTAATAGCCTTTTCGGCAGATTGGTAGTAGAAATTGTGAATTTTCCCACCGAGCCATTAGATTTTCAGACATTAGATTTTCAGATTGATTTT
Source organism: Caenorhabditis nigoni (assembly GCA_027920645.1). Lineage (NCBI taxonomy): Eukaryota > Metazoa > Nematoda > Chromadorea > Rhabditida > Rhabditidae > Caenorhabditis > Caenorhabditis nigoni. The sequence goes on along the minus strand of CP115865.1, from coordinate 18,999,479 downwards.
CAGATTGATTTTGTTTTAACTCAAATTGGAAAAAGTTTGAACAATAAAATTTTGAATTGAAAAAATTTTGGGAGAGCAAAAAACAATGGTGCTCAACATAGTCCTTACCTGGACAGATTTTCAAGTCCCAGTGGTTCTAAAACACAAAAAAAAACAAGAAAAATGCAGGTTAACTTTATTTGTGAAAAACAAAACACATAGAAGTAATTAATAAGGGAGAACCACAGCTCTGAATCCAGTGTAACCAGGACGTCCAGACGCTTGGAATGTCACATTCGCGATGTTGGATCGAGAAACGAAATCTCGAGCACCATATTTGGTGCTCGCGATTTCTTGTCCATTTTCATCGTTGACATAGATGGGGTTATAAGTGTTGACATCGGTGAAGAACAATCTCATTTTGTATGCTCCAGTGGTCACAATCTTCCATGTACAGTAAACCGGTGGCTCAGGTGGAGCAGTGCTGAGATATCCATAAGAAGTGAACTCTCCAGGAGCCATTAGAAAAGTGGTATTACATTTGGAGAAGTCGGAGGGGTTTCTTTCAGTCAAAATTTCAGCCTGGGGTGTCGGAACAACGGAGAGTGGAACTTTGCACAAGAATGATGCCTCATAATTACAAGTACCAATGGACCATAATCCTGTTGACAAGTCCATGAAGAGGCACTTGTTATTTATATCGTATGAAGATCTCAAAGGATCTCTATAATCGAAGCCTTCGAAATTTGAGCCATCAGTCCAGGAGTAGAGGTTTGGAAGAACTAGTTGAGCTCCAATCAAAATATACTGAATGCTCGTTTGATCTCTGTAGAGACTTTTGATATAGTCGATTTCTCGTTTTGAATGGATTGAAACCAGGGACCCATCTTGAGCTTCACAGATTTTTTGGGCGTCTTTGAATTTTCCAGTGGTGATTGGCATTTCGGAGGATTTGAGATAGCAGAAACCATTGTAGTTGTGAGGGCAGGAAGCGTCTGGAATAATGGGATCATAAGAATGTTCAGATTCAAAATTTCAGAGGATTTCGATTTTCTCATCTTAAGAATACTTTAAAGTTGAAAACCTTGTTGAATGTTTCAGTTTCTGAATCTCCTGGAATTTTTGAATTTCTAAATTTCCTGGAATCTCTGAGTTTCTAAAATTCTAAATTGCTTACCTCCTTCTCAATATCCCTGTTTTTCCTACAAGCTACAAAGAATCTCTGAATTTCTGAATTTCTGAATTTCTGAATTTCTGAATTTCTGAATTCCTGAATTCTTGAATTTCTGAATTTCTAACTTTCTGACTTTCTGAATTTCTGAATTTCTGAATTTCTGAATTTCCGGGAATTTCCTGGAATTTCTGGATTTCCTGGAATTTCCTGGAATTTCTGGATTTCCTGGAATTTCCTGGAACTTCCTGGAATTTGCTGGAATTTCCTGGAATTTCTGAATTCCTGAATTTCCTGGAATTTCCTGGAACTTCCTGGAATTTGCTGGAATTTCCTGGAACTTCCTGGAAAGTGCTGGAATTTCCTGGAATTTCTGAATTTCTGAATTTCTGAATTTCTGAATTTCTGAATTTTCGAATTTCTGAATTTCTGAATTTCTGAATTTCTGAATTCCTGAATTCTTGAATTTCTGAATTTCTAACTTTCTGACTTTCTGAATTTCTGAATTTCTGAATTTCCGGGAATTTCCTGGAATTTCTGGATTTCCTGGAATTTCCTGGAATTTCTGGATTTCCTGGAATTTCCTGGAACTTCCTGGAATTTGCTGGAATTTCCTGGAATTTCTGAATTCCTGAATTTCCTGGAACTTCCTGGAATTTGCTGGAATTTCCTGGAACTTCCTGGAAAGTGCTGGAATTTCCTGGAATTTCTGAATTTCTGAATTTCTGAATTTCTGAATTTCTGAATTTCTGAATTTCTGAATTTCTGAATCTCTGAATTTCTGAATTTTCGAATTTCTGAATTTCTGAATTTCTGAATTTCTGAATTCCTGAATTCTTGAATTTCTGAATTTCTAACTTTCTGACTTTCTGAATTTCTGAATTTCTGAATTTCTGAATTTCCGGGAATTTCCTGGAATTTCTGGATTTCCTGGAATTTCCTGGAATTTCTGGATTTCCTGGAATTTCCTGGAACTTCCTGGAATTTGCTGGAATTTCCTGGAACTTCCTGGAATTTGCTGGAATTTCCTGGAACTTCCTGGAACTTCCTGGAATTTGCTGGAATTTCCTGGAACTTCCTGGAATTTGCTGGAATTTCCTGGAATTTCCTGGAAAGTGCTGGAATTTCCTGGAATTTCTGAATTTCTGAATTTCTGAATTTCTGAATTTCTGAATTTCTGAATTTCTGAATCTCTGAATTTCTGAATTTTCGAATTTCTGAATTTCTGAATTTCTGAATTTCTGAATTCCTGAATTCTTGAATTTCTGAATTTCTAACTTTCTGACTTTCTGAATTTCTGAATTTCTGAATTTCTGAATTTCCGGGAATTTCCTGGAATTTCTGAATTTCTGAATTTCTGAATTTCTGAATTTCTGAATTTCTGAATTTCTGAATTTCTGAATTTCTGAATTTCTGAATTTCTGAATTTCTGAATTTCTGAATTTCTGAATTTCTGAATTTCTGAATTTCTGAATTTCTGAATTTCTGAATTTCTGAATTTCTGAATTTCTGAATTTCTGAATTTCTGAATTTCTGAATTTCTGAATTTCTGAATTTCTGAATTTCTGAATTTCTGAATTTCTGAATTTCTGAATTTCTGAATTTCTGAATTTCTGAATTTCTGAATTTCTGAATTTCCTGGAATTTCTGTATTTCCTGGAATTTCTGAATTTTATTCCTGATTTTCGGGAACTTCTAAATTCTCTGGCCGGAAATTTAAGATTTTTTTGGAAAAGCTCAAATCCTCAAGGAGCTTCTTCAGATCCTATAGATCCCAAAACTCACCATAAGTAGAAATTGGCATTTCACAAATGAATGGCATACTCTCTGCTTCACATTTGACACTAACCCATCTTCCAGCCAACGATCCAGAAGTTGAAGTATAGACACATCCACCATAAATACCATCCACCAACGGGTATCCACTGGCAAAATTGTCATAGAGAGCAGAAGTTCCAGAATTATCATCGTGGAAACATTTCGAGGGGTTTTTGTTGTCGAAGCAGAACAACCCAATCCAAGTTTGATTGATTCCAGAGTTGGAGGCAAATTGGGACACGGCTCGGTTCTCCTGAACATTCGAAAAATTGTATCTGGAATATTCTTTTAAATTAAAAACTCACGATAGCACTTTTGATATTAACCAAGGTTCCTCCGGTATAAGTACAAGCGGTTTCTGCTTGAGAATGTGTCATTGGATTCTTGAAGGCCTTCAGACACTTGTCCAGGACCATTGTGTATCCATCGGGACATACGGATGAGCAATGGACGATTCCGAAGAGAAGAGCGAAAATTGAAAATTTTGGGAAACTCATTACCTGAAAAAATTTAAGTCGATTCAAAAAACTATTCATGGATAAAAGCAAAAAAAAAGTTTAGTATAACTAATGGAAGTTTTCAAAAAGTTTGACAATCTGCACTCCCCCTGGAGGGCTTTTATTTGCGGGTTGCGGGTTACTGATAAGATGATCAGTGCAAAAAATTGACACAGGATGTTTCAAAGTTTCGAAACGTTAACGGCTCTTTAATTGCTCTGAATCATTTAATATTAGCATCTCTGACGTTGTCTTGAATTTCCGGACAATTTTCCGGCCTCTGCGGAAGTTTTTTCTTCAATTTTTAGACACAAATGATGTCAAATCGGGAGGCAGACTGATAAGAAAAAATGTCCGGAAAGTTTTAGTTGGAAATATTTTTAAGTGCATTCTAGGTGTGTTTTATTATTATTCATTTCTTAAAAATTGAAATAGAGCGCATGAATATTCAGATGTTTCAAGATAATACGAGATTTTGGGAATTCATAACTTCCAGGGAATTCGAACGTTCAACAATGTTTTTGACTTTGAAGTATTATTTTGAAGATGAGAAAAATCGAAATCCTCTGAAATCTCTAAATCTAAACATTCTCAAAATCCCATTTTTCCAGATGCTTCGTGCCCTCACAACAATGGTTACTGCTACCTGAAATCCTCTGAAACGCCAATTACCAGATTTTTCTACCGTTTTGTTCTTTAACCAATAAAATAAATTTGCATTTTCTTGATTTTCTTGTGTTTAGAACCCCTATAACCATTAATAAGTATTAGAATGGTCTCTCTAATAGAAGGGCCCTTAGACAAAATCATAATGACAAACTCAAAAGTTATCTTCCATCGGTAAGTTAAAAAAAAACTTGTCGGACCATCTGCTGCCCCATAAATCTTATCCTCCTTTTTTATCGGTCTGCTGTCGGGGGATCATATTTCACTGTCATAGTTCACACCCCGCCCTGACGATAAATATATTATAAACAATTAGCCTCATTGCTCATGCTTATGTAGTCGGATGTCCCTTTAATCTTTATTTTACATAGATACCATAATTTTAGCTAAAGAATACTGTACTTTTCTGACTTCAGGATACAGTACTGTTTGGAATAATGTTCTGTTAGGGATACTATACGTTTTGAGATATTGTACTTTTTGGGATACTGTACTGTTTTTGGGGATACTATATTTTTAGAAAAGCCGTTTTTTTGGATGCTGTAATTTTTGGATACTGTACTTTTAGACATACTTTAGTTTCTAGAATACTATACCTTTTGAGATACTGTATGTTTTGGGATACTGTACTTTTAGGGATGCTTTGGTTTCAAGAATACTGTACCTTATGGGATACTGTACTTCTTGGGATATCCTACTTTTTGAGATACTGTACTTTTTGGGAAACTGTTTTTTTAGGGTACTGTACTTTTTTGAGACATCATTCTTTTTAGGATCCTCTACTTTTAGCGATATTTCACTTTTTGGGGTACTATACTTTCAAAGATACTGTAGTTTTTGAGATAATTTACTTTTGCTACTGTAATTTCAGGGATACTGGACCTTCTAGGATACTGTTATTTCAAAATTTTGAAATTTTGGAAGTTTTCGACTTTTCAATATGCTAGAGGATGCTGTATTTTCTGGGATACTGTACTTTTCCCATTCAAAAAATGTTTTTTTTCTTCCTTATGTTTTGGTATCCATGATATCGCAGATATAAACATACACCCCCCAGAGTGTACTGTTCTGGAGAGACACAGAGAAATAGAGAATGACCTTGGTTTTTTTGGATAGGCTTTTGAAGATGGTCGAGGGCCATGTAACAGACCTATTTGAATTTGTCATTTGAAATTTTTCGAAAAATCAAAATTTTAGAGTATGGGATTTGAATTTAATCTGGAATTTTTTTTGAATTTCTAAATATTTTTTCTTAAATCCAAAATTTAACTTTCGGAAAAGTGCAGTATCCCTTAAAGTACAGTATCTCCAAAATGACAGTTTCCCAAATATTGGAGTGTAACAGTATTTCAAAAAGCTGTAGTATTCTAATGATAGAAAAGTACAGTATCCCAGAATTTGGAATATGAAAGTATCCCTAAAGTAGGGAAAGCATAATATCCCAAAAAGTACAGTATCCTTAAAATGGGAAAATTAGAGTATCGCAAAAAGTACAGTATCCCAGGAAATACAGTATCCCAGAAAATACAGTAATCTTTTCAAAAAAATTTCGAAAATGTTGACAATTCCTTTCCCTCTCTGCTGTCCATATTCCCATCGATGGGTTCGCAATTCCCATTAATTTCTCTGTCGTCTCCTCAAAACGCACACTCTATCGTTCCTGTGCTCGCCCTTTTCATCGCTTTTTATCATCCCATTTCCATTCTTTCTCCCTCTTTTCCTTACTGTTTTCGATCGATCTTTTTGGATGATTTGAATTTGAAAAATTGCCAATTAGAAAATATTTCCTAATTTGGCTAATTGGCTAATTCCCGTATTTCCTCTGATAGTAGATATACACGCACTTTGAGCTTACATATCTCGGTTCTTGTAAAAGATATCAAAAAATTGTCAACTGATAAAATATTTGTCATAATATAAGCTATATTTTATCAGCTTACAGATTTTTGATATCTCTTACAGTACCCGAGATAATATGAACTTAAAGTGGACGGTTTTTTTAGAATTTAACAATTTTCAGGAAAGACGAATTTTCGAAATCGTTAGTTCAAAAAAACCTGGAATCTAAAAAGAGCAAAAGTATGCAAAAGTGAGTTTTTATTTATTTTTATTTTTCGGAAATTTTAGGATTTTTTTAATTTTAGAATTCAAAATTTTGATTTCAGAGAAGATTCTGAAAATCTAGGAAGTCCAGATTTTTCAGACCTCCACCCAGAACTACCCGGCCAACTCGTGCTCGAATCATGATGTCCCCAATGACGGGAATCCAAGACTTCCTCGGATCTTACATATCTGGAAACTTCCAAAATGAAGAATCATTCTCTACTTGTGCTCCGGATACTGAGAACACAACTGGAGACTTCAGAGAGATTCAAAAACAGAAGAACGACAAGGTGAGTAGCTCCAGAGGCTTCAAAATTTTAGGAATTTTTGAGAATTCTGAAAATTCAAATAACTCGAAAAATACGTTTTCCCGATTTCAGACACCCATCAAGGAGCAAAAAAAGAGAGGGCATATGGATTTGGAGAAAGAAAAGTTCCAAGAAAGCCAATTTGGAATTTTAAAGAAGGCAAAAATACAGGTATACTTTTAGGAACTTAAACATCTAAATTCTAAAGCTAACTTCAATAAACAATTTGAAAAAATCGCTTTGGAATCTTTTTAGAGTGAAAGGATGCATTTTTACTTACGCCACTTGTAATCGGAGACTCAAAGTTTGAGCCCAATTATCTCAATTTGCGTGCAAGAATTTGAAAAACTGTTAACTACAAAAATGTTGGTGATATTATGACAATCATTTTATCAGTTGACAAAATTTTGATATCTCTTATAGGAACCGAGATAATTGGACTCGAAGGTAAAGGTGGCACTCTTCCATGCGCGGTATGGGTCTGCTAATGTTTCCTACTGACACATTTCTGACGCACGCGATGTTGGTCTGCTAATGTTTCTTATGTAGTTTGTAGTCTAGCAGGCCCAACTGATGAATTTCTAATGTGCGCGATGTTGGTCTGATAATGTTCTAGTGTAGTTTGTAGTCCAACAGACCTAAATGACGCATGTCTGATGCGCGCGATATTGGTCTGCTAATGTTTTTCATGTAGTTTGTAGTCTAGCAGGCCCAACTGACGCATTTCTATGTCGCGCATGATGGGTCTGCTAATGTTTCCTGTGTAGTTTATAGTCAAGCAGGCCCAACTGACGCATTTCTCATGCGCTCATAATGGGTCTGCTAATGTTTCCTATGTAGTTTGTAGTTTAGCAGACCCATTATAATTCCTAACTTTAAATGCGATTTTCTTGAAAGCTAGAAGAGCTAGACAAAAACTGTAAACTACAAAAACAACAAACATAAGATTTGAAACATTTTATTAGTTGACAACTTTTTCATAGCTTTGCTATTTTTTGAGATACATGCGTTTAGGAAAAACGCCTTCAGTACCAAGACACTCTCGTTTCTCTGCGTCCCGACTTTCTCAAATATCGGGATTTTCAAAGTTTTAACTACATTTTTAAAAACCTCAAAATCGATCCCTAAACATCCTTTGTTCCTATTTCAGGAACCTCAATTCATGTGCTGTTCTGAAAATCCCGATCTCTCCTATTCAAGCTTCAACCACCAATGCACTTCCGGAGCCCAGGACTGCCGTATCCGACCAGAAGACGTCTACTGGGTCCCTAGAAAGCAGAAGGGTGAATTCCAGGAGGCAGTTTGTACCACATGCTTCAAAGAAATGAGAAATAAGGATGGATGGATACAAGAAAAAAACATCAATGAGAAAATTGAAGAAATCTTCAAATGCCAAAAATGCTCTGGATTCTGGCATCAGTGTTGCTCATTTTTCTATGGAGAGCCTGAGGATTTTGTTTGCCGTAATTGTGCTCCAGAAGCCTACAAATTGGTGCTAGATGAACCTGGATCTTCCCGAGACTCAAATTTCATCGAGGAAAGGATCAATGGGTTTTTGAAATCTTCTTTGGAGATCGATCAGGAGTTCCAGAAGATATCAGTGCGCACCTATTACAGTGAAGGTCAGTAAGAACGTAATTTTTAGTAGATTGGCATTTTTAGGAGTCTGGAGATCTTTGAAAAATTTCGAGAAAAACATTTTTTTTTCTAAATTTTCTAAACTCTTAAATATCCTTTAAATTTGAAAAATCCACCCAGTTTTTACTGGTTTTTGTACTGAAAATGTGACCAAAAATTACTAAAACACAACCAGCCACACAACCAGCCGAAATGCAACTCACCTTTTTTGGTCCTTCTTTTTATGTCCAATAAAATCGTTAAACATCGACCTATCGGGGGTTTTCATCGGTTTCGGAATTTGTACTACTCGTGGACAAGTCAACCCACGAAATTTAAATTTTTGGGATAGACTTGAATCTCGATTTCTTGCTGTAAATCCGCGAGGAATCATAAAACACCCTAATTTTTGGCCTTTTTGAATCAATCTGAATGGATTTATAGAATTTTAGGGACTTTTGAATTTTCGAATTTCCGGAAATTTAGAAGGATAAAATTCAAAAAATCCTAAAAATTCTCAAAAGCACCGGAACTCAAAAAAGGCTTTGAAATACCAAAAAATTCGAAATTTCAAGAACTTCTAAAAGTTCCTAGCATTCCTAAAACTCCAAAGAATTTGTTTAATTTGAAAAATCCTAAAATTCCAAAAATCTTTTGAAAACTTTCAAAGTGATGCATAAAGACTGAAAAAATGGGGTCTTTTAGAAATAGGCAAATAGCTTAAAAACTATGAATTTTCAAAAACTTTTGTGAATGCAAAGTTTTTAACCTATATGTATCTGTTTTACACTCTCCAAAGTTTTCAAAGAACTCCACACTTATGAAAATGGTCAAAACCACCCAAAATCAACCTAAATTAACCGTTACTGTATTTTCCAGATGACTTCGTGAAGACTGGAGACTTGGCTCCTCCCTCCTGGGAGTCAAAATTCATTGCCGAGTATGGAACGGTCATCAAATTCGCATCACGCGCAATTCACGTTTTCCAGAGGCAGGATAACGTTGATCAAATTGTCTTCTCGCTATTCGCCTCCGAATACCGTAACCCTGGGAAGTCCTGGATGGTGATAGACTGCTTGGATAGCATCAAGATGTTTCAGCCAGCGTCTCTCAGGACCCAAATCTATCAGGAGCTGGTTTTGATCTACTTTGACTTGGCCAGAAAAATCGGACTCTCGGATAGCTTCCTCTGGGCGGATCCTCCGGTCCAGGGGGACGACTACATCTTCCCTGTGAAGCCAGCTAATCAGCCATCTCCAACTCCAACGATGCTGGAAAACTGGTACCTTAGAGTGATGGAGAAGGGGAAATCCGACGGGATTATCAAGGAATTCAGAAGCTTCACTGAAGAGAAGGAGTTCAAGAAGTTCAAGAAGCCAACGGATATCCCCATCTTCCAGACTAGTCTCTGGTCTCCTCTAATGATTGCTCATGATGTCGGTGGGAAGCCTCAGAAGCTGTGGAGAGCGATGTCGGTGGAGTGGAAAAGTCATGGATCGGATAATTGGTTCATTGAGTTTAATAAGGTTGCGAAGGATGAGCAATTAGAGAGAATGTGTCAGGAACGCTTTCATGAGATTCTTCTGAAGAAGGAGGAGATGCAGTACCATTGCTGGGAGAACAATTGGCAATTCGGGACTCCGAGAAGAGCCAGATATGCGTCAGTTGGATTGATTAATCTGATGTAGGATCTGTTTTATTGGGATCTCTTTTAATGTATTTATGAAAAAGTTCAGTTCTCACTATCCGGAATCTCTTTTTTTCGTTCGAAAATTTTGAAATCTCATCGAAATCTCATATGACCTAATTTTTGATCTAATTTTGGAAAACTCGGTTAATTTCTTGTACCCTTTTTTAATCACATTTTTTCTAGTATGCATATATCTTTCATCTCCTTGAATCCTCATCTAAGAATTCAAAACAAAATGATTCTTTTTAAAAAAATCCTGTAATACATAAGTCGAAAGTTTTAACAATTTATTCAACTGAATACAGAATGAAAATTCAGTCTATTTGCCGGGGAAATGACACATGAATCCTGCGACGGCATCCCCACTGAAAAAATTAACGTTATCTTCACAAACTCAGTTTGAGCCTCACGTTTGAACACGAAGAGGGTCCTTATTGTTAATGTCTGCGAAATCCAGTGCTGAGTACAAACTGGAATCAATACTTGTATACATGAGCTATCGGATCTAATCTTACCCTGGACCTTTCATTTCTTCAAGACTCCAATTCATTACGGAATCATCGTTTACCAGGTTGGGAAGAGTCCATCTCCATTCCTAATGCATAGAAATCGAAAAAAAAATCAAGTCTCCAATACTTACACTGTTCTCATCTGATCTGGTCAATCCAACAAAGAAATAGTCACTACTCGGCAATTTAAATCTTACGACATAACGAATTGTTTCATGCCCTTTCATATCTGGAATAGCCATTAGTCCATCACCACCGAGAGCTTCACATCGCTCTGCAGCTTCGATATATGTAAAAGACTCATCGAAAATCTGGGATTTCAGTTTAATCATTTTTTTAAAGGTGAGGTTTGTTCTAAAAGTCTCACCCCATAGCATCCAACAACTTCTTCAAGAAAGAAAACGTCGTCGCCTTGGCACGTTGTTTTGTTTTTAAATGTGAATTCAATTGTCGTTTGTGAGCCAGTCGTTGTTAATGAGTAAGACGAGAAACTCGTAAAATTTTCAAAGTTCTGAAATAACAAATTAGCTTTACAGTGGAGAATAGGCAAATATACAGGGTGGCGCATAATTACCCGGACTCGAGTTTTTTCTATCATAAAATTTGAGTGAAGAGTTACACTGGGCTCAAATTTTGAGAGCAGCAATTCACGCATCAGTAAATTAGCCAAGTTTTAAATTATTTCATCAAGTTTGAGCTGAGTTATCGCTTTTCAAAGTTGTTTCATCTCATAAAAATTAGTCTTGGGAGGCACACGGCTTTTCTGGATTTTAGCTCTACTTTGCCTAGCCCTAAAAACTGTAGGAATGATAGTGAGTGGCTGAAATTTCATGAGTGCCAAGACCAATTCTTCAATCATCAGCTGTGAAATTTTCAGATTGCTACGGAAATGATGAAATTGGTATCTACCAGTTTGCCAAAGAGGTCAAAATTAATAATATTTTGGTTTTGGAGATAAATGAATCTAACGGACTAAAATTTAAGCTTTTGCGTGCTTGCGTTGTTAGTATTTTGTTAAATTCGCATCGAAAACATTAGTAAAAATTTCTGGCTCGTGAAAACAATACTAATACATATGTATCTCACTTTTGACAAAATTTAAGCAAAATAGGGGAATGTATTGTCGAAATACAATAAGTGACACCTGGTGGTTGCGACCACGACGCCCCACCCGTTATTTCGCAAGTTTTTTTCATTGTTTTCTCTTAAAATTGGGACCTAATTGCATTTTTTCTGAGAAAATCTCATTGAATCCAATAATCCCGGAAGGGCGCCGCACAGTTGCAAAACTTCACGCCCCACTTGCGAAATTGTGGGCGGGGCGTCGGGATCGCAACCACCAAGTGTCACTTTTTTTATTTCGACAATAACACGGAGTTACATCGATACAAATCAGATAAAAGTTTTTTTTTTAAATGGTCGTGCCAGAAACCTTGCGCCGTTCATCTTTGGACCATCATAAAAACACTTAGACTTGGAGAATCGCTTTGAAAATTTCAGCAGCTTTGAATCAAACGTAAAATTATATTTCTACTAATTTTCCAGCTTACAAGATACTCATGTAAAAAGATACATATATCCGTTTTTATCTGTCCGGGTAATTATGCGCCACCCTGCTAATCGTCAAGGATATCTTCGTTTTTCAAAAACCTACAGATTGATGACTACCACTAAACAAAGATGTATAAGTGCCAGGACAAGTTGAGCTTGCGAATTTCAACGTCATGTATGAATAGTCAGTAGAAATGGAACGAGGACCAAGATCTTCAATGCGTTCAAACGATTTGAGTTGATCCAATGTATACAGAAAACAGGTCTGTGTAAAGTCCATACTAGCCCCGGAGCACCATCTTATGGAGTAGCAATCATGCACGCAGTTGTACCAAGTTGTTACTTGTTGAGGTGTACTGCCGGTCGAAATGATACGTCTTCCGCGGAATATCATCATTGTTTTAACACAACTCTAAAACAAATAATACGTCAACTATTCGACTTCAGGTTTTTTTAAAGACGCATTCTCTTTCAGATCCGAAAATACAGAAAAATTCAAACTGATAATGATTGGATTCAATTCGGAACAGTTTATTCTTGCTATTTTGAGTATATATTTCTTTTTCTGACACGAGAAGTACCCGAAGTGTCCCCTCGCTTTTTCTTAGATATTGGTGGCAAAAAATGTCCCCTGCCTAGACTAGAACAAAACTCATAATCTAAGGTGCCAACAAGCAGGTTGAGCGAAATGGCAGAACTTTTTCTGATTTTTCAGAAAAAGTGGATCAAGTGTATTCAAAAAGTCATAACTTTGTACAGACAAAAGATAAAGCTTCAAGCCAAACTGCATCTTATAGAACGAGGTTGAGGCTACAAAAAACTTCTTTACACCTGTTGTCTTTCTCTGCAATGAAATTTACTAGGGTAGGAAACGTGCGAATGGTCCGATCGTATGAAATCAAAAAATGTCGATTTTCGAAAAAACGTATTTGGGAGACCATGTCTATTCGATTTCTCTCATGTCATAATGCACAATCAAGGTCTCAAATATATAGCTCACCTTTCATTTGAGAGAGATTTTTGAAAAAATAATATTTCAATAAAACTCAATTCCATGTACCCCTATACATGGTATTTTTTGAACTCATTTTTTCGGAAGCAACATAAATACTCTAAGAATAAAATTTTTGCTTGTTTTAGTTTCTTTTTGACATAAACAGCACAATTCGTGGTAAAGAAGAGCATGTATAGGGGTACATGGAATTGACTTTTAAAATATTATTTTTTCGAAAATCTCTTGTAAATGAACGGTGAGCTATATATTTGAGACCTTGATTGTGCATTATGACATGAGAGAAATCGAATAGACATGGTCTCCCAAATACGTTTTTTCGAAAATCGACATTTTTTGATTTCATACGATCGGACCATTCGCACGTTTCCTACCCTAGTAAATTTCATTGCAGAGAAAGACAACAGGTGTAAAGAAGTTTTTTGTAGCCTCAACCTCGTTCTATAAGATGCAGTTTGGCTTGAAGCTTTATCTTTTGTCTGTACAAAGTTATGACTTTTTGAATACACTTGATCCACTTTTTCTGAAAAATCAGAAAAAGTTCTGCCATTTCGCTCAACCTGCTTGTTGGCACCTTAGATTATAAGTTTTATTCTAGTCTGGGCAAGGGACATTTTTTGCCACCAATATCTAAGAAAAAGCGAGCAGACACTTCGGGTACTTCCCGTGTGAGTTTCAAAATTAACCCACCGAACAGTTAATTTCATGTTCGAATTGTATCCCACAATCAGGTAAACGGCCACGTCCCATATTAATTTTTAAAGTGTAGAGGCGAGTGTAGTTCACTGTATAAAAATCTTCTGATGTGTTGATTGCGAAATTTCTTATTGTAGAACTATTGACAGAAGTTAATATTTCATCCAGCATTCCGGCGCGTTCGCTTGAACAATTGTTAGTGGTTTCGATCTATATTATCATTGAATTTGACAAAATTTAGTAATCTATCACTTTTAAAAGCCCTACCTTAAATGAAATTTTTTCCAAAGCTTCCGACGCCTCTTTGTCATTTCTTATTTTCTGAATATCTCCTATTTGATATAGTGCACATAACAATGAACTATTCCCATAAGCCAGAATACAGAATTGCTCGGAAAAACAATCCTGGACGCAATCATCCCATAAAATACCCATTCTTACAGTCGATGGGAAGCTGGAGTGTGGCTCAGGGGCCCCCCAAACGGTCACCATTTTGTAACCATTCTCTTGACTAGAGGCCGGGAAAATTAGGAAAAGTAAAATTGGAATCAGAAGGGAAGGATTCATTTTTGAGACAGGGAAGTGAAAAAGAATGAAGAGCAAAAGTGTGAAAAACTTCGAAAAGTTGTAGTCATGGGTTTTGGTATCTAGGAGATTCTCACAGCTTGAAAGCAAAGTAGATTTCTGGTTTTTTGTGAAGTTTTGAACTCTAGATCTTCGATTCTTTAGATTTTAAAAACTTTTATTTAAAAAGACAAAAGCTGGAAAATAGGAAAAAATGTTTATTCTCAAAAAATAACCCGTAAAAAACTTCAAACAAAATCTCAATTAGTATGGCTTCTGATGGGCACATGAATAATCAGAAGGAAGTTTGAATTGAAACGTGGCATAGTTGACTCCGCCCCTTTCCGAAAACCATAACATCAAATCGTCACCAATCCAAGCTCCGCCTCCAAAAACACCGCCAAATCGATATTCGGTGTATCCGGGGTCCGCCAATATTGTCACACATCCAGATTGTAGATTTTTCCGTGTAGCGTATAACCGAGTAGGGTAGATCACAGCAATCATTTGATGTTCAATATCGTCGTCAATACGAGTAGAGATTCTGAAAATAAAAAGAAATAATTCTAAAGTTCGTGCTCAGCGCAAAATTTAAGCCTAGAAACTTTTTTTTAACGAAGTCTAGCAGGCCAAAACAAAAGAAGCATGAGCAATGAACATTGGTCTGCTAGTGTTCGCATTGTAGTTTGTAGTCAAGCAGGCCCAAGTGAAGGGTGACTCCAAGTGAAGAGAGTGGGCCTGCTAGGCTACAAACTACAAGGCGAACACTAGCAGACCCACGCGTTCACTGGAGAAGTTGGCCTGCTAGTGTTAGCCTTGTAGTTTGTAGCCTAGCAGGCCCAACTTCAATGCAAATTCACGCTAAAAACCTTCATATTCAAGCTAGAAACGAGAAGAAAAAAGGTTTTCTAGTCAAAAAATTACGAGATTTTCGAATTTGGCATTATTTTTGCAGAAAACAGCCAAGAAAACTGTTAATTAACCGGCTAGACATGGTTTCGTAGTTTGTAGTTCAGCAGATCAATCATTTTCAACGACTCCTTTATTATTTTGGCCGTTTTCGAAGAGGGAAGAAAGATTCCAGACCAGTTTTTTGTGAGGAATCCGAATCTTTGGTTTATTTTTACATCATGATTTTGAAAAAATCAAAAACTTACACCCTTGCTCCCGCATCCGTACCATTGGTTCCGTTAACATTCATCCCGTAGTACACAACATTTGTCAAATTTTGATACATATTGAAAAGTACCAAATCTCCTTTCCTACTAACTACGGTATCCAGTATCCACGAAGGACCATTCTCCAAAGATCCGGTCAGAAATTCAGAAGACGTCACGAGATTCTGAATAGGATTCAGAAGTTTTGTAGGCGTTGTGGTATTTGGGCATCTTGAAGTCTCTCCGATTCTCATAAATCCATCAGTTCCATTCAACATCGTAGTTTGTAGTGTACATGTGCTAGCCTGCCACGTCATCATGTACAAATCGTCGTTTTGCAAAACTTGAATCTCGCACGGAGGATCTTGGACGTCAAATTGGAATCCTCTTACGGAGCAGTGATAAGCTCCGTCCACACAACCTGAGCAACAATAAATGATGTCATTGATCCCTAGATTTGCCACGTTGTCTCGAATTTTCAGAATCTGGCAGCTGGAACAGTCCCATGTATCCAAAAAATCGAAATTGAAAACTTGGGATTTTGTCGTGTTTGGATTGAAAACAACGAGATTTTTCGAAATTTGGGACCATCCAAAAATCCGGTTTTGCCATTTGTAACCTAGATTTTCTGGGGTAAATGAGGTTAGGTTCTCTACTTGGAAGTCGTAAAATTCAGAAGTGGTTTTGAAGACAAAAGCAGAGAGATATGGAGATTCTGGAGCTATCGTTGTAGGTCTTGGAGGCGTTGGTGGGGGTACTGGACTTGTCAGAACGTCGTAATTGTGGTTACTGGTGCCTGAAAATCAAAAATTCCGAAAATATAATACTTCCCGAAATTCGAAAATTATTAAAATTTCAAATATTCAAAAATTCTCACCACTATTAACCAGCAACAAAATCAATAAAACTATTGCAGAAGCGATAAAAAACAGCAGTAAAATGACAAGACTTGCTAGACAAAATTGACGTCTTCTGGACCAGTGTCGAATGGATTCTATACATCCGCAGCGTTGAAAAAACGCTGAAAACATAGTTTTTCCTCAATTTTCAGAATTTTTGTTAATTTTGAAAAATCTCACTTTTCCAATTTCCTCCGGATTCTCTTTCTTCTGATCCTCTATCATGTCTCCATGAGTCTATCCTCACAAAATCCTCATTTGTTAATTGGGCGGATGGAAAACGGACGGTTTTGTTGGCAGTTGCCTGTAAGAAGAGTGTCAGATTTGAATTTCTCGCAATTTTTTGAGTAGAAAACTTTTTTATTTTAGTTTCTTGCTCCAATTTGAAGATTTTTAGCTTGCATTTACCTTAAAGTTGGGTCTGCTAGACTACAAACTACAAAATAATCACTAGCGGCCAACTATTCCAATGAACGCGTGGGTCTGCTAGTGTTTGACTTGTATTTTGTAGACTAGCAGGCCCACTCTCTCTCCACTTAGAGTCGCCTTTCATTTGGGTCTGCTAGACTACAAACTACAAGTCTAACATTAGCAGACCAACTTTCAATGCACACGTTCCTTTTGTTTTGGCCTGCTAGACTACAAACTACCACTTCAACACTAGCAGACCCACGCGTTCACTGGAAATGTTGGCCTGCTAGTGATTTTTCTGTAGTTTGTAGTCTAGCAGACCCAACATCTAGGTAAAACCCTTCAAATTGGAGCTAGAAACAAAAACAAAAATGGGTTTCTGGTCAAAAACAAATGAGATTTTCGAATCTGGCAGTTAACATGCTGTAGTTTGTAGTCTAGCAGACCAAAGTCTGACTCACTTGATTCCCAATAGCTATCGTGTCTGAATCTCTTCTGTGCCGTCTCTCGAATTGAGATGATGACGTGGCTTCAGATGTCGTCATCTCCTCATCCTCAACTTCTTGGTCTTTTACCCTGAGAACTTTTGAATTTTCACATTTTCAGCCTAATTCTTAAAAAATTCCGGTATCGGAAAATATGAGAAAATGGGAATTTTCCATTTTCGTGTTCTTCGGGCTTTTTAGGTGGATGAATTTCAGATTTTTTTTCTGAAGTTTAAAAATTTAACTTCTGTACTTCTAAAATTCTGATTTTTCGAGATTCTGAAATGGTGAAGTTCTTATTTTTTGGGAATTTTCAGGATTCCGAGGATATTCGAAATTTTTAGGATTCTGAGAGTCCGAAATTGAAGTTTTTTGACATTTTAGAAATTCTTGGCTTCCGAAATTAAAAAATTAAAAATTCCGAAATTCTCAAATTCTCAAACTTTCAGAATTTTAATTTTTTTTTCAGAAATTTATTTCAAAAAGTGACAACAAAGCAGTTTAAGACACAGTTTGAAGTTTCTAACAAGCACAAAACATGAAAAAATGTTTCGATTTTTTATTTACAAATTTAAAAAACCGAAGAAATTCACCCACATTTCGCAATAAAAAAAATCGTGTCGACGGGCTGGCTGGAAGTCAAATACACACTTTTTTCTCCTCCTTTTTCTCTTTTTTTCTCACTTATCAGACAATTTTTTCCGATTTTCACTGTACAAATAGCATAGGAAATTGATAATTTTGGAAGAGAGAAAAAATGAAAACTAGGTGATTTTTTGAACAAAAACGACGGAAGTACATGGTTTTTACTATATTGTTGTTGTTTTTTAATATAAAAAGACTGAAGTTTCTGTTTTCTAACTTTAACTAGGTAAAAATGCTGATTCAGAAACGCAAAACTTCAGAATTACAGAATTTTCCAAATTTTCAGGATTTTTTTCTGAATAACTTCATTCAAGAAAGTCGGAAAAAAAAGCAAAATCGATAAATCAAAATATTTATTAAACAAAAAAGTTCACATCGATCCTTTGTCCAGAATTTCACCAAGAAGAAAGCGAATCCATTTTTCTGAAAAAATAAAATTTCGAAAAAAATTAAGATTTCCAAATCTCACATTTTTGGAGAATTCCAATGTATCTAGCGACGAGATTCGGAAATTGTCATGATTTCTGTTTGTTAGCTTTTCTGAAATTAAAAAAAATGTTAAAATTTTCTTCGAAAATTCCAAAAACTCACAAATGCTGCTCCTGATTTCTTTTAATCGATTTTCCGGACCATTATTTTTGATAGAAACTGATTGATTTTCAATTTTTCCGGCTATTTATAAGGAAATGCCACGTGGCAAAATATACAGTTCATTGGATCACGATTTTCAGATTTTTCGAATTTTTAAAATTTTGAAGTTCACGAGCAAATCTTTTTAAACTTTTGAAACCTCAATTTTTAATTCCCGCGATTAATTTAATTTTTTAAAAATTCGTGGAAATTTTTGAAATTCCGTGAAACCCTACTACCCTACTAGCCTCCTAGGCTCCGCCCCCTTTTTGAAAACCAACTCAAATATTCAAAATCAAAAATCAGTTTTAGATTTTCCTCAAATATCAAAAAATCGTTTTATATGACAAAAGTCATTTCTATAGTCATTTTGTAAAATGTAAATTTCAATGTTTTTTCAAAAAGAAAATCTACAGTAATCTTTTTTCAGGCATTTTGAGCATCGATTATTGGAAAGTAAATTTGAAGTAAGCTGAATTTTTTTTTTTTAATTCATTTAAATTTCAGCGTACAAGATTCCATTAGTGGTTTAGCAAGGAAAAGCAAGAAAAAGATGTAAAGGTGAATTTTGAATTTCTGGAAAATTTTTGAAAAATAATTTTTTTCAGCACAAGTAAAAAGAAAAATCAAATATTACTTCAACAGTCAATTTGGAAACGAATCCAAGAAAAACGGAAATTCAGATTACTCAGAATAAACATTTTTTTGAAGTTTTTGTTTTTTTTCTTTTTCAGGTCAAAAAATCTTTGAAAGTTAGCAAATAAACATTTTGAATCTTTTTTCAGATTCTCGTGAAAAACCGGAATTGCTCATTTTGAAAATTCCACGTGTAAAAATTCCAGATTTCCGAGAAAATCGCCAAAAAAATTTGAAAAGGCAGAATTTTCAAAAAAAAAAGTTCAAAAAAAATTTTACATTTTTTCCATTTTTTTAATTTATGCTCCACTTTTTTAAGAATCCACGATTCAGAACAATAAATTTTCAAAAAATCGAATTTGTAGTTTGTAGTTTGTAGTCTCCCCAGCACAAACTACACACTTTTATTGAATACTTCACCCAACCCAATTAACCACCAAAAATCCTAAAAAATGAACAAAAATAAAGTTCCAATAATTTTTCCCATCCGATTCTCCAATTGGCTGATCATCGAAACAAATGTGATCACCGCCACATTCAACGTCTTCAGGCTTAGGAGACGTCACGTCTTCTGGAGTCTTCTGAGGCTTCTGTGGTGTGCCACGTGGCATTTTTGTGGCAGTCTTCGGAACGGTTACTGTAGCTTTGGTTGTTTCTATTGTTGCGGTGAAAGTTGTTGGGAGTACTGTAGTTGGCATTGTCGATGTTTCCGGTGTTACTGTAGAAGTTTCCGGAGTCGTTTCCATGGTTGCACTGAAAAAATTCAATTTCTGACACCACCACCAGAATCCCAGTGGCCATTTACCCCTAGTCTGAAGTTTTCAAACCGCTAACTTAAACTGTCGTAAAGTCTTGTGTTTAGTCCGCAAACACGGAATTACGGACGAAGCACCAGACTTTACGACACTTTGAGCTAGCGGTCTGAAAATTTGAAGGTAGGGGTAATTGACCACGTGGAATTTGAATTTGGGATTCGTTTTACACAAAAATACCTTGTTACGGTACTAGAATCCTCATCGGAATCCTTTATGAATACTCTTTGGCATTTGATGGGATTGATAATGAAGAGGAGAACAGCGAACTGCCAAATGATGAGCATATTGAATTTCAACATTTTTTTCGTCAAAAAATTTAATGAATTTGATTTTCGAGAATCAGATTTTGGTTATCAGAGGCTGATAATTTTTTTTGAGAAAAAATGTTTTCACGAAAAAAACTTTTCAGAAAAAATTCAAGATTTGCAAATTTGAGATTCTACAGTAATCCAAAAAGTTTGATTGAGAATCCACTGAAAATCTAAAATATCCGGAAATATCTGAAATTCTAGATTTCTGAAACTCTGAAATTCTGAAATCTTGAAATTCTGAAATTCTAAAAAATATATAAAAACAATTGAGATGACTTTATTGGATTTTCAGAATGTGCATTGTCAGACAAGAAAAAAATTACCACTGAAAATTTTCAGCCAATTTCAGATTTACAGATTTCTTCTAGAAATAATACGGAATATCATGATAAAATCCAACACATTCATCGTCGATTTGTGATTGTATCTGCGCCTCCTCACTTGGCACACTCTCTCCTGTCACCAATGGATCAATCAGTTCCGAGAGACGCAGAGATGGAGAGATCATTCGTTTTGAGCGCTTGGAAGCTAGCTCGTTGGCTGAAATTTTATTTTTAGTTGTTATAAATAAAGAAAGTTAAATTTGGAACCTTTTGAAACTAAAATCAAGTTTCTAGCTCAATTTTGAAGGGAGTTATGGACCGATTTGCTCAGAGGGCGCGGTCGACTGGAGGTGGCTGTCGCGCACGCAGCTCACCACCTCCCTCCGACCGCGCCCTCAGAGCAAATCGGTCCATAACTCCTTTCAAAATTGAGCTAGAAGCTTAATTTTTTCATGAAAATAACTAAAATTGTTCCTTTTTTCGAATTTCATACCTCTTTCCCGACATCTCATTGCCTTTTTGATGTCATTCAACTGATCGATGGTATCCTTGAGAGCGTTGATTCGATGAAGAGTTAGCGATGGAGCGAGCTCTCGTTTCGAATAGAAAGGAAGAGAAAATGCAGAGATAGTACACACGGAGAGGAGAATCCAGACAGTTAGACTGTTCATTTTTGGAGAAATTTGGTTTTGGACTGCTGAAAATTGAAAAATTGGAATTTACAGAGAAGCGGGAAAAATCGAAATTGCGAAAAAATGAGAGGAGAGGAAGAAAATAGTAAATTTGGTCTGCTAAATATGGAAATTGTAGTTTGTAGTCTAGCAGACCCAACTGACGCATTCCTAATACGCGCATGATGGGTCTGCTAATGTTTCCTATGTAGTTTATGGTCTAGCAGGCCCAACTGGCTACTTCTACTTTGAGCGCAATTATCTCGATTTCTGTGAAAGATATCAAAAAACTGTAAACTACAAAAATGTTGGAAATGTTATGATGAACATGTTATCAGGTGACAAGTTTTCGATATCTTTTATAGGAAGTGAGATAACTAAGGTCGAAGCTTGAGGATTCAGGGTGACACACCCTTCTCTTTGCTAGATTGGTCTTTAAATTTTTTGAAAATTCCAAAATTCTAGAAAATTCAAATTTTCAGGTTCTGGAAGCCTTTATATAGAATCTGAGAAAAAATTGAAAAAAAATAGCTTTCCATGAGAAAATCTGAAAACCCTGAGAAAACCAATTTTTGGTGCGTGGCACAAATAAAAAAATTCCCACAAAATGCTAAAAATCAAGAAACCAATTTAGAACAAAAAATTGATCAAAAATCCCGGTGGAAATCGAAAACAAACAAATAAAAATTGAAAAAAATTGGATTCCCTTTTTTTCCAGAGGATCCGAGAAGAGAAAAGTAGTAAAAAGAGAGGGAAGCACTCCCATTATTTTCTCCTCCTATTTACTTTTTTCTGGTTTAAAAAGAGAAAAAAGATTTCTGAAAGCGAGAGAATTCCAATTCGCACTTTGTTCGGTTTTATTGCACAAAATAGGCCACGCCCACTTTTAGATGGGTGAGCCGGAAGTGTACGAAATGACGTGGGTGTAGTAATGGGGTTCGGGGGTTCGGATTTCGAAATTTTAAAAACTTTAAAAAATTTCAGATTTTGAAATTTCTTTGAGAAAACTTCAATTACGGATTTATAGTTTTAGAACTTTGGATCTTTTGGGATTTTTGGAATTTCCGCATTTTAGGAACTTTAGGCATTATGGAATTATGAAATTTTTGGAAACTTTTATAGCTTCGGAACTTTGGAAATTTAGGACTATCCCAAAATCTCCAAAAATTAGTAAAAATCTCAAATTTCCAAAATTTTCTGAATTTCTCAAAATTCCAAAAAAACCGAAAACTTTCAAAAGTCTAGAAAACCGAAAACCCCGAAAACTTCAGAAAGTACAAAAATGCCTAAGATTCTAAAATTCTTTTTCACATTTTTTTTTGGAATTTTGGGAAGTTTTGGAGAAATCATTCCAAAATATTTTTCCACCTGACTAAAGTAATATAAAAGTGATGTGGTTCAAAAATTTCCTATTTTTCAGAAAATTTTCAGAAAAAAAATTATAGGTTATGGGAAAGTAACGGAACTCATTTTTTGTTTTTTTTTCAGAATTTATACATTTCTGAAAAAAAAATTATGACAAATGAATAAAAAAACACTCCTTGGCACTCCCAAAGATCCCTGAATTCCAAAAAAAGGTACAAAAAATTTGAAATATTCGAAAAAATGACAGAAAAAAGTTCAAGAAGAAAATAGTAAATTTGGGTCTGCTAAATATGGAAACTGTAGTTTGTGGCCTAGCAGACCCATTTCAAAAGATGACGAGGGGAATGAAGTGGGTCTGCTAAATATGGAAACTGTTGTTTGTGACCTAGCAGACCAACACAAACTACACAACTAGAACTAGCAGACCGACCAATTCAGTTGAGAACTTCAAAAAGTGGGCGGAGCCAAACAAAAAAGCTCAGAGAGCACGAAACAATCTATCATCTTCGTACCAAAAATTTTTAACCCGAAAAATAGGGAAAAAGTAGTCTCATGAGATTAAAAAGTGAAAAAGGAAGGAAGAAGCGGAGGCGGAGGAAAATGGTGGGAAGACATAAAATTTCGAAAAAAGAAATGACGAAATTGGTGTTAGACACCCTTATTGGCACCCTGAAGAAATAAAAAAAGAGGCTAATTGGTTTCTGAAGTCATCAAAAAATTGTGGAACTGAAATAACAAATAAAAAATTCTGGGATTAGCGACGACCACCCCAACAGAACAATGGTCCGATAGGGTTCATATTTAGTTTGTAGGCATAAAAATTTAGGAAAATTTTCCAAAATTCAGAAATTGCGATTTCGAAAATTAGGAAAATTTCAGATTTTTGGATTTAGATTCAGAAATTCGAGAATTTTCATATTTTTGAATGTGAGTTCCAGACTCCAAAATTCAAATTATGAAAGTTTCCAAAATCTTGAACTCAGGAATTCAGAACTTCCGAAAATATGGAAATTCTATAAATTTCACTATTCCTAACATTTGAAAATGCCTAAAATTCAAAAACTTTTGAAAGTTCTAAAATTCAAATATCCTGAAATTCGAAGATTCCTATATTCTGAATTCTGAATTCTAAAGCTCTCAATCAGTATACCAAATTTCGAGTTCAAAACAAAATTTCACCTGCGAAATTTCAAATTCAGAACTCCAAATGAACCTTAAATTATTCATTAATTATATAATTTTAGAAGTCACAACAGGTGAAAAAAAGGGGAGATTGGGATATAATTTGGGTCTGCTAGTTCAAAAATGTATAGTTTGTAGTCAAGCAGACCACCAAAATCAGGAAATCTCAAGAATGAAAAATAAAGCTTCCAGACAAATCCAAAGACTTCCAGAATTTTTTGTTTTTAAGCAAAAAATTCCAAAATTTTGGGTCTTCTTGTAAATCAAATATGGCTTCCCTACTATACTTTCTAGATCATAGACGTCTAAACTTGTGGGCTTGACAGATCACATTCGTCATTAAAATCTCAAAAAAAATTAAATTTTCGAGAAACAACAACAAATTATTTTTAGCTCTAAAAATATTTTTTTTTCTCGAGAATCTCTATTTTCAATGATGTAAACTAATTTGAAGTGTTTTATATAGATAATTTGGTGTCTGATTTTTTTCAAGGATTCCCAAAAAATATAGGAAAATTCGTCATTTTTTGGCACCACCCGAAAAAAAAGTGCACACACCAAACTAAGATCAAATTTTGAGATAGTAGCAGATGTGTCTATTTTTTGAAATAAGAAAAAAAGAAATTCGTCATTTTTTGACTTTTTCCTTATTTGGAAATAAGAAAAACTTAATTATAATTTTCCGGGCAGGTGCATAATTAAGTTTACGAATTATTTTCGATTTGATTAGTTTATCTAGTTTGGAAGGAGAAAAAAATGTTCTAGAAGTTTAATGTGTTTAGTTTGATCTGGAAATAATGATGAATTTGAAAAAAAATTCAAATTGAGAAATTTGAAAATCTGAAATCTTCTAATTCGCAAACGGAGAAGTTCGGAATAAAGGATTTTGAATATTCAGAATCTTAAAACCTCAATTTTCAAAAATCATTCCGAATATATATTCTTTTTTTTTTTCATTATTTTCTAGCGATGTCATACTTTCATCAAAATTCAAGAATATCGAATGCGTTTCTATAGAAAAAGTTAAAAATTCAAGAATATTCCGAAATTCATGTGCTCCGATGAGCACAAGATTCTTCGTCGTCGTCAGCTTATTAAAATTAGAATCTCCTCTTTTTCTTTATTTTTCAATTATTCTGATTCACTCACTTCAGAAGAGAGGGGAAAAACAAGGAAACAATTCAATCGAGTCTTCTGGAGAAAATAATTTGAAGTGGAAGTTTGAATATTCATAAGAATTCCTTTGATGTTAGATTCGCAGAATCCGTGAAACAATGAATCTAAAATGACGGCGTCATTTGTGAAACTTTGGTCTGCTAATGTTCGAAGCTGTAGTTTGTAGTCTAGCAGGCCTATTTAAAAAAGGGAGTCAGGAGAATGGGTCTGCTAAATCACAAACTACAAAGCTAGAACTAGCACACACACCCTTGAAAATTCAAAGAAAAATTGCAGTTTCTGGGAAAGTTACAGAACTTTTTTTGTATTTTTTTTCTTCGAAATTATACAATCCTGAATTTGTTTTTTTAGTATTTGACAAATAAATAACTTTGGGACACTCCTAGATCTCACAAAATGCCAGAAAATAAGAGAAAAATATTAGGAGTGTCTCTTTAGTACAAAAAATCTGCAAAATCGCGGAAAATGACTGAAAAATAAGAGAAAAGAGTTCAGGAAGAAAATAGTGAATTTGGGTCTGCTAATGTTTGCTGTGTAGTTTGTAGCCTAGCAGGCCCAAATGACGAATTTCTATTGTGCGCGAGGTTGGTCTGCTAATGTTTGCTGTGTAGTTTATAGTCTAGCAGAACCAGCTAACACATTCCTAATGCACGATAGATTGGTCTGCTAATGTTTCCTATGTAGTTTGTAGTCTAGCAGGCTGATATTCAAAAAAACAAGGGAGCGAAATGGGTCTGCTAATGTTTGATTTGTAGTTTGTAGTCTAGCAGACCCACTGCAAAGAAAATTTAAAAAAGATGAATGGAAGGTTTGGTCTGCCAGACTACAAACTACAAAAAATGCATTTAGCAGACCAATTTTCTGGAAGTTTTCGAAATTCGCTTGAAAACTAGAGACTCCAAAAAATCGTCATTTTTTTCATCGATTCATACTTTTCATTTTACAAATCTTTGTGTGATGAATGGGTAAACGAGAGAGCAATAGGCACATTTCGAGACTATGACGTGGCAATTAGCAATCAATAGAGACAATTAAAAGACGGGATATTTGGGTCGGTGACATTATACACGTTGGGAGCTGTATATTTGGGGATTAAGAAAAAGGGGGCGGAGTCCGGGGAAAAGTAGGTCACGCCCACTCCCAGGGGTCAAAAATCAATAATTTCTGGAGGTTTTTTCGGTGGGGGAACATGTGACAGATTGAGAAAAACGGGTCTAAAAATGGAAGACACTAAAAATTATAAAAGAAAAATAACAAAAAAATATATTCGGAGGAGGAGGGCGGGGCGGAGCCAGAAAAACGTCTATTTACAAAAAAAAAGAAACGGGGGGGAGGGAGCAAAAACCGGCGGTATGCGGAACGAAATGATCAGAGAACACGGGCGGGACGGGGCGATAAAAATAACAATAAAATTTAATGGATAGGGGGACGAAATCCAATAAAATTAGCTAAAATTGGCTGAAATTCCAGACAGAAATCAGCATTTTTGTTCCTTCTTCTGGCGTAGTGTCCCCTTCAACGCCTGCGTTCGGTCCACATCTAGCTGGGCATAGTTGATATCGTAACAGCGGCCGACCGATGCACAACTGCAAAAAACACGTGGAATTTCGAAAATTTGGGTCGAAAATTGGTCTGCTAATAACAAAAGTGTAGTTTGTAGTCGCTCGGCTCGCAAACGCAGTTTTTTCACGTGAACCACGTTGCTTTTGCATATTTTTTGTCAATTTGTGTCTGCTAAACTACAAACTACACTTACTGTAATTAGCAGACCAAAATCTCTAAAAAAGGTACTCACCGACTCGATCTATCCGGCACTACACCATCATCATGAACTGGCACGATTTGAGCATAGTTCAGACGTGGCATCGGCGACGCTGTCGCCGCACGCGTCGTCAATCCAACGTTGGATGGCTTCAGAGTCCTTGAAGACGTTGGTGCCTGAATCTGCTGATGACGTGGCAGTGGTGGCGATGGCTCCGTCGATGAGTGCAGCGCGCTTAGGGTGTCCACATCGATTCCTCTCATGATTTTGTCGCTCTGAAAATTTGCAGAATCGTGTAGTTTGTAGTTTAGTAGATCAATTTTTTTTCCAGAATTCTGACACGTTTGGAAACTTGATATCCCAGTACCAGAATGTTTTATGAGGATTGTCACCCCCGAAATTAGAAAGGTTGCATGGTAGAAAACATGATTTTTCATATTTTTCCTAATGGCACGATGGGTCTGCTAGCCTACAAACTACAAATCCAACATTAGCAGGCCAATCTGGTCTGCATCAGAAATGCGTCATTTGGGTATGCTAGACTACAAACTACACAAGAAACATTAACAGACCCATCTAGCGCCCATTAGAAACAGATCGGTTGGGCCTGCTAGACTACAAACTACACATTCAACACTAGCAGACCCACATTTGTCCAGTGTTTTCCCGTCGAAAATATTACTATTTCTTCTAATTTCCCGGTGTTTTTCTGGTATTTTCTGGGTCAAAACACACAAAAATGAAATTTGATATCTGAATAAATTACCTGAATATCCTCCAAATTCGCATAATTCTCGTCAGCCTCCACATTCACCGCCGCATACCGCGGATCGTCTAGAACCAGTCCGACACGTGGATCATTCGACAGGAACGCCCGTTTCGCGTCCTCTTTCGAAATCCGACGCTTCGACAGTGATGACGTGGAAACCACGGCGTACCGCTTCAGCTGACGATTCGAGATGGGTGGCGGTGTGGCACGTGGCAGTTGTGGACGTTGCGGTGGCGGATATTGATGATGGTGGTGTGCTGATGACGTGGCAATGTCTCGATTCATGGCGTTGAGTGCAGCGGAGACTTCTGAAGCGGCCGACGCCGTCAAAGACGACTGTGGATAGTAGATTTGAGGATTCTGACGGGACGATGGAACGACTTCTTTTGCTGAGATGTTGATGTAGGGAGGCAGGATGCCATTGGAGATTCCAGACGGCTGATGAGCTGGATTCGTGCGCTCCGTGCTGAAAAAAATCGTTACTTTCAGAAAAAGGCGGCTTTTTCGTAGAGAAACTTACACAATATTCCCTAAAAGCTTGTTGCCACGTCCTCCATGAGTCAGCGGGTGGAAGCTGTCGTGTGGCTGATGGTGATGTGGATAGATGAACGAATCTTCGTAGTCGGACGTGTCAGTGACGCTTCTGAAGCAATAAAATTAGTTGGAACAGAGAAAACGTGGGAAAATCGCAGGAAAAATCCTCCAAAATGGCAGTTTGTAGCGCTAAAATATATTTTTCTGCCTTTTTTTTCGATATTTTTCTCACAAAAAGTCAGAATCCCTCACCTCGGACGCATCGGCGTTGTAATCCTTCCCGTTCTCGGATCATACGACGATCTGTGATAGGAATGATAGCCAAGCGAGTCGTTGAACCCTGACGAATTCATAGATGACGTCAACACCTCCGAATTCATTCCTGGAAACACTAGGAAACAAGTTAGATGACGTTAAATAAATTCTGATAACTGTACCTTCACTTCTGAATCTCTGAACTGACGACGGCATCGGACGGACGGTGTGAGAGCCGGGGCGAAGCGAGAATGTCGACGCTAGCGAGGTGTTGGAGTTTCGATCGCGAGCGCACGGCATCGAAATCATACCAGGAGTTTGATATTTCAATCCTGAAACGAGAAAAGTTCAGAAAAAACAAGAAAAATCGAAAAAAATGACTAATTTTGACAAGTGGGCCTGCCAAACAACAAACTACAAATGTGACATTAGCAGGCCAAAACGAAAGGGGAATTATCAAAAGAAAAACGTATTTGTCCATATTTTCGTGTATTCTTTTCAGAAAACCTTTTTTTCTAGCTCGAATTTGAAGGTTTTTCCTCTTTCGTAGACTACAAACTACAAAGAAATCACTAGCAGGACAACTCTTACGTGTTGGTATGCTAGTGTTTGCCTTGTATTTGTAGTCTAGCAGACCCAACTGACGCATTTCTAATGCGCGCGATATGGGTCTGCTAATGTTTCTCATGTAGTTTGTAGTCTAGCAGGCCCACTCTGTCACCTTTCACTTGGGCCTGCTAGACTACAAACTACATATTCAACATTAGCAGACCCACATTTTCCGAGCGTTTTCACGGCAAAAATTTATTCTAAATAGAAAAATATTGGCCTGCTAGACTACAAACTAGAGGCTTGAATTAGCAGGCCGTTTTTTGTCGTTTTTCTCCGATTTTCTTCATTTTGGTCGGATTTTCCCGCTTTTTTCGCACTAACCAAACACAGAAGACGTGTTGCTGGCATTTGACATCCTTCTAGAGCTGATCGGCACCGATTGCTGTCTGTGATACCTGTAGCAGTTTTCCATGTTCTGCTTCAGCTCGGGTGGCGAGTTGACAAACGCTTCGATGAGTGTTTGAATAAGCTGGAAGATCGGAAAAAGGGTTTTGGTAGATTATTTTTTCATTTAGGCTTCTTTACAAACCGTAAAAATCTCATCGGCTTTTTTGCACTGAAAAGTGAACATTCCTTCTCCGGACTCGCATCTCCGGCCGCTTTCAAAGAAGAAAACGCCAGCAGATGTGTATCCGTATCGTCGAATCAGTGGCAGCGGCCATATCAGACACTCTTTCTTCGTGATTTCCAGCGAAATTGTTGTCGACGTCACACGAAGCCACGCTGGAAAACTTCGCGGGCGGTTCTTCGCGTCTTTCGTTGATGTGTGATGGGGTGTTGGCTCGAAGACCCAGATGTGCTCTCCGTGGACCATTTCGTTCTTTTTCCGATTGCCGTGAACGTAGACACGAAACGAGTGAACCGTTTCGGCGGGGCGGGTGCCCGCCGTGTACAGTTTTTCGTCTTCGTCGCTTTGTCGGGTCCCGAGAATCGACTTGGCGACAGAGATAATCGCCCGCATTTTCTGAAAAATGGTAATTTTTAAAGGTAAAGGACCGACCGATATGGGCAAAAAACGCGAAAAAAAGAGAAGAAAGAAACGAAGAGCCGGGAAAAAAGCTTGGGCCTGCCAAACTACAAACTACAATTTTATGAATAGCAGGCCGAAATTTGAAATGTGGAAGAAGAAAAGCTGCACTGAAATTTGAAAAAATCG
Source organism: Caenorhabditis nigoni (assembly GCA_027920645.1). Taxonomy (NCBI): domain Eukaryota; kingdom Metazoa; phylum Nematoda; class Chromadorea; order Rhabditida; family Rhabditidae; genus Caenorhabditis; species Caenorhabditis nigoni. Next base: position 18,969,504 of record CP115865.1, on the reverse strand, counting down.
GCAAAATTAATGTTTTATACGATTTCTTGCAACATTTTCTTTTAAAAAATACAAAAAGAAATACGTTGTCTACAGTAATCTTCACTATGCTTCACAACAACCGTTTCATAAAATTTCAGACAAAAAACCCGGAAAAGTCGAAAGAGAATCTTTGAAAATCGCTGAAAACCCTAAAAAGAATCTAGAAATTTTGCAAAAAATCGAAGAAAAAAGTGTTTTTTTCTCGAAAAATCGCAAAAAACTGCAAAATTTTCGGAGATTTCAGTTTTGGCGGGAATTCAAACAAAAAGATTCGAGAACCTGTTATTTATAATTTTTTTTACTCTTTCTTGAAAACTGGCGGGTAAAACATTCTAAAAACAAACTTTTAATATATAAACTTTTTCGCGGGCCTATTCTAAAAATTCATTATCAATTTGATGACTACAAACTACAAAAAACAAACGGAAAACACTCAAAATATCTCTGAAACCTAGTAGCTGTCGTCGAAAATTTTCTGGAACCTTCGAGAACCCAAATCACGTGATGAGTCATTCTCTGGTAATAGAAAACAGAGGTAATGGGCTAAAGCACTGATAAAAATATTGGGAAAAAAGAGAGGAAAAAAATGTTAAGCTTTCTACAATTTGGTCTGCTAAATACACTACAAACTATAAAAAATTGAGCACACAGAAAAGCGTTCAGAATGGCTCAGCATGAGCTTTCTGAACAAGAAAAGACCTTGCCGAATAGAGCTTTTAGACACGTAGACACTACAAACTACATAAGAAACATTAGCAGACCAAAAACCCAAAAAATCGATCGGTTGAAAAGGTGAAGAAAAAAGTAAGGAGAGCCCGAAAGATGAGAATGAAGAATCCGTTTTCACTGTGTTGGTGCCAGTCAGTGTGAATTGTGATGAACAAGTCAGTTGTTCACTTCTCCATCTCCCCCCATTTCTCCCGTTTTCTTTGTCATTTCGTCGGGAGAAACGAGGAGAGATGAATTGTGTAATGATTAGCTGGCAAAGTGCCCAGTTAACAAATACTTTATATTCTTTGTCATACACTTTTCACTCATTTCGAAGTGAAATGAAATGAATTTATTGAGTGAAATGTGTTTAAATCATCTGGATGAAGTATGCGTTACTTAGCAGGGGAGAAGAGTGTAATTTTACTGTTGATTTATTTATGAAAAAGCTGTCAAAAAGGAAGGAATTTGAGTTATTGGCCTGCTAACTATAATTGTGTAGTTTGTAGTGGAAATAGCAGGCCAATTGTAGTTTGTAGCCTAAATAAACACGAATAATAGTATTTTTCGCCGTGAAAACACTTGGAAAATGCGGGTCTGCTAATGTTTCTCATGTAGTTTGTAGTCAGCAGGTCCAACTGACGCATTTCTAATGCGCACGATATCTGCTAGTGTTTGCCTTGTAGTTTATAGGCTAGCAGACCCAAAGGAAAGGCGGCTAGAAGGGAAAAGAGTGGGCCTGCTAGCCTACAAACTACAAAGCAAACCATAGCAGACCCATTACGCGCGCTTTGGAAATTTGTCCATTGGGCCTGCTAGGCTACAAACTACAAGGCAAACATTAGCAGACCAACACAAGCGTTGGCCTGCTAATGTTTTTTTGTAGTTTGTAGTCTACCAAGTTCAAATTCAAGCGAAAAACGTTTAATTTCGAGCTAGAAAAAAGGTTTTCTGCTCAAAAAATCACGAGATTTTTATTCTTTGGGTGATTTTTGAGCTAGACACATGAGTTTTTTTCTGAAAATTTAGCTGGCAAATTGGCATTTTTGGAGCTAGAAAATTTTCGAAATATTGATATACACTGAGATACACTGAGAAATACAGAGATAGACAGATACTGAGATACACAGAGATATACACTGAGAAATAAAATATCGAAATTTTCAATGCGAAAAACTCAACATTTTTCATTAAAAAAAGCAAAATAAGCTAAAACTGCTTCGAAAATGAGGAACAAAAGTTCGAAAAATCACAAGTTCCGAGAAGAAATAGGTGAAAAATCGTCAACTTTTTGTCAATTTATTGGTTCTTCACCTCTATTTTTCGCTCATTTTTTTCGCTCGGCTTGTGTGTTGGTTCTTTTCAAGAAGAAAACACCTGACGCTTCGAGAAACTGGGGAAAAATAGAAATAAGAGAGCCTTTTACTTTGTCGGGTGTCATCTAAATGGGCTTTTCAACGATTTTGCACTGAAATAACGATCACAAAATCATCAATGATCAAATAAATGGTCAAAATAGCTAAAAATAGGAGGAAAATACTCTAAAAATCGACGAAAAGCTGCAAAAAACGAGATGTTTCAGGTGGAAATGCGGAGAAAAACAACAAAACATAGGAAAATAAAATTCAAATTCAGCTTCTTCGCGCTGAAAATTTGCCGTTATTTCGGAGTGTCGTTGCGAAATTTTTAAAACGAATTTTCATATTTTTCAGGAAAAACAAAGGATTTTCAGGCGGAATTTCAGATTTTCAGACAATAAGGAAAAAATCTGGAAAAAATAAAAGTTAAAAAAGTACTGACATTCAAAAACTCAGCAAAATTTTCAATTTTTTTTGTTGTTAAAAATTGCAAAGTTTCTGAAAATCTGCGTTTCTTGAAAATATGCCTTTTTTTCATATTTTAAAATTATTTTATGCAAATATTCATATCTTCTGTAAGGAAACCCGAGAATAGCATGTTTTCTGTGTCCAAAACTTTAACTTTCAGTTGGGCCTGCTAGACTACAAACTACACAAATAACATTAGCAGACCCATCACCACTAGGCGCAACTGGCTCTCTTTGGATGATTCTAACTTTTTTCTTATAGATTTTCAGATATACCTCCCAGAGACTTTTTTGTTGTCTACAAAATTTCCTATTAATCAATGTAAAACCTCCTGAAAATCGATGTTTTGATGTATTCTGAGCATAATTCTATGTTCTACAGTCTATTCAACAAAAATATTGCTGTCCAAAACTCGGAAAAATTGAAAAGTTCCCTAAAAAACCAAAAATCTACTTTGCTTTCAAGCTGTGCGAATCTCCTAGAAACTAAAACCATAACTACGACTTTTCGGATGTTTTCACACTTTTGCTCTTCATTCTACTTCCCCCCAAAAAATGAATCCTTTTCTTCTAATCCCAATTTTATTTCTCCTATGTTTCCCTTCCTCCACTGAAATTACCTATAAAATGGTAACCGTTTGGGGAGCCCCAGAGCCATACTCCAGTTATCCATTGTCTGTAAGAATGGGAATTTCATGGGATGATTGTGTCCAGGATTGTTTTTCCGTAACGTTTTGTATTCTGGCTTACGGTAACAGTTCATTGCTATGTGCACTGTATAATATAGGAGATGTTAGAAAGATAAGAAATGATAAAGAGGCGTCGGAAGCGCTGGAGAAGGTTTCTTTTAAGGTAAATTAGTTTCTAAAATTAGTCAATTAATTAGTAAATTTTGTGAAATTCAATAATAATTCAGTTCGAAACCACTAAAGACTGTCCAAAAGAACATGCTGGAATGTTTGATGGAGTTCTCACTACTTTCAATGGTTCTCTAATAAACAGTTCTCAAATTATCACATCAGAATATTTTTATACATTTAAATATGTTTCCTCCCATATTACTGATTGTGGAATGCAATTTGAACCTGAAATTGATTGTTCGGTGAGTGCAAACAACATCAGAAACATTAGTAGACCAATCTAGCACAGAGAAGATTATGTCAACACCAATCCTCAAGCGTTGAGCTGAATTATCTCACTTCCTATAGAAGATATTAAAAACTTGTCAACTGATGACATGTTTGTCACAATATTTCCAACATTTTTGTAGTTTACAGTTTTTGGATACCTTTCACAGAAATCGAGATAATCTTGCTCAAAGTATAAGTAGCCAGTTGGGCCTGCTAGGCTACAAACTACATAGGAAACATTAGCAGACCCATCTCGCGCGAATTAAAAATGCGTCATTTGGGCCTGCTAGACTACAAGCTACATAAGAAACATTAGCAGACCCATCTCGTGCGCAATAGAAGTGCGCCTGTGGGTCTGCTAGACCACAAACTACACATGAGAAAACTGTACATGAGAAACATTAGCAGACCCATATCTTGCGCGCATTGAAGATGGTTCAGTTGGGCCTGCTGGTCTACAAACTGCATTGAAAACATTAGCATACCCATCTTGTGCGTGCGATAGAAATGCGCCAGTTGGGCCTGCTAGACTACAAACTACATAAGAAACATTAGCAGACCCATCATGCGCGTATGAGAAACGCGCAAGTGGGCATGTTAGACTACAAACTACATAGGAAACACTAGCAGACCCATATCACGCGCATGCTAGAAATGCGCAAGTGGGTCTGCTAGACTACAAACTAGACAGGAAACATTAGCAGGCCCACCACCACGAAGTGCACCTGGCTCTCTATGAAAGCGTATATCTCTTTTCTAGCCAATTTTTAGATAAACCTTCAAGAGAATTTTTTGATGTCCACAAAATTTCCAATCGATTTATGTAAAAATTTCACCAGGAATCTAATTTTAATTTGAATTCTTGCATAGAAATCAAAACAAAATATTTAAAATACTTCTAACTTCTACAGTGTATTCAATAAATCATTTCAGGATTGTGATAAAACAATGATGATATTCCGCGCAAAAAAAATCGAGTTCGTCAGCCTTCTTCATAAAACAGCAAGAACTTGGTACAACTGTGTTCTTCAGTGCTCCCTAACGAATTGGTGCTTTGCTGCTCGTATGAGTGGTGCCAGTATGACTAGAATGGATGATACCCTTCCTATGGAATTTCCACAGAACTGTTTTATGTATAAATTAGATGAACTCCAATCGTTCGAACGCATCGAAGATCCTGGTCCTTATCCTGTTTCTGGTTATTATTCATACATGACGATCAAATTCTCCAGCTCAATATGCCCTGGAACTTACACATTTATGTTCAGTGGTAGTCATGAATCTGTAGGTTATCGAGAACAATCCAACGTGCCTAAATTTCCACAGTAAAGCAAATATACATTTTCAGAATTTTGGGTATTTTACACGTTTCTCGTCTTACACATTAACAACGACTGGCTCACAAACGGCAATCGAATTTAAGTACCAAAAAATAACAACATGTGAAGGCGACAATATTTTCGTTCTCGCTGATCATCCTCAATGTTATGGGGTGAGAATTTATTTTTAAAACATTTTACTTGAAAAAAAACTGAAATGTAAATTTCAGTTTTACCGAGAGTCTGTTCCATACAGTCAAGCTGCCCAGCGATGTAAAATTGTTGGTGGTGATGGGCTTATGGCTATTCCGTCAGAAGCCGCACTAAAAGATATTCATAAAGTGAAAGAAAGTATTTTACCGGACGGTGGCTTTTATTTTGTGGGATTGACCAGGGCAGATGAAAACAGTGTAGGTATTTGAAATTGAAATTTTGTTCAGTTTATTTGCGTCAGGATTGGGAATGGACTCTGCCAGATCTGATGTACGATCAAGTCGTTTATAATATGAGTGCTGAAAATTTGAAAGGTCCAGGGTAAGATCTAATTTGACGATTTATGTGTACAAGGACTGACTCCAGATTGTACGCATCACTCGATTTCACAGGCTACAATACTACGCTTCGTGCTCAAAAGTAAGTCTCAAAACGAGTTTTTGAAGCGAACTTTGATGTGTTTTTAAGCGATACGGACGTTGCAGATGGGTTCATTTGTCATTTCCCCAGCACAAAACATTGAATATTCTTTTTCTGTATTCAGTGGAATAAAATTGTTAAATCTTGAATATATATTACATGCTGTTTTTCTTTTTGTTCGTAATGACTACCAAATGCTGCCAATGGAAACTGCCACCCGCACCTTGCCACCCGGTTTCAATTATACTGTAAAAATAGTTGTCTTATGAAAATCAATTCATTCTGAAAATTTAAAATCACATGTATCTTATTTTTCATGTTTATTAACAAGTAAAAATTTAGACACCCATAATGCTGAAAATCGTTTGAAATTCGAACCAACAGAAAACAAATTAAGACAACATATTAGAATCCAAAACGATTTTTGAATTTTCTGGGAATTCACACATCTTTGCCATCAGTTTCTGCCAGTTTTGGATTCGTTCCTTGATTTTTGGTTTTTCCCAATTTCTGCATGGATTTGGGTCCATCCGGACAGTGATAGAGGTGATTGCTGTTGGAAGGACCTGGAAATTTTTTTATTTAAAAAAATCGAAAAATTCCAAAAATCAACTTTCTATAACTGTTTTACAGTTATGTTTTTGAGCTCCTCACAAAAAAAAAAGCTTTTAATCCCTGGAGGAATTGAACCTCTGGCCTTGTGGACCGTGAATTTTTATTGGAAAATCCCACTGACTAGGGAAGGCCCCAACTCGGGTGTGGCGATACGGGTGGTGACCTATATCATCTGAAAGCTGATATTTTCCTGATTCCAAATCTGTTTTCAAAAAGTGCTTTGTCGCGGTAGTTTTCGAGAAAATTGGGTCGAAAGTTTCGAAAAAATACGTGGATTTTTTAATCTAAATTTTTTAAAATTTTCCTTTCTCACGTATATCAGTTTTGAAGCGTTGAAAAAATGTGGAAGCGTGGTCGAGTGGTTAGTGAGGAGGAATATGAAGCGAGTACTCTCTGGTTCGACACCCTCGATCTGCTAAACTTTTTTTGAATTTTTTCGTCGTATTTTCTGGTGACTGTATCTGACTTCTAGATGATCCTATATAGTTCCATAAACTTGGAATTGATTTAAATTTTGATTTTAAGCATTTTACCTATTATTTTGAAAACTTTTAAAAAATCCATTTTTTCGCAATTTTCAAAGGATTCTGATCCATTGAAAAATCTAGACAAATCGCATGTTTCCGATTTCGCTCAAACGGTTGTCATTTGTACTTTTAAGTACGCTGATTACAGAACTGAAGTCATTTTTTCCACCCCGGCCCTGTGAAAAAAGTTATGAGCTCTGAAAGTGATTACAGCACTAATTTCTCAATGTTTGGAGTGAGTTTCTGGAGGACTCATAGACTTTATTCGCGAAGTTTTGAATGTTTATAGTATTTTGATTGCTTTTCTACAATCTGACAAGGTTTGCTCTTCTTTTTCGAAAAAAAAATTTTTTGAAAAAATCGCCATGGGGTACCCCCTTGGCATTTTTTCAATTTTCGAAGAATTTCGAAATGTGCTAGAATTAGTTTTAAACAAAGAGAAACAGTGTGAAAAGTTGTTTTTCACAAGATTTGATAACTTGTGTCCATTTCTAGTGACTATATGTATTCAACCGTTTTCGGGTGACTGTATTCGACTTCTAAAAATGGACACAAGTTATCAAATCTTGTGAAAAACAACTTTTCACACTGTTTCTCTTTGTTTAAAACTAATTCTAGCACATTTCGAAATTCTTCGAAAATTGAAAAAATGCCAAGGGGGTACCCCATGGCGATTTTTTCAAAAAATTTTTTTTTCGAAAAAGAAGAGCAAACCTTGTCAGATTGTAGAAAAGCAATCAAAATACTATAAACATTCAAAACTTCGCGAATAAAGTCTATAAGTCCTCCAGAAACTCACTCCAAACATTGAGAAATTAGTGCTGTAATCACTTTCAGAGCTCATAACTTTTTTCACAGGGCCGGGGTGGAAAAAATGACTTCAGTTCTGTAATCAGCGTACTTAAAAGTACAAATGACAACCGTTTGAGCGAAATCGGAAACATGCGATTTGTCTAGATTTTTCAATGGATCAGAATCCTTTGAAAATTGCGAAAAAATGGATTTTTTAAAAGTTTTCAAAATAATAGGTAAAATGCTTAAAATCAAAATTTAAATCAATTCCAAGTTTATGGAACTATATAGGATCATCTAGAAGTCAGATACAGTCACCAGAAAATACGACGAAAAAATTCAAAAAAAGTTTAGCAGATCGAGGGTGTCGAACCAGAGAGTACTCGCTTCATATTCCTCCTCACTAACCACTCGACCACGCTTCCACATTTTTTCAACGCTTCAAAACTGATATACGTGAGAAAGGAAAATTTTAAAAAATTTAGATTAAAAAATCCACGTATTTTTTCGAAACTTTCGACCCAATTTTCTCGAAAACTACCGCGACAAAGCACTTTTTGAAAACAGATTTGGAATCAGGAAAATATCAGCTTTCAGATGATATAGGTCACCACCCGTATCGCCACACCCGAGTTGGGGCCTTCCCTAGTGAGCACACTTTTTTGAAAAATTTGTTTTTAACGTTTTTCAATGTTTTTGAGGGTTTCAGATGCCAAAAAAGGAAATTTTTGATATTTTAGACGTCCAAAATTTCATAAAACCCAGAAAATCAAAACTTTGAAGTTCGAAAAAGATTTTCCTAGGTCATTTCTCGAGCTGAAAATGAAAAAAATATAAATATTTTGTACCTTCAAAATTTTCAAAGCATGTTCTGTATTCAGCGAATGACACAGGAAATGCGCTCCATTGGACACTTCTCCTCGAATCTCCACACATTCCCAGTACCCATCGGATTCCATTTTCTCGATACCGTAATCCTCCAAATCCACATGGGTCTCAAAAATCTCATCTTGAAAAATTTTGAATAATTGGCAAGATGCCAAGTTTTTATGGTACAGGGTGAGAACGCCTTCCCAGATGTTGAGGGTCTGCAAATTTTCGAATTTCAGAAATTCGGAAGTTTCGCAATTCAGATGTTCAGAAGTTTAGAAATCCAAAAATCCAGAAATCCAGAAATCCAAAAATCCAAAAATCCAGAAATTCAGAAATTCAGTAATTCAGAAATTCAGAAATTCAGAAATTCAGAAATTCAGAAATTCAGAAATTCAGAAATTCAGAAATTCAGAAATTCAGAAATTCAGAAATTCAGAAATTCAGAAATCCAGGAATCCAGGAATCCAGAAATCCAGAAATTCAGGAATCCAGAAATCCAGAAAACCAGAAAAGCTAAAATTCTAAAATTTCAAAGTTTCCAAATTTTTGAAAATTTTCAGAACTACAGTAATCCTCACCTTTCCTCTTATTTCATACCATCCTCTCATACTGGCCATCTTTGAAAATGTTCCAAAATTAAAAAAAAATCTTTCCTGGTTAAAAAAATTGGCAACAAAAAATTTTATGTGATTGAGAAATCCAATAAAATCAGATCCAATGGGAAATATCCCTCTCAAAAAGTGTAACAATCAAAAAAGCGGGAGAGTGTGGGATTTGAGGAGAGTGGTTAGAGAAAATGAGTCTCGGTGGTCTTGGGGGAGAGTGATTTATTGGTTGTTGTTTTTTTCGGACGGATAAAAAGTAAAAAAAGTAAAAATGGAGCAGTTTTTTGAGTGGTGTAGACCAATTGTCAAGTGGTTTACGAGTAGAAAATACACAGAAGAAATGGAACATTTTGTTTATTTGGGTCGCAAAATGAAGATGGGATTTTTTGAGAGATTCAGATTAAAGGAACACGTCATTCTTAAGGGTTTTCAGGTGCATGATATACAGTACGAGCCAGTAAGATATACGAAAATTTGCATTTTAATGAAAAAAAAAATTAACCGAAAAAAGTCAAAAATGGTAACTTCGAAAAATCACAAAAATATAAAAAAAAAGAAAATCAATTTAAAAATAAGTAGCCGGTTGTTGATGCCATCCAGAATTCAAAGCCGTTAGAATATCCTCTCCAGTTGGGATATAGATTTTTGGCCAGGTTATGGATGGCTGAAAATTAATTTTCAAAATTTTAAAAGAAATGTATTTTTGAAAAAGACATTTGAAAAACTTCAGAAATTCAGAAATTCGGAAGTCCGGAAACCCGGAAATCGGCCAATCCGGAAATTCGGAAATCCGGTTGCTCGGAAATTCGGAAATACAGAAATACGAAAATTCGGAAATCCGGAAATCCGAAAACTCGGAAATCCGGAAATTCAGAAATCCGGAAAAAAAAATCAAAAAACCGCAACGTCGGAAATCCGGTAGTTCAGAAATCCGGTAATTTAGAAATACGGTAATTCGGAAATCCGGAAACTCGGATATTCGAAAATCCGGAAATCCGAGAAATCCGGAAATCCGGAAATTCGGAAATCCGGTTGCTCGGAAATTCGGAAATATGAAAATTCGGATTTACGGAATTGCGGAAATTAGAAAATCCGAATTTCGGAAATTAGGAAATCCGGAAATCCGGAAACTCGGAAATCCGGAAATTCGGAAATTAGGAAATCCGGAAATCCGGAAATCTGGAAATCCGGAAATCCGGAAATTCGGAAATCCGGAAATTCGGAAATCCGGAAATTCGGAAATTCGGAAATCCGGAAATTCGGAAATCCGGTTGTTCGGAAATTCGGAAATTCGGAAATCCGGAAATCCGGAAATCCGGAAATCCGGAAATCCGGAAATTCGGAAATCCGGAAATCTACAAATCCGGGAATCCTGAGATCTGATAAAAACGGAAAACCACAAATCCGGAAATATGAAAATTCGGAAATTCAGAAATCCGGAAAATCCGGAACCCCGGAAACCCGGAAATCCAGATATCCGGAAATTCGGAAACCCGTGAAATTCGGAAATTCGGAAATCCGGAAATCCGAGAAATCTAGAAATCCGGAAATCCGAAATTAGGGAATCCGGAAATTCGGAAATTCAGAAATCCGGAAATTCGGAAATCCGGAAACCCGGAAATCCGGAAATTCGGAAATCCGGAAATTCGGAAATCCGGAAATTCGGAAATCCGGAAATTCGGAAACCCGGAAACCCGGAAATCCAGATATCCGGAAATTCGGAAACCCGTGAAATTCGGAAATTCGGAAATCCGGAAATCCGGAAACCCGGAAATGCAGATATCCGGAAATCCGTGAAATCCGTGAAATTCGGAAATTCGGAAATCCGGAAATCTGGAAATCCGGAAATTCGGAAATCCGGAAATCCGGAAATCCGGAAATCCGGAAATCCGGAAATCCGGAAATTCGGAAGTCCGAAAAATCGGAAGTTTAGAAAAAAACTCACAGAATTCATCATGACCCTTGAAGTATTCTGATGATACCCAACGTGCTTCTGGAATTCTTCTTGATTTGGAAAGATTCGAAGACAAATGTGACAAAATAGTTCCATTTGAAGATTTGGATGGAAATATTGATAATGAAAGATGCAGTCGGTTTTCCGAGCAAATTCGTAGCAACAAATTGAGCAGTGGTATCTGGAAAAATTGAATTTTAAGATCCTTTTTAGGAGTCTGGAGCTCGGCTGTCAAGTTTCCGATCACTTTGAAAAGTTTGGAGGATGTGAAACAGACCCAGATTGAAAACTTCGCATTTACAGAATTTTCTGAAAATTTCTAGTTTTTCAGCTATCCTCTTTGACCCGTTTTGCACTAAAAAATGACAGAAAATCAATGAAATTCGACTATTTGGATTTTGTACTCCTCGTGGACAAGTCAACGCGCGAAATTTGAATTTTTGGGTTACAATGTTTTATTTAAAAAAACTGACCTCTCTAATTCAATTGATTTCACACTGTCGATCAATTTTCCAATTGTATAAATATATGGATCATTGAAATTTTGGTATTGTAGATGGAAATTGGATGGTTGGGGGAAAACGTTTTGGGGTACTGTAGCTTGATGTTCCTTGTTTTCCGGCACTTCAGGGGTTTGATTTCCATATTTTTCTCGTTTTTTGTGTGAAGCATACGGTGCCCAAACGGTATCCAATAGCGATTTATCTGATAAATGAGTGGCCAGATGTTTTTTGAAATTTCCTTTGAGTCTGAAACTTTGGCTTCAATTATCTTGCTTCCTAATTACCCTATCAAAAATTGGTCAATTAGTAAAATGTGTAAAATTTAATTTCCCACATTTTATCAATTGACAACTTTTTGATAGCAGTGCTGAATTTTGAGGTTGAGGACGTTAACAAAGGATATCTCAAAAATGTCGTTTAGTTTTTGATCCCAATTATCTCGGTTCCCAGAAACGCTATCAAAAATTGGTCAACTAGTAAAATATGTAAAATTTAATTTTCCACATTTTATCAATTAAAAGTTGTATTCTATCTCTACTGGAAATCCAGATAATCCGTTTCCAAAAAAACGTACCTCGTCTTTTTATCACAATATGGACAAGAATATGGTTCCGAGTCACTGTGAATTGATAGATGCTCATACAAATTGGATTTGTATTTGAAACTTTTTGAGCAAATTTCACATTGAAATGATGGTCCACCCGGGATATGGGTGAAGGAGTGTTGATTGAGGCCTGGAATTTTAAGAATTTTGAAAAAAAATCCTAAAATTCAAGTTGGAAGGACCTAGAAGACGTTTTTTTAGTGAGAGATGTTACTTTTAATAAAAATTAATGTCAAATTCGGTATCTACATGAAAAATTACCTTGGAAAACTTTTTTTCAAAATTGAAAACGGTCAACCTCCTCTAGAAAAAGAGCAGGAACAAAAATTGGTCTGCTAGACTACAAACTACACTAATCCAGTTAGCAGACAAATGAACAAAGTGGGTCTGCCAGACTAAAAACTATAAATAAGGTCCAACAAAAATTGAATTCTACCTTTTTTGGAAGCAAAAGACTTGGAGCACTCTTCGCAGTTGTAGATATCCTTGGTGCTCATTTTGAGAATCTGAAAATTAAAAATCGAGATTTTCAGAAGATTCTGGAACTTTAAGACTACTGTATTTTATATCAAAATGTAGCTCTTGAAAAGTTCTACATCCTCCAATTTGAATTTTTTTGAAAATTCCAATTTCCAGCAGAGTTATAGACAAAAAAAAGGAGCCAAAACTAAGAATTTCCAAGGCCACAGAAACCGAGCGATTTGGATACGCAGAGATTGATTTCTCTAACACTCTCCTTGTTTTTTATACTCTCTTATTATAGGAGGAGCAAAGTGCAACTTATTGGAATGATTAATAGGGAGAAGAAAAATGAGAGAGTGTGGAGAATAAGGAGAGTGGTTAGAGAAATTTATTAGAATTTGTAGGAACGAAAAGGAAAGCAAACAAAGGGGAAAGGTCAGATTTTTTGAATTTGCTACAGTACCCCAAGATCAATTCACCTATTTTTGATGCATCCAGTACCCTCAGAACACCAAAAAATGTTGAAAAACAGAAAACACAAAAAATAGACCCCGCGCGGGTTTGAGCCCCTGACCTCGAGACTGCTAGTCACCCCTCTACCCAGTTGAGCCAAATTGTCAAGTAGGTCACTTCGATATAGAATTTTGTGCTGATTCTGAATATGTTTTCAGTTTTGTTCTAGCGTTTTTCGAACTCGAGATAATTCAAAAAATCTGAGCCGATGCACCATTTTTGGAACAATTTTTTTTGAAATTTTTGGTAGATCAAAACTTTTTTTTCAAATTTTTTGCCCGCGGTTTTTTTCAGCAAAATCGATTATTTTTTCAAATTTCAGTGTTATTTTACAGTTCTTCCAGCAATTTTCTCAAAAAAATCTCATTTTTCAGAAATGTCAGCTCCCAAAATGTCATCTGGATTCAAAATCTGGGCTCAAGAGACCAGCGACGTTTTCCACGAGGAGTTCAAATATTTGCGAGAAATCGAGATTCAAAATAAGCAAAAAAGCTATTGGAGATATCGAATAAGTCAGGAGCAAAAAGAAGTCTATAATCAGAAATCGAAAATTTTGAAAATTGAAAAAAAGGAGAGGGAGATTTGGATTCCGAAGAATCCGAAAAATCCATATGAGGTTTGGATTCAGAAGAATTTTGAGAAATTTCGAGAAAAGGACTTGGAGAGGAATTCAGAAGACGTGGTGAGAAAATTGGATGAGATTTGGAGGAAAATGACGGAAAAGGACAAAATTCCATATATTGAAGAATATGAGGAGATTAAAGAGGATCAGAAAGAAGTAAGAAATTTTGAGAATTTTGAAATTCACTCTTCACAAAACGCCAAATAAACGTTGAAAAACAAAAAACAAAAGAATTTGACCCCGCGCGGGTTCGAACCCCTGACCTCTAGATCGCCAGTCATCCGTCTACCCAGTTGAGCCAAAGTGGCAAGTAGGTCATTTCGATGAAAAATTTTGTGCTGATTCTGAATATGTATTTAGTTTTGCTTTAGCATTTTTAGAACTCGAGATAATTTGAATAATCTGAGTCGATGCACCATTTTTCCTCAAAATTTTGATTTTCAGAAATTACAAAAAAAATTATCTGAAAAGTTTAGAATTTTGGAATTCGAAAATTTCAGAGTTTCAGAATATTTATTTCAAGTTTTCAGAAGCGCCAAATCGCCAAAAATCTGGAATTGAAGATGAAAAATCGGAAAATCGAAAATCCAGTTCAAAATGGAAATTTGATTCAAAAATCTCCTAATTTTGTAGGATTCGGACTTCTTCAGAATCTTCAAATTTTGAATTCTGAACCCCGAAGTTTAGGCCAATCGACTTCTAGAAACTTCCAGAACTTTTCAGGTACAATTTTTGGGAATTTTTAAAAAAGTGGTTTTTCAATTTTTTACAATTTCAGATAATCTGGTATTTTCTGGAAATTCTAGAAATCTAAATATCGAACAAGAGGAAGAAGAAAAAACGATTGTGGTGAAAATTTGGGACCAAAGTCAATTTGATAATCGAAATCTTCAAAATTCGGATTTTCAGAATTTTCCAGAATTTCCAGGTAATCAATTATTAATTAAATTTTCAAAAAAAACCTAATTAAATTTTCAGAAATAGATCAAAATTTGGACTTTAATTACCCCCTTAATTACCTTCCAATGAAAAATGAGAATCTGGAAATTCGAAACGAGAGAAAATATGAAAATTGGCCAGAAATTGATCCAAAAGAACCAATTTTTTTCGATCTACCCGATGGACCGGATTTTTTTTGAAAATAATTGAATAATTGCACATTTTAATTGTAATTTTGAACTGTATTTTTTGCTCATTCTGTGATTTTTATGAACTTTGAAAATGTAATTGATTGAAAAATTAGAAATTCGGAATAGCAGAAATTGAGAAATTCAGAGATTCAGAAATTCAGAAATTCAGAAATTCAGAAATTCAGAAATTCAGAAATTCAGAAATTCAGAAATTCAGAAATTCAGAAATTCAGAAATTCAGAAATTCAGAAATTCAGAAATTCAGAAATTCAGAAATTCAGAAATTCAGAAATTCAGAAATTCAGAAATTCAGAAATTCAGAAATTCAGAAATTCAGAAATTCGGAAATTCAGAAATTCGGAAATCTAGGAAACTGGAAATCTAAGAATCTAGGAATCTAGAAATCTAGGAATCCAGGAAGCTTGGAATCTGGAAATTTGGAAATTTAGGAATCTATGAATCTTAAAATCTTGGAATCTTGGAATCTAGGAATCTACGAATCTAGGAATCTAGGTTTCTAGGAATCTAGAAATTTTGAAAAAATCTAAGTTTTTCAAAATTTCAAAAACTATTCAAATTTTGGGTAGATCAAAAATTTTGATCTCTAAAAAACCGCGAAAATACCATCTTTTTGCTATTTTTCCTCTCATTTATTTTCAAAATCGTATTTTTTCGAGTCGATTTTGCACAATTTCAGAGATTTTTTTCCACTAGTTTGGAAACATTTTTATTGTAAATTCAAAATTCCTGAATTTTTTTTTGGTAAACTACGGTAACCACTCTGGAAGAGTGCCACCCGAAGTGTCGATTTTGAATCCATATATCTCGGTTCCTACAAAAGATATCAAAAAGTGATTAACTGATAAAATGATACTGATAATATGATAAACATTTTTTTAGTTGACACCTTTTCTATATCTTTCACAGGAACCGAGATATATAGGCTCAAAGTTTACCGTCCGGGGCTCCGGAGGGATCTCTTTCTCTCTCTCTCTCTCTCTCTCTCTCTCTCTCTCTCTCTCTCTCTCTCTCTCTCTCTCTCTCTCTCTCTCTCTCTCTCTCTCCCTCTCTCACTTTCTACTAATATATTTTCAGAATGCGCTCTTCAAAAACCCCCAAATCCGCTTTCAAACTCTGGCTCTCAGATTCCCGACCATTTTTAGAAGAACGATTCAAAAATCTATCAAATGAAGAATTAACCAAGAAAATTTCTGAAATTTGGAGGACAGGATTACAGCCAGATGTCAAAAAATCATATTTGGAAAAAGAGAAAGAGCTGAAGGAAAAAGGAACAATGTCGTCGAATTTTTCGTTTTGGATTTTGGCGAAATTACGGGAAAATGGTCTATTTGATGAGAGGATGAGTGTGAAGGAGAATTGGAAATATTTGAAGGAGGAAACCAAAAATTGGTATAAAGAGGAATTTGTGAAATATAGAGCCAATCCGGTGGAGGTGAGATTTTTTGAGTTTTGGAAATTCTGTATTCCTAGAATCCTAGAATTCCAGATTCCTGGATTCTTAGATTTCTAGGTTTCTATTATAGATTCTTAGGTTTTTAGACTTCTATTATAGATTCTTAGATTCTTAGATTCTTAGATTCTTAGATTCCCGGATTCTCGGATTCCCGGATACCCGAATTCCCGGGTTCCCAGATTCCAAGATTCCCGGGTTCCCGGATTCCCGGATTCCCGGATTCCCGGGTTCCCGGATTCCTGAATTCCTGGATTCCTGGATTCCCGGGTTCCTGGATTCCTGAATTCCTGGATTCCTGGATTCCTGGATTCCTGGATTCCTGGATTCCTGGATTCCTGGATTCCTGGATTCCTGGATTCCTGGATTCCCGGATTCCCGGATTCCCGGATTCCCGGGTTCCCGGATTCCTGAATTCCTGGATTCCTGGATTCCCGGGTTCCTGGATTCCTGAATTCCTGGATTCCCGGATTCCTGGATTCCTGGATTCCTGGATTCCTGGATTCCTGGATTCCTGGATTCCTGGATTCCTGGATTCCTGGATTCCTGGATTCCTGGATTCCTGGATTCCTGGATTCCTGGATTCCTGGATTCGTGGGTCCCAGAATCCCAGGATCCCTGGATCCTAAATTCTGATATTCTAGAATTCTAAAAAAAAAAATTTCCAGAACATTCCAAACTGCTCAACGTCTACAGAATTCCAAGTTGAGCACGACGATTCT
Source organism: Caenorhabditis nigoni (assembly GCA_027920645.1). Classification (NCBI taxonomy): domain Eukaryota; kingdom Metazoa; phylum Nematoda; class Chromadorea; order Rhabditida; family Rhabditidae; genus Caenorhabditis; species Caenorhabditis nigoni. The sequence goes on along the minus strand of CP115865.1, from coordinate 18,952,475 downwards.
GAAAATCAATTTTTCCATGCTGAAAATCATCAAAGTGGAGAATTTTCTGAAAATTTTGAAACAATTAATGGGACATGTAGAACAGGTAGAGTAATTTTTGAGTCTTTTGAAAAAAAAACCAATTTCAGAATCTCAATATTCGTTTGAAGACGTCAGCTGTCAAAATGCGGACACTAAGGATCCCACGTCTTCTACTCAGCCTTCTGAATCCTTCGTTTTTGAAATTCCCACGCCTTCTTATCGATCGGCAGTCAGAAGGCTTCAATTTCAAGATTCTGAAAATTTGAATTCTGAAGACGTTCCACATGGTTCGGGAAGCCAGAATCAGAGTAGGAACCTCCAAATCCATCAGAATAACAGAATTTCGAAAAATCAAGATTCTAGAAAATTTCAAGAGAATTTAGAAGACGTCCCACAGGATTCAGGAATTCAGAATCCAAATTTAAGAATCTCAGAAAATCAAGAATTTGAAAATTTCGACGAGAATTTTGAACATGCTACACAGGATTTGGGAATTCAGAATCAGAATCTCAGAAAATTGGAAAATCAAGATTTTAGAAGTTCTGAAATGTATTCAGAAGACGTTCCACAGGATTCAGGACTTCAGAATCAGAATCGGAAGATTCAAATCCCTCAGAATTCTAGAATATCGAAAAATCAGGATTCTGGAAATGTTCAAAACTTTGGAAATCGACGAAATTTGGAAAATCAGAATCCCCACAACTTCAGGATCCAGAATCAAGATTTTGGAAATTTCCATGATTCAGAAATTCAGAATCAGAACCTCAGCATTTCAAGAAACCAAAATTCTGGAAACTTGGAAAATCAGAATCCTCGAAACTTTAGAATTTCGAAAAATCAAGATTCTAGATGTTTCGAAATGGATTCAGACGACGTCACAGAGAATTCCAGACTTCAGAATCAAAATAGGAATCTTCAAATCCTTCAGAATTCCAAAAATTCGAAAAATCAAGATTCTGGAACTATTCAAAACTTTGAAAATCGACGAAATTCAGAAGGTCGGAAACAGAATCCGCCAAATTCCAGAAGCCGAGACTATGGGGATTCTGGAAACTTGGAAAATCAGAATTCCCGACACTTCAGGAATTTCAGAAATCAAGATCCTGGAAATATGCAAAAGTCTGGAAATTGGGAAAATCAGAATCCCCGAAACTTCAGAATCTCTGAAAATCAAGCAACTAGAAAAATCCAAGTCTCCAGAATCCGACCAATTACTGGAAGCCTGCCCCAGAACCAGAATTCCAGAAATTCTGGAAATTTCCAGAAAAATCAGGAAGCACCACTTCAAAATTTGAATCCTTTACTCCAATATGGCGCCGGATCGGCTTCACGTCTTCTAATTCAGAATTCAGAAGAAACGAAAAAGATTTTGAAGAATTTGAATTCGCAGAATTCTGGAATTCAGAATTTTCAGAAAGGTGAATTTTTGGAAAAAAAACTTTTTTTTTGAAATTTCAATTTTTTGCAGATTTCCAAACTTCACGAAATTCGACGAGAATCCAGAATCAGAATCAGAATTCCAAAATTCAGAATTCCAGAAGTTTCCAGAAGAATTCTGAAAATCAGAATTTTTCAGGTAAAATTAAAAGCTTTTTTTTTTTGAAAATTTGGAGTTTTTCAGAACCTCAATTGGCTGAAAATTCTAGACCAGAGTTTTCCAGGAATTCAGAATTCCAGAACATGACGTCTTCTAAAAATTTTCAAGGTAAAAAAATTCCAAAAAAAAATTTTTTTCAAATTTTTTTTTCAGAATCCTCATCTCAAAACTTGTCTGGAAATCGTCTAAATTCAACTCTGGGAAAACGAAAATATGTCTTAAAAATTGTGGATTGTCGAGAGGATTTATTGAAAAGATCCGGAAAATTTGAAAATGTGATTTTGAAAAATCAATTTTCCCCGAAAAATCAGATGCCAGATTTGATGCCATATGGAGAAGGTTTGTGGGAGTTAATTGGCTAATTAAGTATATAAAACTTAAATTTTTCAGATCAAAATTGGACACAAAATCACAATAATCTGGCTGAAAAATTGGCTGAAAATGGACCAACAGATTTTTCAGAATTCAATAATTTGGAGAGTTCCCAAGATTCTGAAGACTTGTTCCAGGAATTTTTTGTGGTTCCAGAAAGTTCTGGAAACTTGGAAAATACTGAAAATCTAGTTCCGGACAATTTTGGAAATTCTGAAAATCCAGAAAACTTGGTCCAGGAATTTTTTGTGGCTCCTCCTCTAGAAAATGGACAAAATGACGTGGAATGGGATTACGGTGCTCCAGAATCTCCAGAATTCACATCAGAAGACGTAGAAATTCAGAATCCAGAATCTCCAAAAATCCCCTACAAACGAAAATATGAGAATTGGCCAGTTTTATCTCCAAATGAGAAGATTTTTTTCGATCTACCCGATGGACCGAGATGGTTGTGAATATCTATTGCTCAAAACTAATTATTTAATTAAGTGATTAATAATGTTTTCTTCTTGAATAATAATAATAGTTTTTATAATTTTTGAAATTCCAATTTTTTGAGAATTTTTGTTGAATTTTCAATTTCCATTATCTTTTCTTGAAATTCCCCGCGCGCGCCCACCACTTAATCGCTTTCCTCTGCCATTAGGGTTGTGGCCGCTGTGGTGTAGGGGATGCGGTGTGGCGCGTCGCCCACAAGGTCACGGGTTCGATCCTTCCTGTGGTTTTGTTCTTTTTTTTCTTTTTTACACCCTTTTTTGGAACATTTATCACTTTAAAAATGTGAAGAGAAGATTTAGAATGATTTATTGACAGTTTTAGAGAGTTGGCCTAGCTCATAATAAAACTAATTACCCTAACAATGACCATAATAAGAGTGATAGTTAATGATTATTGATTTTTCCCACCTGGTCAGCCCCCCTGGCAATGTACCCCTAAAACTATGGTCCATAGTTAGTCCTCCTCTTCAGTTATGTCTTTTTTGCTGCATCCTTTTTGTCTCTCCGCATTCAAAAAAAAATCAATATGCGCCTTTAAATTTTGTATTCTTTTTAGACGTCTTTAGACTTCGTGGCTCTAAAAAGGTATCGCTAAATTTTCCAATCATTCTGAAAATTCCAGAATAAACTAAATAAAAATAGTGCTTCATTTTTGTAGTTGTAAAGTTTTAGGTCAGAATTGAACGAAATGAGATATGCCGAATTTCTTGGCTTATCCCATTTTTTTGAATTCTGACCAGTAACTCGTAAACTCCAAAAATGAAGCTTCAAACTGAAGGAAAACTTATGAAATTAGTATTTTTGAGTTTCTTAAATTGAGAGCTTTGAAATGAGCCTAAACACAACTAGATTTACTCTTCATTGATTTTTCGGATGCGTCGCGGTCGTGCGTCGCGTGTCAGGCAGCAAATTTGAAAGTTGCCCGATTCTAGGCATGATTATGCTTATTTCAAAGCTCAAAACCTTAGAAATCTGAAAATTGTAGCGTCGACCTTCTGATTTTCGATTTTTAAAGATAGATTTTCCCAAAATCCTTGTTTTTTTAGTTTCCAGGGTACTGTAGATTCCATGTCTTTACCTCAAACCTCGTTTTTTGGATTTTCCCATAATTGTGAATCCCACAATTATTCCCAAAAGAATATTATGTTTTTCGTTGAAGAGCGGAGAAAGAGGCGCGCGAGAGTTAAAGGCGCATAGATTTTCGGCGGCCGGTGGTCTCGCAGCGAACGCGACCGCCGGGCGTGAAAACGAAGTTTTCAAGGCATTCCACACCGGTGTCGCCTGCAACAAGCTCAAATGATGCTAGGCATCCCAAAAACTTCATACGGTCCAGGACCGTTGGAGCCAGGCTCCTCCTCAACTCATCAAGAGCGGACCACCACGTGGCCATTCTCTTCTCGGTTCCACGAACCTCTCTCGCGACCAGGTCGCATTCATAACCGAGCCACGTAAACTTGTCGTCTGGCACCCAGAACGACTTTTCCTCTGCCACACACACACCGGCATTATGCAGATCTTCTCTCACTTTTCTCACTGCTCTCGCGACTTCTCTCTCCGTCTCACCCACAACTAATCCGTCGTCAAGATATAAAAAGATTTTTATGCCCTCCGCTCGCCATTTTTGAACTAAGATTTTAAAAATTTTTGTGAAAAGCCAAGGGGCAGTTGACAAACCAAAAGGTAAACCCTTAAACAAAAAATATGGGGCGGCGGGAGGGTTCGAAAGCGAAAAACCAAGAAGATCTCTTGACTCGCGATGAATTTTTATATGGTGATAGCCTGATTTGAAATCGAAAGTGGCCGCAAATTTAGCATTTTCTAGAAAAGGCCAGGCTGTCTTCAAGTTTTCTAGTTTGAATCGAGGAGGAACCAGACTCTTATTAAGCTCGCTTAAGTCCAAAATCATCCGCTTCTTCTTATTAATTGAACGTTAAACCTATGTATAATGAACTTGTAATATCAAACTCGTCTTTCGAAGTGATGAAACAGAAAAACATATTCTCTTGGAGCGTAGAGGAAAGAGAAAATTTCATATTTTTCCCATCCATAGACACACCTGGTAATGCTAGAGTGTGAAAAAGGGAGAGAGTGTTAGAGAAGTCGGCTGTACCCCTTTTAGGGCATAGTTACGGTAGTTTATGACTGACGAGGTGCAGAGGCAGAATCACAAAAAAGACAACCATTTTATTTTTTGTCCCATCCCCTGTCCGATTTGTCCCATTTGCGGATACCGTTCCCATTCCCTGAATCATGTTATTTCCCTGAACCCTGCTACACTGTAAAATTAGCACAAATGAACATCAAATTCGAATTTCCCACTGTCGATATAGTCTAGAACCCAATTTTTAGCACGAAATTCGATATTCGGTGTTTGCGTACTTTTGGAGCTACAGTAACCCAAAAAACGCTGAAAATCTTCAAAATAGCGCTAGAAACTTCTAGTTTTTTGCACCTAGAACCAAGTTTTACGAGAAATCCAAATCTGAAATAAAAAAAACCGAAGATCGTCAACAAAACTGACTACTCGGTGTTTGCGTACTTCAGTAGTTCCAAGACAGTGACCATTTTCTCTCCTTCAAAGTCATTTTTACAATTTGATAATGTTAAATTCATGTTTAGCACCTTTGGTTTAGTCTAGGTTCAAAATTTCAGCCCGAAAATCGATATTCGGTGTTTGCGTACTTTTGGAGCTACAGTAACCCAAAAAGTCCGGGAAATTTTCAGAATAGCGCTAGACACTTCTAGTTTTCTGCATCTAAACTCAATTTTTACAAGAAATCCAAATGTGAAATCAAAAATCTGAAAAAGTGTTTGCGGACTTTAGCAAATCACAGTTTTCTAACTTTGAAAATCAGTTTTACATTTTAATAATGTCAAATTTGTTTTTAGCACCCTTTATTTAGTCTAGATTCAAATTTTGAGCGCGTAAATCGGTGTTCGCTGTTTGCGTACTTTTGGAGCTACAGTAACCCAAAAATAGACGAAAATTACAAAAATAACGCTAGAAACTTCTAGTTTTTTGCATCTAGACCAACATTTGATGGGAAATTCAAATCTGATTAAAAAAAAAAAAAGAAAAAGTGTTTAACCAAAACAGTAACCAAAAAAAAAATTCTAGACTAACGCTAGAAACTTCTAGTTTCTTGCATCTAGAGTCAAATTTTACGAGAAATCCAAATTTGAAATAAAAATCTAAAAAAAGTGTTTGTGGACTTTAGTAATTCCAAAACAGTGACCGTTTTCTGGCCTTGAAAGTCATTTTCAGAGATTCACAATGCCAGATTCATTTTTAGCGCCCCAATTTTAGTCTATGTTCAGAATATCAGCTAGAAAATCGACATTCAGTATTTGCGTACTTTTGGAGCTACAGTAACCCAAAAATAATCGGAAATCTTCAAAACAACGATAGAAACGTCTAGTTTTTTGCATCTAGACTCAAATTTTACGAGAAATCCAAATCTAAAAGATACCATTTGAAAAAGTGTTTGCGGACCTTGGAAATTCACCGTTTTCTAACTTTGAAAGTCACTTTCACAGGTTAAAGATGTGAAATTTGGTTTCAGCACCCTTGATTTAGTCTAGATTCAAATTTTCAGCCAAAAAATCAAAATTCGGTGTTTGCGTATTTTTGGAGCTACAGTAATCCAAAAAATGGCGAAAAATTTCAAAATAGCGCTAGAAACTTCTAGTTTTTTGTATATAGACTCAATTTTTACAAGAAATCTTAATCTAAGTTAAAAATTCTGAAAAAGTGTTTGCGGACTTTAGTAATTCACAGTTTTCTAACTTTGAAAGTCAGTTTTACATTTTAATAATGTCAAATTTGTTTTTAGCACCCTTGATTTAGTCTAGGTTCAAAATTTCAGCCCGAAAACCGATATTCGGTGTTTCCGTACTTTTGGAGCTACAGTAACCCAAAAATAGACGGAAATTGTCAAAATAACGCTAGAAATTTCTGGTTTTTTGCACCTAGACTCAAATTTTATGAGAAATCCAGATCTGTCTTAAATTTTCGATAAAAATTGATATGAAAGTTTTGAAATCAAAATTCCAAAAATATTTCAAAACAAACTCTTTCGCTTTTCCCATTCTCTTATCTTTTGAAGCTCAATTTTCTTCTTTTTTTTTCAAAAATTTCCGCTCAAATATTCAAATTTCATTTTTCTTCAGAAAAATGCTCTCAATATCACCTCCAGCTGCTCCTGGAGCAACATTTCCAAAAAGAACCATCAACACCATGTCGGGATTTTCCATCTGGGTGGAGCTCAATGAGCAAAAATTCCGAGAGAGCAATCGAAGTTGCACGGAATCTCAGATAATGCAAAAAATGAAATATTTCTGGAGAGCAAAAATGTTGACCGAGGAGAAGCAGGAGTTTAATCGGCTCTGTGAGCAGAGGAAACGAGAAATGGAAAGTGAGAAAATGAGAATTAATGAGGAGAGACTTCGAGAGAAGAATCCGAATTATGTCAGTCGAGAAATTCAACAAAGACCGAGAATCCCGGCTCCGAGAGATCAGAGAGAGGAGTTTGTGCAGAAGTTGGATGAGCAATGGAATCAGTTACCGGAAGATACAAAGAAGCCTTTCATGGAGAAGTATCAGGAGATTAGAAATGCACAAAATGAGGTGAGTTGGGTTTTTTGAGCTTCTGGAAGTGTCTGAAATTTGATTTTCTAAATTCTTAAAATTCTGGTCCCAAAAGTCCTCTTCTTTAAAAATGTTTACATGGAATTTTTAGGAATTTTCTAGAAATATAGATAGTTTAGAATCTGAAGATTTTAGAATTTTGGAGTTTTAGAGCTTTGGATTTTTTTCTAAGTTTAGACTTTTAACGAATTTTTTTGAATCATGGCTCCGCGTCATTTCGAAACTGCGACACATCGAAACCGGTCATTTCGAAACCGGTACACTTCGAAACCGGTCGTTTTTAAACCGCAACATTTCGAAACCGGTCATTTCGAAACCAGTCGTTTCTAAATCGCGGCACTTCAAAACTGGTCATTTCGAAACTACGTTACACTTCGAAACCGCGACACTTCGAAACCAGACACTTTGAAACCAGTCATTTCGAAAACGGTCATTTCGAAACCGCGACACTTCGAAACCGGTCATTTCTAAACCTGACACTTCGAAACCGGTCATTTCAAAACCGCGACATTTCGAAACCGGTCATCTCGAAACCAGTTGTTTCGAAACCGGTCTTTTCGAAACCGTGACACTTCGAAACCGGTCATTTCGAAACCGCGACACTTCAAAACCGGCCATTTTGAAACAATTTGACACTTCAAAATTGCGACACTTCGAAAACAGTCATTTCAAAACCGGTCTTTTCGAAACCGCGACACTTCGAAACCGGTCATTTCGAAACCGCGACACTTCGAAACCAGTCATTTTGAAACCGGTCATTTCGAAACCAGTCATTTCGAAACCGCGACACTTCGAAACCGCGACACTTCGAAACCGCGACACTTCGAAACCGCGACACTTCAAAACCGGCCATTTCGAAACAATGTGACATTTCAAAACCGCAACACTTCGAAACCAGTCATTTCGAAACCAGTGATTTCGAAAATGGTCATTTCGAAACCGCGACATTCCGAAACCGGTCATTTCGAAACAGCGATATTTCGAAACCAGTCATTTCGTAACCGCGACATTCCGAAACCGGTCATTTCGAAACCGGTCATTTCGAAACCGCGACATTCCGAAACCGGTCATTTCGAAACCGGTCATTTCGAAACCGCGACACTTCGAAACCGGTAATTTCAAAACCAGTCATTTCGAAACCCTGACACTTCGAAACCGCGACACTTCAAAACTCTAAACTTGTAAAAATCCCTAAAATCCTGAAAAATCTGAAAACTTTAAAAATTTAGAAGTTCTAAAATCCTAAAACTCTAAAATTCTAGAATTTTGAATTTCAAACTTTAAGATTTCAAAATTTCGGAGTCTCAAAAAATTAAAAATTCATTATTTTTTTCATTTTTTTTTCAGAACCAACAAGGCGATCAAAGAATGTCCCCTCCTGCGTACTTTCCTCCGAATTCTAGGCCACGCCCACTCCAGGAGAATCACCAAAACTTCCAGCAACAAATTCAGAATCAGAATTCCAGACAAGCAAATTTCCAAGAGCCAGAAATGGATTATCAACAAATTCAGAATTCCAGACAAATGAATTACGAGGAATCTCGAATTTCAGAAATTCAAAATTCTCAGAATATCCCTCAAGGAATTCCAGTGAGAATTGTGAAAATCAAGCGAGTGGTTTTGAAAAATCATCATGGCCAGAGATTTCAAAATCACGGAAATGGAAATTTGAGATTTGTGTCGAAAAATCCCCAGAACAATGGACCACGACTTGTGAGAATTCTGGAAAAAGTACCTGGACATTGGAATGTTCCAGAAAGTTCTGAAAATCCGAGATTCCAGACGAATTCCAGAATTCAGAATTCAAGAGTCTGGAAATATGGAGCAGCCAGGAAGACTCAAATTTCTCATAATCCGGTGAAAATGGAAATTGTGGATTCAGAATATTCAGGTAAGAATTTAAGACTTCCAGAATTTTGGGGATTTTTGGGATTCACAAATTCCGGATTTTTGGAAATTCGAAAATCTGTAACTTGGGGATCCTGGAATTTTGACATTCTGGATTCCGGAATTCTGGAGTTTCGAGATTTTGGAATTCCGGGTTCCTGGAGTTTCGAGATCCTGGGGTTGTGAGATTCTGGAATTTTGGAATTCGGAACTTCTGAAATTCTGGAGTTTTGGGATTCCGGAGTTTCAAGATTCTGGAATTTTGGAATTCTGGGCTTCTGGAATTTTTGAATTCCTGGATTCTAAATTTTTGGATTTCTAGATATCTGTATTTCTGGATTTCTGGAATCCTGGAATTTAGGATTTCCGAAATTTAGGATTTTTTAAGTTCTGGAATTCTGGAATTTCTGGATTCTGGGATTTTTGAAATCTGGAATTCTGGAAATCAGGAACATCAGGATTCTGGAAATCTGGAATTGCAGGATTACTGGAATCTCGGAAATCCAGAGTTTCGAGATTCCAGAATTCTGGAATTCTGAAACTTTGGGATTTTAAAATTCTGGAATTTCGGGACCCTGGAATTTCGGAAGTTTGGAATTTTGGGATTCTCAGGTTTTGGAATTCTGGAATTTCAGATTTCAGAATTCTGAAACTCCATACTTTCAAAATTCTAAAATACCAAAATTCTAAAATACCAAAATTCCAGAACTCCAAAATTTCAAAATTTCGAAGATTCCAAAATTCCAAAAATTCCAAAAATTCCAGAAATATTGGAATTCTGGAGATCTTGAATTCTGAAATTCCACAGTTTCAAATTCAAATTTTGATTCTCAAATTCATTTTTCCCAAATTTCAGACTCCCAACAATACGAAAACTATCCAGATGACTCTAATAACTACTCTCAAGATCAAAATTGCGAATTTCAAGAATCTCAAATTTCAAATCAGCTGAGCAATGATCAGAATTATCAAGAATACGACTATCAAGACTCCCAGGAGCATCTAAATGCTCCAAATTCAGAATATGACGTCTTCAGCCCTCCAGAAGACCAATTTGTGTCCCAAAACGGTTCAAAATTATATAGAATTGTGAAAAATGAGCATCCAGTGGCTCCTGAATACCAAAATCGTCAATTTCAAAGCTCCAGAGCTCATTTTGACGGCTCAAGGCGTCCAAATCAGGATTTTGCGGACAATTATGATGCTCCAGAATACAGTACTCCAGGATTTGAGGATATCCAAGAAGTTGAAGCTCACCAAGATGTTCCAGTGGCTTCAGGATCTTCAGAATATGCCCAAAATGGACATCTACAGTACCCTCTACCGAATTCTAACGCTCCAATCACGATGAGCAATGCTCAGAATTATGAAGAATACGGTAATCAAGGATCTGAACTCTTCCAGGATGTCCGAGATGCTCCAGATGTCAGAAGAAGAAGAGTAAACGAAAAATTTCAAATTCCAAATGCTCCAAAAATCAATTATAACTATCAATATTCCGATTCTGAAGCTTCCACGTCTTCAGAATACACTTCGAATTCCGAAAATTCGAAATTCTCTCCAATTTCCAAAAGTTGTCAATATTCGAATTCTATTGCTCAGCCGGAAGCTCCAGAATCTTTTTGGAAAGGCACAAATCTCAAAAATGCTTCAGAAGATGCTCCAGGATTCTCAGAAGGTATAAAAATTGAAAAAAATTTTTTTTTTATTTTTAATTTTTCTTTTTAGAATTCAAATCAGAATTTGATGCTTATCAGGAATTCCAAATGGATTCAGAATTGCAAAATTCCAATTTTCAAGCTCCAGAAACTGAATTTTTGGCTCCAGATGCTCCACAGTCCTCCGAAATGGATTCAGAATTGGAAAATTCAAATTTGGCTCAAGAAAATGAATTTTTGGCTCCAGATGCACCAAAACCCTACAGTAGGAAATACGAAAATTGGCCAGTTATTGATCCAAATGAGCGGATTTTCTTCGATTTGCCAGATGGACCAATTTGGATGTGAAATTTGATAATTTTTAATATTTTTTTAAATTTTAAAAATCAATTTTTCTGATTTCCACTTTTTTCTAATTTTTCTAATCTAATCGGTATTTAAAATTAATCCCTGAGTTAATAATTTTTTCGAACTTTCTTGTGAATTCAAACCTTTTCCCTTATTTTAACCTTATTCGATCTTTTCAAATAAAATTTAATCAAGAATATTTTTTTCAAAATTGAGAACTCAATTGTATTTTTCATAACCATATTTGAATATTCTAAAATCCCAGAAAATTCTAAGAATATAGAAAATTCTGAAAATTCTAAAATACTAGAAAATTCTGAAAACTCTGAATATCCTAAAATTCTAGAAAATTCTTTTTTTGGCATCTGGAGCCATTGGAGCATCTTGAACTTCTTGGAAGGCTTCAGATCCTTGACTACCGTATTCTTCATAATTCTGAGCATTGCTCATTAGGATTGCAGTCTTAGAATTTTGTACAGAGTACTGTAGATGTCCATTTTGGGCATCTGAAGTCTCTGGAGCATTTTTGAACGCTCCAACTTCTTGGAAATCCTCAAATCCCTGATTACTGTATTCTGGAGTCTCAGAGCATCATAATCATCCGAAAAATCCTGATTTGGACGCTTTGAGCCCTTGAAATGAGCTCTGGAGCTCTGAAACTGGCGATTTTGGTATTTAGGAGCCACTGGACGCTCATTTTTCACAATTTTATACAATTTTGAACCGTTTTGGGACACAAATTGGTCTTCTGGAGAGCTGTGGACGTCATATTCCATTTTTGGAGCATCTAGGTGCTCCTGGGAATCTTGATAATCGTATTCCTGATAATTCTGATCATTGCTCAGCTGATTTGGTATCGTAGAATCTAAAATTCTAAAAACCCAAAATTCTAAAATTCTTAGAATTTTCTGAATTTCTAAAATTGAAAATAATAGAAAACACAACATTTTTATTTGAACAAAAAACAGATCTTGAATTTTTTGAAAATCAATGATTTCAGATTTTCCAGATTTTTCCTATAGATCCACAATTTTCAGCGCTTCCTCCATTGAAAAGTTCTGATCAGTTGGAAAAGTTGGATTGATTTCCGAGAAATCATCTGTGAATCTGTCTGTGGATCTGTCTGTCCCGATGTCCACAAAATCCTGGTGAGTTGTTGTTTCAGAATTGGATTGGTTTTTAAGAGAATCCTGAAATTTCACATTCTATTAGAATTCCATTCAAACTTTGAGCCCATTTATCTCGGTTACTGTAAAAGATATCCGAAAGTTGTCAACTGATAAAATGTGTGTTATGTTATCCGTAATTTTTTATCAGTTAATCACTTTCTGATATCTGTTATAGTAACCGAGATATATGGGTTCAAAAAACAAGTCACCTTTTGTTCCTTCATTTTTTGTCTCTTCTTGGAGATTTTCTGCTTTGTAGGCGGTCTGGATCGGACTGAAAAAACTGATTTTCCAAATTGTTTAGAATTTGAACTAAAATTTGAATTATCTCGATTTCTGTGAAAGATATCAAAAAGTTGTCAACTGATAAAATATTTATCATAATTTCAGCAATATTTTAACAGTTGACAATTTTTTCATATCTTTCATAGCAATTGAGATAATTCGGCTCAAAATTAATTAACTCACATTTTTCGGACATTCCCACTTGATAGCACTTCACGAGACGACAAAAGATACATTGTTTTCGGTTTAACGGATTAATTTGGCAGTTTTCATCCTTGAAAATGCATTTGTAGTTTGTAGTCTTGTTTCGAGTAATGCGATCGAAGAATTTCTGAAAAATTCTATTGGAAATTTTGAAATTTTGAAAAAATTCAAAAAATTTTCTTTTTCAAAATTTTTCAAAAAATGTTTTTTTTTCGAATTTCAGAATTTTTAGGCTCACCTTACATCCCTCGCAAGTCAGCACTCCATAATTTTTGACTTTGGCCGAATCTCCACAGACATGGCAAAATTGCTCCTCTGGATTTTTTTCGACTTTTGGAGGCTCAGAAGTTTCAGAATTCTCAGAATTCATTCCGAAATTCAAATTAACAGAAAATACGAAATTCAAAAAGAGCCGAACAAAGACAAATGTGACATTTTCGGCACATTAAATTGCTCATTTGAAATTTCTAATGACTCATTTTTCTCTAACCACTCTCTCAATTATTGTGCCTCTCTTGTTTCTCTGCGTCTCTAAGAATTCCTTACTATTTCACTTGTGATATGATTTGAATTACGAAATTTTCGATTTTGAGAATTAAAAAAAAAACGGAAATAAAAATTTCAGCTCTAGGATTTCAGAAAATCTGGAAGCAATTTGTTAATTTTTTTTTTCAGAGACCAGCCTGTTTGCCGCGCCTCCGGCGCTACAAACAGCTGGAAATAACCTTTTTCTTTTACTGTTCGTCGCTTCGCGACTCACTTTTCTTAAAGGTCACGTGAATCTATATTTTATTTTCAAGCTTTTCAAAATTTGCGGACAAACTGACACACGGCGAATAATATTGGAAATCGAGTTTTTCTGATTTTTTTCTGATTTATTGGCGCTTTTCTCGATACAGTGAAAAATCAGCTTTTTTGGCATTAAAAAATTCTGGGTCAAAAATTTTTCTTTCAAAATAGGTAGAGATTGTAGAGAATTTGAAAACAAATCGAATGATCTAAAAAACGTCTGATTTGACCCAAAAATAAAAGCCCTGATAGATTTTCTAAAAAATCAACTGAATTTTGACATTTTTGAAGGTTTTTGAAATTTTTCGATAAATCTGTCGAACCATTCTCAATGAAAATAGGTAGGATTTGTCCAGAATTTTACGACAAATTTTTTGATGCTAAAATCAATCCATAAAATTCAGAATTGAGACCCCTGATAGGATTTGAAGCAGTCTGATTACTGTAGATTTTAGGGAAAATTATTATTTTTGTTCAAAATTAGCTCCATTTTTATTTGACGTGCTATTATTGGCGTGGCATTTTTGGCTTGGATTGCCGTGGAATGACCTAGAAGACGGAAAGTTGAGGGAAAAGTGATGCCTAGAGTCTCAAATCCATCACTATGTCGGTTCACGAACAAATTAATTTCTTTTGAACTTTTTGAATTTTGCTTTTTTTTCGATGCACGAGAAAAGCGCCAGCAGTCGCCTTTCCACGTTTTTCACAAATTTTTCGCCGTGTGACAGAGAGAGAGATAGAGAGATAAAGAGACGCAACTTCATTTATTTATTATAAGAATGATAATATCCTTATCACTCTAATCGAACGATAGCTCGCCTATCTTCTGTCCTGTTAAAAATATAAAAAAAGTGAATAACTGACAAAATGTTTATCACATTATCACAAACATTTTATCAGCTGCCAGTTTTTGATATCTTCTACAGCAAATGAGATACATGGGCTTAAACAACAATATGCTTACAGTATGCTTTGTTATTTCCGAATGCTCCGTGAGAAGATGGAAAAATCATTTTTGGCATTTTCAGATTACTTTGAAAATTTAAGATTATCTTTCAGCTGAAAAATATACAATTTGTAATGAAATCCAGAATTCGGAATTCGGAATCCAGGACCCGAAATTCGAAGTCCGAAATTTGAAGTCCGAAGTCCGGAATCTAGAATTCGGAGTCCTGAATTCTAAATTCGAAATCAGGAATCCGGAATCAGAAATCCAGAATCTCGAGATCCAAAACCCTACTAATTATTGAGCCAGTAACACATTTAAATTGTATTTTTCTAATTCAGGATTCATTGTTCACTTAGAAAAACGTCCTGTCACCTTTTTTGATGGATTTCGTTGTGTTTTCGTCTATAACTTGTCACATTCATGTCAAATATCCACTCACATTTTTGGTTTATTGCCCCTTAATTACTCATCTGATCACGTAGACTATGTACAGTGGGGAAAGGGGGCGGAGTTTCCCAGAAGGAGGCCAGCCAGATGCAGTGTGCGTGTGCGTGTGCGTGTGCGTGTGCGTGTGCGTGTGCGTGTGCGTGTGCGTTTGCGTGTGCGTGTGCGTGTGCGTGTGCGTGTGCGTGTGCGTGTGCGTGTGCGTGTGCGTGAGTGTGCTAAGCCCCGCCCCTTTCTTTCACCTATATAAGGGGAAGAAAAATCGGTAGGACACAGTTCGATGATGTTTGTGAGGTGGGCCTGGTGGGCACTGGGCTAGTTGGTCTAGTCGGTCATGTGGGCTACGGTCTGCTGGACGGCTCTATCACTAGACTGGGGCACATCCACGACCGCTGATGATCAGACGGAGGACACAGTTCGATGATGTTTGTGAAGTGGGCCTGGTGGGCACTGGGCTAGTTGGTCTAGTCGGTCATGTGGGCTACGGTCTGCTGGACGGCTCTATCACTAGACTGGGGCACATCCACGACCGCTGATGATCAGACGGAGGACACCGTTCAATGTTTGTGAGGTGGGCCTGGTGGGCACTGGGCTAGTTGGTCTAGTCGGTCATGTGGGCTACGGTCTGCTGGACGGCTCTATCACTAGACTGGGGCACATCCACGACCGCTGATGATCAAGCGGAGGACACCGTTCAATGTTTGTGAGGTGGGCCTGGTGGGCACTGGGCTAGATGGTCTAGTCGGTCATGTGGGCTACGGTCTGCTGGACGGCTCTATCACTAGACTGGGGCACATCCACGACTGCTGATGATCAAGCGGAGGACACCGTTCAATGTTTGTGAGGTGGGCCTGGTGGGCACTGGGCTAGATGGTCTAGTCGGTCATGTGGGCTACGGTCTGCTGGACGGCTCTATCACTAGACTGGAACACATCCACGACTGCTGATGATCAGACTGAGAACAATGGGGTTTTTGTTTGGTTTCTTCCCCCGGTAAAAAACCATTTTCCCTTTCTATGTACTGAGCCTCTACGTGGCGAAAGGGATCAACAGACTAAATTTGTCTGGCTAATCCAGTACACAATATCCGAATTAAATCCTGTTTTTTTCTCTTCATATTCAATAAAGTTTTCAAACTATGAATTCTTACTAAAACCTTTAAAACCATTGTCTTCTGTTTGAACAGATCATTCTTATAATAAATCAATAAAGTCACTTTGCCCGCATACTTTTTGAAAGCATGAAAATTAAATATAAAACTCTAATAGAACGCTACCCAAACCGTCAACCTTGAGCTCACATATCTCCTTTACTGTGAAAAGTATCAAAAAGTTATTAACAGACAAAATGTTTGTCATAATATCAGTAACATTTTATCAGTTGATCACTTTTTGATATTTTTCACAGGAATTGAGATGCATAGGCTTGAACAACGGTATGCTTACTGTATGATTTGTTATTTCCGAATGCTCTGTGAGAAGATGGAAAGATAATTTTTGGCATTTTTCAGAATTTCAAAAATTTCAAATTTTTTTAATTTGAAAAAACATAAAGTTTGTACATATAACCATGTTTTTGAAACAATTCAAAATCTCATAAAAAATATAAAAAATCAAATCAATAAAAGTCAATAAAAATCCATAACCGCTTCTCTCGTCACCATTGCCTTCACTCGAATCTCCGTATTCCCATTGCTCATCTCTAAATTCCTCAAAATCCTTTCCAATTCTTTCAAATTTCGATAAATTGGAAATTCATCATGTGCTCGTCCAACTTGAATAGTGTAAAGTGCCCATAAAACGGGTCCATCGAATTTCGAATTTTCAAAAATGTGCCGAAAAGTGCTCATTTTAAAAGGAAACATTGATTTTGGAGCGAAATTCGCAATTTCAGATATTAGCATTTTTTCGTGATTTTCAAAAAATTGTCGATTTTCAGAATCCACCGACGCCAGAATTATTGAAAAAAGTGAAGAGATCAGATAGGTTTTGTGCTTGATCATGGGCAGTTTCTCGGAATTTCGCTTCTTGCACACATGGAAGAATCTTCTGAAAAAAAAAGTTATTTGAGTAAAAACACCTTCCAGACCAAGAAGAAACCCTTTTTTACAGTTAAAAATACAATTTTCAGAATTAGCTTAACTGCAAACCCCAGTTTACCATTTTTCAGAATTCAAAAAGCTCGATTTTGAACGAAACGAGGCAAGAAAACATTTGGGTCTGCTAATGTTTCGCTTGTAGTTTGTAGTCTAGCAGGCCCAAGGCTGAGAAAGTGATTTCAAAAGTATTAGTCTGCTAAATCCGCTTTTGTAGTTTGTAGTCTAGCAGGCCCAAAGAGTCACTACTTGCCAGAGTAGCGGCGTTGGCCTGCTAATGTTTATTCCGTAGTTTGTAGTCTAGCAGGCCCAATTCGCTATAAGTTGAATGTTTGAAGCGTGGGTCTGCTAACTCTACTTCTGTAGTTTGTAGTCTAGCAGGCCCAAAGAGCCACTACTTGCTAGAGTAGCGCCGTTGGTCTGCTAGTGTTTGTTCCGTAGTTTGTAGTCTAGCAGGCCAGCACCATTTACTTGCGTTCGTCGGCCTGCTAGACTACAAACTACAAAACAAACATTAGCAGGCCCAAATTGCTTTCTAAACTGGTTTTCAGCTCGAAAACAAGATTTTCAGAATCTGAAAAGTGCTAGACTGGGGTTTTCAAATACGCTAGTTCTGAAAATCGCATTTTCAAATCACAATAACCCAAACTTCATGGCTTAACGATATATCAAAGTCTGTTTGAAAAAAAAACTATAAAAATTCGTTCAAAAAATGTTTTTACTTTTTTTTTCAAACTGAAAGTCCTTAATCCATAATTCTGCAAAAAATATTCAAAAGTTGAAAAAAAAAACTCACACAAGTTTTCCCAAATTTTCCCATTTGAAAAATTCCCTTCTTATCACTTCCGATTCGGGAATCCTGGTTGCCAACTTGATCAAAAACTTCAAACTTTTACAAAAACTGAATTTTTTCAAATGTCGAGAAAGTACAGTAATCCCTCCGGCTCTCACAAAATCCTCGAAATCCGCCATTTTCATCAATTTTAACACCAATTCGTACATTTTCGTTTTTCCTCGAGTGTACAACGAGTGCAAAAGTTTCAGCAAGTTTCTACAGTAATCCGGATCTCTCGAAATTTGCTCTTTGGCCTTGGGATCCATAAAATGAATAGATTTCACCATTGAAATTGGACAATTTTCTTGGACAATTTGAGAAAACAGCACAGCTTCAAGACCGACTTCAAAAATTTGGCGGAGATTCAAATTTGGAGTCGACAGAAAAATTTCGTCAGCTAAGCAGGCCCAAACCAGTTCAACGGTTTTTGTTTGTTCCACGTCTCCATACCAATTTTGCCAAAAATCCAATATATTCAGCAAATGATGCACCATATCGTGACGTTGGGGTGCTGACAGTGGATAGATTCGACCATTTCTGAAATTTGCAAAAACATTAGGCATCTAGAAGAATTGGAAACCAAATTTTCTGATTAAGCGTATCTGAAAACCCCAGTCCATCATTTTTCAGAATTCAAAAAGTCCTTTTTTGAGAGAAACGGAGCCAAGGAGAACATTTGGGTCTGCTAATGTTTTGGTTGTAGTTTGTAGCCTAGCAGACCCATATCGCTGAAAGTTAAATTCTTCCGGCGTGGGTCTGCTAGCTTTCTTTTGTAGTTTGTAGCCTAGCAGACCCAAATTGCTACAAGTTGGACGCTAGAGGCGTGGGTCTGCTAGTGTTACATGTGTAGTTTATAGTCTAGCAGACCCATATCGCTTCGAGTTGAATGCTTGTGGCGTGGGCCTGCTAATGTTCATTCTGTAGTTTGTAGTCTAGCAGACCCAACTGACGCAATCCTAATGCGCGCGATATGGGTCTGCTAATGTTTCTTTTGTAGTTTGTAGTCTAGCAGGCCCAGATCTTTATCTTCGCGTATCTTCGCTCATTAGTTTTCACTATTTTTTATAGTTTTTCCTGTATTTTGACGTCAATTTACTTACTTTATCATTTGATAAAGAACATCAGCGATCAATCGATGAATCGATTGTCCATCTGGAAATGTTTCAATCGTTTCACAGACCACTTCAAAGCACTCTCGAATTTCTGATTCTTTGAAAATCGAATAATCCACGTCCAAAAAGTTGCGAATCTCTCTCAAAATCGACGCAGTGATGGGGTAGTTGACTTGTGTTTTGTACCATTTTAAGCATTGTATACAGGAGCTCAAATTCGCTAAGCTCATAATTTCCACATTCGGAATTTCAGATAATGTTGCTTCAGTTTCAATTATTGAGATTTTTCGAAGGTTCGGATGAGATTTGGCAAGTTTCCAGACAGATTCATTGGTACATAGGGTCCCTGAGCAATCGATAAATTCCAGATTTGGAAGAATTTTGTTACAGGAGAGGTATTGGTTCAGGAGCTGGGTTTTCTCGCAACAGACACAACTGAAAAAATAGGTCATGATCCAAAAATTGATATCTAGGTCATGACCTATGAATTGGAATCATGGTCACGACCTAAAAATTGAAATATAGGTCATGACCTAAAAATTGAAATCTAGGTCATGACCTAAATATTGAAATCTAGGTCATGACCTAAAAATTGAAATCTAGGTCATGACCTAAATATTGAAATCTAGGTCATGACCTAAAAATTGAAATCTAGGTCATGACCTAAATATTGAAATCTAGGTCATGGCCTAAAAATTGAAATCTAGGTCACGACCAAAAATCAAAATCTAGGTCACGACCTAAAAATTGAAATCTAGGTCATGACCTAAAAATTAATATCTATGTCATGATCTAAAAGTTAAAATCTAGGCCATTGCCTAAAAATTGAAATCTAGGTCACGACCTAAATATTGAAATCTAAGTCATGACCTAAAATTGGAAATCTAGGTCATGACCTAAATATTGAAATCTAGGTCCTGACCTAAAATTGGAAATCTAGGTCATGACGTAAAAATTGAAATCTAGGTCACGACCTAGAAATTGAAATCTAGGTGATGACCTAAAAATTAAAATCTAGGTCATGCTCTAAAAATTGAAATCTAGGTCAAGACCTACAAAATCCAAAAATGAGGTCACCACAAAAAAACCAAAAAGTTTGCCACCGATGGGATTTGAACCCGCGCCCTTCAGATCGGTAGATTCCTATGAAAAATCCCACTCGGCCATCCTGACACTTTTTTCAAAAATGCTCGAAAATTGATTTTAACGGTTTTCTAAGGGTTTTATAAGGTTTAAGAGGGGTTTTTGTCATTTTTGAAGGCCTAGAGACCTATTTTAAGCCTGTTTTAGCATCCGAAAACTTCAAAATTTTGAGAAAAAAAAAATCTAAAAACTCACTTTTTTCTAGACAGATCCAAAACTCTTAAATTCTTCAATTCAAACAGCTCCATCAAAACTCCAGAATCTTCAGATATCAATCCTCCAATTCCCAAAATTTCCAAATTCTTCAATCTCGAAATTCCATCAATTCTCGTAATTCCAGTATTCGAAATTTCCAAAAGTCGAAGATTCGGCAAATGTTTTCCAATTTTTCTGACTTCCCGATCGAGAATTTTTCTTCCCGAAAGGATTAGGTGTTTGAGAGATGGAAGCATTTTGATGGTCTGGAATTTTGGAGAAAAAATTTAAGTTTGAAAAAAATTCAGACTTACTCGACAAACCCATTTCGGTGTAAATGTTCCTTCAAATCCACTAATATCCAAATGCATCAA
This sequence comes from Caenorhabditis nigoni, assembly GCA_027920645.1. Classification (NCBI taxonomy): domain Eukaryota; kingdom Metazoa; phylum Nematoda; class Chromadorea; order Rhabditida; family Rhabditidae; genus Caenorhabditis; species Caenorhabditis nigoni. The sequence continues at coordinate 18,931,853 of CP115865.1, read as the reverse complement.
ACTTTTTTGAGATTCAGAATTCAGAAGACTTTGGAGCATCGGATGAATTTTTATAAAATATTCAGAGTCTGGAAAAATTTTTTTTAATTTTTATTATTTTTTTCTTCAATTCTTACGGTCTATAGTGTAAGTTTCCAAACCGGACAAATCTCCTAGCGCCAGGGAGACCAAATTTTGATTTCGAATAATCCAAAAATCGATTCGCCTCAAAACTTTGTGTCTCAAATCGATTTTTGAGATTTTCAGACTTGTGCAAATGTCTTTGGCCTGTCTTCGGGTGACTAGGAGTTCGAAATTTTGAACAAATTTCTCGAATATTAGGTTGGAGACTTCTGGAAGGAGTACGGTGTTTTCAGTAGGGGGAGTGCCTGAAAAATTTGGAATTTTCAAAACTTAGAGATTCGAATTATGGTAAAATCACTTTTTTGGACTTCTCAAAAATTCAAAAAAATCTAATAATTCAAATTTTCCAAAAAATTACCATTTATAATAGCAGAGGATACAGCGCCAGCGGAAAGTTCCAGGAGAGATGGGATCAGCATTTTATGCCTTTTTTACAGAAAAAGTAGAAAATTAGAGTGGAAACTCGAGATTCGAATTTGGACCATGAAAAAATATTGATTTTGGGGTGCGCGCTCAGTTTTTTTGAAAATGTAGGTCACAAAAATTTTTTGAGTAGATCAAAAACTATTTCCAGATTATCAGGTTTTTGGATATTTGAAGCTTTTTTATGAAAAATTGTTGATTTATGAATTTTAAGAAAATTTATTTTCTTACCAGATTTTTTAAAAATTTCCAATCTAAAAAAATTTGGTTAAAATTGTTTAAATTCTTTTTTTCAATATTAACATTGGATTATCCATTTTTGGTGTTATTTTTCAATAGTTTATTATGCAAATTCAAAAAAAGAAGCGTATAAAAATTCAAAAATCATAGAAAACCCGAGAAAAGTGTAATAGAGGTAGGTAGGTCAAAAAGTGTCATTTTTTGGATCATAAAAAATCGAAATCAAAAAAGCAGATTATAAAAAATTAGAAAAATATTTCCAAGTCATCCGGACTACCAACCGGTTCACTTGCTCCTCCAGTTCCAGAAGAATTTGAATTCTGAGCCTGGCCGCCTGAGGATCCTTGTTGAGTGCTTTGGGAATATCCTCCAAAATTGAAAGGAAGTCCAAATTGTTGTCCCTGTTGTCCCATTTGTGGCATTTGTCCCTGTTGTCCCATTCCTTGATAAAATTGATGTTGTTGGGACATCTGGACACGCGGATGTTGGGGAGATTCCTTTTTTGAGGAGTTCTTCATTTTCTTGGATTGCGGACGGAATTTGTAATCGGGGTGGTTCTAGAAATTTTGATTTTTTAGGAATAAAATTTATTAGACCTTCCCAAAGTAATAAATTATGCCCACCTTTTCATGGTCCTCCTTCATTCGATTGGCTTCATCTCTGAATGGTTTCTTCTCCTCATCTGTCATATGTCTCCATCCTTCTCCCAACTGCTTACTAACATTCGATGGTTTCATTCCTGGTTGCTCTTTGAGCATTTCGCCACGTTTCTTCTGACACCAAATCATAAATGGATTCATTGGCCGCTTCACATGACCAGCCGCTTTTTTCGGATCCGGATTGTTCTGGAAAAAAAATATTTTTGAAATGGTTTTTTGTCAAAAACTGGTTATTATCATGACTTGTTTTATTGAAAGCCCGTCCTATATGTGCATTTTGAGCTCAATTATCTCGGTTTCTGTAAAAGATATCAAAAAGTTCCCTACTGATAAAATATTAGTGATATTATGGTAAGCATTTTATCAGTTGGCGAGTTTTTGATATCTCTTACAGGAACCGAGATAATTGAGCCCGAAGTGAAAAAACAGGGTGAGCTTAATTAGAGCGAATACGGTAGAAAGCGTCAATTTTCAGAAGGGAAAATCAAAATTACAAAAAAATAGTGACGTTTTCCGAAATTCCGAAATGCCGAAAAAGGTCTTGATTCTCCGAAGTTTTGATTTTTGGATCCTTTTGTGAACTGGACTGTACCGAAACTCCGAAGTTCTAAATAACATAATCGTCCAGAATTTTAGAAAATAAGAATCATTGGAATTCCAACTTCCTTCCCAAAGAAATATGGAAATTATGGAAAATCCAAAATTACGAAAAAAAAATTCAGAACTTTGAAGTTCAGAAATTCAGGAATTCAGAAATTCATAAATTTAGGAATGTAGAAATTCAAGAGTTCAAAAATTCAGGGATTCCGATGTTCGAAATTACCGGCATTCCAAAGAAAAATTAGGCCTTATCTAAAAACCCGAAATTTTACAGAGATAAATTAGATTTTCTTGGAAACTGCCAAGTTCTGAGAAAAAAGCAGTATTTGCTCTAATAGAAGCTTACCCTATGCGTTCCCTTTGAGCTCAATTATCTCGGTTCCTATCAAAGATATCAGAAAACTGCCAACTAGTAAATTATTGATTGTATTATGATAAACAATTTTTTTGTTGACACATTTTTGATATCTTTCACAGGAATCGAGATAATTTAGCTCAATGTGCTGGTACAGAATTAGCGTCTATTGGAGCTGATACGGTAAGAAGGTTTACGGGATTCCGAAATTTCCGAGCACTCTTAGACCGTCCCCTTGGTCCCCTGAACCCCAAAAACAGATATATCCCCTACCTTCGCATGATCAATCTTCTGCCTGACAGCTTCATCTCTAAATGGTTGCTTCTCGGCTTCCGTCAAATTCTTCCATCCCTCTCCCAACTGCTTGCTAACCTCCGCCGGTCTCATACCCGGCTGCGATTTCAGCATTTCGCCACGTTTCTGAAGACACCAGAGCATGAACGGATTCATCGGTCGTTTGATGTGCTCTCCAGTTTTCTCCTTTTTCGAATTCTTTGAACTTTTTGTAGAAGGTGTTCGTTGGGACAGGTCCTGTGGTTGATAGGACGAGGTTCCCGGTTGGTTGTTGTACATTTTTTGTCTGGAAAATTCTAAATTTCTTGGTTTGTAGGGGGAAGAAGAAGAAGTAAAAGAAGAAGAAGAAGAGGCAAAAGAAGAAGAAGAAGAGAAAGAAGAAGATTGAGGCAAGAAGAAGTAAAAGAAGAAGAAGAAAGTGAAGGACAAGTGAAAGAAGAAGAAGAAGAGGGACCAGATGGAGGACAAGAAGAAGAAGAAGAGAAGGGCAACAACAAGAAAGACAAGTAACTGGAGAAGAAGAAGAAGAAGAAGAGCGAGAGAGGACCCATCTCTATTGATTTTATGAGAGAGGGTGTAGTATGCTGGGTGGCCCACAAAGAAGAAGAAAAAGAAGAAGAAACATACATACACAAAAGAATAGGGGTAGGAGGGTGACTGTAGATATTTGACCCCGGGAATAGAACACACATGGACCCCCTTATTGCATGCACCCTATTTAGAGAGTATGGGAAAGGAAGAGACACAGAGAAATGGTGGTCACTCGGGTGGTAAAAGAGACACCCCTCTCTGGGGGGTCTTGGGGTAATGAAGAAGGGTCGGTTTGGTTTGGAATAGGCTTTTCAAATGCGCGGATTTTGATTTGAAAATTTTGAAATCCAATCCACAAATATCCGATTTACAGTATTCCCTCTAATTGAAGCCCAACCAGACCTTCAACTTTGACCCCAGATATCTCGGTTCCTGTTAAATATATGCAAAAGTTTTCAACTGATGAATTGTTTATCATGATATCAGCATTATTTTATCAGTTGACACATTTTTGATATCTTGCAAAATAGCTGAGATAAATAAGCCTAAACTTGGCAGTGTGAGGGTCCTTCTATTACAGTTTTTCGGTATATCCGAAAAACTGCTGATTTGATAATTCTCTAGATCCAAGAGATTCAAAACCTTTTCTTAAAAATTTGAACTTTCACATTGAAATAATCTTTTTTCCTGACCATTAATTTTTGATTCCAAAAATCGCCGGTCAGACCCTTTATTTGCTTAGAAAGGCCCAAAGGGTCCCTGCTAGCCTATTGTTTTGATAGAAGACAGCTGTTGGTTTCAAAAAATCTCTAGAATGATTTATACAGGATTTACACAGGACCTAGTTGCGCAAGAACATCTGTTGTGCAAAAATTCCACCATTTGAAACAAAAAAACCTTCGAAAAATGCTAAAACTGAAATTTTAAGAAATTGAAAATGCTATATTTGAATTCAACGGGTCTGAAAACCCTACGAAACCATTTTTCAGAATCTCAGTATCTCATTTTTGAGCAAAAATAGATTTCCTAATATTTGGGTCTGCTAATTATTTTCTATAGTTTGTAGTCTAGCAGACCCAAAATTTGCTATTTCATGAGATAGCGACGTGGGTCTGCTAATGTTTGTTTTGTAGTTTGTAGCCTAGCAGGCCAAACCCCGCTACTTGATAGAATAGACCCAAATAGTATTACTCTCATATTTCAGCTCAAAAACAAGATTTTCAGAATCTGAAAAATGCTAGACTGGGGTTTTCAAATACGCCAATTCTAAAAATCGCATGTTCAAATCCCAAAAACTTAGACTTTATAGCTTTTGAGGTCAACGATATATCAAACTTTGCAAATATAACATTTTTAGTGGGAAATTCTTGATTTTTCAATAATCTTGAATACTGTTTATTGAAAGTTTTTCATAAAAAATTGAAAATTTAAATAACTTGACATAGATAAAAAAGAGGTAGAGATCAATAGAAAAATGGAAGGTTCCCTTCCGAATCTTGTGGTCCCGGTCCTGGATTTCCAGGTCCATTCAGATTCATCAGATTTGGCAGATTCAAATTATTAAAACCATTATTTTGGGGATCATTGAGCATGTTTTGAGGTACTCCAGGTCCAGATGGATATCCAAAATTGAATGGAAGTCCTCCATAAGGCATCATTGGATTTGTCAAAGGGGGCGGAGCCACTGGAGAACTTAAACCGCCGGTATAAAGTGATGGAAATGACGGGATATTTGAAGATTGAATATTGGAAGATGGTGGTTGTGGGGGTTGCTGAGCAATTGAAGAAGGTCTAGAATCGTGAGGTTCCGAAAAACTGGACTCTCTGGATGATGAATGACGTTGGGGAGAAGAGTTTTCTGGTGGTAGATCCTCTGACTTTATTCTTTTTGGCTTTCGTTTTGGTTGGTATTTGTAGGTTGGGTGGTTCTGGAAATTTTAGATTTTTAAAAATGCTATTTTCAAATTCTACGAGTTTTAAAACCCTGTATCACCATTTTTCAGACTCCCAATACCTCATTTTCAGGCAAAATAGATACTCCAAAGAAGACTGATAGTTGGGTCTGCTAATTGTTTTTCTATAGTTTGTAGTCTAGCAACCTCATAAAGACTCGCCTATTTAGACTCGTTTTTTGTCTAGTTGTCATTAATTTATTGCTATTTTCGATAATTCTAACTTTCAAAGGCATATTTCAAGACAAAATCGTGTTTCTAGAGCCAATGAATTTCCGTGGAATTTTTTTTTGCTTCAAGTCGAACTTTTGACCCAATTTATCTGGGTTCCTGGGAGAGATATCAAAAAGTAGTCAACTAACAAAACACTCAAAATTTCATAAGAATTATTTCGTCAGTTGATTACTTTTTGATATCTCTTACCGGAACCGAGATAAATGGGCTCAAAAAAAAAGGATTCGAAAGAAGTTTTTACGCCCGCACAACCGTCAACTTTGAGCTCTATTATCTCCGTTCCTTCTGAAGATATCAAAAATCTGTCAACTGATAAAATAATGGTAATATTATGAAAAATAATTCATCAGTTGACAAATTTTTGATATTTTTTATAGAAACTGAGATAATTGAACCCGAAGTGGACGGTTTGGGTGGGCTTCTATTAGATGAAATACGGTAAATTTTTAGTTTAAAATTTCTGAAAAATTTGCCATCAAAAACCCAAAAAAACTTTAAAAGACTTACTTTAACATGTTCAGCCTTCAATCTCGCGGACTCATCTCTGAATGGTTTCTTCTCGGCTTCCGACATGTTTCTCCATCCTTCTCCCAACTGTTTACTCACTTCCGATGGCTTCATTCCAGCATTCTTTTTCAACATATCCGCTCTTTTTGATTTACACCAGAGCATAAATGGGTTGATGGGCCGTTTTACATGCTCGTCTGTCTGATAACTGGGTCTTTGTGAGAGATCATACGGTTGAATGTCCATTCGAGAGGTTACAGGAATCGGTCTCCTTTGCGCCATGGTTTTTTAGTCTTTGGTGTTAGAATTTTTGGTGAGGTAGATGCTGAAAATGTACAGATTTAGGAACAAGAAGATTTTTAAAAATCGAAATTCGAAAAGAAAGAAAAAAAAGGAAGGCGGGAAATTAAAACAAAATACTTTTAGGTCCAGATACCCGTATTTTCTGTAATGGAAACCCAAACACTATCAAGTTTGAACTCAATTATCTCGATTCCTGTAAAAGATATCGAAAAATTGTCGACTAATAAAATGTTAACCATAATACCACCTATATTTTATCAGTTAAAAACTTTTTCATATTTTTCACAGAAAACAAAATAAATTGGATCAAAGTTTAAAGTCAGAGGGAGAAAAATTTTTGAACATTTTTGATATTAAAAATGGAAAAAATTTAATTTTGGAAAATCTGAAACTTCAATTTGTTCCCAAAAGTTTCTTAAAAATGTTATAATACCATATATACCGTAAAACCTCTAATAGACCGTCACCTCTAATTGAACGTCACCCCTAATAGAGCGACACGAGAAATTGCATTCTAAAAATAGACCGACAGCCTCTATTTGAACGACAGCCTCTAATAGACCGACAGCAGCCTACCCCTAATAGAGCTACACCCTTTCCAAAACTACTGTAGCGACGCAAACACAAGAGCACGCTCGTATTGCTACTCGAAGGAGCATTCTCATTTTTTCCGATTTTTCGGATTTCTTTCTCTTTTTCAAAAATCCGATGTCTCGAGCGAGGATCGAACTCGGGTCGACCGTTTCACACACCGGCGTGTAAACCAGTGCACTGTTCGATCTACAAAATCTCTGTTTTGATATATGAATACCTTCTCGCGTGAAAGTTTTCAAAACTAGGTTCCGCAGATCTAGGGTTGTTGTGGGCCCCCCAAGAAAATTCACTGGCCCAATGATTTTTCACGTTATTTGCATTCATCGCCTGTTTTCTTTTTAAATTGGCGAGGATCGCCCATTTAGATTTCAATATTGGCGTCAAATGCCAAAATTGATCATATGAATTACAATTTTTACTTTAAGAGGGATCTATCTGAGCATGTCTTCAAGTGTTTTTGCAAAATGGCAGAGAGCTTCAAAAAATTGGGTCCAAAAATAACTTTCAGTTGATTTTAAGCGATTTTTGATTTGTTAAAGGAGTGCCGAGACCAAATCGGGCTGCCAAATGTTGTGAAAGTGCTATTTTTATTGTTTCTAAACATTTGGAACATTTTTCAGTACTTTTCAAGAAAATTTTCAGAAGGATTCTTGTGCGAAGCAAAGAATTTACGAAACATTATAGAAAAGCACTTTTGAAACTGGAAAAATACTTATAGCAGGGAGACGAGTCCAAATAGCGTCCTAGTTAAAGAACGAGTTTTTGAGTTTCAGTTTTGAATTGTTTCAGATTTTGTGATTCCGAATTTCGGGAAATGTTCTAATTTATGCAAAATTTCAAACAAATTAAGTCCCTCTGTTAGCTCTCCAGAATTTTCGAATTTCTGATATCCTCAGTTTTCTAAAATGCTTTCAGAGGAAGAAAAATTTCAAAATATCCGGGTTTCTGAATTTCTGAAATGTTTTTGTTACGAATTTTGAATTTAGAAGTTTTTTCGGATTTTGGGGATTAGAGATTTTTTTGAACTGCTGATTTTTCTAAACATCTTATTTTTTGAACAAATTTTGGAATTTCCTAAACAGTAAAACTTTGAAAAAATTTCATAGGCATTTTTGAAATTTATTGAATTTCCGATCATCTGAATTTCGTATTTGTATTGAACTTCTTTGTTCAAGATTGAAAAATTATTTTTTCTCTTCGGATTTCGGCTATTGTGATTTGCCTATGAGTTACAAAAAAATCTATAATCTTCAAAAATTCCTTCATTTTTCTCTTCAATTTTTCAAAATTCAATTTATGAAAACAGGCGTGAATCGCCTGTTTATAAATTGGCATTGGCGACCAACGCCAATTTAAATATTGGCGTGTCTCACCAAACCCAAAAATTTCTTGGCAATTGGCGCCAAGAAATGCCAATTTTAACAAGCCTACGATGATCATTTGATTCACTGTTTCAAGACAAACTCGGAAAATTCAAGTGGATTGAAAAAAGCACGCATGGAACGATCGTTGGAGGAATTGGAAGATCTGATCGAAGAAGTTGACCTCAGTGAGGAAGAATATCAAGAAGATAGTGACTCTTCGCTCATTTTTGGTTAAAATGTTGTTGTTTTTTACTACTTGTTGATCTCGTTTTTGCTCTTTTTCTGATAAAATTTTTGTTGTGTTTGGTTATTTTCTCATTGAAAAATAGAACGACAGCCCCTAATTGAACGCCACCTCTAATAGAGCGACAAGAAAAAAGTCGTTCGAAAAATAGAGCGACATGTCGGTCTATTTGAGGTTTTACGGTAGTATGATTTTCCTCCTCATCAAACTGCTCGTTTCGAGCTTCAAAATTTAAAAATCGAGCGCTTTTGTTCAATGGAGCGTGTTTGCAAAATCGCTCCTTTTTTGTACTGAAACTCATCTTTTTCAGATTGTTTCAGGAAGAAAATAGATTCGAAAAGAAGGAATAGAAAATTACAGGAAAAATTGAATTTTTCAAAAAAAAAAGAATTACAATTCCAAAACAATAATTTCGAACATTTTCGAAATTACAGAAATCTTTTTTTTTCAATTTTTAAAGTGTCTTATATGGTTTTCTAGATGATAAATCTATTGAAAACGGTTCAAAATAACAAGGGTATTGCACAATTTCGAAAAAAATACTAAAAAACCGATTTCTCCTTTTCTTTTTCCGCAATTTTTCAGAAGTTTGTACTCCAAATTTTCGTTTATATCTGCTAAACACATTTTCCGGATAAAAATAGCAAAAAACAGGCGAAAATTTGGTTAAAATTGGACAAAACCAAGGTGTAGCCAAAAAAATATTTCATGATTTAGCAATCGCGCTCCACGGAACAACAGAATTTAGTGTAATTTTTACGAGAGAAATGGGTATAAATTAAAGGAACATGAGCAAAAAAAGAGATTTATAGGTTCAAAAAAATCGCACAAAATTTGACTATCGATTTTTTGTGGTCGCTTCGTTGTGGTGACCGGGGAAGAGTGTGGGGGGTCGAATGGTCATTTCTATTGTACCCTTGCCTCGTCCGTTGTTCCCCCCTCTCATCTTCTCTAAATCTCTCTATCTCTAACACTCTCTCATTCTATAATGTCAAACCTTTCTTCTTTATCTCCTCATCATGTAACTGGCAGGAGGTAGTGACAGATGAGAGAGCGAATGAACAATAATTTTCGTTGGGTGTGGTCTGGCATTTTTGGCATATTCTTTCTGAAATTTTGGGTTAACACCAAAAACAACATTTGAAAAATGAACATTTTCGAATTCAGCCAGTTTGAAACCCCAATTTTATCATTTTTCAGAATCAGAAAATCTCGATTTTGACAGTTTTTGAATTTGGGTCTGCTAATGTTCATTCTGTAGTTTGTAGTCTAGCAGGCTTTGCTTTCCGCGTTGGCCTGCTAGATTACAAACTACAAAATAAACATTAGCAGACCCAAATAGTATTTTTTCCCATTTTTGGGTATTAAAACAAGATTTTCAGAATCTGAAAAATGGTATACTGGGGTTTTCAGATAAGTCGAATTCGAAAATCGCATTTTTAAATCACAAAATAAAATTGAAAGAAGGCATTATGTGTTTTTTTTCAAAGATTTCAAATTTAGAAGTGGAGAATATGCTCTTCAAACAATGGGATCAAAAACTTCAATCATATAAGTTTGACTACAAATTTGCCTATATCTTAGAAGTGGTGCAAAAAGGAATTTCAAAGGAATTTTGCAAGTACCTGGAAAAGTATTCAAAAGTCTTTAAGGGGTTTTTGAAATTTTATTTTTCGATACAAACGTTTCTTGGGAATTTCCATCAGAAGCAATTATTTTGCTAATTTCAGTAAAAAAGTACATTTTAGGAATTTGAAAAAGTTTTCAAACGTTTTGGATTTTTCTATTTTGCTGTTAAGAACGTTTTTGTGTCCTCTGTCTCCTCTCTTTTCAACATTTCTGAAAATCTGAAAACTTCTGAAATCCTAGTTTCTTCTTTTCTCCCGTTCCACTACATTCAACAGCAGAAATCAAAAAGTCAAAAATCCAAATCCATGGCTACGACACCAAAATTCACCCATTTTTCCACATTAACAAAACTGATTTATGTGAAAATTGACACCTTCAGTTTTTCCGATTTCACTTCTTCATTTTTCAAAAATCAAATCTCATCCAAAATGAAGTTTCTCCCAATTATTTTCCTCTTCCTTCTATTCTCATCTCAATCCCAAGCTTTATACAAACTGGTTACTGTATTTGGATCTCCAGAATTCGACGATTGCTGGCCATGGAAAGTTATAACTGGTAGAAGCTGGGAGTATTGTCTGGACTATTGCCTGTCATCTTCTGAGTCTATTTACTGTCACATGGTTTATTCAGATTCCGATGCATGTTTGTTTTTTATGGTTGGAGATTATGTTAGAGTCAGAAATTACGGTGCATCTTCATACACAGATGAGAGAGTTGCTTTCAAGGTAAGACCCATTTTTCTCCTTGTAGCTTACAATTAGAAATCACTAACTAGAAAAAAATGAACCAGTCTAGCGAATTGATGGTTTTATGACACACATACTCATAATTGAACAAAATGGTCCGGTAATCTTCTCAGCACCAGCCCCAGAGCATTTCAAACGGTTCAGATCCGGTTTTTAGAATCTGTATTCATCTGCATTTTGCCTGAATCTTTTTCAGATGACTAGGACATCAAGAAGGGGATCGGAGCTTGATAGTGAAGTAAAATTTGATTGAATTTAATCAAGTGGAACTCTGTTGTGTACCATAAAACCAAAAGTTCCCTAGAAAATAGCGAAAATGGTGAAGTAAAATTTCAGAAACCAAATTCTGATCTAAAGACTTTCAGAAATTGTTGTTATTTGATTTGAAAGCAACTAAAAACTTTTTCAAAGTTTATATTTATTACTTCAGAAAAAACATTTTTCCTGAAAATTATCACTGGAACATTGATAAATCCAGGGGGCTTTAAAGATATTGACCCCTTGCTTGTCTGGTTTTTTTAATGATACTCGGACAGGGGAAAAGCTAGAATTCTGAAAATTGCTCTCCGAAAAGGGCTACGGCCACATAAAAGTTGATAATTCTATACTTAGAATAAGGATTATGGAGAGCAATAATTAGATCTGTTCCCGAGACAGTTACTTTCCTTCCAACCTAATAAAATGCAATATTTTTTAATGAAAAAGTGATGTGTGAAGAGCGAAGAACCAGACAACAAGACACTCTAGCGGTCTGCGTCTCTCTCGTTTTCTATATAAAAGTCTTCTAATCATTGTACCCTAGGAATGTGATAGACACCCTATGAAGCTTGAATTCCGGTTTTGTCAGGTTGATCTTCCAAATGACGAATGTTTGGAATCTGCAAGTAGTACCCTCACCAGCCACACAGGTTCTTATGAATCCTCAGATTCTTTGGGTGTAGACAGCACGAGTTTCGAAATCTCAGTTACTCCAAAATCCTTTGAAGTCTCCTATAACTACGACAACGAATGTAGCAGACCATGGCGAGCAGAAATTCCCTGTGAGGTGAGAGGTTTGGTTATGAATTTTGAAAAAGAAAATCGAAATTTGTTGTGGTAAATTACTGATAGCTTTCGTTCAATTTACCGAAACGGTATCTGTAACATACAGCCATAAGAACAAAACTTCCTGAAGCGAAATCAATTTCTGTGACTTTAGTAGGATTTTGTGAAACGAATTTACATTTTTGGTCTACAAAAAAATAGTCGTTAACATCTTTAGAATATGTTTGGCATCTAAAACCCGAACTCAACTGAGAAAATCGCAAGGCGGAGGATGTCTTTTTCGCCGTGCTCGATGCGAAAATATCCCTAAGGATCTTTTCAGACATGCTCATACAGAATGTACAGTTTTCGTGGTTCCCTTACAATGGATAATGGAGAATCACAAGGGATAAAGACGTGGACTCAATGCCTTAATCTATGTCTTAAAATGGAGAAATGTATATTTGCTGCAGCAACTTCTTACATGCCCTGTTATACTTTTGGAATCGAAAAATTCACTGACTTCACTCTCAACACTTTAGTGCGAATGACCCCTTATAGTGCTAGCTTTCTAGCAATCAAGGTTTTTATATTTTTTATTTTGAAGCATCAATACTTACATTTATTTTTCCAGCTGACTAACACCACACCTTCTAAATGTACGTCCGACCGAACGGTTCTGTTCAATAGTACGATGGTAATGGATTATTTAAGAAACCTTCCGGAAATATTTATATTTTTCAGGACGTCACAAGCTTCCTAGAGCCCGGTAGCGGACACATAAATTATGCGATGCAAATGAACATAACTGGAAATACAGTAAATGTGGAGTGGTATGAACCTGATCTATTATGATTGTTTGCATGATGCATTTCTACGAACAACAAATAAAGATTTATGCTTTTCTTTTGAAAATTGAGTTAGGATTAAAATGAATTATTTGGAATACGGAATATGAAATAAAATCGGAATCTGGAATCCGGAATCCGGAATCTAATTTTCTGACACCCCTGTAGAAAACAAGAAAACCAGGAATTCAAATTTTCTTATAACATTATCTACTTTTTTATAATTATATGAATGTTCCATTTCTTTCAAATTGTTCAAGCTTCTTTTCACCAAAAAAACCAGATAACCCCTGAATATCTGTATAATCCCAACATTTCTGGAAATTCGCCCAGTTCTGAAATCATGTTTTTTTCCCACTTCACACTAAACTCTATAATAGTCAAAGTCAAAAAGTCAAAATTCTCCATGACTACTAAACTAAATTTTTCGCTCTATTTTGACATTAGCAAAACTGATTTATGTGAAAATTTACACCTCTGGCTTTTCCCATTTCACTTCATTTTTTTCAACAAAAACTAGAGAATTTCATCCAAAATGAAGTTTCTCTCAATTCTTCTCATTTTCCTTCTGTTTTCATCTTTATCACAAGCTGATTACAAAATGGTAGCTGTAAATGGAGCACCAGAGCTAAAAGATAGCTATCCATACAAAGTTACATTTGGTACAAGTTGGGAGGCGTGTCTTGCAACTTGTAGGACATTTCCTGACTCTCTAACCTGTGATATGATTTATTTATCGGGTGACAGATGCTCGTTTTACTGTCATGGAGATTATAATAAGATCAGAAATGACGGTTCTGAATCTACAATGGCAAATGAAATGGTTGCCATCAAAGTAGGTCATTTATATTCTTTTTATAGCTTTAGGACTAACATATTTTTCGAACAATCAATTTTCACCTATTATCACTATTCTAGCAATACTAGGAGCCGAGATATAGCTACTTAAAGTTTACATGCTGAGGGTAGCATTCCAACTATTTTCAGCTCGATATCCCAGATGGAGAATGTTTGGGATCTGCAAGTGATACTATTGATAGCCAGACAGGTTCCTCGAGTGCTTTGGCTACAGACATCAAAAGCATCGGGATCACAGTTACTCCGGAGTCCTATGATATCACCTACAACTACGCTGATGTATGTAACAGACCATTCCGAACCGGCATTCCTTGTGAGAAGGTGAGTATAGAGTAACGTACCCATTCATAAATTTCTCTGATGAAATTTCTCAGACTCTGGTTGCCATCAAAGTAGATCCTTTTTTCAGCTTTAGGACTAACATACCGTAAAACCTGTATTAGAAGTGCCCCTGAAATTGAAGGGCCCCTCTAATTGAAGGACCCCTCTATTTGAACTACCCCCTCTAACTGAAGTGCCACTTTGCTAAATTACAAGAAATTTTTGCGTTTCTAGTCAATGTGTCCAAAGATGGAAGTCTTATGAACTCAAATTAAAAAAAAACCAACTAAAGAAATTGTTGTTGTTTTTGTTCATTAAAATATAGGTGTTTTTGTTTCGTTATGCTAGAATTTTCAAGGATTTTAAGTAGAAAAAGCAAAATTTTCCCCGGAAAAACGTTGTTCTTCTAATAGAAATTCTTTGCTCAAAAACCTCGCGAAAAATACAAGTGCCCCCTCTAATTGAAGGGCACCTCTAATTGAAGTACCCCCCCCCTAGGGACCCCACGAAAAATAGAAGGGCCGGTTCTTCTAATACAGGTTTTACGGTGTTTTTTGATTTTTTTTTCTGTAAATTGTTCCAAGGTACACAAAAATGACGGGTCTCAGAGTTTCTAGAGTGTTTAGGGTATCCTAGATGGCTCCTAGAAGCTTCACAACAGTCTGAGTCACTGTAAATTCCCAGAATAAAGTTCTTTTCAGACATGCCCATCCAGAATGTACAGTTTCCGTGGCACCATTTCAATGGAAAATGGGAAAACTGTAGCAAACGGGCCGTGGAACCAATGCGTTACCAAATGTCTTCATGATGAGAACTGTATCCTCGCTGCATCGAATACATATACTGCATGTGTTTTTTTCGGAATCGAAACATTCACTGAGCTCACTCTCAGCGATAGTTATGAAATCGATTCGACTGCTACTGAATATCTAGCAATCAAGGTTGAGTTTCTTGTATTCAGGACACATAGTTCGGAGTACCTCTAAATTTGGGAAATCAAAAATTTCTTTTCCAGCTGATCAACACCACACCTGACTTAAATTGTCCAGCTGACGAAAACGCTGTTTTCAGTAATACGATGGTAATGGATCATTTAAACGCTCTTATGAAAAAACGCTCTTATGAAAAATTTCAAAATTTCAGGACGTCACAAGCTTCTTGGAGGAAGGTAGAGATCACATAAATTTACATATGATATTGAAGAAAACTGGAAATACAGTGAACGTCGAGTGGTTTGAACCTAATCAGTATGGATAGCTTATAATTATTTTCCTGTTGTATAACTACAAACTACAAATAAAGATTTATCAAAACGCCAACAGAGATACAGTACCGGTCAATAAGATATACAAAATCAAATTTTTCCGCTGATTTTCAGCATTTTCAGAAGTCTGAAGGAATTTCTAAACCTGAATATCTGTTTAACCCCAGATTTTTGATAATCTGAAAATTTTTAATATTCTGAATCCCTCCGCTTGAAATTTCCGAGAATCGGAGTCTTCCTGAAAATCTGTAATGTTCTGAAATCCTAGTTTTTTTTTTGTTTTCTCCCGTTCCACTAAAGTTTGAAGTTGAAAAAGTCAAAAAGTCAATAATTTCCATGACTACGAGACTAAGTTTTCCCCCTGTTTTTCACATTAGCAAAACTGATTTATGTGAAAATTGACATCTTCAGTTTTGGCCATTGCACTTCTTTTTTTTAACTAGAGAGTCTGATCCAACATGAAATTTCTCCCTATTCTTTCCCTTATTCTTCCATTTTTACCCCAATCACAAGCAACATACAAAATGGTAGCTATAAATGGAGCACCAGAATTGAAAGACAGCTATCCGTTTAATGTTACAACTGGTCAAAGCTGGAAGGATTGTCTTCAACGTTGCCTGAAATCTTTAGAGTCTCTGACCTGTCATATGGTTTATTTGAAAGGTGACATATGTTATTTTTATTTCCTTGGAGATTTTCATAAAATCAGAAATGATGGTTCTGAACTTACAATGGCAAATGAAATGGTTGCCTTCAAGGTAAGACTTTGTATTTTTCTCTTTTCAGGAACATTTCTAACCCTACTAGGAATGGAAAAGACTAGAAACGCAGACAACGAGACACTCTAATTGTCTGCGTCTCTCTCACTTTCCTTGCAAAAATCTGTTTATGTAAAACCTGTATTAGAAAGGCCGGCCCTTCTATTTTTCCAAGCCCCTCGCGGGGGGGGGGGGGGGCTTCTATTGAAGGGCCCATCATCCTCTGCTTGCATTCCAACTATTTTCAGGTCGACATTCCAAATGGACAATGTCTGGGATCTGCAAGTAGTACTCTTGCCAGCCATACTGGTTCGTATGAATTACCAGAATATATGGGTATAGACATCACAAGTTACGGAATCTCAGAAACATCGGAATCCTATGACGTCACCTACAACTACGCTGACGAATGTAACAGACCATACCGAACAGGCATTCCGTGTGAGGTGAGCTTATTGTTAGATGTTCTGCTAACTCGTCGGCGGACGTTCAAATCGGGAATCCCGTTTTCCCATACATGTCGCGGGCCGGGCCGGGCCGATGGAGGAATTTCCACTGGCCCGGGTTTTTGAGGCAAAAATTTTTGAGAGTCATTTTTTGAGAGAAAGCTGGATTTTTGGGAACATTTTATCAAAATTTCTTTGTTTTCAGGTTTAAGAAGGGTCTTGGGATAAATTTCGTGCTTTAAAATGATTATTTTGAGAAAAATGTGTCAAAAATTAATAGAAAATTTTGAAATATTCAAAACCCGGGCCAGCGGGCCGGGCCGGGCCGGGATAAATTTTCTCGAGCCTGATTCGCAGAACAGTAAGGGAATTCAAAAGATTCGCTAGATTGTTGGAAATTTTTCAAAGGTTGTTTTAAAAACGTTCTCCTGTCTCCCCTCGTTCAAGCTCCACCGAGTTAATGTAAATTCTCGTAATACGGTTCGTTTCAGACATGCTCATACAGAATGTACAGTTTCCGTGGCACTATTTCAATGGAAAACGGGGTAAGTGGTGCAAACGGGCCGTGGAATCAATGCGTTACCAAATGTCTTCATGATGCGACATGTATCCTCGCTGCATCGGATAAATATCTTTCATGTGTTCTTTTCAAAATCGAAACATTCGATAAGTTCTATATCACCGATAACTACGAAATCGACTCAACTACTGCTAACTATATATCAGTCAAGGTTCATTTTCTTCAATTTTCAGATTTCTATAATTAAATTTTTCGGTTTCCAGCTGACTAACACGATACCTTCAAAGTGTTCAGGCGTTCAAGAATTACTTCTCAGTAATACTATGGTAATTGGCTATAAAATAACCTTATGGCAATAATTTTAAATTTTCAGGATGTCACTAGCTTCAATAATGGAAAAGCGAAAAGCATGAGCTTGATGCTTTATAGAAATAGAAATAATGAAGTAGAGGTGACATGGTGGAATTTCGTCATGTCATAACTACATACTACAAATAAAGCTTTTACCAAAAAACCAAAAAAAAGTTTTAAAATTTCACATTAGACATGTCAATCTTGTTACCACTGGCAACTATGTAAAACTTGGCGTCTGGCTCGTTTTTGTTTTCTTTTTAAAACAAAAACCAAAAATGTACTTCTTCTCCTATATCCTGCAAATTCTTCTATTTCCAAGCTACAGTAATCCAAGCACACTGGTTTTGATACAAGGAGTACCTGACCCATCCACCAGCTATCCCACACAAATTTTGACAGGTGTCAATTTTGAAGATTGTTCTGACAAATGTTCCACAGATCCTAATTGTATTATGTCCTTTGGAAATAGCTCGAATATTTGTTTTTTGTATTCTGTGGGAGATTTGATTAAAGTTCAAACAGATAGTGAAGGTTTGGATAATAAAATTGGATTAAAGGTAAGTTGTAAAACTTTGAAAATGCAATTTTTGAATTCCGCGAGTTTGAAAACCGCAGTCTACCGTTTTTCAGAATCTGGAAAGCTTGTTTTAGAGCTGAAAATGGGAGGAATACAATTTGGGTCTGCTAATGTTTGTTCTGTAGTTTGTAGTCTAGCAGGCCCAAGTTAACATGTGCGAGTTGGCCTGCTAATATCGCGCGTTGTAGTTTGTAGTCTAGCAGACCCAAATTGTATTCCTCCCATTTTCAACTCTAAAACAAAATTTTCAAAATCTGAAAAATGCTAGACAGAGGTTTTCAAATACGCCAATTTCAAAAATCGCATTTTCAAATTTCAAAAGCATAACATTTTTGCGGGTTTTCTGCTATATGGTGAAGGAAGATGTTTGATACATACATGGTTAAAAATGCCATTTTTGAATTCAACAAGTTTGGAAACCCCAGTCTACCATTTTTCAGATTCTGAAATCTTGTTTAAGAGCTGAAAAGCCATTTGGGTCTGCTAATGTTTCCCCTGTAGTTTGTAGTTTCGCAGGCCCAAGTTAACCTATACGCGTTGGCCTGCTAATCCAAAGCGTTACAGTTTGTAGTCTAGCAGTCCCAAATTGTATCTTCCTTCATTTCAGCCCGTTTTTCATCAAGTTTTCTCGTTTTTTTTTTGAATTTTTTTGAAAAATCACATTTAAAACTTTCCAGGTCCAAAATAACTTTACAAAATGTGCGAAATCGTCGTCAGAAATTTTATTGAGTGCTCCCAGCGTTTATCAAAACTCTCCCATTAAATCTTACACATTTTCAGCGGATACTCCAACGTCCTACACTATAAATTATGGTAGGAAAGAAATTAGAAACTACAGTAATCCATGAAAAAATTTTTAGAGTATGAATTCGTAGATGGTTGTAGTGATTGGTTGGATCCGGTGCCAAAGTGTACGGTCGGTTTTTAAAAATTCCGAAAATCAAAAAATTCAAATTCCAAAAATCTGAAATTGTTTTAGAACTGCCCAAAAGCAATGATGAGTTTTCGAGGAATGCCTAAATTAGTAAATCCGATTGCTCCAAGTTCAAAATCTTGGAAAGAGTGTATGTATGAATGTTATAAGGATTCAAATTGTTATATGGCCTACATGAAAAATTATCCGGACTGTCGGATGGCTTATTATGGAAATGTGGATAATATTATAAGAATAGAAGCACCTCCAACGTCTTCAAGTGCTCTACATTTTGCAGCAATTAAGGTTTTTTCCTAGTTTATAGTCTAGCAGACCCAATTTTTTTTTAAATTTTAGTACGTTTCGGATGATATAACTTGTACTATGAACTTTACCGGATTATGGACTGCTGGACGACCATTGGTAAACCTATTTTTTTACTTTACAATTCAGAATTCGGAAATTCAGAAATTTCGAGATTCAGAATATCAGAAATTCATAACTTCAGAAATTCAAAAACTCAGAAATTCAGAAATTCAGAAATTCAGAAATTCAGAAGTTCAGAAATTCAGAAATTCAGAAATTTGGAAATTCAGAAATTCAGAAATTCAGAAATTCAGAAATTCAGAAATTCAGAAATTCAGAAATTCAGAAATTCAGAAATTCAGAAATTCAGAAATTCAGAAATTCAGAAATTCAGAAATTCAGAAATTCAGAAATTCAGAAATTCAGAAATTCAGAAATTCAGAAATTCAGAAATTCAGAAATTCAGAAATTCAGAAATTCAGAAATTCAGAAATTCAGAAATTCAGAAATTCAGAAATTCAGAAATTCAGAAATTCAGAAATTCAGAAATTCAGAAATTCAGAAATTCAGAAAATCAGAAATTCAGAAATTCAGAAATTCAGAAATTCAGAAATTAAAAAATTCAGAAATTCAGAAATTCAGAAATTCAGAAATCCAGAAATTCAGAAACTCAGAAATTCAGAAATTCAGAAATTCAGAAATTCAGAAATTCGAAAATTCAGAAATTCAAAATTTCGGAAACCCAGAAATTCTGTTGTTTTCCAGAAATGTGAAACTAGTGCTTCTAACTATAACTATTCTGCCTATCAATCAACGACTTCTGGCCTGTCAAGTACATTTTCTTGGATTGGAAAAAATGCTGGTTGTATACCAGGATTTACAGAAAAAATACCGGGAGTTAATGGATGTGTTAGGGTAAGGCAAATAGAAGAAACTATACAAGGTTTCTTGGAAAACCGTGCCTTGAAAAATTTGACTCAATTTATGTTGACTCTTGTGAAAGATATCAAAAAGTTTTCAACTGATAAATTTGAAAAAAATATAAAAAAATGTTTATCATAATATCACTAAAACTTTGATACATTTTGAAATCTTCTATATGAGCCGAGATAAGTGAGCTCAAATGTGACAGTGTGAAGGCCCTTTTATCACAGGTTTTACGGTATTTTTTTCAGCTGATTGTCCTCAATAATGTAACTGTGAATCGCTCTGCTGCAATTGCAGGATGTTACAAATATGGAACTTATGGATTAATGACAATTTCAACTTCCGAAGCATTTAGCGTATTCCGAAAAGCTATGACGACCATTAGCCGGCAAGCAGGCATATATCATATTGGAATGAGCAGAAAAACTGCGACAAGTGTAAGTTTTTGTTATTTGAAAATGCTATTTTTAGAATTGGCGTATTTGAAAACCCCAGTATAGCCTTTTTCAGTTTCTGAAAATCTTGTTTTAGAGCTGAAAATTAGAAGAAATACAATTTGGGTCTGCTAATGTTTGTTCTGTAGTTTGTAGTCTAGCAGGCCAACGGGCGCAAGCAAGGGAAGTTGGCCTGCTAGACTACAAACTACAGAACAAACACTAGCAGACCCAAATTGTATTCCTCCCATTTTTAGCTCTAAAACAAGCTTTCCAGATTTTGAAAAACGGTAGACGGGGATTTTCAAACTTGCAAAATTCAAAAATGACATTTGCAAGTTCTGAAAAGTGTAGATTATAGTCAAAAAACATTTTTAGGCATGGCAATGGGATTTTCCTGAACTGGAAATTGACAAAAGTGGAATTGCGTGGGCCAGTGGAGAGCCGAAATCAACAAAGTAATTTTTTGAAAATCAAAATTTTTTCAATATTTGAAAACATATTTTCAGCCTTTATGCAATTTTGAATATAACAGCGACTACGGCAGTTCTAATTTCTTCCAGCGCTTCTCAAACAGCTGATGGAGAATTGTGTTATGTTCCTTCTTGAAAAATTCGATAATTTAAAAATATTTTCGCCTGAAAAATTTATATAAATTTTTGTTTGAAAACAATTTTTTTTTAATTTTTTCATGTTTCAAAAGAATTTTAATGGGCTTTTTATGACTTTGTTTTTCAAATTTTCAGCATTTTTCAACTTTTTTTCATAATTTAAAGACTGACAATGTTAAAATGTAAGGTTTTCGAAAACTTTTTCAGATTTCCTAATTTTTTCTCATTTTCTAAAAATATTTGTTTCCCCGATAACACCCGTAAAATGAAGACACAAAGTAACTACATTATTCTGAATAGTCACGAAATTACATCAGCAGAAAAATTTTAAGTGTTTTTTGTGCAATTATAATCGAAAAGAGCACAAAAAATTCATATAAGACTTTTCATTTTCCCACTAATCTGGATTATGCTCTTCTTTTTCACATAAGAACTTAAAAATCATTTGAAAAAACGGAAATTTTGAAAACAGAAAGTACAATTTTCAGTACTGTGTGTACCGGAAATCCTAGGTGACACTTTTAAGAATGCGCTGAAAATCGAGGTTGGAATTACAGTTTTGAAAATCAAAAACCTGACTTTTAGACCTCCAAATTATCACACTTTCAATTGTCAACTATGTTTGCTTATCATTTTAAATTGTTGCAATTTTTGGTGTTCTATGATTTTTTCTTTCCTCAAAAAGTGAAAATTTTAATATCACCCTTCTTTTCGTATTCCTGATAAAAAGTTTAGTATGATCATTATTTTTTAATGACCTAGAAAGAATTTTTCCCTCGGGGTCATAATTTTTAGAAAGAATTTCAGCAAAAAAATGTCGACATCTTCTTCTGAAACTCCTCAAAAACATACAATTGGACTGATAACAGCTATTTCCTATACCGTTGGAGATATTGTGGGATCAGGTGAGAAATGTGTTCCATTTTTGAGCAATTAGAATCTACTGACTTATTTTTTCAATAGAAATTTCCTGAACCATTTTTTTTGAGCTATGTATTAGGATCTACTGACCCATTTATTTAGCTATTAGAATCCCCTGACCTATGTTATAAGCTATTAGAACCTAATGACCCATTTTTTAAGCTATCAGAACTAATTTTTCAGGAATTTTTATCTCGCCAACTTCAATTTTGAACCATGCTGGATCAGTTGGACTATCGTTATGTTTATGGGCTTTTTGTGCATGTATTTCACTTTTTGGTGCATTGTCCTACGTGGAATTAGGCACCACAATTCGAAAATCTGGTTGTGATTTTGCATATTTATCACATTTTGGGTGGTAAGTCAATCTTGCTAGAATCTTTAATAGTTTTTTTTTTTTAATTCAAAAAAATTTGATGAATCAAGAAGTCCGGAAACTCCAAAGAAAATTGAAGATTTCTAAACTTTGGCAAAATCCCAAAAAATCCTAAAAGTCCGGAAAGTCGCAAAAAAATCCCAGATTTGTAAAATTTTCCAAAAATCCAAAAAATTAAGAAATTCAAAAAATTCCAAAGAATCATGAAAATTTAAACAACTCGAAAATTCCAGAAATTCCTAAAATCCAAAAAAACTGATTTTCCAGAAAATCCAAAAAGATAACCAGAAATTCTAAATAATCCTATGAACAAAACTAGAAAAACATCCAATTTTTTGGAATGTCTGAAAAAGAATTTCAGAATCCTGAACTCCATTCTTCAAGAAAATTTTCAGGCGTCCCTTAGCATCTTCCTTCATGTGGGTATCCACATGTCTTTCCTATCCAGCCGTTCTAGCAATTCAGGCAATTTCCTTCGGGGAGTATATTGTAACAGGTCAGTAGTTTTATATTTTTGAATTTGAAATTGTTCAAAATTTCAAAAAAAGATTCCAGGTCTGGACAGTTGGATTACTGTAGATGAACCTTATCGATTTATGACTTACCGGTTGGTAGGGTTTTCAATGCTTTGTAAGTTGTAGTTTGTAGTCTCAAATTTCAATTTTTCAAAAATTTCAGGGCCTCTAATGCTCCTAAACTTTTTCTCCCTGAAAAAAGTTGCTGGAGCTTTTCAAATTGTGGCCACTGCTGTAAAATTGATAGTGGCATCAGTTATCATTTTCACCGGACTTTATCATATAATTTTCAAAAAACAAACTCAAAATTTTAATAATTCATTCCAAGGATCCGATTGGAATCCAGGGAATTTAGTATTAGGAGTCTATTCGGGACTTTTTGCCTATAATGGATGGGATGTGCTCAATTTCGGAGCCGAGGAGATTGAGAATCCAAGAAGGTAACTTTTAAAACAAAAATATTATAGAAAAAATGAAGAAATTTGGTGGAAAATAAACAAGAATCGATAGAAAATGAGAATTGGGTATGCTAGACTACAAACTACAAGCTTTCAGTGGTGGAGAAGCGTTGGCCTGCTAATGTGAATCTTGTAGTTTGTAGTATAGCAGGCCCAAATGAGGTGGAGAATGAAGGAGAGTGTTGGTCTGCCAGACTACAAACTACAAGATTAACACTAGCAGGCCAACCTCGAATTAGCAAGAATTTTTGCCTGCTAGACTAAAAACTTCAAAAAAAACATTAGCAGACCCATTTTTAGAAATGTGTCAGTTGGGTCGGCCAGACTGCAAACTACACAATAATAATTAGGAGACCAACCTTGCGCGCATTGAAAATGACTCAGTGGGCCTGCTGCTACAAACTACAGAATAAACATTAGCAGACCACAATTTTACTATTGTTAAAATCAAGATTTTCAGATTCTGAAAAATGATATGATAGGGTTTTCAAACTCGCTAAGTTCCAAAAAACTTCTTTTGGGTCTGCTAGCCCACTACAAAATACAAAATCCTTCCAGAACTCTGCCGATCGCTGCTATCAGTGGAATCGCCATCTCCGCCACTGTTTTCATTCTTATGAACGTCTCCTATTTTTCTGTATTATCCGTGGAAGACTTTAAAAACTCGCCGGCAGTGGCAGTGGTAATTATACTGGTCTGCTAAATGACTACAAACTACAAATTTGGTTTTCAGACTTTCGCTGAGCGAACCCTTGGCGGTTTCCACTATGCCATTCCGTTTTTAATCTCGCTGCTTTTGATAGGAAGTATGAATACTACAATTTTCGCCAGTAGTCGTTATATGTATTCTGGAGCGCAGAGGTCGGTTATGCCGAGTCCGTTGAGAGGGATACATGATAAAACGAGGAGTCCTAGGCTGGCAGTTTTTGCAGAAGTGAGTTGAAAAATTATTATTTCAATTTTTAATCTTTTTTTTTTGAATTTAGGTACTAATTGCCATTTGCCTGTCCTTCATCGGCAACCTGGACCAATTAATCAGCTATATGTCATTCGCCCTATGGTCCCAGAGAACCTGTACACAGGCCGGATTCATTTATTTCAAGCTACGTGGCCATTTGAAGACCAAAGACAGTTTTGAAGTCCCTATCTTTGTTCCAATCATATTTTTTATAATTTGCATTGCTCTTCTAGTCATTCCCATCACTCAGGTGAGCACTAGGTCTGCTAACTCCCCTACAAACTACATTTTCAGAACTACCACGTGGCAATCTACGGACTCAGCATGACTGCTGGCGGCGCACTGATTTATATTGTGTTCATCTATCCCAAAGTGCTGCCAGAATTTTTATACAAAATTAACAATTTGATTGTCAAGTTTTCACAAATTATTTTTAACTGTGTCATTGAGAAATTCGTTGATTCTAGTGTTACAGAGGAAGAAAACGAGTTTACAGAGGAATTTTCGATTTTGAAGCTTAAATTTTAATCTTTTTTTGTGCTGTATAATTCAATTTTGCAATGTGTCATGAATAAATCGATCTTTTTGTCTGAAAATCTCTTGAAAAATCTGAAAATATTTATAAACGAAAAACGAGTTTCGCGCCAATTGCACGAGAAATGCGCCAAGGCACCAGAAGTGCGCAAACAGATTTTCAACCATTTTTGGCATTTTTTTCATCGAGAAAAATGCCTTTTTCGAAGATTTTTCGTATTTTTTCTTAGTTTTCTTATAAAAAATTAATTTCATAGCGAAAAATTAGGTGTTAAACCTTAAATATACATAAAAAATAGCTTAAATCGAAAGATTTTCCCTTTATTTCTTTTTATTCCTAGCTTTGTAAGCCTGTAGAAACTGTTTTTTCCGCTCTTTTTTCCGTAGCCTTTGTAATTTTCCAACCTAAAATTTAATATTATTACAGATGAGCGGAATCCCAGATGACCTAATTGCCAAATTGGAGAAATTCGACGATCTTTTAACAAAGCTCGAGGACGCCGTCGACGAGATTGATGTGGGTGTTGAGAAGCATTATGAGGTAGTTTTTCACGATATTTACAAGTTTTGAGACTTAAAATTTCCAGCGAAACGCTCACGAGATGGCTCTGGTGGATTCGGTGAGCATGTTTCTCATGGACAGCTTACTATGGGCGACACAAGCGACAAAAGGAGGTGGCGCTGACAAAAACGAGGAATTGCTGATTGATTTGGTATGTGCAGTTTTTAGCGTTTCGGTGTTTCATTCACCAATTCTTGTTTCCAGGCCCGAACAAAACGAGTAACTGCTGATATGAAAGAGATCAATCTACGACAAGACGCTCCACGAATTAACAAGCAGGCCGCCGGAAATTTCGTTAGGAATGCTCTCTGGGAGGTGCCGGACCAGCAAAAAACGACGACAGAAAAAGAAGTGAAGACCGAGGAAGGCACGAAAAAGTGATAAATTTCTTGTCTGTTGTTAATTCACTGTATTTTCTTGTTGATTTTTTCTTCCTTTTTCTGTTTTCTTTCTCCCATTCTACCGAAAATTCTCGATTCTCCTAATAAAGCGATAAAATCGCATCAATTTCCATATAACAATGCAAACGCGCTCCCCCGCACTTTTTGTTGCCTTGTCGTGCTGGATTCCGATTCTGGCCGTTTTTTCCACGAAAATCCTGTTGAAACCTGGAAAAAATTACAGAAGTAGATCGCCACGTGGTCTAGAGTCGCTTGATTGATGCTCTCCGAGCTCATTATCGCCGGCACACTCGTCATCAACGCGTTTGCTGTTCTCAACTTTAATTTGTAAGATTTTTGAGGCTTAATAAGCTTTAAAAATATTGTTTATCGGCTAAGAAGCTGAAAAACCGAAAAAAAAATCTTATAAAAAAAATCAAAAAATAGATTTTCTAAATTTTCCAAAATTCTCAGATTATTCACAATTTTGGCTTTTACTGTAAGAAACTTTGTGAATTTTCCTTTTTGTGTCTAAAATTCACCGAAAAAACCTCGAAAAACTCCAAAAAACCAAAAAAATCACCGTTTCCCGATTTGGGTCTGCTAATGTCACCTTTGTAGTTTGTAGTCTAGCAGGCCAACTTCCCTTGCTTTTGGCGTTGGCCTGCTAGACTATAAACTACAAAACAAGCATTAGCAGGCCAATGGTTTTGTTGGTCTGCTAATGTTTATTGTGTAGTTTGTAGTCTAGCATACCCAAATCTCCTTTCCGCTTGTTTCACCAAAAATCTTCATTTTTTCGCAATTTTTTTTGAAATTCAGCCAAAAATTGAAAAAAAAATCCCCGTTTGACAGCCAGTCTTCAATTTATCGATTTTTGCAGATCCAAAAATCCAGAAGACGTGTTTGGAGTCGTCGAAACGAACCAAGTCGACTCGCTAGGAGACAGAATCCGAAACTTCTTGAAGTCCCTTCAATACTTCCGGGTCTTCGTGGCAATTTGGAACATCTTCATTATCTTCTTAATGCTCGTTTTCTTCTCTCATTAAAAATATAAAAATGCCCGAAACTTTACTTCATTCGGTGAGTTTTTTTTTCAATTTCCCCATTAAAATCTATCATTTTTGTTCAGAAGTACTTGTCTGGTGTGCCAGCAGGCCGAAAAAATGGCGCTCGAAATTCGAAAGACGGAAAAATCGAGGAGAAGGAAGAGAAAGAATTCGATTTCAGTAGAAAAATACGCGAGCTTCGATTGGAGTTGGAAATCAAGAAGAGGGAAGAGGAACGCATTGAAAAAGATATTGCCATTATTTTAGAAGAGAATACAATTGGTCAGTGTCGAAAAAATCGAGAAAAAACGGCGAAATTTGAGCCATTTTATGTTTTTTTTTTGCCGTTGGTCTGCTAATGTTTAGGTTGTAGTTTGTAGTCTAGCATACCCAAATTTCAATTCTTGACAATAAAGCGGCGTTGGCCTGCCAATGTTTCGCGTGTAGTTTGTAGTCTAGCAGGCCAAATGATGCATTTATAATTCGCGCTAGATTGGTCTGCTAATGTTTGTGCTGTAGTTTGTAGTCTAGCAGGCCAACGCCACAAGTGAAATTACTTCTGTGGCGCTTAGTTTTCCGCACTACAAACTACAATTCTAACATTAGCAGACCAAAACCACAAATAGAGGAATTTCTGTGGTATTGGCCTGCCAAAACTACAATCTACAAATATAGCATTAGCAGACCACAGTCTCCAAAACACAAATTTCAAGGGATTTTCAGTTGATTTTATCCAAATTTTTTACAGATGGCGGAGAACAAAATCGCTCATTTGGTCTCGCTGTCACTCGTCTCAACAACAATATGCTTGTCGTTGAAAACTCAGCGAAACAGTTGACCAGTGCTCTCAAAAACATTTCCAGCCTAGCCGACACTATCAGTGGCCGAGTTTCAGCGTTAGACGTCGCCAAGACGCGTGTCGTTGGATGTCTACAGCTAGCAGGAGATATGAGAGATTTGGGTGTCTGTGCTGAAGGAATCGACGACGCCATTCGATCGGAAGACTTTGAAATCGCATCTCAACATATTCATCGCTTCCTGACCCTTGATCAAGCGGTATTTCAAATTCGAGAATTCAAACAAAAAGATGCCACCGACTCGATTCGTCACAGTTATGAAGTTCTGTCATCGGCGAAGGATCGTCTTTCAAAGATTCTGAAGTCTAGGCTAACAGAAGCTGTACAAAAAGGAGATGTCGCTGAAATGCAACGCTTCGTGAAGCTATTCCCATTGATACACGAGGCTGACGAAGGTCTGCAGAGATATTCAGTGTTTTTGAACCAGAAAATTGATAAATTGGCTGATGAAAATTTGGCGGTGAGTTTTTAAATTCATTAGCAGACCCAAAATCTTGAAATTTTAGATCATGCGAGCCGGAGGCACTGATGACAATCGTCGGAACGTTCTCTATGCTGATACACTCTTCATGTTCTTTGAAGGCGTTGCTGAAATTATTGAATCCAATCTTCCAGTGCTAGAACACTCGTATGGGCTGGAAAAGTTGCTGGATTTTATGTTTATTCTTCAGGTTTGTTCCTTTTTTGAGCCACATATATTCAATCTGTCAAATTTTAGGCCAGAATCGACGAATTCTTCAGACGACTCATTGAGGAATTTGATACACGACGACGTTTGTCTCATCTGAATCGTCAGGTTGCCGACGTCGTACATCACAAAAAATCCAACGCTCCAGAGGGCTTAGAAGACGTCCCAGACGCGCTAGAAGTTGACGCCATCGCTTCTGAAATCTGCATGATGAACACGTCAGTAGAGATGTATTGGCGATTTGTGTCACGTCGAATCGGGAAGAACGATGCGGACCTGGCAAGAAGTCCGTCTGGAGATGGTGATGAAGAAGAAGACGAAGAAGCGCGTCTGGAGAGACAACGTCTTCGGAAAGAGGCGAAGGAGCAGAAGATGGATCAGTTGTTGAACAGAAGTCGTGTGGGAACGAAAATGCAAGAGCTGATAGGCCATTATTGTCTTCTGGAGCATTTTTATATGATGAAATCGGTTCAGAAGGCTATAAAGTCTGATGCGAAAGAAGACGTGGGAACTTTGACAAGCTCCCTTGTCGATGACGTCGTCTTCATCATTCGTAAATCCATCCGACGTGCTGCTGGATCTGGAAACGTCGATAGCGTCTGTGCTACTATTAACAACGCCACAGCACTTCTGGATACAGTAGTCCATGGCTCTCTCCATCACGACATTCAATCTGGATACGTCACCTCTTCAAATTTCGCTTCTGAAGCATTCATCGCCTATCAGCAAGGAAAACAGGTCAAAGAAGCTGCAGAATCTCAGAAAGAGCAATTTTTATTGGCTGTTAATAACTCTGCGAAGCTGTCCGAGCTACTGATTGAACTTCAAAAAGGGCTCATATCCGAATGGGCCGGGGTTAAACGTCCGGCAGTTGAGAAGAATAAATTGGAGCACTCAACGACGCAAATCGAAGAGTCTGCTAGAAAATTGGCCGGATTAGCGAAGCATGGTGTTGAGGAGTTGTTCAAAAGTGCATTTAAGAGCCGGATTCGCCAAGGGTAAACGAATTTTTCTAGTTTGTAGTCTCTCATAAATCAAATTTTAGAGCCGATCCATATCAAAACATTGATCGTCAAATGACAATGCAGGATGTCGAGTACTACGAGGCGCATGATCCGTTCATGGAGCACTTCCTGGCTCAAATCGATCGGCTACTCGTGGAAAATGAGCCGAATCTTTTCCCGGACAACTACCAGACGATCCTACTGCTCACCGCCACGGAAATCGCTCGGCAAATCGAAGGAGCCGTGGCGAAATGTCAATTTAATCGATATGGAGCACTTCAGCTGGATCGGGAGTATCGGCAGATATGCGCGTACTTGACGAACGTCGCCGGATGGTCAGCGAGAGAGAAAATTGGACGATTGGGACAGGTTGGTCTGCTAAAACCGACAAAAAATGATGAAAAATGGGGAAAATTGAGCTAGTTTGAAATTATTTTTCAACGTTGGTCTGCTATTGTTTCGTTTGTAGTTTGTAGTCTAGCAGGCCCAACTGACTCATCTTCAAGGCGGGTATGCTAATGTTTGATTTCTAGTTTGTAGTGTAGCAGGCCAAGGGATGCATTTCCAATGCGCGCGAGATTGGTCTGCTAATGTTTCTCTTGTAGTTTGTAGTCTAGCAGGCCAAAATGACGTGGAGGACGCAGACCCATCTTGCGCGCATTAGAAAGACGTCAGTTGGGCCTGCTAGACTACAAACTACAAGTATATCATTAGCAGACCCAACACCAAAAGTAAAGAAACTTCTTCACTGTTCACCACTACAAACTACAAATTTCGATTTAGCAGACCAATCATTCATTTTTCCTTTCAGATCGTCGCTCTCCTCAACGTGGAAACCGTCGACGAGGCGATGGAAGTGTGGCACAACTCGAAAACGATGACGACTTCTACAATTCGAGCTCTCTCACTTCCAGAAGTTCGAAAAATTCTGGCTCTCCGTGCCGATTTCCCTACCGTAGCTATCAAATCAATTGAGTAATCTTATAATATCCCTTATTTATTGTTTTCCCCTCAAATGTTAAAAAAATCATGTGAATATTCAAATCTTTTTATGGGTGTTTGATGTGATGAAAAAAATATTTTATTGAAAAGAAATTTGTCGTTAAAAGTAGTTTTATAGGCCAGCCAGACGGCTGCTGTTCTTGAATTGGCAATTAGATGGATCGTACTCGTTTTCCAGCTTTTCCTTCAACTGCTCCTCATGCTCTTTTCCCTTGACCTCGATGACCATTTTGACTCGTTGACTAGACATGTCATTTCTCATAAATGCTCGTTCCTAGAAAATAATTGTTAATTAGGTCCCAATTTAGTCCCAATTACCAAGTACAAATCTCGAATATTCCCTTGTAAATCTCCAACCAAACCAGTCAGTTTTGATAAGCCACCTGGCTTATCCGGAATAATCACAGAGAGCCGGATCACACGATGATCATAGGCCAATCCTAAAAATTTGGGTCTGCTAAATTATTTTGTAGTTTGTAGTCCCTCTACCTCTCTCAATGCACCGTCCCAGCGAAGTACTATCAATATTGCCACCCGACAAAATCGATACAACCGTTTTGCCTTTTAGATAATCCAATTTTCCCGATAGAATTGCTCCGATTCCAATTGCTCCGGCTCCTTCGCAAACGACCTGAAAAATGCCACGTGTATTTTTAGGATTACTGTACCTACTTTTTCATTCTCGATCAGTCGAAGAATCGCCACGGCAATGTCGTTTTCAGGAACGCTGATCACCCGGTCGATTTTTCCTAAAATGGGTCTGCTAAAGTTTGATTTGTAGTTTGTAGTCTAGCAGACCACTTTTTCATTTTTTCTATTTTTCTGAAATTGGTCTGCTAATGTTCTGGTTGTAGTTTGTAGTCTAGCATACCATTTTTTTACATTTTTTGTGAAATTGGTCTGCTAATGTTTGGGTTTGTAGTTTGTAGTCTAGCATGCCAACTTTCCTAACTTACGCGCGTTGGCCTGCTAGACTACAGACTACAAAACAAACATTAGCAGACCCAAATTGTGCTCCTCCCATTTTTCCGCTTTAAAACAAGATTTTCAGAATCTGAAAAATGGTAGCACGGGGTTTTCAAATACGCCAATTCTAAAAATTGTAGTTTGTAGTCTAGCAGACCCAACCTTTCATCGACGCAAACGCATTGACTCCAGCATTCGGAACAGCTAGACCATCAGCCAGTGTGGGTCGTGTGGGTACATAAACCGGATGACCAGCTTCAAGGGATTCCTGGAAATTGTAGTTTGTAGTTTTCGTAGTCTATGTAGTTTGTAGCCTACCACAATCGCCTGACACGTCTCACTGACCACACCAATGACTTCAGTACTAGGTGATAATGCTTTTACTGCTGTTGCTACGCCTGGAAATCGAAAAAAAATTAGAAGAAGTTTAAAAATTAGCAAGCTCCACTCTTTTTTTATTCACCAGTTTGGATTCGAAAAATTTAAAACAACAATTTTTTTTTGGATTTTTTAATTTTTTAAAAAAATTACCAGCCACTAATCCTCCACCCCCTACAGGTACCAAAATGGCGTCTGGCATCGGACACGCCTCCAGAATTTCCAGCCCGACTGTTCCAGCGCCAGCCAAAATGTCATAATGATCGTAGCCATTTATATAGGTACCCTGTTGCTCATGAGCCAATTTCATGGCGATTTCTCGACTTTCAGCAATGTCATTTCCCTTTAAAATAAAAAAAATTGGGTTACTGTAGATTACTGTACCTCCACAAGAATCTTGGCACCTAGCTCCTGACAACGATTGATTTTCATCAATGGAGCGATTTTCGGCATTACCACATTCACCTGAATAGAGTTGTTCTGCTAGACTACAAACTACAATTCTGAATTCTTAATTTTCGGAGTTTTCGGATTATTTAATTTTCAAAATGTTCGAATTTTTGAATCTCCGAATTGTTGAAGTTTTGAATTTCTGAATGTCTGTATTGAGATTCTGAATTCTGCAATTTTGGAAATTACGGATTTTTTTATATTCTGAAAACTTTGAGATCCCAAAAATTCTGAAAATCATGAAATTCTCAAATTTTAGAAATTTTCGAAATGCAGGAAATTTTTTGAATTTTGTTTCATTTCCGAATTTCTGAATTTTTTCTTCTATTTTCGTCAAATTGGTCTGCTAATGTTTCTCTTGTAGTTTGTAGTCTAGCAGGCCAACTTTTCTTGCCTTCCGCGTTGGCCTGCTAGACTACAAACTACAGAATGAACATTAGCAGACCCAAGTAGTCTTCCCGTTTTTTCAGCTCTAAAACAAGACTTTCAGAATCTGAAAAATGATAAACTGGGGTTTTCAAATACGCGAATTCTAAAAATCGCATTTTCCAATCACAAAAATACAAATTTGTTGCTGTTAGTCTCTATTAATGTGAGGAGAGATATTTTATAGAACTCCGAAAATGCCATTTTTGAATTCAGCAAGTTTGAAAACCCTATTCTATCATTTTTCAGAATTAGAAAATCTCTATTTTAAGTTAAAATTTTCAACAATAGTTGAATTTGGGTCTGCTAAAGTTTCTTTCGTAGTTTATAGTCTAGCAGACCCACCTCAACTCCCAGCTGTTTTCCATGTAGAGAAAGAGCTAAAGCATGATTTCCAGCTGAAGCAGCAAAAACTCCATTTCTCTTTTTCTCCTCTGTCAAATTCTGAAGTGCATACCGTGCGCCTCTCTCTTTGAAACTTCCAGTATCCTAAAAAGGGGCGGAGCTTGATTTTTGAAAATGGTAATAGTGGGCGGTGCCTAACCTGATTGACTTCCATTTTCAAAAAAACGTTCATATCGAAAAGTTGTGAGAGACATCGGGATTTTCGACAATCTGTCCGTACAATACCTCCCTGAAATTTCTAAAATAGGCCACGCCCCTTTTTTGAAGAAAAACCTCCACCTGAATCCTATGATGAGCCATTGAAATATCACCGAACTGTAGAATTCTGGGATTCTCAGGATCACAAAATTCATCTTTCAGCTTAAAACTCGCCACGTGGCGTCGTGTAAAACTGTCTGAAATTTGCTGAAAGTAGGTCAAAAGTGCTAAATCGATACTAACGGAAAATCGATTTGCGCAACGAGTTTTGGAGCATTTTCTCGAGTAGTTTTGAACGAAATAATCCAACATTTTGAAATTCTTGGATTTCAGCCACGTTGTGCATTTTTCAGTTTGGTTTGAAAATTTAAATTAGGTCACTTTTTCTGATTTTTTCGTTTTTAGAGAATGATTTTAAGCTAAAAGATTTAAATTTTGATTGCTGAATTGAATGACTTCCGGGTTACTGTAGGTCGGTGATACCTTAAATTTTGAAAAACTCAAACTTGCGTATTTTGATGTATTTTTTTGGGTTACTGTACCAGAATCTTGATGTCTGGCTCTTGACTACGATTGGTTTTCATAAATGGAGCGATTTCCGGCAATAACACATTCACATAAAATAAATAATAATTGGTCTGCTAGACTACAAACTACAAGTCAAACATTAGCAGACCAATTTCATTAAAAAACAGGGTGATTGGTTAGTTTTTTGGTCATAACTTGGTACAAATCAGAGATTCAAGCTTAAAATGTCGTACAATAGCTTCAAATAAGGTGTAGAACATTTTTATCACAAAAAATCTGGAAAAAATGCAAAAAAAATTTCAGAATCTTTCAAAAATCTGAAATTCTTTTTTTTTCGGAATTTTTAATTTCGAAAAAAAATCCCAAAAAAAAGTTTTTCATACTTTTGTGCCCAAACCTAAAAAAAAGGCCACCTGCCCTAAAGTTTGGCAAACTTAGTTTGCCCATCTCTTGCCCCCATGTACACAATCAATCAGTTGTGTAAACAATCACAAATTAGGCATGGAAAAAGGTGACAACCTGCTGCGAGAGAAGGATCACATATCAAATGTCGGTGTTGCGTGAAGCGAAGGGGTCTTCTGAATAAATAGAAGACGTTGACGATGCCAAAAATGCCAGATGTGACTTTTTAACCCGAAAAACACCTGTCCCACAGGTACAAAAAAGAAGAATCCCCAGAAAAATCCTCATTTTCCCCATAACTTCCACTATGATCTTCTTTTTCCTTTTTCTTGTCATTTTCACTTCATTTGGATCAACAGCACAGGTAAGAAATGGGTCTGCTAGACTACAAACTACAATACAAGAATTAGCAGAAAAACATAAACATTTTTTGGAGTTTTGGGAGTTCCCGGAAAATCACATTTTGGGGGTTACTGTAGATATCCTGAAATTCTCGAAAATCTTCAAATTCAGAATTTATCCACTTTTTCCGTTTCCAAAACTGAAAAGACAGGCAAAACAACAATTGGTCTGCAAATTATGAGTTTTGTATTTGTAGTCTAGCGGACCAATTGTTTTGTTTCTCGGATTTTCGGAATTTTGGACTTTTTTGAGAATCTGAACATTTTTTAATCCTGAAATTTTTGAAAACCCTAAAATTCTGAAAATTCTTAACTTTTTGAAATGTTGAAAACTTCGAAACTCAATAAAAAAGGGATAATCGGTCTGCTAATTATGAGTTTTGTAGTTTTAGTCTAGCAGGCCATAAGTATGGTCTGCTAGACTACAAACTACAATAGAGTAATTAGCAGACCAATTTTTGTGTTCTCGGATTTTTGGAATTTTCGCAATTTTTTGAGGTTCTGAAAATTTTTTGAAATTCAGAAAAAAAAACGACATTGGGTCAACTAAAAATGGTGCAAAAATTACGAAAAACTTTAAAAACCTCAAATTTCCAGCTCAATTTCGAAATTTTTTTAATTTCCGGGCTACTGTAGCTCCAAAAGTTCGCAAACACCCGAAAAATGACACCTCGGACAGTTCTTAACGCGAGATTCGTTTTTCCCATAGGCAAATTGATCTAAGCTCGCGGAAAAAGTGCAAAATCTCAATTTTTCGAAAATTCGGTGTTTGCCTACTTTTGGCGCTACAGTAACCCAAAAAAACCGAAAATGTTCAAAATAACGTTAGAAACTTCTAGTTTTCGGCGTCTAGACCCACATTTTACGAGAAATTCGAATCTGAAATAAAAAATTCAAAAAAATGCCTTCCAGATCGACGCCGTCGTCCTCGACGAACTTCTGCGTGAAATCGTCGATACATCAATGTCAGATCTACGTCATCGTCTTCAAGAAGCCGTATTTGCCACGTCATTCCGTCGGAAAATTCTAGAACAACATCACGCCACGTCATCTGATTCTACGTCTTCTGAGAAAAATCTCGAAAAACTTCTCGACGACTACATAAAGCCCCAAAAATTATCGTTGTCACTGGAAACCTTCACTCAGAAGCCCAAAACTACAGTAGTCCCGGTCCAACTGGTCACTGCTGATGACGTGGCGATTTCCGAGTCTGGAAGACTCTTCAAAGATGACGTGGAGTATTCAGAAGGCTTCTTGACGTCCAAACTGCCACGTGTGCCTGCTTACGTCGCGGTTACTGTAGTCGTCATGGCCGTTTTGACCTTTTTTCTTCTCATCGGAACCATCATCTATTTTTTGGCCTCAAAATCCAAGAGGTCCACCAAAAATTTAAAAATTCCACGTGGAATTCTGAATCCCGATCCGTTGAGTGTCCAAGGTAGGAGCAAGATTGTAGTTTGTAGTCTTCAAAAACATTCATTTCAGGCCTCGCCACTTGCCACATGTCACCATATAGAAATTCAAATTCGCGCCGAAACAGTCTCTATATGGATCAGGACCGCGCCGCCTCGTCGATTTGGGCTCATCCATAATTTGAATTTTTTATAAACTGTTAAAATTTGTTCCAATTCTTAACTACAAACTACACTGAAGAACACTAGCAGACCCAAATCAAATTGGTTTAAACAAACCTTCATTAGTAGAGCTTTTTTCTGAGAAAATTCAGAATTTTAAGAGCGATATATAAATCTGGTGGGGTTAATTTAGGAAACATTTGACACGAAATTGATGGGGTAAATACATAAAAATCGGAAATAATTAGTATTTTTCAATGTAGCTCTTGTCGGAGCTGCTTCCGGCAGACGTCGACGCCGCGTTTTCCATATTCTGACGATCGGTGAACCATTTCAGACGCTCCTCTTCTTCCTCATCGAATGGTGGCGACGATTTAGAGTCGATGGATGGCTGAAAAAGGAGGGAAAATAGGCGGAAATACGTGGAAAATGGGCCTGCTAGACTACAAACTATACGAAAAACAGCAGCAGACTCGTTTCATTGCCGGCGTTTGAGAAAAACACACGTGGAAAATGGGTCTGCTAGACTACAAACTAAAACATTAGCAGACCCGTTTCATCGCTAGGCGCTTGAAAATGAGCGAAGATAGAGAGGGAAAATACGTGGAAAATGGGTCTGCTAGACTACAAACTACACACCTTTTGCAACTTTGGAATCTCCTTGGGCGTGCTCGTGTCGAATGGCAGTCCGACATGGCGATCGGTGATCTGAAAACGGCAAAATTTCAAAAATTCAATAAACTGTCTCCCTACATTCGAACTATCGGTGTTGAACGAGTAGTCAGTC
The DNA here is from genome assembly GCA_027920645.1 of Caenorhabditis nigoni. Lineage (NCBI taxonomy): Eukaryota > Metazoa > Nematoda > Chromadorea > Rhabditida > Rhabditidae > Caenorhabditis > Caenorhabditis nigoni. The sequence continues at coordinate 18,895,076 of CP115865.1, read as the reverse complement.
GACGAGACGCTCACTGTTGACACGTGGCGCACCGGTACGCCGTTTCGGAGCTCTTTGATCACTTTTTCCTGAAAATGACCATTTAAATTAAGCGAAAATACAGAAAATCGATACTTTCTGTCGACGAGTCTCCTCGAGTTCCATTTCCAGAAGGAACGCCTTCTCCTCGAGACGATGCAGGCTCACTTCTAGGCTTCGGCGCTTCTTGGCGGCGCGGTCTTCTGAGAAAAATTGAAGTTTTGGGTCTGCTAATGTTTCTTTTGTAGTTTGTAGTCTAGAATACCAATGCAACCGAAAAACAAATGGGTCTGCTAGACTACAAACTGCACTGAAAACATTAGCAGGCCAACGCCACGACCAGGGATGTTCGGAACGGAATTCGGAATTCCGAAAATTCCGAAAATTCCGACCATTTTCGGAATGAAATTCCGACCGGAATAATTCCGAAGAAAAAATTCGGAATGAAATTCCGGTCGGAATAGTTCCGAACGATTTTTTCGGAATCAAATTCCGGTCGGAATTTTTCCGAATCTTTTTTTTCGGAATGAGAACTTTTTGAACTACGGTATGTCGCAGAAAAACTGCTTGCGGGGAGAATTACTTTCAATTTTTTTGCGTTTTCACTGACTTTTCAGAATGTTTTTGTCAATTTTCTCCTGATTTCGGCGTTTTGTGAAGAAAAAAGTGTAATTTTTACTTTAAAATTTAAATTTTTAAAAATTCCGAAAATTCCGAAATTTTGAAAATCGGAATATTCCGAAGTTCCGAAATGTCGAATATTTGAAAATCGGAATATTCCGAAATTCCGAAATTCCGAAATGTTGAAAACCGGAATATTCCGAAATTCCGAAAATTCCGAAAAAGGCCATTCCGAACATCCCTGCCCACGACACACAGTGTGCGCCGGGAAATTGGCCTGCTAATGTTTATTTTTTAGTTTGTAGGCTAGCATACCCATGAGTTGTTCGCGCGCATTGACCTGCTAATTCTTCTTTTGTAGTTTGTAGTCTAGCAGGCCAAACTCGAAAAACGGGCGTCGCGAGATATTGGCCTGCTAATGTTGGAATTGTAGTTTGTAGTCTAGCAGGCCATAAGTTCTTTGCGAGCATTGGCCTGCTAGACTACAAACTACAACGTCAACATTAGCAGACCCAAACCTTTTTTTCGCATTTTTGTAGTTTGTAGCCTAGCAGACCCATTTTCCTTTAAAAACTCACTATCGGATCCAAGAATCGACGTGAGGAACTTCATTTTTCGGGGTTTTTGATGTCTAAAATGAGAATTTCAGTCGATTAGAGTCGGCAAAACAGGCGGCACGTCATCATGAGGGAAAGAAAAAACGGGCGGCGTTGACTTTGAAGCAAAAAAGAGAACGAAAAAGAATTAATTAAAATGATGGATAGCCAGCGGTCGGGGGCACAAAACAAGCCTATAAAATGGGGGAGAGAAAAACTGACGAAAAAAAAGGAAAAAGAGAAAATTCTGGAAGCATGTGTTTTGTTTCAGACGAATGAATTTCTATAAAACAAGACATATAAAATTCATCAAATTTTGTAAAGTTTTGAAGAAATTCATTGGAAATTCATGAAAAAAAGGGAAAAGTTTTGGGATTGAATTTTGAAAAATTGTGTTTGGCGCCGGGGAAGACTGTGCATTTTAAATTACGAGCAATATGGGTTACGGTAGCTGTATTTTTTGCATATTTTCGGCATATTTTCAGCTGAAAAATCATGAAATTCTGGACAAATTCTGGTCAATTTTTATTGAAAAAAAGATAAAAAATAATTTTTATTCAAAAAAGATCTTTAAAAAGCTGAAATTCCGGTATTTAACAAGTTTAAAATATCAGTTGCGTACAATGCATTATAAATTACGAGCAAAATTATTAAAGCAATTTTTAGTTTTTTTTCTTTAAAAAATGCCATTTTATCTGTAATTTGTCGGCACCATAGAGCTCACAGCAATCGACTGGGTGTTGGCAATGCTGCTAGTGATTTTTCGCTTTCTTTGACCTAAAAATCTTGTAGTTTGTAGTCTAGCAGAACCAAAATACTTACATAACACAGTTTTTCGGAATTCTTTGATGCAAAAAATTGCGATTAGCGGTTCTAAAGACGGATATACCGCTAGACTGGCGCCCACAAAATTAGCGATTCCTCCAACGTAAACTTCAAAAATCGGAAGCACAATGAGCAGTCCCACTGGGCTATACATCATGACAAATGGCAAAAGTGTCTGTAAAAAATTTAGGGGAAGATTGTAGTTTGTAGTCTGGCAGACCCAAACCTGAAAAGTCAATGTAATGAAGAGTTGGCGGTTTAGCTCGATGGTTTTGGCGCTCATATGGGATTGGGCGTTTTTCATGGACCGGTAGATGTTAAAGGCGCAGTAGAGGATAGTAGAAAAGCAGACGCACTGAAAAAGGAAATTTATGGCCTAGCTTTGAGATTCTAGGCCAGCTTACAATGATAACCACACAGCCAACAGATGACATGCACTCCCAAAACTTCCAAATTTTCTCTCCATTGTGTCCTATGGACCAGTACATTGGAGCAATAAATGGGATGTTTGTTGAATCCTCTTCATAGTAGAATTTTAGCTCTTCTCTGAAATTTTTGGATTTTAAGAAATCCACGTGGAGTTTTCTCACTTCAAGTACTCTTGTTTTTCGACGGTGTTCGCCATACCCCAGTAGACAAATTCAAACCACAAAACGAAGCAAATTAGGCAAGGGATAAAAATGAGAATCAATTTGTAGCCGTCCAGATTCCGAAGAATTCCTGGACGACACATCGCCACATATCTATAGAAAAATTGAGCAGCTAGAAGGGAGATAACCAGGGCGAATGAGCCGCAGTAGAGGCCTGAAGGACTAGAAATTAAAAAAAAAGTCCATCTAAAACCTACAAGTGATTTCATTGCCTATCCACATTTGAGACTTGAGCGGGCTATCCATATAAACGATGAAAATCGGTCCCTTGATGTGCATGACCTGTAGTTTGTAGTTTGTAGTCTATTTAGCAGACCAAACTCTTTAAGCTTACCGGTTGTGTAGCTACCTCAATCCAGGCGTAAATCAGGGAATAGAGTGCAAAAACGCACATGACGTGGCGATAGGACCCGAATAGTTTTCCGGCTCTTGTGATAATTAGGTAGACTAGAAGGGAATTTGTAATTTGGGCCGAGAAAAATCCGGCATATTGGATAATATGGAGCCAGAGCATTGACATAGCTAATTAGGTTAGATTGGAGCTTTTGAAATTAAAAATTTGAATGAAAAGTGCCAAAGAAAAATCCTTAAAAATGCCTCAAACTCCGCCCACCTCTCCTTTCAAAGATATTTTTGTGAGTAACCCATTGAAATTGTAGTTTTTAGTGTCTTAGAAAATAGTCACCAATTTTTGTATTCAGAATTTCTCGAAATTTTGAGTCATCGTGACCATTTTGAGTCATCTGAATCACCGAAAATCTTGTGTTTTGTGATAGAGCACACTCAAAAATTGCCACCAAAAATCTCTGAATTCCGGTCTGCTAATGTTTCGTTCGTAGTTTGTAGTCTAACACGTTTTTCTGTAGATTGGGCCTGCTAATGTTATGTTTGTAGTTTGTAGTCTAACACGTGTTTATATAGATTGGGCCTGCTAATGTTATGTTTGTAGTTTGTAGTCTAGCACATTTTCTATAGATTGGGTCTGCTTATCTTCTTCTTGTAGTTTGTAGTCTAACGCGCATTTCCTTAAAATAGGCCTGCTAATGCTCCGTTTGTAGTTTGTAGTCTAGCATACCCATATTTTCACCTTGTTGTTGCTACACTCTCATATTGGTCTGCTAATGTTCCACGTGTAGTTTGTAGTCTAGCAGGCCCACAAGTTGTTCGGGCGCATTGGCCTGCTAACTCTTTTTTTGTAGTTCGTAGTCTAGCAGACCCATATTTCACCTTGTTTTTACTATCACATTGGTCTGCTAATGTTCCGCTTGTAGTTTGTAGTGTGTAAAAATCATTAATAATGAGTTTTTATTGAATTTTCACATAAAACTCTCGAAGTTCACTGAATTTTCTTCATCACAGCCATCCTCAGAATCCACGTTTTCTTGATTTTGTCTTCTGGAGCAATGTAGACGTTGAGCTCGGCTCCATTTGCCGTAGGAATTGAAATCGCACTTCTAAAAAATCGGAAAAATTCTTTGTTTTTTTTTTGAAAATTATGACCTACATTTCTCCAATTTTCTTCAATTTCGCTTTTAAATCCATCACGATTCTAGCAAAATTTGGGTAGATTCTTCTGTTGAATGGATCGTGTACGTAGTAATCAATAATCGATCCGATCGGGCGGTTTTGTCGCGAGATTTCCAGAATTTCCTAAAGAAAATTGAATTTTGGGTCTGCTAATGTTGAAATTGTAGTTTGTAGTCTAGCAGGCTCATGAGTTTTCGAGCACACTGGCCTGCTAGACTACAAACTACACCACACCATTAGCAGACCAACACCATGACACACAGTGGGCGCCGAGGAATTTGCCTGCTAATTATTTTATTGTAGTTTGTAGTCTAGCATACCACTTCTCTCTGCGTCTCTCATTCACTCGTAGTGGGCCTGCCAGGCCACAAACTACACGCTAAACATTAGCAGACCCAAACTCCTATTTACTCATTTTTTCACATTTTTTGTAGTTTGTAGTGTATTTAGCAGCCCAACCTCGGATAATCTATAGTAATTCCGCAGAAAATCATTGAATTCGAAGCGCAAATATTTATTCCTCGTCATTTTTGCCAACGCGAGATTCTGAATATTCTCTGACGACGGAACGATGGTGACCCTCTCGGAATTCAGAATTTCCGACGTCTCCAGCAAATCGAACGCAGCCCTGCCCACAATTGCCACGTGGCGAAGCCGGTTTCCTCGGATCGCATGAAACCACGTGGCAATTCTGTCATCTGAGCAGACTTGGAGATTGAAAATTCTGGGTTGGAAGATGGAAAATGGAATTTGAATGTTTCCCTGGAAAAGATGGGTCTGCTAAATATTTTCTAGACTACAAACTACAAACCTTGACATAGAAATTGCCGATAATTGTGCCTTTCCGACCTAAATAGAACTTCAAAACTCTCACTGAGAGCTCTGCCACGTGGCAATTCACTCTTCTAGTGCCTGCTTTAATTATAGCTGTCTTTTCATGCCCAATACAAGCGATTTTCAGATTTCCAGGTTCTGGAAAAATCCACGTGTCGTGGTTTTCAATTTTCAGATGAAAATAGCCATTGAAACTGGAGATTTTTAGATTTTCAACGAAGAGAGGAAGACTCCGATGACGATTTTGAAGACGTTCACATCGTTTTGCCACGTGTCATCTGGAACTTAATTCTTAAAAATCTCTAAAAAAACGGAAAAAAATTTTTTTTGAAAAAAATTACCGTTTCTCAAATTTTAAATACTTGAAAATCGAAGATTGTGAGCAATAAGAGAGCATTTTTACTAGGTCAAATGAATGGAATATGCAAATGTGACCCCTTTTTTCTCAGCTGTTGTTTACAATAGAACAGCTGTTAAGTGCCCAGTGACCCGTTTCTTGATGTGACAAATAGTGACAGAAATTTTAGTTTTTTACAATGCCTTCTAATTTTATAGAATCTTTGAAATTATTAATTTTTCTTATTTTTTGCTGAAAATCTCCTTTTTTTTTTTAATTTTTAGCTGAAAATCCCAAATCCCATTTGAATTTCCCTCGCTTTTTCTCACAACGACACTCCGCTATCCCGCCAAGTGCGCTCTGTTTAGCGTAAATCTACACAAGAGAGAAAACCTTTTTTCGCCTATTTTTATTATTTTTCACTGCTTTTTCACTAATTTTCCGATAATTTTCATAAAATTTCAGATATGGAAACCGACGAGCTCAATGAAGATGTGCTTCCGATGACCAACGCCTTCAAACTCTTGGTAGAACTTTGATATTTTAGGTTTTTTGTGGAAAAAGTTGATTTTCTTACAGTGTGAAGACTTTACACCGAAGCACAACAAAAAAGAAGTTGAACGACAGCGACAGACAGCTAGAAAGATCAAAAATGAGCTGGAAAATGCGAAAAGTGATCTGAAAATTGAGGTTTTGAGCTCTTTTTAGTTTTCATCCGCTCAAAAAAAAACTAATTTTCCCTTTCCAGTACAAAAATCTCGACTTCTGGACGCAACACGACATCAAACATCCACTCCACCATCTTCAGAAGGCCATCAATGCCACGTCATCAAGTGTTACTGATTTCAAATGGGTCAAACCATCGAAAATCTCCATTTTTGACTCCCGAAAACTCCAAATCTTCGTGGAAATTCCATCAGAATTGTTCGGCAATCGCGACTATCTCAACCTGACTTATCCAGCAAAGCGAGCACATTTTCTTTGTTTTGCCGCGAAAATTTTGTCGGGAAAATTCGAGAAAATCGAATTTGTGGCTGGCGGAATTAATAGAGACGACCCAATTTTTCCAGATTTATTTGTTGATGGTAATCAAGCCGATAATGAGGGGATTTTGGTCATAAAAATCGATTTTCCAGGTGTTCGAGTCAGTTTTTACACTTCTGAGCTGGCAAAAACCAAGAGATTCGTGCCAAGTATCGGAAATTTGCGTCCGGCCACTGTTTTTGGAGAAAACCTGTTTAAAGGTGGGAAAATCTAACTTTAAAACTTGAAAAACGTAAAAAGTTGGTCTGCTAGCTCCAATTTTGTAGTTTGTAGTTCAAAATTCCCATTTCAGGCATCGAAAACGCCACCCCAATGTTCAATCAACGAATGCTATGGTCCCTATTGGAATTCGAGCTAGTACAAGAGCTTGAAAAGCAGATGAAGGTGAATTTTAACTTATTTTAGGTCTATTTTCAAAATTTCAGACCCATCCAACCGCTCTTCTGGCTCTACACCTCCTCCAATCAGTGCTAGAACATCGTCATTTAAATCTGGTATTTTCTCCAATCGTCCTAACCGCCCGTATCGTCAGACTCATCAAAAATGGACAAATCACTGAGAAACAGGAGATTCTGACAGTTTTACGAGTGATTTTCAAGGATTTTAGTGAGTTTTCTGGAAGTTTTGGGTCTGCTAAATAGACTACAAACTACAATTCTGCGTTTTTCAGTCTCCTGGTCGTCTGACGTCGAGTATTTGGATGTGAATGATGAGCAGATGGAAGATGACGTGGAAGAGGAGTACTCCCAACATTTCGACGTCAACCTCATCTGGAGACATCTGAATATCGCCTCCAGAATCTCCAAAAATCAGATGGCTCGAATGAAAAAGGAGCTTGCCACGTGTTACCCACTTCTAGGCCAAGTCTACACCTTTGACCCGATTTTCATTGATAAATCGCCCGTCTTTGCCCAGTACGACCACGTGGCACGTCTTCAGATCAACGTGGCACAGTTGCAACCGCTTCTAGGAGAATTCGGATGCGATTCTGTCGATAATCGTGACGTCATCTGCCAGTTTTTGAGAAGTCTAGAGCATCGAATCGAGCAAACCATGTCGGAGAGATACGAATTTTTGGGAATCCATGAGATTTTGGATCCAGCTCATGCCACGTGGAAGCTCGGCGAATACGCATCACAACAGCGTCAGAAGACGTTCCTCGTTGGATTCAGAAGCACATCGGCATGGAAGAATCCGTTGACGGTGGGACCATCGGCACAGACCAATGAGGCGAAAGGTGGGGAATATTTTGGGTCTGCTAATTATTTTCGTGTAGTTTGTAGTTTAGCAGGCCAATTCTCATAGTTATGACCTGCTAGGCTACAAACTACACAGCTAGCATTAGCAGACCGAAATTAAACATTGAAAATTGGTCTGCTAATTATTGAGCTAGATTGCAAACTACAAAACCCATTATTAGCAGACCAAGAGGAGTATAACAGCGAGGTGAAAAATAGGTCTGCTAGAACACAAACTATAGAACCAACATTAGCAGACCAAAATTCGAATTTTCAGAATTCCGCACTCTCTGGAAGGACACCAGCGAACTCCGTAAATTCGCCGACACCCGCATCTGTGAATGCGTCGTGTGGAACGAGAAGCCATCTGACAAAGTGCCACGTGCCATCCTTCAATTCGTCCTTCAGAAGATGTTCCACCTCCCTGCCACGTGTCTCTCCTGGCGATCGCTAACATCGTCGTCAAACTCATCAGAAGCGGATCGTGCACACGAGAAGAAGAGTCAAGAAGCCGTTTTCCAGGCATTCACAGATTTAAGTATGCTTCTGAGAGGTCTTAAAGGCATCCCATTGATGATTACCAATGTTCATGGCGTTAGTGGGTATATACGTGGCAGTGAGCCGGCTTATCCATCGGTTTTCGCTGCTTCTGCCACGTCATCTAGAGATTCTGGAGCCCGCCATGTGGTTCCAGAAGCCGGAAAAATTCCGTTGTACTCACCGGCAGTGACCGTACACATCAAATTGGAATATTCTGGAAAATGGGGAAACGACGTGGAAGCGATCAGAAGGCTGACGTCTTCGCTATATGTTAAGGTAGTTGGGTCTGCTAAAGTTGAAAGTTGTAGTTTGTAGTTTGTTGCAGATCGCCGAAAAACTTCGAAGCGAGCATAAGCTTTGCGCGGTGCCAACGATCGATCAACTATTTGTTTTAAAATCGGGAATCGTTTTTAAAATTGTAGTCGTCAATGATAGAATCCTGTCGATTCTGGAAGAAGACGTACAGAAGCTCAAGGATTCTGGAGCATCAAGAATCGAGAGCTCGATTCAGGGCATGAGATTGGCGATGTGGAAGAAGAAGTGAGTGTAGTTTGTAGTTTGTAGTCTATAAATCCTTTTTTTTCCAGATTCATCGCTGAGCCCCTCCTTCAGATGTCCCTCCAATCGTTCGCCACGAGTCACAAGTTCTTTGGATCCACTGTTCAGCTATTCAAGAAGTAGGAATTTTTGGAATTTTTGAAAAATGCCTAATACGTGGATTTTTTCAGATGGCTCGGTGCTAAAATGCTCTCCGGACATCTTAACGATCATATTATTGAGCTGTTGGTGGTGGCAGCGATCAGCAAGAGAGGAGCAGTTGAGCCACAGTGAGTTTTTTGGGACTGCTAATGTGAGGATTGTAGTTTGTAGTCTAGTGGATCATAATCTAGACGAAAGAATTGGCCAGCTAGACTACAAACTACATGGGTTTTCGACATTTTTGAGATTCTGGAACTTTCCAGATCCACGTGGTCCTCATTCTCACGTCTTCTGGATCTCATCGCAACGCATCCATGGTCCGCCCGCCCACTATTCGTCGATTTCGGCCTAAAACCGTGGTCCGAAAAGGAACGATCGAAACTAGAGGAGAAATTCGTCAAAATGCGTCCGATTCTGCCGCCGATGGTTGTGATTCACGAAGAAGATCATCAGGGATCGAAATTCACACGAGAGAATCCATCTGGAATCGTTCTGAATCGTCTGGTAGCCGTGGCGAAGGATGCGTTGAAATTGGTGGAAAAACAGACGATTGGAGAGAAGGCCATTGATTTGGAGGTGAGGGTTTTTGGGTCTGCTAATGTTTAATTGTAGTTTGTAGACTAGCAGACCCACAACTTTTTAAATACAAAATTCGATTTTTTCAGACATCCCTCCTCACTGAAAACCTCTCCCCGTACGACGCCGTCATTCATCTGGAGCCGACAGCCGTCGTTCGGAAGAAGGCGCTTCTGGAGCGACGACCGATTCCAGAAAATCCGAAATTCCATCCGAAAATTCCTGTTGTCGAGTTGGATCCAGTCGATGAGCTGGTTTATCAGCTGAATAACAACTTCCACGCGGTAAGGCATTTGGGTCTGCTAATGTTTCACGTGTAGTTTGTAGTCTAACGCACCTTCCTATAGGTTGGGTCTGCTAATGTTCGTTTGTAGTTTGTAGTCCAGCATACCCACATTTTCACCTCGTTGTTATTCTCATTTGGGTCTGCTAATGTTCGTTTGTAGTTTGTAGTCTTGCATGCCCATATTTTCACCTCGTTTTACTCTTAAATGGGTCTGCTAATGTTCCACGTGTAGTTTGTAGTCTAGCGCGCCTTCCTTTAGGTTGGGCCTGCTAATGTTTCATTTGTAGTTTGTAGTCTAGCATACCCATATTTTCAACTCGTTCTTATTCTCATGTGGGTCTGCTAATGTTTTGTTTTGTAGTTTGTAGTCTAACTCGTCTTCCTGTAGGTTGGGTCTGCTAATGTTTCATTTGTAGTTTGTAGTCTAGCATACCCATATTTTCAACTCGTTCTTATTCTCATGTGGGTCTGCTAATGTTTTGTTTTGTAGTTTGTAGTCTAACTCGTCTTCCTGTAGGTTGGGTCTGCCAATGCTCCACGTGTAGTTGTAGTCTAGCAGATAAAAACAACGAAATCTAGGCTTCTAAACTTCGCATTTTCCAGGTGGCCATGTTCTTCTACAACAAATACGGTGGTCACAATATCGGAGTGATGTTCAAACCGCAAGAAGAAGAGGTCCCAGCGAAAATCTCTCGTTGCTCTCTTCACAAATCCGTCTCAGACACCCTACTTCGTCTGAATCGTGCCGAAATTCTCGAGAATATTCAGATTATGGGAGAAGGCGTCGTTGCTGACGTGGAATTGAAGAAGGCGTAGAAGAATAGATTTTCTGTTGATTTTTGTATTAATTTGTTTTTGAAAATTGGTTCTTGTTGTTGTTGTTATTGTTGAAATTAAGCCTTTTTTTCTTTTTTTTTAAATCAAAATAGTCCAAAAATGCCGAAAAATCGAAAAAAAAATTGGTCTGCTAATGTTTGAGGTGTAGTTTGTAGTCTGGCAGGCCCAAATCTTGCGTCGCACGTGGCGCGAAATGGGTCTGCTAATGTTTTTCAGTGTAGTTTGTAGTCGAAAAGTTTTATTTAAAAAACAGCAAAAAATTAGGTTCTCCGGGAGCTCCGCCGCGTTGGTATTGTTCTTCTCGTGATGATTGATTTCTCTGAAAAACCAAAATTTGGCGGGAATTCAAAAAATGAATTTAAAAAAAAAAGACAATAACTCACTTTTTGTAACTTTAACAGCAGTTTTATTGTTCGTTGGTTTCTCTGAAAACACGTCAATTTAAAAATTTGGGTCTGCTAGACTACAAACTACACGCGGAACATTAGCAGACCCATGTGAGAATAACAACGAGGTCAAAATGTGGGTATGCTAGATTACAAACTACAAACCAAACATTAGCAGACCAATGTGCAAAAAACAGCAAATTCAAAATATGGGTCTGCTAGACTACAAACTACACACGGAACATTAGCAGACCCATGTGAGAATAACATCGAGGTTATTCTGTGGGTATGCTAGACTACAAACTACAAAACCAACATTAGCAGACCCAAATGAGAATAACAGCGAGGGGGAGATATGGGTCTGCTAGACTACAAACTACAAATCAAACATTAGCAGGCCCAACCTATAGGAAGGTGCGTTCGACTACAAACTACTATTTCAACATTAGCAGACCAAAGTTGGCGGGAAATTCAAAATTAAAAAAAAACTCACTTTTTGCCATTTTCTTGATTGGTGTCTTTTTTGGAGCAGCTTTTTTGACTGGTGGCCCTGAAAAAAGGCGGGAATTCAAAATTTGATTCTTTTGGAAACTTACTTTTCTTTTTGGCCACTGTTTTTACTGTCATTTTTTTGGTTTTCGCTGATTTTTCTGAAAAAAATTGGCGGGAATTCAAATTTTTTTGAAAACAAAAATTAAAATTTACTTTTTTTATCAGTTGCTGCTTTTTGACATGGGTTTTCTGGAATCGGAATGATGTTTCGAAGAGCGTCTTTGGCTGAAAATATTAATTTTTAGGACAAAAAATTGGAATTAAAAATTTTCGAAAATTTTGAAAAAATTTTAAATTTTCGTGTCAAGACCCTGAAAAGAGGTATACCTTCCTGCCTTAACCTAATTTGACGGGGAGTTGGTGCAAAAGGATTTCTGGCTGGCGGAGTAGGTCTTGGAGCAGTACGTGGAAGCTCTCCGAAAACTCTTGGAGGTGGAATTTGAACTCTTTCTCGGGGATCACGATTCATCATTAGTCGTTGGATGAAATCTCCAATTACGATGTCGTCTTCTTCATCTGAAAATTTGATAATTTTGAAATTTTTTTTGGATTTTCGAAATTTTTTAAAATTTAAAAAAACTTACCCAATCCCAAATACCAATCCAAATTTGGGATTTCTCTCTCCTGTCGGGGTGGTGCAGCCGCCGCCATTTTTTGAAGTGATTCTGAAATTCAATTGTTTTTCTTATTAAGAAAAGTTCTTACTAAGAAACATTCTTAGTAAGAAATTTTGTTATTAAGTAAAGTCAATAAAAATTTGAAGGAACATATATTTATTACTAAAATTTTATTTTCTTATTAAGAAAATTTCTTATTAACACAATTTCTTACTGATAAAAGCACAATGTTAAATTAAAAATCCGAAATTCAATGTTTTCAACAAGACGTATAGAGAAAGAGGGTGAGAGTGAGAGTGAGAAAGAGAAAAGGAGAATTCTCTTTCTCTTTCCTCTCCTCTTTTACCCTTATCTCTCCTACTCGTGTGGCCGCTTGTTCCAAAGAAGAAGAAGGAGAGAGAGAGAGAGAGAGAGAGAGAGAGAGAGAGAGAGAGAGAGAGAGAGAGAGAGAGAGAGAGAGAGAGAGAGAGAGAGAGAGAGAGAGAGAGAGAAAGAAGAAAAAGCAAAAGGAACGCTCGTGAACAACTCTTGGTTACAAATAAATAAACTTGAAAACCTTCAAAGAGCTCTAACTCCTTTAATTCCGGTCCGATTCGAATACAAACCGGATTTCTGAAATCAGCTTCAAATCAGCTTCAAAATGAGTACACACAAGCCTATGCTGTAAAAATTTTTTTGGGTCCCACCACGAAAATGTGCTAAAAATCGAAATTAGCCAAATATATGCTTGTGGGGGCTCATTTTGGAGCTCTTGACAAGCGAGAAATCAAAACTTGTGTTATTTTTGAGTTACTGTAGTTTCCAAAACTCACAATGATGGTTGGCGGAAAAACGGGTTATCCATTTTTTCAAAAAAAAAGTTCTACCATCAAAAACCAAATTTTTTATGATTTCCAGAGGAAAAAAAATTTCAGCAGTGCCCCCGAATTTTTTATAGCATCGGATATTTTTTTGCCGCAAAATTTCTATAAAAACCCTCGCAGAAAACCCAAATGTTCAGGTTTTTAGTTTCAAAATGTTAAAAATCATAACTTTTCTATTTTTTCTGGGATTATTCAAAAATCCCATCCTAGCTCAAGTTTTGGACTGTAATCGATTGGTAATACCGTTTCTTTTGATTTAATTAGACTAATTAAATCATAATTAACTATAGGTTGGAAATTTCGTTGGTCAAAAAATCGCATTTTCTCGACCCATGGAGATTGGTGATGTTATTACATGGAATGGTACCGTATTCAGTCAACCATCAACGTGAGTTTTGGAAGCTACAGTAACCTGGAAAAACCAAAATTTTGATATTTTTGGATTTGGCTTGTCAAGAGCTTCAAAATGAGTACCCACAAGCCTATTTTAAGAAAAAAATTTTTTTTGGGTCCCACCACGAAAATGTGCCGAAAATCGAATTATGCCGAATATAGGCTTGTGGGGGCTCATTTTGAAGCTCTCAAACTGCTGAATCTAAATCTAATTGTGTTATTGCTTTTCAAGACAAAGAAATTTGAAAATTTAAAGGATTAAGCAGTTTTCACCATTTCCGTGGGGTCTAAAAGTACCGTAACTTCTTAAATTTTGAGCTGAGGCTGAAGACGTTTACTGAACTATTGTTTGGCTTGTCAAGAGCTTTGAAATGAGTACCCACAAGCATATGTTCGAAAAAATAATTTTTTTTTGGATCTCACCGCGAAAATGTGCTAAAAATCGAATTTAGCAGAATATAGGCTTGTGGGGGCTCATTTTGAAGTTCTCAGCCTAGAAAATCCGAAAAACATGTGCTAATTGATCTCTAGAAAAGATATTGACCACTTTTTTTCAGAATTGGCGCCAATTTGCTCACCGCATCAGAAATCCCACTTCATATCAAACAAATCATGCCACAACAACGCACAGTTTTCAACAATAATGGTGGTGTCTGGGGCAGAGAGCTTTTTGGACAACCACTTTGGCAGTTGGGTCAACCTTATCAGATTTCTGTGAAGTAGGTCTTTTTTTTGAATTTTTTTGAAAGGATTTCACATTTCCCCTTTCAGACTTGACTATTCTGTGTTTCGAATTTCACTTAACAACGTTGAAGTTTATCAATTCCCCATAAGAACTGCAAATTGGAATGTAATAACGTTTTGGGGAATGAACAATAGCTTTTCGCAGACAAATTGGCTGGAAATGAAATGTATACGGTCACCAACCACGACTAGGGCACCAAGGACCAGAAGACCAGGGCATGGGCATGGTGGTGGGCATGGTGGTGGACATGGACATGGTGGAGGGTACGGTGGTGGAAGATTCTCGAGCTCGTCCAGCTCGGAGAGTTGTGAACGTTAATTTTGCATTGTAATTTTTGTTTAAATCATAATAAACCGTTTATTTTTGCCCTGTGAAACAAATAACAGATATATTTAGATTCAGCAGTTTGAGAGCTTCAAAATGAGCCCCTTCAAGCCTATATTCGTCTAAATTTGATTTTCGTGGTGGGACCCAAATTTTTTTTTCAAACATAGGCTTGTGGGTACGCATTTTGAAGCTCTTGACAAACCAAACAACAATTCAGTAAGTGTTTTTGGTGTCAGATCAATATTTAAAGAGTTACGGTAGTTTCCCCCCCCCCCCACGGAAATGGTCAAAGCTTCTTGACCCCTCAAATTTTCTATATTTGTTGTCCTGAGGAGCATGAAATTATTATATTCAGTTTTGGCAGCTTCCGAGCTTCAAAATGAGCCCCCACAAGCCAATATTCGGCTAATTTCGATTTTTGGCACATTTTCGTGGTGGGACCCAAAAAAAATATTTTTTTCAAACATAGGCTTGTGGGTACTCATTTTGAAGCTCTTGACAAGCCAAATCCAAAAATATCAAAATTTTTGTTTTTCCAGGTTACTGTAGCCCTCAAAACTCATGATGATGGTTGACTGAATACGGTACCATTCCATGTAATAACATCACCTATCTCCATGGGTCGAGCAAATGCGATTTTTTGACCAACGAAATTTCCAACCTATAATTAAGTACTTTGTTTTTAAATTATTGATTTATATAATATCTAAAACTGGGCTCAAGAAAAATTTTCGAAGCATCAAACCCCAAACATTTTTTTTATGATTTCAGTAAAACAAAAATTTCAGCAGCACCCCCCGAAAAATTTTTATAGCAAAATTTCTATAAAAACCCTTTCAGAAAATCAAAATGTTCCGATTTTTAGCTTCAAAATGTTGAAAACCATAACTTTTTTATTTTTTCTTGGATTTTTCAAAAATCCTATCCTAGCACAAGTTTTGGACTGTAATCGATTGGTGAGATGCACTTTTAATTATTTAATTGACCTAATTAAATTATAATTAACTATAGGTCGGCAATTTCGTTGGTCCAAACATCCCATTTTCTCGACCCATGGAGATAGGTGATGTTCTTACATGGAATGGTACCGTATTCAGTCAACCATCAACGTGAGTTTTGGAAGCTACAGAAACCTGGAAAAACAAAATGTTAGATGTTTTTGGATTCGGCTCGTCAAGAGCTTCAAAATGAGTACCCACAAGCCTATTTTAAGAAAAAATAATTTTTTTGGGTCCCACCACGAAAATATGGTAAAAATCGTGTTAAGCAGAATATAGGCTTGTGGGGGATTATTTTAAAGCTCTCAAACTGCTTAATTTGAGTATAATAGTTTCAGACTTTTCAAGATAAAAATATATAGAAAATTTGAAAGGTTAAGCAGTTTTGACCACTTTCGTAGGGGAAAAACTACCTTATCTCCTTAAATATTGAGCTGACACTGAAATCACCAATTGAATTATTGTTTGGCTTGTTGAGAGCTTCAAAATGAGTACCCACAAGGCTAGGTTCAAATTTTTTTTTTTTTTTGGGTAACACCACGAAAATGTGCCAAAAATCAAAATTAGCCAAATATCGGCTTATGGGGGCTCATTTCAAAGCTCACAACCCAACAAATCCAGTGAAAACCAAAAAAACAACAAGTTCCAGATAAAACTAAAAAAGATATGGACCAAATTATTTTTCAGACTTCGCGTCAGTTTTATCTCACCATCAGAAATCCCAATTCATATCAGACAAGATCTGCCAAATCAACATACAATTTTCAATAATGCCGCTGGTGCTCTCTGGGGCGCAGAGGTATTTGGACCAGCACTTTATCAGTTGGGTCAGCCTTTTCAGATTTCCATGAAGTAAGTTTATTATTTGGCATTTTCGGGATATTTTAGGCTTAAAATGACTAAAATTGAGATTTTTCGTTCAGACTTGACAATTTTGCCTTCCGAATTTATTCTAAGGACATTGAAGTTTTTCAATTTCCCATAAGAAATGGAGCAACTTGGAATGCTATGTATGCTGTGGTACTCCAAAACTTGAGCTTGAACTCTTGGAAAACCAATTGGCTGGAAATGAAATGTATACGGTCACCAACCACGACTAGAGCACCAAGGACAAGAAGGCCAGGACATGGACATGGTGGTGGGCATGGACATGGTGGACATGGTGGAGGGTACGGTGGAGGGTACGGTGGTGGAAGATTTTCAAGTTCAGACAGTTCAGACAGCTCGGAAAGTTGTGAATATTAATTTTTGACCATATTTTTGTTGAAATCAATATAAACCTTTTATTTTTTGCCGCATAAAACAAATAATAGTTGAACTTAGATTCTACACATCAAAAGCTTTAAAATGAGCCCCCACAAGCCTATATTCGGCCAATTTCGATTTTTGGCACATTTTCGTGGTGGGACCCAAAAAAAATATTTTTTTCGAACATAGGCTTGTGGGTGCTCATTTTAAAGCTATTGACAAGCCAAACAATAATTCAATAAGTGTTTTTGGTGTTAGCTCGATATTTAAAGAGTTACGGTAGTTTTCCTTTTACGGACATGGTCAAAACTGCTTGGCCATTCAACTTTTCTATACTTTTTGTCCTGAGTAGCATGAAACTATTATATTCAGTTTTGGCAGCTTGAGACCCTCAAGATAAGCTCCCACAAGCCTATATTCAGCCAATTTCGATTTTTGGCACATTTTCGTGGTGGGACCCAAAAAAAATTTTTTTTGAAACATAGGCTTGTGGGTACTCATTTTAAAGCTCTTGACAAGCCAAACAAGAATTCAGTAGACGTTTTCAGTGTCAGCTCAATATTTAAGAAGTTACGGTAGTTTTTTTTTCAAAAATCTAGAAATTTCTAGAAATTTCAAAATTTTAAATTTGACAGCATGAAAGACTTTATTTCCTTGAGCAAAATTTAAGTTATATAATTAAATAATTTAATCGATAATTAAATTTAGAAATCATTTCAAAGACAAAGTACAGTAGCCAGGATTACTGTAAGCACTGAAGCGGCAGCCACAGAACTTTTTGGTACCACGTAGGCATCAGATGGTCCATTAGTGGGAATAACAACTTCTGGTCCCGGGGTGATTACTGTAGTTGGTTGCTCATCTTCCGGCAGCTCCACAGGTGGGAATGAAGTGTATGTTGGTGGACAAACACCATCGATGTCTCTGGATTCAACGATTCCGAATTTGACGGCGTTGGTACAGGAAATTCTGGTTGGGATTTGACCGAAATAACGGGAGAGGAGTTGGAAATTGATTTGGATTTGGCGTTGAATTTGGGGAGTCGATTGGGAGGAGCAGGATTTGGAGCAGCACTGGAAATTGGGACACTTTAGAACTAGGATGCTTCTATTTTTGATATCATGATAAACAATTTATCAGTTGATAACTTTTTGATATCTTTGATAGGAATTGAGATAAATTGGCTCAAAGTTAAAAGTGAAGGAGCCCTTGTATTACAGGTTTCACGCTAAGTATAGTAACTATTCTGATAGGTATGAAGACTACTTCAATAGATGTGACCACTATTTCTAATAGCTACGGTACCTTTTCTAATAGGTATGGTCCCTTTTCTAATAGGTACGGTCACAATTCTAATAGGTATAGTCACTTTTCTAGTAAGTTAGTGGCCCTTCTATTACAGGTTCTACGATATTCTTACCCCTTTCTGAGATCCTCCAAATGCTCCACAGGATACGATAGCTTGGATAGTACGCAAATCAATGTAGCAGCATTCTCTGAAAGTTTCAGATTTCCAGTTAAAAATTTTCAGCCAAAAAATCCTACCCATTGGGTCCTGGTGGAATTTCAGCGCCTGGTGTAGTCGTTGGTTGAGGGGCAGTTGTTGGCCATTCTGGAACAGGATACTCAGGGATTACTGTAGTTTGCGTAGGAGGAGGAGCAGTCGGATATCCAGATGGTGACGTAGCATATCCATTGGTTGGAATTGTTGGATAGGTAGCAGTAGGAACTGAGGAGCAAATTAGATATGGAAAAAAAAACGTAGAGAACTGAGGAGAAAACGGAAAATTTAGGGAATTTTGAAAAAGGAAATTAAGAGTGAAGACTTACGGGTGGTTGGTTGGGTTGGTTGGGTTGGTGGAGCAGTGTAGATACTGAAAATTTGAATAGTTTTCCAGAAAAAATCCTGATTTTTGAAGCATAAGGAAGGCTAGAAAAATCCATATTCAACATTTTTGGGCTACTTGGAAATTTGGGCAAAAAACAGTCATTTTCAGGCCCTAGGAAGGTGTTTTTCGACCTAGGGGTATTTTTTTTGGCTTAGAAGGGTCAGTTTTTTTGCCTGATGTTTAGCCTAGATACGTGCTTTTGTACTCTGAGGGGTCAAAAATGTAAATTGGAAGGTCCGGGGATCCTGATTAGGGTACTTCTAGGGTACCCCAGACGTTTTTTGAGGGTCCCGGAGCCGTAAAAATCAAAGACCGATAGGTTACTGTGTAAAATGATCCATGGTGGCCTAACCACTGCTTAGCCCACGACCCTGGGGACCTTATACACTACCCCCCCCCCAAAAATAATCCGAATTAACTTACCATGGTGGTCTAGGAGTGGTAGTAGTGGATGTGGTAGTGGTAGTTGGTGCCTCTGTAGTAGTTGTTGGGACACATGGGGGCGGAGGTGGGACAGTTGTTGGTGGTGGAGCAGTAGCGTATTGTCTGGAAGATCACCTTTTCTAGTGTTTTTAATTACGGACTTGGATTTCTCATGAAATTTGACTGTAAGTGCAAAAAATTAGACGTTTCTAGCGTTATTTTAAAATTTTCTTCTATTTTTGGGATACTGTAGCTCCAAAAGTACGCAAACACTAAAAATGGAGATTCGGGCTGAAAATTAATTGGGTTCTAGTCTAAATAAAAGGGGCTAAACACGAATTTGATTTTGAAAAACTGTGAAAATGACTCTGAAGGTTAGAAAACTGGTCAAAAAACCTACTCTACTGGATTTGGTGGAGTTGGGTAGTATGGATATGGATATCTTGGATTCTGATCTTTTGGTGGTGGGGATGGTGGGTATGGTCCAAATCGTGGTACTGTAGAGGTTTCTGGATTTCCAGCTGTCGTCGGGGATGGTGGTACTGCTCCTGGGGTGGTTGGGCTCCATGGATTTGTTGGTGGGGTGGCTCCTGGAGTCACATATCCAGGTACCAATGGGTATTGATTGGACCCGCCATTATTATTATTATCATTGTCGATTTTCCGTTCATCAGTGACATTCTCAATTTCATAAGTGACGTTTTTCCCGATACAGCACAGCCGGCAAACGTTGCAGTTCTAAAAAAATGATTTTTTTTTCGAAAATTGCAAATTTCAAAATTACCGTAATCAACAATTTGCCATTTGGTCCCAATTTCACAATTTGTCCACCAGTTTGTCCATTATTTCCAGTGACATATCCAGAATTTCCAGAATTTCCTTCTATTTGGCCCGAAAATACAGAATTTTGGCTTCCGGTGTTTTGATTTCCAGAATTCGAATTTCCAGAGTTCGAACTTCCAGAATTTCCATTTCCAGAACCATCTGGATCATTTACGGCATATCCATAGCGATAGGAATTTACATATTGGGGAGAAATGAATGAGGCCAATGAGCAACCGATTAGGAATATTGTTGGATGGAGCAACATTTCTTGGGAAATTGGCGGAGCTTATTGGAATGGGCGGGGCTTATCCTAGTCAAGGATGAGATTTGAAAAATCTGAAAAAGTTGTAATTTGGAAACCAAGAAGAGGGAAAAAACGACTTTGAGGATAAAGGAAATCATATTCAGGAATTTCAGGTTTTTGGAGTTGAATCTGGAATATTTTGAATTTTGAAAGTGACCATATCTATTAGAATATTGGTCATGCCTATTAGAAATGTGGCCATACCTATTAGAATAGTGAACATACCTATTAGAATAGTGACCGTACATATTAGAAAATTTACCATACCTATTAGAAAAGTTACCATACCTTTTAGAAAAGTGACTATACCTATTAGAAATGTTACCATACCTATTAGAAATGTGAAAAAAATCAAAAGTCAGTGATTTCTCCGTCCCATCCCTCATTATTTATACCAGCTCATCCCTCAAGTTCCAGACGGAAACTTCCAGACAAAAGTGGGCGGAGCCTAAAAGTGGGCGGAGCCTAATCCATCACATCCGTGTACTACTACAACTACTATACAACTACTACCTGTAATAAAAAATGTTTTACATACATAAAAGGCACTTTTTCAAGTTAGAGAGCACAGAAAATGAAGAGACGCAGAGAAAAATTACTTCGTGACTCATTTTTTGCGCTCTATTGTAATCCTGGCGGGGTGTCTACTTGGACCCATTGTTTTCAGGTACTCTGTATAGTACAGGAAGACACGAAAATATGATTTTTTTTTCTAATCAAAAAAATCGTATAGTAAAAAAACCGAATCTTTTGTTTCTA
Organism: Caenorhabditis nigoni; assembly: GCA_027920645.1. NCBI lineage: Eukaryota > Metazoa > Nematoda > Chromadorea > Rhabditida > Rhabditidae > Caenorhabditis > Caenorhabditis nigoni. Next base: position 18,874,119 of record CP115865.1, on the reverse strand, counting down.
GGTTTTTAGGCTCCGCCCACTTTTGGGATGGGTTACCTGTAACTGATAGGGGTATAAATAGTGGGGGAATTGGGTTGAAAATCATACTTTGACTTGGTTTTATTACTGTAGTAGAGTTTTTTTTGGAAAAAAAAATTCAAAAAATTTTTTTCAAGAATTTCCAAAAAAATTTTTTCGAAAATTTTGAAATTTTCTTAAAATTCAAATCTTCCAAATCCCATTTTCCTGGACCCATTTTTTCTCAAATTTCCGATTTTTAACCCTAGAATTCCAGAAGGAAAATGCTCCATTCCTCTCTTCTCTTGGCTCTATTCGGCTGCGCTTTGGCCTCCTTCAACTCCAACGGCTACCGTAGCTTTCCTACAGTACCCATTGGCCAGGATGGCCAAAATAAGACAATAATTATTGTTAAAAATGGACAGCGGATAAGAATTGTGAGTTTGAAAATTTCTGAATTTCTGAATTTCCGAATTTCCGAATTTCTGAATTTCTGAATTTCTGAATTTCTGAATTTCTGAATTTCTGAATTTCTGAATTTCTGAATTTCTGAATTTCTGAATTTCTGAATTTCTGAATTTCTGAATTTCTGAATTTCTGAATTTCTGAATTTCTGAATTTCTGAATTTCTGAATTTCTGAATTTCTGAATTTCTGAATTTCTGAATTTCTGAATTTCTGAATTTCTGAATTTCTGAATTTCTGAATTTCTGAATTTCTGAATTTCTGAATTTCTGAATTTCTGAATTTCTGAATTTCTGAATTTCTGAATTTCTGAATTTTTCTGAATTTCTGAATTTCTGAATTTCTGAATTTCTGAATTTTTGAATTTCTGAATTTCTGAAAAAAAAAACTCCAATATTTCTCCAGAACTGCGCCGTGTGCCGGCTGTGCTGTTACGGTAAGAACATGCAAGTACAAGTGGTTCCTGGACCAGGAGGACCATCTCCTCCGAGCCCACCAGGGACCTACCAAATTCCACCAGGAGGGGATAATCAAGGAGGATCAGGAGGTCAAGGAGGTCAAGGTGGACAAGGTGGACAAGGTGGGCAAGGTGGACAAGGTGGGCAAGGAGGTCTAGGAGGACAAAAACAAGGACAAGGATCATACGGAGTCTACCCACTTCCATCTCCAACAGGACCACCAGGAGGACCAGAAAATGTTCCACAGCCAGAACCATATGGAATCTATCCAGTTCCATGGACAATCCACGGACAGATTCCACCAGGAAAAGATATTCCAGGAGTAATTGTTCCAGGAGGACTAGGACCAAATACTCCACCAGGAAATACTCCAGGACTCCCTTCACCACCACTTGGAAACCAATACTACCCAATTCCACCACACCAAGGGTAGGTTTTTTGGGGATTCACAATTTTCTGGCCTCGAAAGTCATTTTCATTTTCCAACGTCGAATTCGTTTTCAGCTCCTATAATTTAGTCTAGATTCGAAATTTCAGCCTGAGAATCGCTTCGAAATGAACCTTAAAACGATTTAAATCGATAAAACTTGGCTTTAAACGTTTCTAGAATCGCAATTTCTGGAATTTTTCTGAAAAAATAATCTTCCAGATACGCCACTGCTCCACCACCAACAACTGTCCCACCTCCGCCCCCATGTGTCCTAACAACTACTACAGAGGCACCAACTACCACCACCACATCCACTACTACCACTCCTAGACCACCATGGTAAGTTAATCGGGATTGTTTTAATTGGGGGTACTGTATTAGGTCTCCAGGGTTGTGGCCCAGGCAGTGGTTAGGCTATCAGAGACCAATTTACACAGAAACCTAAGATTTTGACTGTTCCTGGACCCCAAAAACCCCTGAGGTACCCCATAAGTACCCTAATCAGAAAACCCGGACCTTCAAATTGGCATTTTTGACCGTTAGGGTAAAAACAAAAGGTATCTAGGGCAAAAAACAGACAAAAAACCACCCCTAAGTCATAAAAACCATCCCTGGGTCCGAGTTTAACCCGAATTTCCAAATAGCCCATGTTTTCTTAACCTGAAAATATAGTTTTTTTCAAGCTACATATCCACATGCTTCACAAAATAAGATTTTTTCTGGAAAATTCTCAATTTTCAGCATCTACACTGTTCCACCAACCCAACCGACCCAACCAACTACCCGTAAGTCTTTCCCTTTAATCTCCTTATCTTAAATTCCCCAAAATTTCCGTTTTCCCCTCAGTTCTCTAAGTTTTTCCATCTTTAATTTGCTCCTCAGTTCCTCCTGCTCCTGCCACCTATCCAACAGTTCCAACCAATGGATATGCCATGTCACCAACATCATCTGGATATCCAACTGCTCCTCCTCCTACTCAAACTACAGTAATCCCTGAGTATCCTGTTCCAGAATGGACAACAACTGCTCAACCAATTCCAACTACTACTCCACAAGGAGGAGAAATCCCACCAGGACCCAATGGGTGCGTTTTTTTTTGTTTTTTGCTGAAAATTATAATCTGAAACTTTCAGAGAATGCTGCTTCATCGATTTGCGTGCTATCCAAGCTACCATCTCTTGTGGAATTGCTACGGGATCTCAACAAGGGGTAAGAATTCAAAAAATGAGTCAAATTTGGACTCAAGCTCTTTTCGGACCATTTTTTTTTGACCTAATTTCAATTCCAGTGCTGCTCCAAAACCTGCTCCTCGACCTCCCAAATCCAACGCCAAATCCAAATCAACTACCAGCTCCTCGCCCGGATTTTCCGCCTAATTCCATCAAGAATCACCTGCTCCGATGCCGTCAGCCTCGGAATTGTGGAATCTAGAGAGGTCCAAGGTGTCTGTCAGTACATTCCATTGCCCAGTACCCGTCAACCTGTCCCGGAACCTTCTACGACTCCTTCCTGGACCATTTCCACTGATTCATGGACCATTGGGACCACAGGAACAACGAAAAAAGACGTTAGAATCACTCCGTACCCAGCTTATCCGGTTCCAACTGGTCATCCTGGATTCACCGTGGCACCTGGAGCTTACGTCGTCCCACCATCCAAATCTAGCTCCGCCTCCATTTCTATTGTCTCCTCGGTCTTGACTATTGTTCTGGCTACCGTACTCTGTTTTTAATTAATTAATTAATTAACTTATTTGAATAAATTTATTTAAACTATTTTTCTTCAAATCTAATAAATTAATTTTAAGCTTTAAAAATAGTTTTGGGATATCTGAAAATATTTATATAGATTTTCTGTGGAGTTTTGAAATTTCGAAATTTGAAGTCATTCAGAAATGCTTGGAAATCCCAGAATAATGAAAAACCGGAAATTCCAAAGATTCCAAAAAGTGAGATTCTGAGATGCTGAGATTCTGAGATTCTGAGATTCTGAAATTCTGAGATTCTGAGATTCTGAGATTCTGAGATTCTGAGATTCTGAGATTCTGAGATTCTGAGATTCTGAGATTCTGAGATTCTGAGATTCTGAGATTCTGAGATTCTGAGATTCTGAGATTCTGAGATTCTGAGATTCTGAGATTCTGAGATTCTGAGATTCTGAGATTCTGAGATTCTGAGATTCTGAGATTCTGAGATTCTGAGATTCTGAGATTCTGAGATTCTGAGATTCTGAGATTCTGAGATTCTGAGATTCTGAGACTCTGAGATTCTGAGATTCTGAGATTCTGAGATTCTGAGATTCTGAAATTTTGAGATTCTGAGATTCTGAGATTCTGAGATTCTGAGATTCTGAGATTCTGAGATTCTGAGATTCTGAGATTCTGAGATTCTGAGATTCTGAGATTCTGAGATTCTGAGATTCTGAGATTCTGAGATTCTGAGATTCTGAGATTCTGAGATTCTGAGATTCTGAGATTCTGAGATTCTGAGATTCTGAGATTCTGAGATTCTGAGATTCTGAGACTCTGAGATTCTGAGATTCTGAGATTCTGAGATTCTGAGATTCTGAAATTTTGAGATTCTGAGATTCTGAGATTCTGAGATTCTGAGATTCTGAGATTCTGAAATTTTGAGATTCTGAGATGCTGAGATTCTGAGATTTGGAGATTCTGAGATTCTGATACTCTGAGATTCTATATCAATTGGACATCGCCGAATACACTGTTCCCCTCGTCTAGACCCCCTTCCTCACAATGTCGAGACCTACTCGACCTTCCCTCGAGCACATTGCATTGTCGACCCTTCGTTATTGATTTTTCTTCTTTCTTTTCCCCTTCTTTGTTTTTTTCCTCGTTTTTTTTTGCTTTTTTTCTCATTTTCCAAACAATTTTCCGGGTTAAAAAATGAATGAGTGTTCATTAAAATATTCATTTTTACGCTTGTAGCAAAAAATCTGATTTTCGAGAAAATTTTTTTCTCGAGACGCCTAGTGTAATCGATTGTTAATGCTTTTTTCCAGTGAATTTTTTCTTGAAAAATTATCCCCCTATCTTCAAGTATTAAGGAAAATTTACAGGTCCTCAGCTGCCACCAACCCATTCAGGGGCTCCTCGGGCATTCAAGCAGCTCAACGGTTTTCAGAATAAAAACAAAAGGTAATATCTTCTGAAATTTTCCGTTGCGATTCAAAAATTCTTATTGTTAGATCTTCTTCTGCTTAAATTGTTTAATGTATTTCTTCGCTAATTTTCTAGCGATTTCCTTACTTTTTCGTGGAATTTTAGACAATTTTCAGCCGAATTTCCGGAACTTTAGTCAAATTTTTTGAGTCTTATCAATGTTTCTTGGTAAATTAAAACAATACATTTTCAGAGAATATATCACCAAGAAGAGGCTGGACCAGAAGAGCTCACGCCCCATCAGCAGCTGGCTTGTCGATTCGAAGGGACCAGGAGCCGAGAAGAAAACAAGACACGCACAAGGATATGGATCGGGCGGAGAACAGCTGATAATTATTAGTTTGATAACTGTTTACTATTAGGTGTTTCTCATTATCAGTCTAGCTCTTTACATTCCTGGGTTCCCCTGACTAGTTTTAAGGCATTTTAGTTCCTCATATCTCAAATCTCCCTTTTCCTCCTCCCTCTAGCATTTGATTCTGTTCATTAATGATCTACCGGTCCGTGGGATTCGTCCCATCTCGGAGCACTCTTGATGGATAGATGAGAATGATGTCCTTTTTAGATTTTAAGTAATCCTAGTATCCTTTTCTTGAATCTACAGTAGTCCTCCTCCCTCTAGCATTCGAATCTGTCCATTAATGATCTACCGGTCCGTGGGATTCGTCCCATCTCGGAGCACTCTTGATGGATAGATGAGAATGATGTCCTTCCTAGATTTTTAGTAATCTTAGTATACTTTCCTTGAATCTACAGTAGTCCTCCTCCCTCTAGCATTCGAATCTGTCCATTAATGATCTACCGGTCCGTGGGATTCGTCCCATCTCGGAGCACTCTTGATGGATAGATGAGAATGATGTCCTTCCTAGATTTTTAGTAATCTTAGTATCCTTTCCTTAAATCTACAGTAGTCCTCCTCCCTCTAGCATTCGAATCTGTCCATTAATGATCTACCGGTCCGTGGGATTCGTCCCATCTCGGAGCACTCTTGATGGATAGATGAGAATGATGTCCTTCCTAGATTTTTAGTAATCTTAGTATCCTTTCCTTAAATCTACAGTAGTCCTCCTCCCTCTAGCATTCGAATCTGTCCATTAATGATCTACCGGTCCGTGGGATTCGTCCCATCTCGGAGCACTCTTGATGGATAGATGAGAATGATGTCCTTCCTAGATTTTTAGTAATCTTAGTATCCTTTCCTTAAATCTACAGTAGTCCTCCTCCCTCTAGCATTCGAATCTGTCCATTAATGATCTACCGGTCCGTGGGATTCGTCCCATCTCGGAGCACTCTTGATGGATAGATGAGAATGATGTCCTTCCTAGATTTTTAGTAATCTTAGTATCCTTTCCTTAAATCTACAGTAGTCCTCCTCCCTCTAGCATTCGAATCTGTCCATTAATGATCTACCGGTCCGTGGGATTCGTCCCATCTCGGAGCACTCTTGATGGATAGATGAGAATGATGTCCTTCCTAGATTTTTAGTAATCTTATTATGCTTGTCTGAGAAAAAAAAGGTTAGAGAGTATTCTTTGCAGTCTAAATACGGTAGCGGTCTCGAAGCGGAGAGCCTAAATAGCACACTAAAGTGGAGACGCAGACACTTTTTTGTCTGCGTCTAAACCTTTTTTTTTCTCAGACAAGCATAATAGTATACTTTCCTCGAATCTACAGTAGTCCTCCTGCCTCTAGCATTCGAATCTGTCCATTAATGATCTACCGGTCCGTGGGATTCGTCCCATCTCGGAGCACTCTTGATGGATAGATGAGAATGATGTCCTTCCTAGATTTTAAGCAATGCTAGTGTACTTTCCTCGAATCTACAGTAGTCCTCCTCCCTCTAGCATTTGAATCTGTCCATTAATGATCTACCGGTCCGTGGGATTCGTCCCATCTCGGAGCACTCTTGATGGATAGATGAGAATGATGTCCTTCCTAGATTTTAAGCAATGCTAGTGTACTTTCCTCGAATCTACAGTAGTCCTCCTCCCTCTAGCATTTGAATCTGTCCATTAATGATCTACCGGTCCGTGGGATTCGTCCCATCTCGGAGCACTCTTGATGGATAGATGAGAATGATGTCCTTCCTAGATTTTAAGCAATGCTAGTGTACTTTCCTCGAATCTACAGTAGTCCTCCTCCCTCTAGCATTTGAATCTGTCCATTAATGATCTACCGGTCCGTGGGATTCGTCCCATCTCGGAGCACTCTTGATGGATAGATGAGAATGATGTCCTCCCTAGATTTTAAGTAATCCTAGTGTACTTTCCTCGAATCTACAGTAGTCCTCCTCCCTCTAGCATTTGAATCTGTCCATTAATGATCTACCGGTCCGTGGGATTCGTCCCATCTCGGAGCACTCTTGATGGATAGATGAGAATGATGTCCTCCCTAGATTTCATGTAATCCTAGTATCATTTTCCTTAATCTACAGTAGTCCTCCTCCCTCTAGCATTTGAATCTGTCCATTAATGATCTACCGGTCCGTGGGATTCGTCCCATCTCGGAGCACTCTTGATGGATAGATGAGAATGATGTCCTCCCTAGATTTTAAGTAATCCTAGTGTACTTTCCTCGAATCTACAGTAGTCCTCCTCCCTCTAGCATTTGAATCTGTCCATTAATGATCTACCGGTCCGTGGGATTCGTCCCATCTCGGAGCACTCTTGATGGATAGATGAGAATGATGTCCTCCCTAGATTTCATGTAATCCTAGTATCATTTTCCTTAATCTACAGTAGTCCTCCTCCCTCTAGCATTTGAATCTGTCCATTAATGATCTACCGGTCCGTGGGATTCGTCCCATCTCGGAGCACTCTTGATGGATAGATGAGAATGATATCCTTCCTAGATTTTAAGCAATGCTAGTGTACTTTCCTCGAATCTACAGTAGTCCTCCTCCCTCTAGCATTTGAATCTGTCCATTAATGATCTACCGGTCCGTGGGATTCGTCCCATCTCGGAGCACTCTTGATGGATAGATGAGAATGATGTCCTCCCTAGATTTTAAGTAATCCTAGTGTACTTTCCTCGAATCTACAGTAGTCCTCCTCCCTCTAGCATTTGAATCTGTCCATTAATGATCTACCGGTCCGTGGGATTCGTCCCATCTCGGAGCACTCTTGATGGATAGATGAGAATGATGTCCTTCCTAGATTTTAAGCAATGCTAGTATACTTTCCTCGAATCTACAGTAGTCCTCCTCCTTCTAGCATTCGAATCTGTCCATTAATGATCTACCGGTCCGTGGGATTCGTCCCATCTCGGAGCACTCTTGATGGATAGATGAGAATGATGTCCTCCCTAGATTTTAAGTAATCCTAGTGTACTTTCCTCGAATCTACAGTAGTCCTCCTCCTTCTAGCATTCGAATCTGTCCATTAATGATCTACCGGTCCGTGGGATTCGTCCCATCTCGGAGCACTCTTGATGGATAGATGAGAATGATGTCCTTCCTAGATTTTAAGCAATGCTAGTATACTTTCCTCGAATCTACAGTAGTCCTCCTCCTTCTAGCATTCGAATCTGTCCATTAATGATCTACCGGTCCGTGGGATTCGTCCCATCTCGGAGCACTCTTGATGGATAGATGAGAATGATGTCCTCCCTAGATTTCATGTAATCCTAGTATCATTTTCCTTAATCTACAGTAGTCCTCCTCCCTCTAGCATTTGAATCTGTCCATTAATGATCTACCGGTCCGTGGGATTCGTCCCATCTCGGAGCACTCTTGATGGATAGATGAGAATGATGTCCTCCCTAGATTTTAAGTAATCCTAGTGTACTTTCCTCGAATCTACAGTAGTCCTCCTCCCTCTAGCATTTGAATCTGTCCATTAATGATCTACCGGTCCGTGGGATTCGTCCCATCTCGGAGCACTCTTGATGGATAGATGAGAATGATGTCCTCCCTAGATTTTAAGCAATGCTAGTATACTTTCCTCGAATCTACAGTAGTCCTCCTCCTTCTAGCATTCGAATCTGTCCATTAATGATCTACCGGTCCGTGGGATTCGTCCCATCTCGGAGCACTCTTGATGGATAGATGAGAATGATGTCCTCCCTAGATTTCATGTAATCCTAGTATCATTTTCCTTAATCTACAGTAGTCCTCCTCCCTCTAGCATTTGAATCTGTCCATTAATGATCTACCGGTCCGTGGGATTCGTCCCATCTCGGAGCGCTCTTGATGGATAGATGAGAATGATGTCCTCCCTAGATTTTAAGTAATCCTAGTATCCTTTCCTCGAATCTACAGTAGTCCTCCTCCTTCTAGCATTCGAATCTGTCCATTAATGATCTACCGGTCCGTGGGATTCGTCCCATCTCGGAGCACTCTTGATGGATAGATGAGAATGATGTCCTTCCTAGATTTTAAGCAATGCTAGTATACTTTCCTCGAATCTACAGTAGTCCTCCTCCTTCTAGCATTCGAATCTGTCCATTAATGATCTACCGGTCCGTGGGATTCGTCCCATCTCGGAGCACTCTTGATGGATAGATGAGAATGATGTCCTCCCTAGATTTTAAGCAATCCTAGTATCCTTTCCTCGAATCTACAGTAGTCCTCCTCCCTCTAGCATTCGAATCTGTCCATTAATGATCTACCGGTCCGTGGGATTCGTCCCATCTCGGAGCACTCTTGATGGATAGATGAGAATGATGTCCTCCCTAGATTTTAAGTAATCCTAGTGTACTTTCCTCGAATCTACAGTAGTCCTCCTCCCTCTAGCATTTGAATCTGTCCATTAATGATCTACCGGTCCGTGGGATTCGTCCCATCTCGGAGCACTCTTGATGGATAGATGAGAATGATGTCCTCCCTAGATTTCATGTAATCCTAGTATCATTTTCCTTAATCTACAGTAGTCCTCCTCCCTCTAGCATTTGAATCTGTCCATTAATGATCTACCGGTCCGTGGGATTCGTCCCATCTCGGAGCACTCTTGATGGATAGATGAGAATGATGTCCTCCCTAGATTTTAAGTAATCCTAGTGTACTTTCCTCGAATCTACAGTAGTCCTCCTCCCTCTAGCATTTGAATCTGTCCATTAATGATCTACCGGTCCGTGGGATTCGTCCCATCTCGGAGCACTCTTGATGGATAGATGAGAATGATGTCCTCCCTAGATTTTAAGTAATCCTAGTATCCTTTCCTCGAATCTACAGTAGTCCTCCTCCTTCTAGCATTCGAATCTGTCCATTAATGATCTACCGGTCCGTGGGATTCGTCCCATCTCGGAGCACTCTTGATGGATAGATGAGAATGATGTCCTTCCTAGATTTTAAGCAATGCTAGTATACTTTCCTCGAATCTACAGTAGTCCTCCTCCTTCTAGCATTCGAATCTGTCCATTAATGATCTACCGGTCCGTGGGATTCGTCCCATCTCGGAGCACTCTTGATGGATAGATGAGAATGATGTCCTCCCTAGATTTTAAGCAATCCTAGTATCCTTTCCTCGAATCTACAGTAGTCCTCCTCCCTCTAGCATTCGAATCTGTCCATTAATGATCTACCGGTCCGTGGGATTCGTCCCATCTCGGAGCACTCTTGATGGATAGATGAGAATGATGTCCTCCCTAGATTTTAAGTAATCCTAGTGTACTTTCCTCGAATCTACAGTAGTCCTCCTCCCTCTAGCATTTGAATCTGTCCATTAATGATCTACCGGTCCGTGGGATTCGTCCCATCTCGGAGCACTCTTGATGGATAGATGAGAATGATGTCCTCCCTAGATTTCATGTAATCCTAGTATCATTTTCCTTAATCTACAGTAGTCCTCCTCCCTCTAGCATTTGAATCTGTCCATTAATGATCTACCGGTCCGTGGGATTCGTCCCATCTCGGAGCACTCTTGATGGATAGATGAGAATGATGTCCTCCCTAGATTTTAAGTAATCCTAGTGTACTTTCCTCGAATCTACAGTAGTCCTCCTCCCTCTAGCATTTGAATCTGTCCATTAATGATCTACCGGTCCGTGGGATTCGTCCCATCTCGGAGCACTCTTGATGGATAGATGAGAATGATGTCCTCCCTAGATTTTAAGTAATCCTAGTGTACTTTCCTCGAATCTACAGTAGTCCTCCTCCCTCTAGCATTTGAATCTGTCCATTAATGATCTACCGGTCCGTGGGATTCGTCCCATCTCGGAGCACTCTTGATGGATAGATGAGAATGATGTCCTCCCTAGATTTTAAGTAATCCTAGTATACTTTCCTCGAATCTACAGTAGTCCTCCTTTCTCTAGCATTTGAATCTTTCCATAAATGATCTATCGGTCCGTGACGTTTTTAGAAACTTTAGTATAATTTTCTAAAATCTTCACTAGTTCTCCGCCTGATATATACGGAGTCCCAATCGACAATGGAACGGATTCCGATCAAAGCCACAATTGATGATTCTAATGGTAGGGACACGGAAAAGGAGGAGACCTACATCCCATGCTCTATCAAAAGATGATGCAATCCTCGAGACTTTGCAATCCTATGAGTCATCCGAACGGAATTCGGATGACCTTAGGAATGCCCAAGGAATGTCAAACAAACAAGTAAGGGGTGCGGAACCCCTTACAATTTCTCCTCCGCTCTTCAAAAAAAAAAACGGAATCAAAAAAGGAATCGAAGATGTTATTCTTCCATCGAAACCACGGATCGCTTTTATCATTATATCAACCTATCATTACATTCAATATTTATTGGTAATAAAAATTTTAATGTCGACGGTCTCGAACCCTAAGGTAGCTAGGGTTCGGACTGAAATCTGTTATTTTATTTTAGAGTTCTCCGGGAGTTTCAGAAACTCTCACGGTAACTATAAACTAATGAAAATACCAGCTAGCTGGTGCGCCTCCGGCGCGATTTGAGTAGTATACTGTCGCTCCGCTTCTAAATTTGCCTTAAGGGGTCATGTAAAGCTGTTTCTAGCTGAGAGCTTACAAATTGAATGGTTCTGACGCTAAAAATGACGGTAACTTTCCAAACAACCTAATATAGAAAGCTCTCGATTTTCTAGAAACGTAGAATTTGCTAAAATTCAGAAATTTAGAATTTTCGAGGATCTTAAAATCTTTTATTCTTAGTGAGGATCCTTCTTAATAAAAATACTTCCTAGTGAGAATCCTTCCCAATGATAATTGGTTCTAGTGAGAATGCTCCTTGAGGATATTTCATAGTTTGGATCTTTCTTAGTAAGGATCATTCTTAATAAGGGTACAGAAAATCACAAATTTCATTTGTCAACAATTTTCTTCCTTTATTCATTTTTCATTATTCAAAAAAAATATTTGCTTCTTTTTTTGGGGAAAGGGGGTACAAAAATAAATATAGGGGGTGGTTAAAAAACTCGTACTATTTAAAATGAGATTTTCTGAAAAAAGACTGATTCTAGACGATTTTTAGAAAATTAGAGAGATCAGAGGGGGTGGAAAACATGGGGGAAAACTTCAGGATATTTTTTTCGAGATTCTTAAAAAAAGAATTCTCACAAAAATTCTCAAGAAAGGGAAAAAATGCTCAAAAGGGAAGAAAAGGGAATTTAATAGAGTTGACGGAACATGTACAGATGTTGCTGTTTGTTTCCATCTGAATCTGAAGACGTGGCACTTGAGAAGTCGTCAGAATTGATGGCCTTCTTGATTTTGGAGTTTCCATTGAGCATACGGAGGAAGGTACGTTGTTGGAAGGAGTTCTGAAAGAAAGATTTTAGAAATTCAGATAAAGGTAGAAATTTGAAATTGTCAAAGTAAAGTTAACAATAGGAACTCAGAAGATTTTTTCGATTTTTTGATTTTCCCCATTCTGCTCATTGCTAATTTTTTCCAGGTGTTTTCTATAGCTTCCCTGTTTCAGGATTCTTGAATTTCTGACATTTTTCAAATTAAAATTTCTCCGAATGCAATTTTTGAAAAAAAAAAAGATTTTCCAACCAGGTTACCTACCTGACTGTTATCTTGGTTATGCACAAATGGAAGCCGAAGGACCATACGACGCTTGACTGGGATTGATTTGGCGTGACAACAACTGATAATGATACTGGCGACGAGAATCCAGATGATGAAACCCTTGTTGAGGCTGTTCATGCTTGTTCCAAAAGGTTGAGAAGTCTGAAAATTGCAAAAAATTTTGATTTTGAAAAATTGAGAGAGAGAGGGAGAGAGAGAGAGAGAGAGAGAGAGAGAGAGAGAGAGAGAGAGAGAGAGAGAGAGAGAGAGAGAGAGAGAGAGAGAGAGAGAGAGAGAGAGAGAGAGAGAGAGAGAGAGAGAGAGAGAGAGAGAGAGAGAGAGAGAGAGAGAGAGAGAGAGAGAGAGAGAGAGAGAGAGAGAGAGAGAGAGAGAGAGAGAGAGAGAGAGAGAGAGAGAGAGAGAGAGAGAGAGAGAGAGAGAGAGAGAGAGAGAGAGAGAGAGAGAGAGAGAGAGAGAGAGAGAGAGAGAGAGAGAGAGAGAGAGAGAGAGAGAGAGAGAGAGAGAGAGAGAGAGAGAGAGAGAGAGAGAGAGAGAGAGAGAGAGAGAGAGAGATTTTCGGTTTTCTCGCTGCTGGAAATTGGATACTTCTTTTCTTAATGGGATTATTGGATTTCATAAAATATCAGGCTTAAAAGAAAATTTTAAAAATAATACATTGAAAATCTTATAAAAGAATCTTGATGAAAAAAGTCGTGGACTAAAAAGGGGCGGAGCTTAAAGTAGGTTCCTTAGGAATTTCTAATGGTCATGATGCACTTGTCTAGGCTATTGAAATGTCAAAATTTCAAGAAAACTAGAGGAGAAATCACCTGGGAGGGAAATGATCGTTGAAAGTCAGAACAACAATGATAGAGTCTAGTGGAATTAGTCATAATTCAAAGGTACAGAGAGTTTTGGAGATTAAAGGGACATGAAAAAAATTATTGTCTTGGCTAGGATAAAGTGACCCAATAATAGTAGTTTTTGAAGTTAACACCTTGAAATTTGATTTTTGGAATTGATAAGAATTTGTGAAAATTGATTTAGAATTGAAATATAATAGACCCCTTAATTCTGAATTTTCGAGATTTAAAAATATCTGAATTTCTTTTCAGACAGCAAATGTGACGTTGGGGTGATAAGGATGATAAGGAAAAATTACACACAAGTATATTCAGGAAGTTCGTCAGTCTCCGGAAATTAATTAATTATGTCGTCTGGATCGGAAATCCCAAATTTCAAACATTTTCAGAAATATTGTGTCTTGAACTTTTTTATGAATTTCTGAATTTTTGAATTTCTGAATTTCTGAATTTTGGCTCAAAATATTGGAAAATCCAAGGATAAATTGAAATATACTAATTTTGAAGCCCTAAAAACCGACTTTTTGACATATTTTTCCAAATTTATATACGCCCCGCCCCCCCCCGGCAAAAATTGCTTCTGGCGTTTTCAAACGTCAAAATAAGGGGGAATCCTTTTTTGATCTACAACTCGGGTTTCCCTATGATTTCAAAAACCATAATAATTATTTGCACAAAATTGTACGAAATTTGAAAAATAAAACAAAGAATCCTTATTATTTTTTGATGTGTCAACTTCTCTATAAAGCTACTACGTGACAACTTTAGCAGAAAAAGAAGAAAAAAAGGGACCCAATTAATTTTTTGTGGTCTTGCTAGTGACTCAAGGAGAGGGCAAAATGAGAAAATGGGTCATTTTTCTCCTATAAATATATCTATAGAAGCATCCCACCCCCTTTTGAGACGTCATCTATTGAGAAAAATGATATTAAGGATTTACCCGGGGTAACAATAGAGGCTCTAATCACCTTCCTATCATATTCTGAATCATTTGGAACAAAAAATAGGAAGATAGGAAGAAAAATAAGTTAGAGGACAAGTTACGTCAAGGGTGTCTGCAGGGATTTGAACTCGTGGTTTTTATGAGTTAAAAATGCTGAAAATAGATGAAAAATAACTGAAAATGAGGTTAGAAGTCACAAGTTGAGAAGAATTAGTCATCAAAATGCCCAATAGCCTGTAATTGAAGGGTCCCCCTAAATTTGACGCAATTTATCTTGGTTCCTGTAAAAGATATCAAAAATAAATCAATTGGTGAAATAATCCTTATAAAATTTCACACATTTTGTTAGTTGACGACTTTTCTCTAGATACTGTAGTTTTGGAGCTATGCGCCTTTAAAGATTGCCCGCCTTTGAGGGCCGAAGATGAGTGGATCTAATTGTAAGCGCGCCGAACTTCAAAGGCGCATACCTCAAATATTACGGTACCTACGGAAAAGTGGTTAGTCTTTATAAAATAGTCTTTATAAAATTTTGAATATTTTGTAAGCTTACCACTTTTTTCTAGCTATTCTAGTTTTTGAGCTATGCGCCTTTAAAGATAGCACACTTTTATTCGTTGAAGAGGAGTGAATCTAGGCGCGCCCAACTTCAAAGGCGCGTATCTCAAATACTACAGTACCTAAGAAAAAGTGGTCAACTAGAAAAATATTGTTAATTTTATGATAAATGTTTTATCAGTTAATAGCTTTCTGATATCTTTCCCGGGAATCAATATAAATTGGGTCAAAGGTGAAAGGGTTAAAGTCGGCCTGAGATAGACTGATACCTTTTTCTTTGACCCAATTTATCTCGGTTGTTGGGAAAGATATCAAAAAGCGGTCAATTAAAAAATATTTAAAATATTATAAGGACTATTTTGTTAGTTGACCACTTCTCTCTAGCTTTTCTAGTTTTTGAGCTATGCGCCTTTAAACATAAGACCACAGAAGTTAGAGACGAAACATTCTAGCTGTTTGGGTCTCCTCCCAAATTTTTTCTTGAAAAAACTTTTTTTAGCTACAGTAGTCCTACAACCTTATGACACATTGGCCTACCTGCTAAAACCGAAACATTTTTTATACTGGAACCAAAGAGTCCTACAAAAAACTTTTTCTTGCACAAAACCACGTCGCGCGGTCAAAAACCATCCTATTAGAGGGCTATTCAAGAAGTGAACTTGTGAAAGATCTGGAATTTTTCAGCTCAAAGTACTCCTTATACGTCACAGATCCCAAAAGTTGAAAAATCCAAAAAAAAATTTTTGCCAAATTTTTTTTGAAAACTTTGGGATTGAATTTTCCACTAGCTTTGTTTTTGCCAAAAATTGGTCTAACTCAAATTTTCTTAAGATTTCCACATTCTCCATTTTTTCAGCAACATTTGAGTATCAAATTCAACAAATTTCAGCCAATTTAAAGCTCCAAAAATCTGGTCAGAAAATTTCGACACTAAAAAGATCACGAAGAGAATTTTTGAGAAGAGAAATTCGAAAATATTCCCATTTGGGACTTCCAAAATCACATGTCCTCTCTTATCACCACTTTTTCGTTATCACTATCAGTTGAAAAAGTATGAGCAATCAAACTAGAATCGAGTGTGACGAAATAGACAAAAAATCAGAGTAAAAGTAGAAAATACATTTTTGAGACCGGGATGTGACGGTGATAAGGGTGATAAGGTAGCAAAAACAAAAAAAAATCAACAGGATAAAATGATAACAGGAAGTTCGTCGATCTCCGGAAATTAGTAAATTCGTCTAGGTCAGAAATCCTAAAGTTCGAAATTTGAAAAAATGCTCAAAACTTTTTTTTCGTTTTTTTAAATCTGCAAAATTAATGATTTCCAGCCACATCAAAAACCTTTTAAATACCCAAAAATCAGGCATTCCTTCAAAAATGCAGCTGAAAAATGAAACTACGTAACTAAATTACCTCAATTTTCCAAAAATTTCCCTTTTTTTCTAAAAATAGAAGAAAAGGGTAATTAATGAAAAACAGAAGAGAAAATGAGCAATGAGCATTTGTGCTCTGGAAGTGCGTAGGTCAAATTCAGCTGGCGAGATCAAAAAATGGATTAAAAAATGAATTGGAACGTTCAAATGGCCCAAAAATGGATCAGACAATTCTAATAGCTTACAAAATGGGTTAGACAATTCTAATAGCTCAAAAAATGGGTCAGTAAGTTCTAAAAGCTCACAAAAAATAGTTCAGACAGTTCTCATAGCTTACAAAATGATTCAGATAGTTCTAATAGTATAAAAATTGAGTCAGACAACGCTAATAGCTCAAAAAATGGCACCGGAAGTTATAATAGCTCAAAAAAAGGTTAGAAAGTTTTGATAGCTCACAAAATGGGTCAGACAATTCTAATAGCTTTAAAAAGTGGATCAGAGCATTTCAATAGCTTACAAAATAGGTCAGACCGTTCTGATTTCTCACAAAAATGGTTCAGAGCGTACTAATAGCTCCAAAAATAGGTCAGACAAATCTAATAACTCAAAAAATCGACCAAGGCGTTCTAATAGCTCACAAAATAAGTTAGACAGTTCTAATAGCCTGAAAGTCGAGGCAGACCATTCTAATAGTTCACAAAATGGGTCTGAAGATTCTGATAGCTCAAAAAATGACTCAGAGCCTTTGAAAATGTTGCCACACTGTAGGTGGCCTTATATTTATACTAAATTCTATATTCTTCTGGCGTTATTTTCCGAAAAATCCACTTCTTCAAAATAATGGGTCCACCTCCAAATCCCTGGAATTTTCACTAAACTATTTTATACTTTCTATAGAATTTGTAGATTAAAATCCCTTAAAAGGTTTGATTTTTCAACTTTTAATCCATTCCAGGATCTTCGGATTACACATTTTTAACATCAGGTTTTCATGGAAAAAGAAATCTGACTAGTCGGAAAAGGAAGAAGACCAAAAATTTCTAAATGAATTCTCGTCTGGCTGGTCTAGGAAAAATTAGAAATTCCCCTCCCTCCCAGCCATGGATTAAGATTTATGTCGTTTTTTTTCTGGAAGTTTTCTGACTAGACCCTCTGAAAAATGCTATTTTGTAGTCTACGTGACTTCTGAAAAGGGGAAATTTGCAAGATATTTTTTTTTGGAATTTGAAATGAGGTATAGGCAGAAATCATGGAAAATTAAAGTTTCTAGAAAAGTAAACAAACTTTAAAAAATATCAAAATTAAGTTCAGGTGAAAATTTTGGAATCTTGAACTTTTCTGAAATAGTCCAGAATTCAAAAAACAAATTTTTTGATCTTATTAGAAACTCAAAAATACATATTTTTGACTACAGTAACCTAGGGGAAGGGAAGCATTTAAAAAAATGAAATTGAGGAATTGGGATATAAATTTTTAGATTAAGAAGGTCAAAATTAAGCGAAATAGTCTGAAGTTCAAAACTTGCGCTCAAATTGAAATTCAGGAATTCGGAAATTCAGAAATTTCGAAAAATTCAGGGGTTCTAGAGGAAAAAAACCAGAGAAGAAATGAGCTGATATCTTTCCTTATCAGTAAAAACATAGGATTAGCCAAAGGAAATAATAGACCTAAAAACCGAAAATGATAAAGAAAATGATTCTGAGTAAGCCATCAGAAGAAAAAAGGATAACTACTAACAAAACATGTCCAAAGAACCACCTTCTCCTTTTTTTCTTCTTTATAAATTATCAATAAGGGGTGACTAACCACAAAAAAAACATGGAATTTCTAAGTAATGACCCCAAAAAATGATCTTATCACTCAAAATAATGATAAATTTATAGTCAAACCTGATCTTTTGGGACTTTTCAGGATTATCTGGTTTTGATGTTTCAGGGAAACTAGGCTCAGACTGAAAATAGAGACCCACGCAGATTTTTGTTTGTACCGAACATGATCGGTCGGTTTTTTCCTGGGAGATTAAAAGAACAGAAGTTTGAGACTTCCAGATTTTCTGAATACAATTTTTTTTGGACATTTGAAACTTTGAATTTTGAGTTTCTGAATATTTTTTTGAAGTTTCTTAACAACTTTTTGGAAAATAACGTTAGAAGAATATAGAATTTAGTATAAATGTGAGGCCACCTCCAATGAGGCAAGATTTTCAGCGGCTCTGACCCATTTTTTGAGCTATTAGAATTGTCAAGCACATTTTGTGAGCTATTAGAACGTTTTGACCTATTTTATGAGCTATTAAAACTTTCTGACTCATTTCGTGAGCTATTAGAATAGTCTGACCCATTTTGTGAGCTATTGAAATGGTCTGATTTATTTCTTGAGCTATTAGAATTGCCGGACTCATTTTTCGAGCTATTAGAACGGTTTTCTATAAAGTTCGAAAAGTCTGAAAGTCTGAAATTTTTGAACTTTCAACTTTCTAAACTTTCGAATTCTCAAAATTCATAATCTTTGTAACTCAAATCTGTTTCAGAAACGCCAAAAACATTGAAAACCTGGAAAAATCAAAGTGATATCATTTTCTACCTGCTGTCACAATTTTCTTATTTTTTGGTCTTTGAAGAATCAAAAATAAGGATTATATGTATAATTTTTTGTGTTGAAGAAACATCATTCTTTTCAGAAAAAAAGAAAAGAATAAAACACAAAAAATGATAAATGGATCTACTAATGAAGTGACTAAAAAAATAATAGTGATAAGGGAAAAATGATAAAAAATGAGATTTGTGTTTTGGATATTCCGAGTTTCAGAACTTCAGAACTTCAAAAGTTCTGAATTTCGGAATATCAGAAGTTCAGATCCAAAATCTTGAAATCCAAGAAACAAATCTGAAATTCTGGATCTTTGAAAATTTGAAAAAGTTTGAATTCTAGGCTACTAGAAATCTGAATCTGAAAATCTGAAAATCTAAAAGTCTGAAATTCTAGAAATCGAAAAATCTAAAAAATTCTTGTTTTTTGAGTTTCTGTGAAATCTATAAATTCAGGAATTCCTCAAAAATTCAGGATTTCCATAATATTTTTTCAAAAGTTCGTCACTTCTATCAACAATTCTTCGGTTCAAGGTGTCTAGGATGCCTCCAGACATGTCCTTTTGAATTTTCAATTTTTTCCAGGTCATTTTTTTATTTTGACCTACAAGTCTTTTTTTCAGACGCCCACTTGAATTTCTTTAAATTCTTAATTCCAGGATTTTCTAGTTTCAGGATTTTACACGAAATAGACAAAAAACGTCATTTTAGGGATCAAAAAAACATAGAAATTGTTTTTGGGATTCACTGAAACTCTAAATCTGAGGTTTGATAAATGCTGAAAATCCAGAATTCCAGCATTTCCAGATTTTTCTCACATTTTAAAGTTTTCTATTTTCAAAAAAAAATGATGTGTACATTTTTTTTTAAAATCTTGAAACTTCAGGAAGATATCAGAGAACTTTTCTTTCCTCTTCTGAATTTTTAATCAGGAAACTTGAAAAAAAAGAGAGAAAAGATGTATGAGTAAGCAAAAACATCCATGTATGTGGGAAAAAAGGAAAAACCAAGAATTCAAAAATTCCGAAAAAAAAAAGAAAATTCCCAAAAGTGTCCTTATTCTTCAAAGTGCTTTGGATTGGTCAATTTTGATCACGTCATCAAAATAAAATAATAAAAATGGCCTAGATATTTTTGGTTGAATTTTTGGAATCTACAAAATATTTATTGAACAATTATTATTTATACGTGATGAAAAAATGAATTTAAAAAAAGTACTACGTGAATTGGTTTAGAAACCCACGACCCAAGATGACCTCAGGGAGATAAGAACACTATAAAGGAAGAGGAGAGTAGAGGGAAGAATCAGTTTGCCCTTCTCGGGGCTCCCGAGAGGGGACCGGAGAAGAGATTCGGATCCCTGGGTCCGGATTCCGGATTCCGGATCCCTGGGTCCGGATTCCTGAGTCCGGATTCCGGATTCTGGGTTCCAGATTCCGAATTCCTGGGCCCGGTTTCCGGATTCCGGATTCTGGATTCTTGGGTCCGGATTCCGGATTTCTGGCTCCGGTTTTCGGATTCTTGGGCCCATATTCCAGATTCCGAAATCCTGGGCCCGGGTTCCGGCTTCTGGGTTCCGGATTCTGGATTCTTGGGTCCGGATTCCGGATTTCTGGCTCCGGTTTTCGGATTCTTGGGCCCATATTCCAGATTCCGAAATCCTGGGCCCGGGTTCCGGCTTCTGGGTTCCGGATTCTGGATTCTTGGGTCCGGATTCCGGATTTCTGGGTCCGGTTTACGGATTCTTGGGCCCATATTCCAGATTCCGAAATCCTGGGCCCGGGTTCCGGCTTCTGGGTTCCGGATTCTGGATTCTTGGGTCCGGATTCCGGATTTCTGGGTCCGGTTTACGGATTCTTGGGTCCGGATTCCAGATTCTGGATTCCGGTTTCCGGATTCCGGATTCCTGGGTCCGATTCCGAATTCCTGGGTCCGGATTCCGGATTCCTGGGTCCGATTCCGGATTCCTGGGTCCGATTCCGGATTCCTGGGTCCGGATTTTGGATTTCTGGGTCCGGATTCCGGATTCCTGGGTCCGGATTTCGGATTTCTGGGTCCGGATTCCGGATTCCTGGGTCCGGATTCCGGATTCTTGAGTCCGGATTCCGAATCTTTGGGTCTGTATTCCGGATTATGGATTCTAGATTTCCGGTTTCCAGATTCCGGATTCCGGATTTCTGGGTCCGGATTCCGGATCCCTGGGTCCGGATTTCGAATTTCTGGGTCCGTATTCCGGATCCCTGGGTCCGGATTCAGTATTCCTGGGTCCGGATTCCGGATTCTTGGGTCCGGATTCCGGATTCCTGGGTTCAGATTCCGGATTCCGGGTTCCAGATTCTGGATTCCGGTTCCCAGTTTCCGGATTTCTGAATTTCCGGATTCCTGGGTCCGGATTCCGGATTCCGGACTGAGAAATCCGGACACAGAAATCCGGACACAGGAATCCAGAATCCAGGAATCCAGGAATCCAGGAATCCAGGAATCCAGGAATCCAGGAATCCAGGAATCCAGGAATCCAGGAATCCGGAAACCCAGAAATCCGGAAACCGACCCAGTAATCCGGAATCCGGACCCCAGAATCCTTAAAAGGGAGAAAATTTTCTATAAGGTTCACTGTAAGCCCCGGAGAGGCGTAAACCGACTGGGTTTTTTAAATTCTCAGATTCTAAATTTCAGAATCAAAGGCTTGATTTTCATATTCTAATTTTCAGAATTATTTTTTTTTCAGATTCTAATTTTCGAAAATTTCAAAATTTCTGAATTTCTGAATTTCTGAATTTCCGAATTTCGGAATTTCACAGTTTCAGAACTTCAAAATTTCTTTATTTTGAAATTTCCAGGCTTCTAGATTTCAAGATTGACAGGATTTCAGAATTTTTGAAAAAAAAAGTGAACTTATTTCTGTGGAAATCAAGATTTCCATATTTCTCGACCACAAAAAGAGCCTTAAACACATTTTCTGGCATTTTCCGGTACAAAAAGAAGCCATATTTAGCACAAATGAGCACAAAATTTATTTTGTGCTCATCAATTTTTTTTTGGCTGGAAACCCAAAGATCCTTCCTTATCAATGACTCAAAAAGTCACAGAAAAGGCACATCTCTCACATTTCCCACCAATTTTGAAGCCATTAATTTTTCCGGGCGTCTAGAAAAATGTGTTTTGACTTTTGGTTTTTTTTTGAGTGACCGGAAATCTGGAATTTCTAATTTTCCTGTTTTGGGGTAAAAAATGAATGAAATATGGCCTAAAGGAATGAATTTCAAAACAACATTTAAAAAAAAAATTGAAAAATCCTGATTAATTTCTTTTTTTCTGAAAATGACATGTCTGAAAAATTTATTTCTGAAAGATTATGGACTTTATGAACTTGACAGGAACTATGAAAAAATGGACAGAGATCTAGAATTTCAACCTTTTTAAACTTAAAAAAAATGAATAGTGACCATAACTGTTAGAAAAGTAGCCATATCTATTAGAATAGTGACCATATCTATTAGAATAATGCCTATACCTATTAGAATAGTGACTATACCTATTAGAATAGTGACTATACCTATCAGAATAGTGACCATACCTATTAGAATAGTGACCATACCTATTAGAATTGTAGAAAAAATTTTCTCTAGTTTGAATACAAAATTAAGAATCCCAACTTTTTATGTAGAAAACCATGAATAATGGTTCCCAAAAAGGATACAAAATATGAAAAAATGAGGAAGTGGAGCGGAAAAAATAGGA
This sequence comes from Caenorhabditis nigoni, assembly GCA_027920645.1. Taxonomy (NCBI): domain Eukaryota; kingdom Metazoa; phylum Nematoda; class Chromadorea; order Rhabditida; family Rhabditidae; genus Caenorhabditis; species Caenorhabditis nigoni. Next base: position 18,851,582 of record CP115865.1, on the reverse strand, counting down.
CGACACTTTCTTTTTTGAAAACTTCCGATAGATTTTTGGACATTCTGGAACAAAAAAAAAGAAGAATAAAGAAGAACGACTAGTACAAAAAGCTGTGGAAATAGAAATTTTGGGATACAAAAAATTTCAAAAAATTGAAAAAAAGTGAATTTTTGGAATCGGAAAAATCTAGCCGGAAAATTTGAAGGGGTCCATTTTTATATAAAAAATTTTGCAAAAAATTCGAAATTGACCTAATCTTTTTTTTTCTGCAGAAAGGAGGTCCATTAAAAATGACGTAGGTCCAAAAAAGATGATTACAAAAAGTTTTTTTTGAAGATGAAAAATAATAGAGGGATTTTCTGAAAAATTTTTCATGGATTTTTTGAAATTTCAAATTTTTGAGGTTTTGAATGTCAGAAATCCAAACAGAAAACCTTAAAAATAATAACTTCCTGTTCTTTTTTCAACTAATAGTTTGAAAACAATGAAACTTTTTTCAGAAACAATTGAATTTCTAAAAAATCCAAAAAAGTGGAATTTCTCAAAAATCTCAAAAATGACGAATTTTGATTTTTTGTATGCTTTTTCCATAAATTTCAAAAAGTTCATAAACTTTAAGGAAATTCGAACCCGACCTTTTCCAAAATAAAACATTATATAAGTGGGATCTCAAATTTCTAGTCACACATCTATTTTTATAAATAATACTGACATTTTTATTTTTTTGACTTTTGACCAAAAAATTTTTTTCAAAACTTCTGAAAATGAGAAAATTGGGTTTTGAAAGTTTTGGTAACTTGAACATTTTCTTGATTGTTTTTGTTTTGATCCGAAAATTCGTATTCTGTTTTCTTAAACCAATTTTCCCAAAATTTTTAATTCATGGCTTTCAGTCTGGAAATCTGGAACAAAAAGTTGGAAAAATATTTTTGTTTGAAAAATTAAAAAAAATTCCTGCATTGATTAAGAACCATGAAGCCTATTATGACAATTTTTCAGAGCTTCTCACAGGTTTTAAAAATTCCATGTGGTTATTTTTTTCAAAAACTCTCATAATAAAAATTTCAAAAAAAATTTTCTGACGTCTTCTGGGAGAAAAATAGTTTTGAAAATAAAAAAAAAAGGAAATAAAATCTATTTATATAGGAAGAAGATTTCCAGGGTTTCAAAATGATTAAAAAAAATCAGAATCAGAAAAAATAGGGCTTCTTTTTTGAACCTGAAACTTTTGAAACAAACTAGACTGGAATTTTGAGATTAAAATTACAAAACACAGGGATTTAGGCTAAAATGATGTAATTTATATTTAAATTGATGTTACAACACGGAAAATTCTGGAAGAATCTCAAAAAGGATCTTTATATCTGGAATTCCAGAAAAATCTGACATCAGTTACAAAAAAACTCATGACCTAAAAATTGCTTTCCTTCAAAATCTCACGTTTTTTACATTTTTTTGTTGCAGAATTCTGAGAGTGGGAAAAAATTCTGGATCCAAAAATCAGAATCTTCGGAGAATCAGAAATCTTGGACTTCTGAAAAGCAAAAGCATTTCTGAAATTATGAAATTCTGAAGTTCAGAACCTGAAAAATTTCAAATTAAGTCATATTTCAAATCAAAAAATTCATTTCATCACAAAAAATTATGCCAAACTTCAATTATGCTTATTTTCTTTGAATTTCCAGAGAGTTCGATTTTTTTCAGCTGATTTTCGGGAAGCACATTCCTTTTTAAGATTGACTGGAAGGAATTTCAGACTGCGTTGCTCGAAGGTCTGAAAAAATTGATTTTCCAGAATTTTCTAAATTTCTAAATTCCCAAAATCGAACCTTCAAAGAGCAAAATTCCGAATTATGTGGGCATCCCTTGGCCAAATGGGTGATAACGTGGTAATTATGATGGAATGCACTATGGAACAAAACCTGAAAATCGAGTTACTGTAGAAATAGGATTACTGTACCCTACTTACTCTGACACTCGGTCCTCCATTCTTCAGATTCCAAAGTTCCACAGCAACCGAAGCTGTATAATGGGGCATTCCACCCTCAATCACTTTCTCCTCATCTCCAAAAGTTGTTAAGAATGCGTAGACCGTTGTGTCGTGCTGAAAATGTTGCTCTATTTTTGTTAAGTATTATATAAAATTTTCAGATAAATTGAATTTTTTGGACTTCAAAATCGACTTTTTTTGTGAAAAAGTCAAAATAACGTATAGTTTTGTTTGGTACTGTATCTCGTTTTCTGTAAAGGATATTAGCAAGTTGTTCACTACAAAATTGAAGATCTTATTTTGTTTGGTAAGGTTTCAAATTTTCAGAGAAATTGAAAAATCTTGTAAAAAGTGGCCATACCTATTAGAACAGTGGCAAAACCTATTAGAAAAATAACCATACCTATTAGGACGGTGAACATAGCTATTAGAACTGTTATCATACCTATTGGAATAGTGATAATACCTATTAGAAAAAGGTCTTTACCTATTAGAACGGTGTATTAGAACATACCTATTAGAACAGTAATTGTACTTATAAGAATAGTGACCATACCTATTAGAAAAGTGACCATACTTACCAGGAAAGTGACAACACCTATACTGATAAAATGTCACCGATATTATGATGAACATTTTATCAGTTCATAACTTTTTGATATCTTCTACAGTATCCGTAATAAATTGAGTCAAAGTAACCTACTGCGCTGTAAGCATGATATTTGAGCTTTCCAATCCATGCACAATCCTCTCCTTGGTTGTTTTTCTCAGCGCAGCTAAGCTTATGATTCATTTTGTCGATCATAGTGGAAAGAAGAGGTCCTGGAATGTAGTTTGTAGTCTTTGTAGTCTTTGTAGTCTTACCTCCTCTCAAACGAATCAATTCTGGCACATATGGATCGCCGATTCCAAAAAGGAATCTTGTGGAGACTTGAGAAAGATTTCTAAGCTTAATTTCTACGTCATCAGTTATCCAGTCGGGTTGGGACATATTGTAGAGCTTCTGGAAGTTTTAGAATTTCGCAATTTTCCAGAAGTTCAGAATTCCTGTACCTCAATATAATGCACATCATTGATCATATAAATTTCTGGCATGATAATTTTCTTTCCAGTCTTTTCAGACACAAAATCCAGAAATTCCTGATTTTCAGCCACAAACTTCTGGAATCCATTTCCAGAATATATCTCTTTGGTGAGCTCTTCAGCACGTGGACATGGTGCAAAAACGTTGCCAACCTGGAAAAAGGTATTGTATCTCGAGTTCTGTGAAAGATATCAAAAAGTTATCAATTAACAAAATCTTACTGATAAACTGATAAACAAGTGATTAGTTGACAACTTTTTGATATCTCTCATAGGAAATGTGATATAAGAACTCAAAAAACCTACCGGGTCATCTTTCTCAGCCAAAGTATGAATTGGAATAGGGGTCCAATTGGTTGGCCATCTCTTGGCATCCGGATAATCAGCTCCACGATTTCCATTCTCGAACATTCCAGCCAAATTTGCCAGTGCTGATACCAAAGTTCGATTGACATCAGTTGAACGGATGTAGACCTGAAAATTCCCCGAAATTTGAAAATTCCACATTTTCTGAAATTTGACCCACCTCTTTGGAATTATAGGAACCGCTTAAAAGTTGTGATGGTCCAGTGGAATTGACATATTTTTTAAATAAAAGACGTCCCAAAGCGTATTGCTGACGCATTCCGAGCTGAAAATCAATTTTTAGAAAGTCTGAAATTTGAAAAGAAATCTAAAAATTGGAATTTTTTGGATATCCATCTTTCCGTATATTTTGAGCAATCAAACTATCCTTAACGCTTTCCAGACCAATCTGGACCCGAAAATTTTGAAAATCACATTTTCAGCTATTGATTTTCTTTCTGAAATACAAAAATGGGTACCTGAGTGAGCTCTCCCCATCCATTTGGCCAAGCTTCTTCCTTATGGGGATCGGTTGGATAGGTGCCAGTTGGAGCACGGTCTCCGTGACGCCATACCTGTAAAAATGGAATTTCAGCTGTTTAAAATTTTATACATTTCTGGAATTCCTGAGAACCTGTATTTCTAGATTTTTAAAAGATTCCTGGAAGTCGTATTTTGCATATATCCCAAAATCCTTACCACTTGACTCAACAACAATTCATCTCCTTCTTCCAGCTTTCTTGGCTTATAACCACGTGGGTTGTGGACCGGAATATCCTGTTCAGCAGTGATTACCTCCTAAAAGTTCGAATTTTTGAAAAATTAAAAATTTTCGGAAAAAAATGGTTACCTCATCTGCATGATCCGCTTTCTCTACAGCTTGGATGACTATAGCTAATACCAGAAATACAAAAAATGAGGTCCAGAAAAAGAACCTCATGGTTTGAGTGAAGCTGGAAAAAATTGAGAGAATTGAAATTTTTTTTTGGAAAATTAGTGGAGAAATTGAAATTTGAGCTCAGAAACTTATAGAAAACATTCTAGAAGTTATTTAAACTTCAGACAAAAAACCAAAGTCTCAATGATCATAACGAACAATTTCCTGGAAATTTCCGGAAAAATTCCATCGAAAAATTCCTCATGATCCGAAAAATGATAAGAAAAAGAAAAACAGATGATAAAAGTGCTCTCCTCTAGAACAGGGGCTCCTGGCACCAACTGGATATTACAACGAATCAAAAAACGAGAGATGAGGTCAGTTAGAGACGCAGACAGTTGAAAAATCTCAGACATGTGTCACTTTTTTATCAGAAGGAAGCTTGGGATGAAGAACTTTCTTGGCCTTAAAAATTCAAACAAAGATGAGAAAAAAATTTCCGGAAATCACAAAAATATATTTTGAGAAATTCTAAATTTTTTTCAATATTAAAAAAAAATGTAAAATGTTCCTTCAGGCAGTGGTGGACACAGTTATCATACCTATTAGAATAGTGACCATGCCTATCAGAATAGTGACCATACCTATTAGAATAGTTACCGTACCTATTAGAAAAGTGACCATAGCTATTAAAAAAGTGACTATACTTATTAGAACAGTTATCATACCTATTAGAACAGTTATCGTACCTATTAGAAAAGTGATCGTTTTCAATATTTCAGAAAATATATAAATTTAAATCTTCATTCTTGAAACAACTCAAAAAGTAAGGAATACTATCCTCCAGGCGGTGGTGGACAATTGACAAAATTGAATTTCGCCGGAAGATGTTTTATCATCGGACACCGTCTTTGTTGTCCTCCCTTATCAATCTGTAATTTACATTTTAATCCAAAAAAACAAATATTTAGATAAAAATTTGTCATATTTTTCTCTGACTTGTGCTTCTCCTCCCACTCACCCCGTCACCAATGACTCGTCTCATTTCACAGTCCTTATCACTCATTTTGTATAGTTTTTGGGAGTCTGGAAGTTTGTAGCACATCTGGAAAATATACAAGTTAGAAGAGGAAAAAATTTAGGTCATTTTTCGAAAAATTTATTGATTTTGAGCAAAGTAATACCTAAAAATAGGAATTTCCAAACCCTAATTATGACTAATTATCCATTCAATTGGACTCTAATTAACTAAAAAACCAACTTGATTATGATTTTTCGAGCAGAAGGGTGCGATTTTCAAAGTTGGGCTTCTTTTTTCAGTGATTTTTATAAAATCATGACAGGATTTTTGCAAAAAATCACATCCGAAATTTTTTCCAAAGGTATATTGATCGGCTTCCGGGGCTATGAAGGTACGGTTGATGTGGTACCATTGGCTGAAAATATTTTTTTATAAATTTAAAAATTTTTGAAAAAAAAATTACTTTGGCCCGTTAAATGTGCGCTCAATGATTCCAACTGAAATCCAGCTGAAAATATTTCCAGTCGCCTCCAAATGTGTTGTCATTAGTTCGTTCTGAAATTTCAGAAATTTTAGAATTTTCCAATTTGACTCACCCTAAAAATATACTCATTCAAATGGTTCTTCCTCTCCCCATCTGCTTCAACCCCCTTCATTTTTTGACATGAAAAATGATTTTTTGTAAATTCCAGCGCAAAAGTGTCGAAATCCAAAAAATGACGGTTTTCAGGTTGTCCCAGACCATTCGAATGGTTCCAAATGTATTTTTCTGATGGTTTATGAGTGATACTGCTCTTATCAATTATCAGTCCATATCCTAGTCCATGGAGGATTTCATGACGGAATAGATCGTAGAAAAATCTAGAGTCTAGGCTTGGATTCTGGTGACGTGGATTATTTTGAAGACAGATAGACATCATGGCCAATGGGGGTCTGAAAATCCAGCATAAAATCAAGTTATATTATTTGGTTTTTACAATTTTTAGAAAAACTGAATTTTTAATTTTTTTTTAGAAAAATAAAAAAGTTAGAACCTCTCATCCGGAACCAAAACTATTGGCAAAGCTTCAGCCAATAAATCTTGGTCCCTCTGACATCTTTTTGGGTCCTGACCAACTACGAAAACTGTGAAATCGGCAATTTCCAGAAGCTTCTTCAGATCTTGAAAATTCAAATTTTGTCGGTGAATTGGGGTCTAAAAATTTTTAATTTCAGATTTTCATTCTAATTTTTGAGAAAAAATACCTGAACAAGAACGATGCTGAACTTTTGATATTCTGGAATTCGGAGATAAATGTCTTGAATTTCCACTGGATTTTTCGATTTTTCCACAAGAAACGAGCTTTGGAACCATTTTAGAGAGTTTTGGAGTTGTTGCTGAAAAATAATAGTAAGCGTACCGATTAGAATAGTGACAGTACCTATTAGAGTAGTGCCAATACCTATTAGAATAGTAACAACACCTGTTAGAACAGTTATCATAGCCATTAGAATAGTGACCATACCTATTAGAATTGTGACCGAACCTATTAGAATAGTTACCATACCCATTAGAAAAGTAACCATACCTATTAGAATAGTAAGCATACCTACAAGAATAGTAACAATACCTATCAGAATAGGGACAGTACCTATTAGAATAGTAGTCATACCTATTTTAATAGTGATAATATCTACTAGAATAGTGACCATACCTATTAGAATAGTTAACATACCTATTAGAATAGTGATCATACCTATTAGAATAGTGATAATACCTATTATAATAGTGACCATACCTATTAGAAAAGTGACCATACCTATTACAAGTGTGACCATACCCATTAGAACAGTGACAATACCTATTAGAAAAGGGACCATACCTATTAGAATAGTTACCATGTCTATTAGAATTTTGATCATACATATTAGAATAGTTATCATACCTATTAGAATAGTAACCAAACCTATTATAATAGTGACCATACCTATTAGAAAAGTGACGATAAAAATAAAATTTGTGAAACTTCCAAATGTCTTCATTCCTTTTTTTTCCTTCTTTTCCCAAAAAATGTCATAAATCCCCTCAACCAGTTCCCTCTCTTATCATTTCTCTGATAACAACTGATAAGAAACCAAGTTCCCCCCAGAACCAGTACCTGCATTTCCGGTTCCAAACTACCGTAACCCGAAACCACGGCGATTTTCATAGGGGTTAATTGGGCGGTACCATATGGGAATTGGCATAATAGTATAAATATGAAAAATATAATCATATTGGATAGAAAAAAGGGACTTTTCCCAGATTTTCAGATCTGAAAAAGGCCGTTTTTTTTTTGTTTTTCGAATCTGAAAATCAACAAAAAGTGACGCATCTGGGAAAGGGAAAGTTCTTGAAAAATGACTCATTTTTATTGCTATTTCCCAAAAACTGGAAAATACTGAAAGACACAAAAAATGGCACAAAAATGGAGAAAAACACCCCGGAGAAAATTAATATCCAGGGGCGGTACGCGGTGGTGGGCAGTGGTCGCATCCTCCTCCGGATCCTGGTGCTCCAGCCTCTCCTGGTGATCCTGGTGCTCCTGGGTTTCCTGGGGCTCCGTCTGGTCCAGCGTCTCCAGCTGGCCCTGGTGGTCCTGGCTCCGAAGCTCCAGCGGATCCTGGGTTTCCTGCTGGTCCTGGTGGTCCTGGTGGTCCTGGTGGTCCTGCTGGTCCTGGAGTTCCGGGCACCTCAGTGACTTGTCCTGGTGCTCCTGGGTTTCCTGGGGCTCCTGGTGCTCCGTCATTTCCAGCTGGTCCTGGTGGTCCTGGTGGTCCGGCTGGTCCTTGACCTCCTCCGGATGGAGTGTTTCCTGGGGCTCCTGGTGGTCCTGGTGGTCCGGCTGGTCCTGGTCCTCCGGCTGGTCCGGCTGGTCCTGGTGGGCAGTCAAAGCAGAAGTCGGCGGCGGTTGGGGCGGCGGCGGCCTGGGCGTCGGATCCAGCTTGTCCTGGGTTTCCGGCCTTTCCGTCCTCTCCTGGAGCTCCGTCCTTTCCTGGGGCTCCGGCTGGTCCGGCGGCTCCGATTCCGCAAGAGCAGCAGGATCCTCCGCCTCCTCCACCTCCTCCTTGAGAGTATCCTTCGCGACGGGAACGGGTGTCTCTCTTGATGCGAGAGTCAACTCCCTTCACTGTCTCGAACTGCAAAATTTTGATTTTTAGATATATAATTTTTCTAGATTTCTCTAGATGTTTCTGATTCACAGAAGTTTAAAATTCCAAACTCACTCTGTGGAACTCATCCCAGAGTCCGTCGGTTCGGTGCTTACAGAACTCGACCTGGAAAATTAGTTTTTAGTTTGATGTGCAGGTGGATTACTGTACCTCGTTCTGGAGGGACGATTGCACGTGTTGCATGTAGTTGTAGAGCATTGGCACGGCAATGATGGCGGTCAGGGTGGCGATGGTGGACACCGAGATTCCTGTGAATTTTGAATTTCGAATTTTTGGATTTTCAGATTTAGCGGGAAAGGGGGTCTAATCGTAAGAATACCATACCTACTATCTATTAGAATAGTGAACATATTAAATACAACAGTTGACATAGCTATTAGAACAGTTATCATACATATTAGAATAGTTATCATACCTATTAGAATAGTGGTCGTATCTATTAGAACAGTTACCATACCTATTAGAAAAGTAACCATACCTATTAAAACAGCTATGTTTATAACGAAAAAAATGATGATTTTCAAATTTAAATTTAATCTGAAAATTTTCTAGAAATCCTAAAAATTTAGCAATCCAAGAATTATTGGATTTCAAGAATTCAAAGTATCCAAAATCCACGGAAGGCCCAAAAATCTAGACCTGGAAATCCAGAAGTTATGGAATTCTGAATTTGAGAACCTCAGGAACCCTGGGAATTTAACCAATCCAAAAGTCTGGGCTTAGAATTCTAATAATCTAGAAAATGTGGAATTCGGAATCTCGGGAAAACTGGGAATTCAAAAATCCAGAAAAATTGAGAGCTAGAAATCTAGAAATTCAAGAACTATGGAATTCCAAGAATTTGATTTTTCGAAAAGTTCAAAATTTTCAAAAATCCCAAATAATGGATTTTTGGGTCTAGTAATTCAACTAGGGGAGTCCGGATTTTCAAAATCTTGATGCATAGATATTTGGAAATCCAAAAATCATCGAATTTTATAATTTGAATTCTCAGAAGCCCAAAAAATCCCAAAAAGCCCCAAACATACCAAAGAAAGCGAGTTTCTTAAGGCTCTCGGCCTCGGCGATCTTCTGTTTCTCTTCCATGATTAGATAAGACGGCTTTTTGAAGGGTATGGTCCACAATCGAATGAAAGCAGACGAACGAATGGCATAATGTCGTCGGACATCTTTTATATGGATCCAAAATGAGGCGTCTTTCCCCCCAACAAGGGGGGAAACTTGTCGCCCGTCCCGTTAACTTGTTATTTTTCCATGTTTCTCTGGCGTCTCCGAGTTTTGAACACTATTTAACAAGTACTAGTTGGTTTTAGTCAGTTTTGGTTGTGTGTTTTGGGGAGGAGGAGATGATAGGCATCTAGAAAAGAAAGAAGGGCAGATGATGATGATGTTGATAGAAGGATAATTTGGGGAAAATTAGTTTGTAGTTGTTTTTTATTAATTCAAGTGGAAAGGGGGTATGGAGAGGAGATTGGAATCTTTGGAACCTTGATTTGCAGAAAAAAAACGTATTGTTCCTGAAAGTCTTTATCCCTGCAAGTCCCTTAAATATTTTGATAAAAATTTTAAACCTTTTCAATGTAAATCCGATGTTCAGAGTTTTTCAGAAATCCCAAATTCAAATATTTTCAGGTTTTCCAGATCTGATGTCCTGAAATTCACAGATTCACTGGATTTCGATATTCCAAACTTTTCGATGTTTTTTTCAAGATTCCGAAGTTCACTTAATATTCAGAATTCAAGACTTTCAAAAAATTAATTTTCGAACTTTTGAAAATTCAGATAATTTCAGAAAATGTAGAAACTTGAAAGTTCAGAATTTGAGATTTTCAGAGTTCCTGGAACTCAGAATCTTATAAACTCCAGAAGTTCATAAGTTCCAAAAATTCGAAAAATTCCAAAGTTCAGAAATTCAGAAATTTAGAAATTCAGAAATTCAGAAGTTCAGAAATTCAGAAATTCAGAAATTCAGAAATTCAGAAATTCAGAAATTCAGAAATTCAGAAATTCAGAAATTCAGAAATTCAGAAATTCAGAAATTCAGAAATTCAGAAATTCAGAAATTCAGAAATTCAGAAATTCTGAAACTCTGAAATTCAGAAATTCAAAAATTCAGAAATTCAGAAATTCAGCAAATACAGAAATTCAGAAATTCAGAATTTCAGAATTTCGAAAATTCAGGATCTCAGAATCTCATGCCAGAGATTACAGAAATTCAGAAATTCAGAAATTCAGGTTTTTAAAGTTTAGAAGTTCAGAAATTCATAAATTCAGATTTTTTGAAGTTTAGAAATTCAGAAATTCAAAAATTTCAGATTTCCACAGTTTCAGAAACCTAAAAAAATCTTAGAGCACAAAAATATTTGAAATATTCAAAAAAATCCGAGAATTCAAGAAATTCAGAATTGCGATTTGTTCAGAACTTTTTCTGATTTTTCTCCCAAAGTTTGTAATTTCGGAATTTCAGTTTTTTCAAATGTCTATGCCTAAACATCCCATTATTCCAGATTCCTGATCTCTCTGTTGATTTTTGCAATTATCCAAATTATCGTTATCACCAAACCATATCAATAAATCCTCTCTGTGTGGTGTTCCAGTGTTTTGATCGAATCATCACAGTAACCAGTTATCAGTTATCACTGATTGTGTTTTTTTGTAACTGTAATTTGTCTGAAACCAAATTGAAATTTCTAGAATTCACTTCTAGAATTCTCTTTTTTCCTCACTAATTTTTTTCCAGTAGAAAACAAGTTATTCTGTCAAATCGAAAAGTGAAAAGTGATATCGAGAGTAGGGGAACTAGTGATAACAATAAAACAATTGGTGTTCTCTCGGAGGATTCTCGATTTTTCTCTGTTTTGATAGTGACCAGTTTTCCCAAGTTTTTTGCAGAGAAATGGAGGTTTATTACGATTTTTATGAAAGATAGAAAGCGAAGTCTAATTGACAAAAGGCATGGAAAAATTCAGGGAAAAATAAATGGGTCAAAAGAAAGAAATAGGAATAGATTTCTGGGATTTTCAAAAATTCCGAAATTTCCAATTTTACAAAGTTCAGAAATTGTATACCGCAAAACCTGTTTTAGAAGCGTCCCTCTAATAGAAGGGCCCTCCGAGAGGGGCTGGCAAAAATAGAAGGGCCCCCTCTAATAGAAGGGCTCTCTGTGAAGAAGGACCCTCTTTCAAAATATGTTTCGAAATCAGAAATTTCCGTACTTTTCAGTGGAAAATATTCCGGGAACTCCACAATTTGATAGAAATTTGTTGAAACTCTGTTTTTCGATGAAAATCTTGCTAAATTTTTGTGAAATTGGCTCATTTTCATGAATTTTGAACGAAACCTTGTGGAATTTTTCGATGCTAAATATCGGAAAACTGGGCGGAAAAATAGAAGGGTCCCCCTCTAATTGAAGGGACCCTGTAATAGAAGGGCCCTCCGGAGGTACTTTGGAACAATAGAATGACCAGTTCTTCTAATACAGATCTTACTGTAAGTACTGGAAAAAAAATTCGGTAAGTACTGGAAAAAAATAGAAAAAATATTGAAATTCTGAAAGGTAATAAATTCCAAAAACATCGAAAAACGCAGATTCAAAAATGTCAATACAGGAAGTCAAACAATTCGAAATTCCAAAAAAAAAAAAACCATACAAATCCAGAGAATTCCATAAAATTCGAAGTTTCTAGAAAAATCGGAAACAATTCGAACTTTTAGAAAAAGACTTAAAAACACAACGAAGATCAGAAGATCAATATCTCACTTTTAAAGATTGCCAGAAATTGTTCCATCATTTTTCAAAAAGCAAAGCTGTCGGCAACATCAAAAGAATCATTTTATTTACAAGAACTTTTTTTCTGTGATAATAATGTACATATTTACAAAAATTGGAGACAAATGAATCATGAATCTGGTTTTTCGATTTCCAAACTTATTGTTTCCTGAATTCCATCCAATTGAATTTGCTCCTGAAATTATTTAGATTTTCGAAAATTTTGGTGCAAACTTACACTTATCAAAGTCCCATTCGCATCTGTTACAGTGACAGTTGTTCCTGGAAAATTCAAAAATTGGAGAACTTTTTTTAAATCGGCTCTTCTGAAATTGGAACGCCATAACAATATCGGAGGCTCATGTGAAACTTTTGTAGGCCTCGGATTCTAGAAGAAAGAAAAAAATCATTTTACCTACCAGGAGTAGGGTCCAGGATTTTTTCAAGCTCCGCCAATTCCTCCCAATCCAAACTCTCAACTTTTGCCTTAATTTTTTTGATCATTTCGTTGGTTACGACAGTTTGAATGAATCCGAAATCATCTTGAAGTTTCAAAAAACATTGATGCGATGCTCCTACTTTGAGTATGTGACATTGAATACGCAATGAACACTTATCGATTAGGGACATCAAAGCATTAAGCTCTAATTCCGTGAGAACTACTCGAAGCTTTTCAGCGGCTTCCTGAAACTTCCAACCATTAAAATAACCCGTTTCCCTGAATTTTAAAACGCATGAAGCTAAAAATTGAGCGTAAAGCTGCCTTGTAACCCAAAAATTCGAATTTCGACTTGTCCACGGGGAGTACAAAATCTAAAATTGATCAAAACCCCTGATTGGTCGAACTTCAGTGTTTTTTGGTCATTTTCGCGGGGAAAATTTTAAAATTTTGTAAAAATCTAGAAAAGTCCAGGAAAATCTGGAAAAATCTAAAAAGATCTAGCAAAATCTAGAAAACTTTTGAAAAATCTATGAAAATCTGGAAAAAAAATTTAGAAGACCCTAGAAAAATCTATGAAAATGTAAGGAAATCTAGAAAACTCTAGAAAAATCTAGAAAAATCTCCAAAAATATAGAAAAATCTGGAAAAGTCTAGAAAAATTTAGAAAACCCTGGAAAAATCTAGAAACATCTAGAAAAATATAGAAAAATCTAAAGAAATCTAGCAAATTTGGGAAAATCTAGAAAAATCTTTAAAATTCCAGGAAAATCTGGGGTAATCTAAAAAATCTAGAAAAATTATGAAAAGTCTACAGAAATATAGAAAAATCTAGCAAAATCCGGAAAAATCTAGAAAAATCTTAGAAAAGTCTAGAAAAGTTTGGCAAAATCTAAAAAAATCTAGGAAAATCCTGCAAAATCTGAAAAGATCCAACAAAATCTATAAAATTTTGGCAAAAACTGAAAAAAAATCTAAGAAAAACTGGAAAAATTTAGAAAAATCTAAGACCATCTAGGAAAATCTAGAAAAATCTAGAAAACTCTAGAGAAGTCTGGATAAAGTTCAAAAATCTCCAAACCTTTCCATTTTCTTCCTCCTCTTCCTTCAAAATCTGCTCCCTCTCTTCTTCCAATGCTCTTTTATCACGCAATTGTTTTTCCGTTTCCGTTTTCAATTGAATCCAACACATTTTAGCCGGTCCACTTTCGGACTTTTCAACCAGTGGTCCAATTTTGTTCACAGACTTCATCAATGTTTCATAATTACCGAAAATCTGAAAGAAAAAGTTTGGAAGAATGTTAAAGTGCAGTTTTCAAACAAACCGTCACATGCAAATACTCTGGTTGTGGTGGTGCTTTTGAATTAGAGCTTCCCATTGTTCCAGAAATTTGTTTTTAAAAATATGAAAAAAAAAATTTCAAAAAAAAAAGAGATTCTAAAAACTGTCTTATCAATTGCTAATGTCTCTTTTTATACAGTACCCGAAACCTTATGATTATTTCAAAACCATCGGAAATATGAGGTGGTTATCAAAGGAAGAAAAAACACAAAAATAGAAAATTTCATAACAGTTTTAGGTAAAAAATAACAAAGTTTTTATCATAATCACTGTGCAAATAGCTTTTTTTAGTAATTTCTGGGTGTATTTTCGAAAAAACAGACTGATGAGTCCACGGTAACCTGAAGATCAAAAAACGGGAATTTTCAGGACTTCCAGGATTTTCAGAAATTTCAGAGTCTCCGAACTTCTGAACGTTCACATTTTCTGGAATTCAAGTTCTCAGATTTTTCTATTTTCACGCTTTGTTTGCAAAGTATTTAAAAAATTTGTCAACTTCCAATTAAGCCCTTTCCTTCGTCTTCCTCTCTGTTCTGAAAGTTTCAGTCGTATTGTCTGTAGGTCCGGATGTCCTCTTCTTTGACCTTTTCCTCCTCTTTTTCATCATCTTATTCCCCTCCGGCTATGTCTAATGCTACGTATCAAAAAATTCTCTTTTTCTTTTATTTCCTTCCTCGAGGTGTAAACAAGAGCCCCTGAATCTCTCCAATCCCTAACCACACATCTCTGACCATATACTCTGCGTCTCTCGTCATTTTTCAATCTCTCATCGTCACTTTCAAAGATTGCCCTCCGCTTCTTTTTTCTCTTTCAAATAGATTCTTTTTTGCAGGAAAGATCACTTCTGAAGACTCTCCATGAATCATGTGCTCTCTCGGATTTTCTCTGCGTCTCCGGGGGCGAGAGATGTGACTTTTGAAAATTCAAATGAGCAGAAGAGAGGGAGGGGGAGATGAGGAAGCAGAGAAAAAAGGAAGTTAGACGGAAAAATGATGAAAAAAGATGAAAAAGAGGAAATTCTGAGAAGGACATCGGGACTCACTCCGCAGTCAGGAACCAATGGGAGAGAACAGATGGACATCGGGACCCACAGACAAACAAATAAGTCAGGAAGAAAGCTTTGCCTGCTATCTGAAAAAAATTTAATTCTTGAGATTCCAACTTTTTTTTTTCAAATTTTAATAAAATCATTTTACTTAAAACTAAAAATTGAAAAAAAAAACATTCTGAAAAAAATCGCTTCAGTCTCAAATCTAAAAATTCGGAACCTCAGACACTTCTAGAATAGTGACCATAACTATTAGAACAATTATTATACCTATTGGAATAGTGACCATACCTATTAGAATAGTGGCCATATCTATTAGAATAGTGATTATACCTATTTGAATGATGACCATACCTATTAGAATAGTTATCAAACTTATTAGAATAGTTATCATTCCTATTAGAATAGTGAACACCAAAAGTCCATTTGAAAAAAAAAGTTAAATGAAGAAAAATCTGAAAATCGGTGTTTTTTTAATATTCAATTTTGAAATTTCCGTTTTTCCCATTTTCCCATGTTTCCCAATTCCCATTTTCTGATTGTGAAGTTCTCAGAAACAAATACATTTTCCAAAAACAAAATGAAAAAAGTTCAATCGCAATATTTGAAATTTCGAAATTCAGGAATTCAGAATTCAGAAAATTCTTGAATTTCGATCTTTGATTATTTCCAGAGATCTTCTCAAACATCTTCAAAAATCATTTTTCATTATTCTGAAAGTGAGATTTGCTCCGCAAATCTCATATTTTCTCATATTTCCCTTTCTCTGCGTCTCCTAATCTCTGATCATAGGGCGACTTTCAAAGATTGCCAACCACAAAAAGAGAGATAGAGAGCACAGAGAAAAAGGGCAACGTGGGGGTATCCCCCCACAGGCTCCGCCCCCTTTTAGTGCTGTCATGTTCTTTATAAATCGTTTTATCTCGCCGTGTTATGATGGATAGACAGCCTTCGGTTTGTTTTATTATTTTTGAGAGGCTTCTAGAATTTTTTTTCTTTTTTTTGTGTTTTTTGGAAAAAAATGTTCGGGTAAATATTCTGAAGTTGAAAATCTAGGATTATTTTTTCTGAATTTTCTAGACTTATTTTGAAAAATCTAAGATTTTTCCAGTCTATTTCTAAGAATCACCTGTCCTATATATAGTATTTATGACGGCTACCATATGTATCTGTTATTCTGTTATTTTGTTATTTGGTTGGTTTTTAGGCTCCGCCCCCTATTTTATAGTAGCTTTTTTTTAAATTAAATCCATTCGGATAAAAAATAGAATTTACAAAAAACAGAAAAACAAATATATTTTTGAATTTTTTTTAGAATTCTAGATTCTAGATTCTCTAGGGACCATTTTTAAATTATTTTTTTTTTGCAGATTTTCAATAGATTTCCAGATTTCCAGAATTTCAGAATTTTCAGTTTTCTACGGATTTCAGTATCTGATTTTTTGAAATTCAAAATGTCAAAATCAAAATATTTTCAAAGTTTCGGACCCAAAAAATGAGAATTCTGAATTTCTAAAGTTATATATGCAAAATTCAGAAATTCAAAAATCCGAAAAATGATAAATATAAAAAGTAGGCATCATACCTCTTAGAATAGTGACCATACCTCTTAGTATAGTGACCATACCTATTAGAACAGTTACCATACCTATCAGAATAGTGAACATACCTATTAGAATAGTGATCATATTATTAGAACAGTTATCATACCTATTAGAATAGTAACCGTATCTATTAGAATAGCGACCATATCTATTAGAATTGTTACCATACCTATTAGAATAGTGACCATACCTATTAGAACAGTTATCATTTCTCGGATAACAACTGATAAAAAACCATGACTTCTCAAAAGATTCAGAAATTCAAAAACACGAAAAATGAGAAATCCAAAAATTCGGAACCAATTCAGAAATTCAGAAGTTTTGGATCCATAAAAAAATTTAACCGAACATTTCAAGATTCTGGAGCTCAAAAACTCAGAAATTCGTCTCTTAAAAACCTCATGATCTCTTGTTTCTCAAATCCTCTAAAATTTTTCGTTCCACAATTACAATAGAAAAAAGAGGTTAGCACATTAATCAAGATGGAAGAGAGGGACGTTGAGTGCTCATCACATGAGCCTCATCTTCTTTCTTTTACACATAGGGTACCTAAAAAATAGCATCCCACTCATTTATTTTCTTTTGAGATGATACTCCTAACTTCTTAGTTTTTGAAATTTGAGCTTTTTTTTTTGAAAAAGTAAACTAGAGAAAACTAGAACTAGAGAAAAAGATCACAACTTTTGAAGATTATTGAAGTTCCGGATTTCCGAATTTCTTAATTTCAAAGATTCTAATCCTGACTTTCTACATTTCTGAATTCCTGAATTTTTGAGGTTTCGGTTTTTTTTTCAAAATCTGATTTTCCCTCTTTTTTAAACTTTTTTCCACTGAAATTTTTTTCGCTACAATTTCTAAAAACCAGTTTTCCGATGCGTGAAAAAATTATCTGACTAGGTGGTCAAACATCGATTCACACCTTTTTTTCTGTTCAATTTGATGGATGGCTAATCTGATTAACAAAATTATCGAGAGATAATTTTTTGGAGAACAAAAAAATGGACGTCATAAAATCAGAAATTTGATTTTTAGGAATCTGGTGGTCTTCAAGATTTACAGTAGTTCTTAAATTTCGAAAATGTTTAACTACCTTAATCCCTGAACTACAGTAATCCAATAACTCCTAAACTACAGTAATCCTAAAAGTGAGACTTCTAAAGCCAAGGATTCATTGACAGAAATCTCTAAACTATAGTAATTTTAGAATTAAAAAAACTACAGTAACCCTACAGTTTTGGAACTAAGGTAATCCATAAGGACCTTTGGTCATAGTAATCCTTAAACTACAGTAATCTATAAAATTTTTTGACTGCGTGATTCTAAAACTACAGTAATCCATCGGAAATTTCCGCTAGAGCCACCCTATAACTACAGTAATGCACACAAACCTCTGGCTATAGTGATAATAAAAATACAGTAACCCTAAAACTCTTGGACTCTAGTAAACCATGTTTTCATTGACTACAGTAATCCTTAGGAACCTTTCTGGGTATAGTGATCCTAGAACTACAGTAATCCAGTTCCAAAATTCAAAAATTTCTAGGAAACCTTTCCCATCTTTTCCGCCCCCCTTCAATACTCCCAATTTCTCAAAACCCCACTGCCAAAGATGGTCAACAAAGAAAATTTGTGGCAATTTCAATTCCCTCTTTCCCTCTTTTTTTCGAAAATTGCCGACCGTATTTGTACATGGCAACATGTACATATACAACAAACAAACACTACCCCTCCAATTTATTCCCGAAATTACCTTCGATTTTCACTTTCTTCTCAAAAATAATGATCATTTTTCAATTTCCCGCCATTTCTTCTTTCCCCCATCTTTTCATTTTTCCTCTACTAGACAGTATTACAAGTACCTGATCTTGTATTTTCAAGGTTATTTTGTAGTTTGTGTTTCTTAAAGTACAGTAATCTCTGAAAGGGAGTTTAGAATCTAAAATCTACTAATCCCAGCGATTCCGGAATATTGTATTAATTTAGAGTCTAGATAGATACAGTAACTGGGAATTTCTTGAATTACTGTATTATAGATTAGTTTGTGCCCCTTTTAGTACAGTAATCTCTGAAAGGGAGTTTAGATGGATCTGATTACTGTAATTTGCACTATATACGGTAATTCTAACATTTCTAAAATTACAGTAATCCTAAACCTCTTAAAGTATAGTATTCCTGATTATGAATAATCCTTGCAATTTTAGGCTACAGTAACCCGAGGATCCTTTCACTACTAGAGTATTCGAAAATTCTTCAACTACAGTAATCCCAAAAGTCGACTTCAGTAGTCCATGGATTGGTTGACTACAGTAACCCTAGAATTATAGAACTACAGTAACCCCGAAGAACCTTTGATTACAGTAATCCAGCTCCCCTTCTTTCTGAATATTTCAAAATCCCTGAATTTCCGAATTTCAATTTTTCAAATATAAAAAAGTTCAAATCCCCTCCAGCACTTTTTCAATTGAACTGGTCACGGATGGGTAACTTTCACTAGTAGGTTGTATATGAATTAAACTGAACGATCGGAAAAAAGGAAGGATCGACGATTAAATACATATAAAAAAGGGAATTATGTGTATGTGGGTATGGGTATTTGTATTTTATTTGTACAAAATGTTTTATGTACTTTTTTGGCGGTTGAGTAGGCAAGGTTTTGTTGTGTTTGGAGTCCATTTTTCAGAATTTTGTGATCTTATTGGAAATTTGAAAGTTCTAAAGATATAAAAAAAATCCTAAATTCAAAAATTTTCTCGGATTTTTCAATTTCAGAATTCTAACTTCTGAAATTGAAACAAATTTTAAATTCTCAGAATCTTCAAGTTTTTCAATTATCCATTTTCTTTGATTCTCCCTAAATCTGAAAATCTGAAATTCATCAGCCCATCTAATTTTCTAATTGTTTAATTACGAATTAAAAAATTTAGTTCCTCCTTCAAATTTTTTGTGTTCTGTTTCAGCAAAAAAAAATCATTTCCTCTTATCAATCAAATTGATAAGAAGAAGTGAACAAAAAAATACAATCATGATCACTTTTTCAGTACCTGTTCTTCTTAATTCGGCTGATTTTCGTCTTATAGTAGAAGCATTTAAATTTAAACTCGAAAATCTGTAATTCACCGTAAAACCTGTATTAGAAGATTTCCTTTAAAAGAAGGGCTCCTCTAATTGAAAGACCCCTGTAATAGAAGGCCCTCTGTAAAAAAGGTCCCACCCCATTCAAAATGTTTTTTGAAATCTTCTTATACAGTTTTTACGGTAACAATTCTAATAGGTATGGTCACTATTCTAATAGGTAAGATCACTATTCTAATAGGTATGGTCACTATTCTAATAGGTATGATAACCATACTTGTAACGGGCCGGGCCGGGCTTTTTTCGGAATTTCAAGGCCCGGGCCCGGCCCGGCCCGGCGGGCCCGTCATTTCACTAGTTTTGAAATTTTCAAAAAACACATAAGGGGGGAACCTTATGTGATTTTTTTCGATCAAAAATTTTTTTCGAGTTTTTTCTATCTTTTGTGATCAGACATACAAACAATCTAAAAAACGACAAAAAATGGAGAAAATTATATTTTGAGCTCAAAATTTGGCTCAAAAATACAGGTTTTTTTTCTACCGGGCCCGGGCCTTGAAAATTTCCTCAGGCCCGGAATTTTACAAGTATGATGATAACTGTTCCAATAGGTATGGTCACTATTCTAATAGGTATGGTAACTATTCTAATAGGTATGGTCACTATTCTAACAGGTATGGTAACTATTCTAATAGGTATGGTCACTATTCTGACAAGTATCGTAACTATTCTAATAGGTATGATAACTAGATTCGAGATTTCAAAATCCCTTCAAAAATTTTTTCGCTAAAAATCATTTGTTTTCCGTTCCGTTCCAATAATTTTCTCACATATTTTTTACCCTCCGAAAAAAATAAATCGCAACAAATTCCCCCTCCAAAAAGTTGTCCGGTTTATTTGAATTTCCAAAAAAGAAATACTTTGAAAAGGGTAGAGACGCAGACATCTCAGGTTATTATAAAGTCAATTTGTCGGTCGTAAATTCCAGTCACACTCTGTTTTTTTTGGCGGTAGCGGAGGGGGTAATAAATCGGACAAAACGGGACGGACATAGACATTTATTTACAGTTACATGCGTTCAGAGGGATGAAAAAATATTATTGACTGTTGACTTTTTGTACAGTAATCCTGAGAACCTATAATACAAAATCCCCAATTATCTTCTAACTTTGAGCCAATTTTTTTAAATTTCATGTTAAAGATATCAAAAAGCTGTCAACTGATAACTTGTTTATCATATTATCACAAACATTTTATCAGTTGACAAATTTTTGATATCTCTCTTAAGAACCGAGATAATTAAGCTCGATCTTGACAGTGTGTCCCCTACCTTCCCCCATTTTGACCTTTCCCCTTATCTTCCTTTTTCCTCCAATCTGAACCAAAAAATTTTCTCACCTCTCTTATCTTTTCTTCTAATTCGAATTATCACCTCTCCTCCATCATCAAATCAAGCCCAAACCGTCACTAAACCAAATCAAAACCATCTTTCTCTAGCGCCTCTCTCTCTCTCTCTCTCTCTCTCTCTCTCTCTCTCTCTCTCTCTTTATCTTCTCCCGATTAGAACCTCTAAATTCATCAAAATGTCGTCAGAATTAACACCCCCATCAGTCAGTGTCTCCCCAATAGGAGACCGGTTCCTAGAATAGTGTCTCGTCTTCATCTTCACACTTACTTACTTACCAACCAAGGTCACTAACCCCCAAAAAAATATTGGTCATCAGAAAAAAATTTTCAACAGTAGCGATTATTTATTTTTTTTGTAGGGGTGATTGGGTTATTGCTCATTTCTAACTTTTTCGGGTTACTGTAGTTAACAGGACTGTTGCACCCTTCGAATCTAGAATACCGAGCATCTTTGATTCTGAAGATTTTGGATTCTTGGAATCTAGAATACTAGGAATCTGGAATTCTAGATTCCAATAGAAAATGAGCCAGTTGGAATATTTTTGATTTTCAAAAATAGGCATTTGTGTAATTGTAATAATTTTAATTGTTTAATTGTCATTGTTGGCTCAGAATTGCTGACTTGGTTACTGTACCCCAACGAAATTTTACTTTTATTTTTTTCCGAAAATTCTTCACATTTTCAAAAGTTACTGTTCTTTTTTAATTACTGTTGTGATCATTGGTGCAGAAAGAAGATGAGTGTGATCTCTGATTTGGAATTCGATTTTAGAAAATCTGGAGTTTTTGAAGTGTTTTTTTTTCCGGATTTTCGGGTATTTTTTTTTTCGGATTTTCAATTTTTTCGGATTTTCGGGTATTTTTCAAATTCCTAGGTTTCCATTAGGGAATTTCAATGTTTTTAAACTTTGGAATATCAGAATCTTCTTTGAAATTTCATCGGGGAATTTAGAAAGTTCAAATTTGGAAGTTTTTCAATCTGGGAATCTTAACATTCCTGAATTTCAGAATCTCAGAATCTCAGAATCTCAGAATCTCAGAATCTCAGAATCTCAGTATCTTAGAATCTCACAAACTCAGAATCTCAGAATCTCAGAATCTCAGAATCTCAGTATCTTAGAATCTCACAAACTCAGAATCTCAGAATCTCAGAATCTCAGAATCTCAGAATCTCAGAATCTCAGAATCTCAGAATCTCAGAATCTCAGAATCTCAGAATCTCAGAATCTCAGAATCTCAGAATCTCAGAATCTCAGAATCTCAGAATCTCAGAATCTCAGAATCTCAGAATCTCAGAATCTCAGAATCTCAGAATCTCAGAATCTCAGAATCTCAGAATCTCAGAATCTCAGAATCTCAGAATCTCAGAATCTCAGAATCTCAGAATCTCAGAATCTCAGAATCTCAGAATCTCAGAATCTCAGAATCTCAGAATCTCAGAATCTCGGAATCTCAGAATCTCGGAATCCAGAATTTCAAAGTTTCGAAACTTGAAATTTCAAGGATTCCAGAAGTTTTGTATCTTTTGGAATTCTACATAGATTCTTGGATCCAAGAAAATGAAAACTTCACTTTTTCAAAAGTCTAAAAATCCAGGAAGTTTGAATTTTTATACTCGCTAGATTTCAAAAATCCCCGATTTCCAAAATCTGAGAAAATCTATTCTAGAGTTTACAAATTCTCGAATTCCTCAGATTTTAGATTCCAGCTACTCAGAATCCCCTAGTTTCTGGAACATCGATATTTCAAATTCTGAATCCTTGATTTCTAGATTTCTAGATTCCCAGAATCCTCGGTTCCTAGCTTTCCAGAATCTGAACTTCTTCCATTCTTAGATTCCTGGATTTCTGAATTTTTAGGTTCCTTGATTCCTAGATTCCTAGGTTCCCAGATTGCTCTAAATTTCCAAAATTCCTCTTCCCTCAATTTTCCTCCCAATATTTACAGTTCCTCTTACCACCGACACCCCGGTGGTGGTATCGTTTTCAAAGGAACATACATATAAAAATGTTCCTAAAGAAACGAAAAAACAAGTACCATTTGACTTTTCAACCTCAATTTGTCTCTCTCCCGCAGCCAAAACAAACAAAAACACGTGTTCTCATGTGTTTTTGTCGCCTTTTTATGTTCTTTTTACCTCCTTTTTTCCCTATTATTTGCATCCAGACCTTGTTTATAGGGAGCGGTGCTCCGAAAAAATTTTTTGATTGTTTTTTGTACCTTGTCTGAAAATTTTTTCTATGAAAATTTGAATTTCCAAAACGTTTCAAATTTTTGAGTTTCTAATACTTTCCTTCTTCCTTGTTCTTAGAATTCTTTTGTCTGAAAATGCTGAAAATGCTGATATTTCCAGAACGATGGGTACTTCCGAACATGTACCGCTGCCGACGGACGAAACGAAAGCCAAGGAACTCGAATCGCAACATTCTGAAGAGCCCGATAGGTGAGGATTCTGGATTCTCGGAATCTAAGAATCTTGGATTTTTGGATTCTAGGATTGTAAGAACCTAGGATTCTAGAAGTCCAGGATTTTAGAAATCTAGGATTCTAAGCATCTAGTAATCTGGGAATCTAGGCTTTTAGGATTCTTGGAATCTTGGGTTCTAAAATTCGAGGTATTCTAGGAGCCTGGGATTCTAGGAAACTGAAGTGACTGGATTCTAAGCATCTAGAAATCTGAGATTTCTTAGATTCTCGGGGTCTGGAAGCTTAGAAATCTGGAAATCTAGGAGGTTCAGATGCTGGAAATATAAAATACTGCTAAACTTCAAAATCTCAAATAACTGGGTTATAGAAATCGGGGATTCTGAAAAGCTGGAATCTGACACCTAGGAAACTTAGGATTTCAGAAATTCGGAAACCTCGACGTCAAAAATCCAAAAAAATGACGAATCTCAGAATCTGAGGGCTTCAGAAATAAAAATTCCCAAAATCAAGGAATTTCAAAATTTTAGGTTCTCAGAATCTCAGAATCTGAAGAATCTCAGAATCATTTTTCTTAACGTTTCTAATCTGAAAGTGCCGAAAATTTCAAAACTTTCCAACATCAAATTTCATATTTTCAGAGGACAATGGACTGGAAAATTCGATTTCCTAATGAGTATGGTCGCCTATGCTGTTGGTCTTGGTAATGTGTGGCGATTCCCGTATTTGTGCTATAAGTGAGTTTTAAAAATTTGTAAATTTTGATCAAAGGAACATTCCGGAGAAGAATCTAGAAAATAGTCTCAAAATTCATTTGAAATTCGATTTTAGTGGTTCCAGGAAATAAAAACAGTTATACTTTGAGCCAATTTATCTTGGTTCCTATGAAAGATATTGAAAAGTTGTTAACTGATAAAATGTTTCTGATAAAATGATAAGTAATTTATCAGTTGACAACTTTTTGATACCTTGTACAGGAAATGAGATATACGAGCTTAAAGTTTGCGACACTGTAACAACACCTCGAATATGGGGACCAGAAGGACTACCTTGCGGGGCTTTTATATAATTTTGGTTATTTTTCTCAGATCTTAGATGATTTAATTCAAAGTGATGACCAGCTTTTTTAATTAGTTCTTATTATCTTGAGCCAATTAAATAATTAAAACATAAAACATTTAAATGATTTCCAAATCCCCAACCAAGCTAAAAAATTCTTCCAGAAACGGCGGTGGCTCCTTCCTGGTCGTCTATGCAATTTTCTTCTGCCTCGCCGCTGTCCCAATCTTCATAATGGAAGTAACAATCGGTCAATACCTCCAAAAGGGTGCCATGGAAATGTGGTTGATGTGTCCGTTGTTCCGTGGTGTTGGTATTGGAAACGTCGTCATTGCCTTCATGTGTATCGCCTACTTCTGTGTGATTGTCGCCTGGGCAATGTTCTATATGATCAGTTCAATCAGTTGGGTATTCCCATGGGAGACCTGTAATAACTACTGGAATGATGCTACATGTGTCACTGGAAAGGAGAATTTAACAGAGTTGACTAGAATTAAGGTGAGTAAAAAAAAGTCAAATTTCAACCCCTCATTTTGAGCCAATTTATCTCAATTCCTGTCAAAGATAGCAAAAAGTAGTTAACTGTCAAAATGTTTATCATATCATCGAAATTATGTTTTCAGTTGACCACTTTTTGGTATCTTCCACTGAAACCGAGATGTATATGCTCAAAGTTGGTGTCCGTGGTGTCTAGGCCTTTTATTGAATACGAGTATTTGTTCAGCACTTCAAAATAGGCAATTAAGATGCCAAAAATATGTTTTTTGCATAGTTGCACAAGGCCGGCCCGAGATTATGCAACTATGGTTTTTTGTGCCCTTTGTATTTCAGCTCCTAGAAGCGCTAGAAAAATTTAAGGTCCAGATTTGAAATCCTCAAAAAAAGCGCTTTCAGAATTTTCAACTGCAATTTTCAAATGAAACAAATGTGAGAATTTGTGTCCGTTGTTGTATCTAGAAATTTAATTTAATCAATTGTTGTGAAATTAAATAGTTAACTGAGTAGCGGAAACCATAGAGATTGAATTTAGCCAAATTATATACCGTTTCGTAGCTCTCGTCGAGTTTTACATTTTGATATTGTATTCAATCTGAAATTCCAATTTTCAGCATAGTCATGACCAAAATTTCAAATTTCAGGCACTTGTCGCCAGCGCTGGCCAGCACACTCAAACCTCTGTGGAGCAATTCTGGGAGAAGCGTGTGCTCCATGATACTGGAGACATTTCAAACTTTGGAGGAATTCAATGGGAGCTGTTCTTCATTATGGCCGCTGCCTGGTTGATTGTCTATTTTGCTCTTTGGAAGGGAATCACTCAAGCTAGAAAGGTAGGTTTTATTGGAATTTTTTTGATTGGAGTTTCAAGTGTTGTATAAGGAACATAAAATTCAAAAAATTGGAATCATTTTGCAAAAAGAATAATATTTCTAGCTATACTACAAGCCGAGATATGGCCATTTGAATATTAGGAGGCGAAAGACGCAGACCGCGAGACACTCTAACTGTCTGCGTCTTTCACTCACTATTCTTTCAGTGGGGAAAATGCGCGAGACGCAGATAGTTAGATAATCTAACGATCTGCGTCTCTTGCGTCTACATTTCCACTAAAAGAATAGAGTGTGAGAGACACAGGCAGTTAGAGTGTCTCGTTGTCTGCGTCTCTAACCTCCTCAACTTCAAATGACCATATCTTGGGTTCTAGTAGGGTTGAGAAAGTGTTTTTTGGCGCAGAATGTTTCAAATTCCCTGGAGTTTAATGTTTCGTAATAATTGAATTTCTCGGATTTCCAAAAAACTCTATTTTTTGCAGTTCGTCTACTTCTGTGCCTTGTTCCCATACGTCTTGATCTTCATTCTCCTTATCCGTGGACTCACTTTGGAAGGTGCCGCTGATGGAATCTACTTCTATCTGAAACCGAATACAACTCGACTCCTGGATACAGCAGTTTGGAAAGACGCAGGAACTCAGGTCTTCTACTCCTATGGTGTCGGTTTTGGTGCATTGATTGCTCTTGGATCACACAACAAGTTTGATCATAATTGCTTTAAGTGAGTTTGAAGTTTCAGAAAAGAGACATTTTAATATAAAACCAGTCGACTTTCGTCGCCTGTTGGCGGCTACAATCTTTTTGGCTTGCCTTAAAACGTGTCTTCGGTCATCCGGACTCAGGTCACCAGGATCCAGGTCACCCAGATCCAGGTCACTCGGACCCAGGCCACCCGGATCCAGGTCATCCAGTCAGGGTCACCCGAATCCAGATCCCCGGATCTAGGTCCCTCGGATCTAGGTCCCTCGGATCTAGGTCTCTCGGATCCAGGTCACCCGGATCCAGGTCACCCGGATCCAGGTCACCCGGTCAGGGTCACCCGGATCCAGGTCACCCGGACCCAGGTCACCCGGATCCAGGTCACCCAGATCCAGGTCACCCGAACCCTGGTCACCCGGACCCAGGTCACCAGGATGCAGGTCACCCGGATCTAGGTCACCCGCATCCAGGCCACCCAGATCTAGGTGACCCGGATCCAAGGTCACTCGGATCCAGGACCCAGGACCTAGGACCCAGGATCCCCGGGTCACCTTCTCTGGACCTAGGACCCAGGATCCCCGGGTCACCATCTCAGAGAAGGTGGGAACTGATTTTTCCGTTCATTTCCCTCTTCTTTTATATTACTTTCCCATAGGTCAATGGTTACTAAACCAATTCACGTAGTTGTTTTTTTTAGAATTTCAAATTTCTTCCAAAATATTTTTTTCATCACGTTTAAATAAACTGGAATTTTTACTTTTGAGATCTGTGAAATTCTAACGTTCCAGTGAACCTAATTATATTGTTTTCTGTTTTAGATATTGAAAAGTGATCAACTGATGAAATGTTTATTGTAATATCAGAAAAATTTTACTAGTTGACCATTTTTTGATATCTTGTAGTACAGGAAATGAGATACATATTCTCAACGTTAATGTTTCCGGGGTATTGTATTATAGTACTTACGGTAAGTGTCGTGCCGAGGCGAACCAATGAACAAGAATGGTTCAAATAAGCCTATTCAAATTTATATTGAAAAATTCCAAGTTACTCGTTATTTTTAAACAAAACCAAAATTTTCAGAGACGCCATCACCATGTGCTTCATCAATGGTTGCACCTCGATCACCGCTGGATTTGCAGTCTTCTCAATCCTCGGATACATGTCCCATATTGCTCAAAAAGACATTTCGGAAATTGTGAAACCAGGAGTCGGATTGGCTTTCTTGGCTTACCCGGAAGTGGCATCAAACCTTCCCATGAAACAAGTCTTCGCTGTTTTATTCTTCCTGATGATCACAATTTTGGGATTGGATTCTCAAGTTTGTATGGTTGAGGGATTGTTCACGGCACTGGAAGATGCTTTCCCGATTTTGAGAAAACATAAGAAGCTGTCACTTGGAATATTCTGTTTGTTCTTCTTCATTCTGGGAATTCCAATGGTTTCATATGTGAGTTTGGGGAGAAGTCCAGGACTTCGGGGACTAAAAAAAGCAGGTATTCTAGAAGTCAAAATATGGGCACGAAATTTCTAATTGCTCACAAAATAAGTCAGAAAATTCTAATAGCTTGTTAAATTGATCAGAAAGTTTCAATGGCTCAAAAATGGGTCAGAACGTTCTAATAGCTCAAAAAGTAGATCAATAAAATCTAATAGCTCAAGAAAAAGGTCTGTAGATTCTAATAGCTCAAGACACAGGTCAGTCGATTCTAATAGCTCAAGAAATAGGTTAGTAGATTCTAATAGCTCAAGAAACAGGTCAGTATATTCTAATAGCTCAAAAAATAGATCAATAAAACCTAATAGATGGAAGAATGAGTTAGTAGATTCTAATAGCTCCAAGAATGGGTCAGAACGTTCTAATAGCCCACGAAAGATATCAAATAGTTGAAAAAAGCTTAGAAAATAATTCAGAAAGTTCTAATAACTCATGAAATGAGGCAGAACGTTCTCATAGCCGACAATATGAGTCAGAAATTTCTAATAGTTTACTAAATGGACCAGGGCGTTTTAATATTTTACGAAATGTATAAAATAATTCTAATAGCTCAAAAAATAGGTCGGAAACTAGTCAGAAAATTTAAATACCTCGAAAATATGTCAGAAATTTCGAATAGCTCAAAAAATGTGTCAACAAATTCTAATAGCTCGAGAAATGAGCCATTAAATTCTAATAGCTCAAAAAACAGGTTAACAAATTCTAATATCTCAAGAAAAAGATCAGTAGATTCTAATAGCTCACAATATTGGGTCAGAAAATTCTAATAGCTCAACAAAGGGGTTAGAATGTCTATAAAGCAAGAAACTCAGAATCTCGGATTCTCAGAATCTGAAAGTTTCGGATTTCAGAACTTTTCAAGTCTAAAATTTTCAGTCTGGCTCTCACTGGCTCACATTAGTCGACGCCTATGGTGCATCTGGATACGCTCTCCTATTCGTCGTCTTCTTTGAAGTCGTCGGATTAGCTTACGGATTTGGAGCTCACAATATTAGACACGCTCTGAAGGAAATGGTTGGAATCAACTTGCCAGTGTTCATCGAATACATTTGGAAATTCTGCGCACCAGCGACAAGCTTGGTAAATATGAAATCTGAGAATCTGGGATCTTCTGAATTGTAATTGCAGGTTCTTTTCGTTTTCTGTATTGTCTACTACCACCCTGTCCAGTACCCGGACCGTCGAGACTTCCCAGCTTGGGCCAATGCATTCGGATGGTTCCTTTCTTCATGTTCCATGATTGTCATTCCTGGATATGCCGTCTACTACTTGCTCTTCACCAATAACCATCTGACTTTCAAGGAGGTAAGAGGGTTTGGCGGGAATTTGAATTTTTTGAAATTTCCAATTCTGAAATATTCCAGCGCGTTCGCAAAGGACTCAACTTGGATGGCTCATTCGAATCTCCGGCCAAAAAGAATTTGGTCCGTAACGCAGAAGAACTGAAATTCATCGAATCTACACCAAATTAATTTCTCTTATAATTTTTTATTTTTTCCCTGAAAAATTTTCCCTTGCAATACATTTTTTTCTGAGATTCTTCAATGATCTTCTTTCAATTTTTCGATTCATTTTTCCCCGAAATTTGTCTAATTTTCCGGACAAATAGCTTTATTTTTATATTCCCAAAAATGTTCCCTTCATTCCATTATGAGCTTTTTTTGAGTCACAAATTTTTGAAAAAAATTTTTAAGGTCCCAAAAAAATTTTTTTTGAAGTTATCGAATAATTTTCACTTCTTTAAATTGTCGATTGTTTGAAATTACAATAAAAATATGCTTTAAAAATTCATTTATTGATTAAAAATAATCTTCTATATCAGTTGAGTAATTTTTCCAGATTTCTGAATTGTCAAAAATGAAATAATATTGATTTTCAGAATTTTGAAATTCTGAACCTTCTAGTTTTTGATTTATCATGTTATCGAAGCCATCGGAAACGGGAAGAGCGAGCTGAAATTTTTGAAATTGATCTTTCAAAGTTTTTTTTTTGAATTTTTTGATTTTCTGAAATTCCAGAACCTCAGAACCTCAGAATCTCAGAATCTCAGAATCTCAGGATCTCAGAATTTCAGAATCTCAGAATCTCAGAATCTCAGAATCTCAGAATCTCAGAATCTCAGAATCTCAGGATCTCAGAATTTCAGAATCTCAGAATCTCAGAATCTCAGAATCTCAGAATCTCAGAATCTCTGAAATTCAGAATCTCAGAATCTCAGAATCTCAGAATCTCAGAATCTCAGAATCTCAGAATCTCAGAATCTCAGAATCTCAGAATCTCAGAATCTCAGAATCTCAGAATCTCAGAATCTCAGAATCTCAGAATCTCAGAATCTCAGAATCTCAGAATCGCAGAATCTCAGAATCTCAGAATCTCAGAAATTCAGAATCTCAGAATCTCAGAATCTCAGAATCTCAGAATCTCAGAATCTCAGAATCTCAGAATCTCAGAATCTCAGAATCTCAGAATCTCAGAATCTCAGAATCTCAGAATCTCAGAATCTCAGAATCTCAGAATCTCAGAATTTCAGAATCTCAGAATCTCAGAACCTCGGAACCTCAGAATCTCAGAATCTCAGAATCTCAGAATCTCAGAATCTCAGAATCTCAGAATTTCAGAATCTCAAAATCTCAGAATCTCAGAATCTCAGAATCTCAGAATCTCAGAATCTCAGAATCTCAGAATCTCAGAATCTCAGAATCTCAGAATCTCAGAATCTCAGAATCTCAGAATCTCAGAATCTCAGAATCTCAGAATCTCAGAATCTCAGAATCTCAGAATCTCAGAATCTCAGAATCTCAGAATCTCAGAATCTCAGAATCTCAGAATCTCAGAATCTCAGAATCTCAGAATCTCAGAATCTCAGAATCTCAGAATCTCAGAATCTCAGAATCTCAGAATCTCAGAATCTCAGGATCTCAGAATCTCAGAATCTCAGAATCTCAGAATCTCAGAAATTCTAAAATTCTAAAATTCAGAAATGACATTTTTTCATAAATTCACCTGAATAACCAAATCTCTCAATTCATCTGCTTCGAATTTTAAACTTTCAAAAGATTTTGAAATTTCGAAGAACTTTTCATCTAAATTCCTCTTTTTCCCTATCCATTTTCGCCATTCCTTATTATAACTTTTCACATTTTTCAGCAATTTTTCCATTTCGAAATCCAATTCTTGGCATTTTTTCTCCGATTTTTTGAAAATTTCCTGTTGATAATCATTGAAATATTCCAGAGAGAAATCCAATTTCCACAGAACTTCTTTGAATTTTAGAAGTGCCAATTTGGCGTTTTTCAGATCTTCATAATGGGTCTGGAAAAGTTAAAATTCGAAAAATTCTGGAGAAATCTTGAAAGTTTAAAATTTGAAATTTTGCATTTCCTGGAATTCCTGAATTTCTGAATTTCTGAATTTCTGAATTTCTGAATTTCTGAATTTCTGAATTTCTGAATTTCTGAATTTCTGAATTTCTGAATTTCTGAATTTCGGAATTTCTGAATTTCTGAATTTCTGAATTTCTGAATTTCTGAATTTCTGAATTTCTGAATTTCTGAATTTCTGAATTTCTGAATTTCTGAATTTCTGAATTTCTGAATTTCTGAATTTCTGAATTTCTGAATTTCTGAATTTCTGAATTTCTGAATTTCTGAATTTCTGAATTTCTGAATTTCTGAATTTCTGAATTTCTGAATTTCTGAATTTCTGAATTTCTGAATTTCTGAATTTCTGAATTTCTGAATTTCTGAATTTCTGAATTTCTGAATTTCTGAATTTCTGAATTTCTGAATTTCTGAATTTCTGAATTTCTGAATTTCTGAATTTCTGAATTTCTGAATTTCTGAATTTCTGAATTTCTGAATTTCTGAATTTCTGAATTTCTGAATTTCTGAATTTCTGAATTTCTGAATTTCTGAATTTCTGAATTTCTGAATTTCTGAATTTCTGAATTTCTGAATTTCTGAATTTCTGAATTTCTGAATTTCTGAATTTCTGAATTTCTGAATTTCTGATTTTCTGATTTTCTGAATTTCTGAATTTCTGAATTTCTGAATTTCTGAATTTCTGAATTTCTGAATTTCTGAATTTCTGAATTTCTGAATTTCTGAATTTCTTAATTTCTGAATTTCTGAATTTCTGAATTTCTGAATTTCTGAATTTCTGAATTTCTGAATTTCTGAATTTCTGAATTTCTGAATTTCTGAATTTCTGAATTTCTGAATTTCTGAATTTCCGAATTTCTGAATTTCTGAATTTCTGAATTTCTGATTTTCTGAATTTCTGAATTTCTGAATTTCTGAATTTCTGAATTTCTGAATTTCTGAATTTCTGAATTTCTGAATTTCTGAATTTCTGAATTTCTGAATTTCTGAATTTCTGAATTTCTGAATTTCTGAATTTCTGAATTTCTGAATTTCTGAATTTCTGAATTTCTGAATCTCTGAATTTCTGAATTTCTGAATTTCTGAATTTCTGAATTTCTGAATTTCTGAATTTCTGAATTTCCGAATTTCTGAATTTCTGAATTTCCGAATTTCTGAATTTCTGAATTTCTGAATTTCTGAATTTCTGAATTTCTGAATTTCTGAATTTCTGAATTTCTGAATTTCTGAATTTCTGAATTCCTGAATTTCTGAATTTCTGAATTTCTGAATTTCTGAATTTCTGAATTTCTGAATTTCTGAATTTCTGAATTTCTGAATTTCTGAATTTCTGAATTTCTGAATTTCTGAATTTCTGAATTTCTGAATTTCTGAATTTCTGAATTTCTGAATTTCTGAATTTCTGAATTTCTGAATTTCTGAATTTCTGAATTTCTGAATTTCTGAATTTCTGAACTTTTGAATTTCTGAATTTCTGAATATCTGAATTTCTGAATATCTGAATTTATGACTCACCGGAATTTCAAAATTTCCCAATTGAAAAATTGTACAAAATCGATCGAACCTTCTTATCAGTTCTAAACATGAATCACGGCAATAGGGATAATTTTCAATCAAGTTTCCAGCCAAAATTTCAGATTTTTCATTTTCTGAAAAATATTTTTTGATAAGGTTTTTTTTCAAAAAACAAACACTCACTTTTATTTTTGGATTCTTTGAATTTGTTAACTAAAAACCTCAAAAGCCCCTTCAAGCTTTTTCTTGTAATTCGTTCTCTCTGAAAAATTGAATTTTTTAAAAATAAAATTTATATTGAAATATTACCCTTCTTGGGAATAGAAAGTATACAGCTAGAAATAGAAATAGGCATTCGAAGAACATGATTTTTGGGAAAAGTGAGAAAAGAAGAAAAAGTTTTGACTGCGGCAGAAAAATTGATAAGACATTTTTTGTGATGATATCAGTGATTGGTGATTATTGCGAAATTTCGGAAAGTTTTGGATTCAAAATGACAAATTTCAGTAATTCCATCAAAATTAACAAAAATCCTATAGAAATTCAGCCTGAAACACCAACTTTAGTCAAAAAAATCGGAAAATAGTAATTCAGAGATGGTGAAACTTTATATAAAGCTTTTTTTTATAAATTTCATCAAAATCAAAGAATCAATTAGCTCCCTTTGTCATCTCCATAATTGCTCTAATTAGCATTAGAATATGTTGCATCTCCGCATTCTTTTCTCCACCTTCTTCATCCAAAATTTCCAAAAACTCTCCAAACATTTCTTGAATATCCAAAACCAATTGTTTCACATAATCTTCACTTTGCTCTTTTTCCAAAAGTTCACTGAAATTTGTGATTGTTTCCATTACACAAGAGAGCATGTTGATTTGTTTTTCTTCTTTTTGAATTTCTTCGGATTCCTTGGAATTTTCAGTTCTGTTAGATTCGATTTTTTCAGATTTTCCTGATAAATCCAAAGATTTCAGAGAGTCCTGAGCGTTTTCAATAGCTGATTGCTCATTTTTAGCAGCAATTTGAGTGCTGAAAGATAACAGAATGCTCATTTGAACGACGAAAACTTGCTCCACACGTTTTGAATGGGGTAGATCGAACTGAAAAAATTTAAAGAAAATTTTCTTTGAATTCAGAAAATCTGAAATTCTGGTACTTGGAAATTCTAAAAATCTGATTTTTTTTCCGAATCTTGAAAATTCGAAATTTTTTGAATGTTTCAAAATTTTCAAATTCCTGATTATTTACCTTTTTTATAAGTTTTTCAGTCTTCCACAATTTTTTTCAATTCTTCGAATCTCTTTTTCAAGTCATTCAAATCTTCAATTAGACCATTTTGGATATAAATTTCAGCATTCACTGCCATTTCTGAAATTTCCAAATTCAATTTGTTCATATTTTCCATCAAAGTTTTTTGAATTCTCTCAAGATTCTTTGGAATTTCCGGATCAGAAATTATTGTCAAATTTCGTAATTCGTAGGATAAATACTGGTGACTTTCCATGGCATCATTGAGTGTTTCAACCTAAAAAAATTTCAATTTTTTTGATTAAAATAATTTTGAAAAATTACCAATCCAGTTTTCTGAGAAGTCGCAAATTCCTTGAGACCATCATTATAACATTTTTGAAACTTTTCAAAATACCGGACCAATTTTTGACATTCATTTCGAAAACCGTCGAATTTCTCTTTCTCGGATATCGAAATCAGGATTTTTGTCAGGCTTGTCACTGAAAAAAGTTCGAATTTTAGATTTTTAGACTCCTCAATTTCGGAATTCCGTAGTTCCAAATTTCTGAAGTTCCGAACTTCTGAAATACCGAATTTCTGATTTTTCGAATTTCTAATTTGTTGAATTTTTAAAAGAAAATACTCACTTTTCATCTGTCCATATTGAATTTCTTGATCCAGAATTTCTATTTCTCTAGTCCTCATTTCTCGCTTCATCTTCATTTTCCTCTCCTCCAAATCCAACATTTTTTTGGCTTGCGCCTCTTTCTGTTGAAGAATTTTTAGTTCTATGGACATCTTCTGGTTTTCTAAAAACTGGAAATGATGAACAAGAAACTAACTGAAAAAAAGTAAAAAATCAGGAAAGAATCGTCACTCGCATTGTACGTCAGCGTAGAGCTATTAGAAAAGAGAGAGAGAGAGAGAGAGAGAGAGAGAGAGAGAGAGAGAGAGAGAGAGAGAGAGAGAGAGAGAGAGAGAGAGAAAGAGTGCTGCGTGCTTTTTACTGAATAAGCGATACAGGTAAAATACCTTCTTTTTACCGGTGTTTTACCTAGCTGGAAGACCCCATAAAAATTTATTTTTTACCCATTTTTCCCTTTTTTTCTTTTTTCTCTTCTCTCCGATGACACAAAAAAAGATAACAGAAGAAAATTTAGCGATGAGGAAGGAAAAAGAGACAAACACTTTATTTGCAAAACTTTTTGAATTCCCGAATTTTTGATTTTTCAAAATTATTTAAGTTTTTTTCAACACATTTTGGAGATATGAGCAATCTACAAATTGTGGAAAATGAGAAAAATAGCCGGATGGCAAAGGCGAGTATACTTTTTTGCAAACATTTTTAATAACCGTGAAACCTGTATTAGAAGTGCACCTCTCATAGAAGGGACCTTCGGGAGGATCTTACAATTAGAAAAGTAGAAGGGTCACCTGTAATTGAAGGGCCCCTTTAATAGAAGGGCTCTCCGGAGGTACCAGGTTTTACGGTAATGATTTTTTTAAATTTTAAATTCGAAAACCTTTACAGATATCTGAACGTCTAGAAAACCTAGCTGCTGACCATCGGAACCATTTGGAATCTTTTAAAATTTTCAAAAATTCCTATAAATCGTCGGAAAATGTGGAAAAATTCAATGATAGTGTTGAAATCCTTCGAGAGTTTACAAATGATTTAACCCAGAAATTTGGGAATTTTCGGGGAAATTTGGAAGCTGTGATTGAGGGAAAAAATGGAGATGGTTTCATGTAAAACTGGTGTGGAATTGTTGAAATTTCAAATTGAAAAAATCGAGAAACATCTTGGAATTTTGAAGCGAAATGGAGGGGAATTGAAGGATTTTAAAGGTGTTGACGAATTGGAAAAATTCATTTTGATGGCAAAAGAATGGATAGATTTTTTCTCGAAAAAAGTTAAGGTGAGTCTGAAAAATTTTCGAGAATTCTGAAAATGGCTTTTCTCTCGGCTTTGGCTTTTCTCTCGGTTTTTGGAGCTTCTGGTGGTGGTTGGTTCTTCTTTAGCTCTCTATTATATTTGATCCAATCGGAAAAAGCGCCCCCGCACTCCTCCTGATCTCCTTGCTTCGTCACTTCATCGGATTTTGATTCGAGCGCCGTTGTGTCTTCTGGAAGGGTTGGCTCATTCCCAAAATCAAAACTATTTGCATGCACAGTCTGATCCATTGGCAGTTCGCCATCAGTCTGAAAAAATCTTGTTTTCATTTCAAAATTTTGGGTTACTGTACCTCGTCCAGAATTTCCGATTTTTCAGATTCTTGAGATTCCTGGGAATTTTCCAAGCTCTTCTCGAACACGTCAGGCGCGGAAGACTCTTCTGGTGCAGCCAATTCATCCATACATTCACCATTATCCGACTCGATAGTTGGTTTTTTAGGAGATTCGACTCCGATCTGAAAAAAAAATGGTGTGTTTATTTCAAATTTTGGGTGACTGTACATCATTCAGAATTTGCGATTCTTGAGGCTCTTCCATATCCTCTGGCTCTCCAATCATTTCCTCAGGCCCAACCAATTCACTTTTCTCAATAACTGCCAACGAAACCGGTTGATTTGTGAAAATTTCACAGTTTTCAGCATATGTTGGTGATTCTAACCCTTCGTCGGATTGCTCACTTCCGATTGTCTCAAACTCATTCCAGAAATCTTTCAATGCATCTTCTGAAGACATTGCTGTCGGTGGATTCTCGTGCACCGCACTCTGAAAATTCAAAATTACAATTATTTCGCAGATTTTGCAAAATCTTGGTCTTTAGAAAAAAAAAACAGTGGACCTAAAAAACATTTTAGACCTTTTTTAGACGAAATCTCGTTCAAATTTTATGAAAATCTGCTAATTCTACCAAAATTGAGCAGGTTTTTCTTTATAAAAAATTGTGTAACAAAGTTTCATAAAATTTTGGAATTTCCGGAATATTTTCCATTGAAAATGCACGGAACATTTTCAATTCTAATACACATTTTGGAGGGGTTCTTCTCTATTACAGTGGACCCTTCTAG
Organism: Caenorhabditis nigoni; assembly: GCA_027920645.1. NCBI lineage: Eukaryota > Metazoa > Nematoda > Chromadorea > Rhabditida > Rhabditidae > Caenorhabditis > Caenorhabditis nigoni. The sequence continues at coordinate 18,814,261 of CP115865.1, read as the reverse complement.
TTTTTCCAACCCTTCTCGGAGGGCCCTTCTATTAAAGGGACCATTCTATCAAATAAAAGGCTCTTATAATACAGAGTTTACTCACCCAAATCATCAATTTTAAGACTACCGTAGAACCTGTAATAGAAGGGCCCTTATACTGTCACGTTTGAGCTAAATTATCTCGGTTCCTGAGAAAGATATCAAAAAGCGGTTAACTGATAAAATGTTACTGATATTATGATAAACATTTTATCATTTGCCTGCTTTTTGATATCTTTGTCAGGAACCGAGATAAATGGGCTCAAAGTTGAAAGTTTGGGGGCCCTTCTATTACAGGGTTTACGGTATGTATCTCATTTTTTGTGAAAGATATCAGAATGTGGTTAATTGATAAAATGTTGCTGATATTATGATAAACATTTTATCAGTTGACAACTTTCTCATAACTTTCACAGGAATAAGAGAGCTCCAAGTTTGAAGACAGGGCTACCTTGAACATTATACAGAAAGACCTTCTTCTAACTTTGAGCTAATTTATCTCAGTTTCCATAGAATATATCAAAAATGTGGCAACTGATAAAGTTTTGCTGATATCATGATAAACATTTTATCAGTTGACTATTTTTTGATATCTTTCAAAAGAAATAAGATGTACATACAGGCTTAAAGAGTCCGGATGGCGTTCTAGTGGAGGGTTTACAGTAAGCGAGTTGAAATGCAACAAATATCCGAAAGTATCCAAAAAAAAAGTGTGAACGCTTTTGAGGACCATCAATTTTTCTAAGAGCCTAGACATCATAGTAGAGCCAAAAGTTTCACCTCATTTCCCTTATGTTGTTGATTTTTCGCCACACTGCCAATTTTCAGGAGCCGTTGTTCCGTCATGCTAGGTTTCCGACCCGACAACTTCAGAAATTCCTGCATATTCTGGGTCCTCTCCTTAACCTTCCGACAAAACTCCAGAGTTTTCCTCTCTTCTTTTTTCACATCATTCAAACCCAATCGCTTTCTACGTTTCGCCCGTTCCTTTGTCGTGAATCGCCTCTTCTTCACCACCGCCTCCGCTTTCACCATTTTTTCAGTGCTAGATATTACCTAAAATTAGTTCCCTTTCTCACTATTTTTTACGAAAAAAAAAGAGCAAAAATCGACGAAAAAAAAAAATTTTTTTTCAAATTTTTTTGCCGCCAAAATTTGAAAAATTTTCCCGGGTCAATTCTGAATATTTTTGATCTACTTTTTTAGTGGGCAAAAGAATTTTGAAAAATTTTGAAAACATTTTTTGAATTTTGAAATTCTAAACTCTGAATTTTTGATTTTTCTGGGTTTCAAATATCATTTTTAATCCAATTTTCCTGTTTTTTTCCCTTTATTTAGTCATGATTTTGAATATTAATTCAATTTCTATTAGCTGCTCCCCCTCCCTTTTTCCTTCTCCAAACACCTTATTCTTATCCGCCAACGACCAGAACTACGCTTGTCGTCCCGTGGCCGAGTGGTGTGTGCGCTTGGCTGGGAATCTGCTATTGCGGGTTCGAATCCTCCTCGTTCAAACTTTTTGTTTTCGTGCTTTTTTGATCATTCAAATATCTTTTTTACTTTTAATCGTGCCTTTTTTAGCTTCCTGTACCCGTCGGAAACCACCCGGACACTTCCCATATTTTTTTTTCCTCGAAATTGCGTTTTCTTCTAGAGACCAGTTTTGATCTACTCTGGCGCCAAACGTTTGACTATTGATTTTCTTTTTTTTCTTCTTCTTCTTCTTTTTCTTCTTTTTCTTCTTTTCTTTATGAGATTTTCAAAAATTCGAACGAGAGGAAAAATGTAGGAAATCACAAAAGTTTTGATCTACTCTGGCGCCAAGGATTACACCATTGAATTTTTCTCTTTTTTCGCTCGCTTTTCCTCTTTTTCTTCTTTTTTTTTTTAATGAAAAAATTGAAAAAATTATAATTATCAGGGTGATCAAATGACGGCTTGTGACCCTCCCTCCTCCGATCAGAACCGTCGCTCCTCCGGCTTATCTAAGCGCTACAGGTGAGCCAATTTTCATCTTCAAGTAGACATTTTTTAATTCCAGGTCATTCCCACATATCCTGGATGAGCCACCATCTGTGCAGGATCCAGACTCAAACGGTGAGTTAATTCTGCAGTACCGGATGAAAAATATTTTTAAAATTTCTAATTCCTAATTGAAAAACAACTACCGTAAAACCTGAAATACCGTAAGCACTCTAATAGAAGGCCACCAAAGCCGTAAAATTGGAGCCCATTTATCTCGATTCTCGTGAAAGATATCAAAATGGGTTAACTGACAAAATGCTAATCATTTTATCAAAAATATTTTGTCATCAGTTGACCACTTTTAAATATGAAATTACCTATTTTTGACTGAAAATTTGAAGTTATGATTTTTTTTTGAGGACCCATCAGAACGATTTCTTTTAAATTTCAAAATTCTGATAGTAGATCAAATTTATATTCAATTGGTCTCTAGAAAATTTTTCCTCTGGGAAAAATCCCTTCCGGGAAACGAGATGACATACAAAGAAGAAGAAGACAGGCATCCCTCCATTTATTGATTATTAGATCGATACCCAGTTCTTTACGTTTTTACTTTTTGAACATCTTTTTTTCAATTCGACAGGTTTGATCTACTCTAGGCGCCAGGATTATTCATCGAATTTTTTAGACAAAAATCTCTCTTTTTTTGTGCTTCTTTCTATAAAATTTCGGTGTTTTTTGGGGAACTTGTGAAACTTCAAATTCACAAAAATATGATTTTTCAGGTCCAATCCAATCGTCGTCTATCGGCAGCCCGCAAAGCCAATGAGAAGGACCAGGGAGCAAAAAATGAGGTCCGCGGAGCGAAAAATGGTAGATAATAGTGCTAAAAATAAGATAATAATTACAATTTTCAGCTCAGAAGGTGCTCGATCCACGTCATCCCCTTCCCGGCGCGACCCAGCAGACACCAAAGCCTGGACCGCCGTTGGTCCGTCGATGAGCCACCAGCTGTGCAGAATCCATCCTCAGAAGGTGAGTTGGTTCTGCAGTACCCAATAAAAACTATGTTCACCTTTTCAAACTTCCACTCAAGAAATAACTACTGTAAAATCTGTAATGAAAAGGCTTTTTCACTTATAACTTTGAGCCATTTTTTCTCGGTTCCTGTCAAAGATTTAAAATAGTTGTCAACTGATAAAATGTTCACCATATTATTACCAACATTTTATTAATTGACAACTTTTTGATATCTTGCACAGAAGTCGAGATAATTGAGCTCAAAGTTGGCGGTGTGGGGCCCGTTCCATTTATTATGGGAATGAGGATAAGCTAAAAAATTGAATTACCTTTCAAAAAATAGACTCAAATAGTAAACAACTAAATTAATAACATCAACCTCATCTTTGTTTTCTTTCCAGGATGTGGATCGAACACTGGGACGTGGAAGTATCTGGAGGAAGCCCGAGGAGTTCGAAGGACCTGGAGAAGAGGAAGAAGAGAAGAAGAAGAAGAAGGACACCTGGATGTGGATGGAGAGAAGAGAATATCTTGTTAAATTAATATGATATATGTTCACTTTGTCTTTTTCACTTTTCTTTTAGACTGATATCACTATCTTTGTTTTTAGTTCTAGAATGTTATCATTGTCTCCCTGTTGTCCGTCCGATGACTGCCGAGGAGGTATCTCTGAATTACGAAACGTCGTAGATGGGACTTCGGTCTCGCTATGGCAGTCCACTGGTTCAGAGTAGCTGAGAAAGTTATCAACCTTTGTTTTTATCCTTATCATGTTATCACTAACTCTCTTTTGTCCGTCCGATGACTGCCGAGGAGGTATCATCTCTGAATTACGAAACGTCGTAGATGGGACTTCGGTCTCGCTATGGCAGTCCACTGGTTCAGAGTAGCTGAGAAAGTTATCAATCTCTGTTTTTAGTCTTATCATGTTATCACTAACTCTCTTTTGTCCGTCCGATGACTGCCGAGGAAGTATCATCTCTGAATTACGAAACGTCGTAGATGGGACTTCGGTCTCGCTATGGCAGTCCACTGGTTCAGAGTAGCTGAGAAAGTTATCAACCTTTGTTTTTATCCTTATCATGTTATCACTAACTCTCTTTTGTCCGTCCGATGACTGCCGAGGAGGTATCATCTCTGAATTACGAAACGTCGTAGATGGGACTTCGGTCTCGCTATGGCAGTCCACTGGTTCAGAGTAGCTGAGAAAGTTATCAATCTCTGTTTTTAGTCTTATCATGTTATCACTAACTCTCTTTTGTCCGTCCGATGACTGCCGAGGAGGTATCATCTCTGAATTACGAAACGTCGTAGATGGGACTTCGGTCTCGCTATGGCAGTCCACTGGTTCAGAGTAGCTGAGAAAGTTATCAACCTTTGTTTTTATCCTTATCATGTTATCACTAACTCTCTTTTGTCCGTCCGATGACTGCCGAGGAGGTATCATCTCTGAATTACGAAACGTCGTAGATGGGACTTCGGTCTCGCTATGGCAGTCCACTGGTTCAGAGTAGCTGAGAAAGTTATCAATCTCTGTTTTTAGTCTTATCATGTTATCACTAACTCTCTTTTGTCCGTCCGATGACTGCCGAGGAGGTATCATCTCTGAATTACGAAACGTCGTAGATGGGACTTCGGTCTCGCTATGGCAGTCCACTGGTTCAGAGTAGCTGAGAAAGTTATCAATCTCTGTTTTTAGTCTTATCATGTTATCACTAACTCTCTTTTGTCCGTCCGATGACTGCCGAGGAAGTATCATCTCTGAATTACGAAACGTCGTAGATGGGACTTCGGTCTCGCTATGGCAGTCCACTGGTTCAGAGTAGCTGAGAAAGTTATCAACCTTTGTTTTTATCCTTATCATGTTATCACTAACTCTCTTTTGTCCGTCCGATGACTGCCGAGGAGGTATCATCTCTGAATTACGAAACGTCGTAGATGGGACTTCGGTCTCGCTATGGCAGTCCACTGGTTCAGAGTAGCTGAGAAAGTTATCAATCTCTGTTTTTAGTCTTATCATGTTATCACTAACTCTCTTTTGTCCGTCCGATGACTGCCGAGGAGGTATCATCTCTGAATTACGAAACGTCGTAGATGGGACTTCGGTCTCGCTATGGCAGTCCACTGGTTCAGAGTAGCTGAGAAAGTTATCATTGTCTGCTTTTAGTCTTATCATGTTATCACTAACTCTCTTTTGTCCGTCCGATGACTGACTAGGAGGTAACTCTGAATTATGAAACATTCGTTGATGGGATTTCGATCCTGCCTGTGAGCGACCACTGTTTCAGAGTAGCTGAGAAAGTTATCATTGTCTGTTTTTAGTCTTATCATTTTATCAATATCTTTCTATGTTTACCTGTCTCTTTCTCTCTCTCTCTCTCTTTCTCTCTCTCTCTCTCTCTCTCTCTCTCTCTCTCTCTCTCTCTCTCTCTCTCTCTCTCTCTCTCTCTCTCCATCCACAATAGTCAGCTGAAGCAACGGTTACCAATCAAAGCACGAATCGAAGATGGAACGGATAAGAATCGTTATTTTGTTGAATTTTCAAGGTACGACTTTTTTTCCTATAATAACTTTAAGAGTGACCAACTAATAGTCTTTTATCAATTGAACAAAAATGAGAATTTCCAGAAAATCAAGTCCTAAATGGCAAAGATGGGATTCCCAAAAGGATTTCAAGAGACGGGATCCTGATCATTTTGGTGATTATTCTTCGCCCCACCGCCCATTTTGATTGGTTGTTTCGCGATCACAAAGTTGTTTGACAAAGGAACGGATGAATGGCGGCTGATCAGCGGCTGGTCAACGGATCACTTGGAGTAAGTTTTTAATATCGTACTTGCTCTAATAGAAGCCCACCCTATGAGTGCACTTTGAGCTTAAATATCTCTGCTCCTGTTAAAGGTATTAAAAATTGTTAACTACTAAATTATTTATCATGATATCTTCCACAATTTATCAGTTGACAGATTTTTGGTATCTCTTAGAGGAACCGAGATAAATGAGCTTAAAGTGGTTTGACTGGGCTTCAATTAGAGAAAACAAAATAGTTTATTGAAATTTTCGAGCAATCGAATTCATAACTGCTTTTTTGATCTCTTGGAATAACCTATTTTTTACCGAAAATGTGAAACTGTATTTTTTTGCTATTTTCTTCTAATAACTTCACTCTTTCAGCTCAGAAGCTGTTCCATCCACGTCATCCCCTCCCGGCGCAACCAAGGCGAGACAAACGGTTCATTCCCTTCCATTCTCAAGGACTTGGACCACCGCTGCTCCGTGAATGAGCCACCAGCTCCGTAGGCCCGGACTTCAAAGGTGAGTTTGTTCGGCACTACTGGATAAGAAAGATTTTCAAAATTTCAAATTTCCAATCTAAAAGTGACTACCATGAACTTGTTAATAAAAAGGCACCATGCTTTCAATTTTGAGTCAATTTTTCTTGGTTTCTGTGAATGGTCTAAAAAAGTTGTCAACTAATAAAGTAATAAACCACCATTTTATCAGTTGACAACGTTTTGATATCTCTGATAGGAACCGAGATAAATCAGCCCAAAGGGAATACCGAGTGTACATATTGTTTTGTTTCCAGAAAATGGATCAGCAAAAGAGTCCGGAAAAATCGACAACCGGGAGACACGTGGAAATCACTGGAATCGGTCTTTCAACAATTGGTAAGGCAATATATGGTAATATACTTGTCAATTCTCTAATTTCAGAAAGCAAATCGATTTGAGGAGTATCAAAGGATCTGGTGGAGACGGAGCACATTTGAAGGTGGATGGAGAGAAGATCATAGCTAATTGAATGTTCTTAATGTTATTTCTTGAATTTCTTGTGTCTTTTTTCTCTTATCTTTTTCATGTTACGTTCCCTCTCTCTCTCTCCATCCACAAAATCTTCTGGCGCAACGAGGACGAATCGTAGCTCCAATGGAAAATGGAGCTGACATCAATCGACTCCCCAACCTATATATAATTTCAATCTATTAATTACCTAGATTTTCTATTTTCTAATTATAAAAGTTTCGAAGGGGGCGGTCTGGAACCCTATAGACGGGGTCCGGACTGCATGTGTTGTTTTTAAGCTTCGCTGTGATTGCGAAACGCTCCGTAAAAACGGAAAACTTTCTCTCAAAAAAGTCAGTCGAAGTTCAAAGTCCGAGTTGAAGAAGGAACCGATAACAACCAATACTTTGTTGAATTTTTCAAGGTTTGACTTTTTTCCAATAATTTTTAGAAACGAAAAATCAAAATTTTCAGAAAATCAAGTGCTGAGAAGATGGGATTCCCAAAGGAGTTCAAGAGGCGCAATCCTGGTCTTTTTGGCGATTTTCCTTCGTTCCACCGACTGTCTTTATCAGTTGTTCTGAGATCACCAAGATCATATAAAGTGAGTTTTTTGATACCGTCCTTGCTCTAATGAAAGCCTTCCCTATGAGTGCACTTTGAGCTCAAATATTTCGGTTCCTGTGAAAGGTATCTGAAAATTGTTAACTGAAAAAATGTTTCTCATAAGTTAACCCATATTTTATCAGTTGACAAGTTTTTGATATCTCTCACAGAAACCTAGATAACTGAGCTCAAAACTGAATGTTTGGGTCGGCTTCAATTAGAGAAAATAAAATAGATAATTGAAATTTTTGGGCCATCGAATTCATAACAATTTTGTGAAACTGTAATTTTTTCTTGCTATTTTGTTTCAATATCCTTTCTTTTTCAGCCCAGAAGCTATTCGATCCACCTGATTCCCCTTCTGGACCAAGGGCCCGTTCACTACTCAAAGCCTTGGACCGCCGTTGCTCCGTCGATGAGCCATCAGCTCTGCAGGCTCCAGACTCAAAAGGTGAGTCGGTTTAGCGGTACCGCATGAAGAAGACATTCAAAATTTCAAAATTCCAATCGAAAAGCGACTAACATAAACTTGTTAAAAGAAAGGAACCCTTACTTTTAACTTTGAGCCACTTTTTCTCGGTTCCTGTGAATGGTATAAGAAAGTTGTCAACTAATAAAATGTTTATCATAATATCAGAAACATTTTATCAATTGACCGCTTTTTGATATCTCCGATAGGAACCGAGATAAATCAGCTCAAAGGGAATACCGATTGTAAATATTGTTTTGTTTCCAGAGAATGGATCAGAAGAAGAGAGCCCGGAAAGCATTGACAACCGGGAGAAACGTGGCAATCACTGGAATCGGTCTTTCAACAATTGGTAAGGCAATATATGGTAATATACTTGTCAATTCTCTAATTTCAGAAAGCAAATCGATTTGAGGAGTATCAAAGGATCTGGTGGAGACGGAGCACATTTGAAGGTGGATGGAGAGAAGATCATAGCTAATTGAATGTTCTTAATGTTATTTCTTGAATTTCTTGTGTCTTTTTTCTCTTATCTTTTTCATGTTACGTTCCCTCTCTCTCTCTCCATCCACAAAGTCTTCTGGAGCAACGGAGACGAGTCGAAGCCTCCATGGAAGATGCAGCCCCTACCTACAATCTCAATTCATTAACCATTTTTATTTACTATCTTTTGATAATGAAAGTTTCGAACGGGGCGGTCTGGAACCCTATAGACGGGGTCCGGACTGCAATGTGTTATTTGGCAGCTTCGCTGTGATAGCGAAGCGATTCCGAAAATCGGAAAACTTTCTCTCAAAGAAAAAGTGAGTCAAGGATGTTTCTTCTGAAGAAAGGAATAGGAATCAGAGTCCGAATCAAAGAAGAAACGGATATCAATCGATACTTTGTGGAATTATTAAGGTTCTACTTTTTTCCAATAATAATTTTTAGAAATGAAAAATCAAAATTTTCAGATAATCAAGTGCTGAGAAGATGGGATTCCCAAAGGAGTTCAAGAGGCGCGATCCTGGTCTTTTTGGAGATTTTCCTTCGTTCCACCGACTGTCTTTATCAGTTGATCAGATATCAACAAGACCACTCCGAGTGAGTTTTTTAAAAAATACCGTACTTACTGTAATAAAAGTCCACCTTATGCGTTCACTTTAAGCTCAAATATCTCTGTTCCTGTGAAAGATATCAAAAAAGTTTTCACTGACCAATTGTTCATCATGATATCACCCATATTTTATCAGTTGACAAATTTTGAATATCTCTCACAGAAACCTAGATAATTGAGTTCAAAGTTTATGGTTTTGGTGGGCTTCAATTAGGGGAAATAAGATAATTAAAGTTTTCGGGCTATCAAATTCATAACTAATTTTTTGATCCCATGGAATTATCTATTCTTTTACTGAGAATGTGCACCTGCGCTTTACTTCACACCACGTAAGTTTAGTGGGTTGCTGGAGGTTCGCCGACGCTTAGAAGCTGCTCGACGATGCTTTGTATCGATCGCGATGAGTCGCCGACGCTTAGAAATTGATTTCCGACGCTTAAAAGTGATTGCCGACGTTTTAAAATTATTGGCCGACGCTTCATATCGATTGCTAACGTTGGAAACTGGTCGCCGACGCTTAAAATTTCATCTCCGACGCTAAAAATTGATCGCCGACGCTTTATAGTGGTCGCCGATGCGGAAAATTGATTGCCCAAGCAAAATATTGATTGCCGACGTTTAAAAATCAATTTCCGACGCTTGGAAATTACTTGCCGACGCGTTATATTAATTGCCGACGCTTAGAAAATGATCGCCGACGCTAAAAATTGATCGCCGATAGGTCGCCGATGCTTAGAAGCCAATTTCCGACACTGAAAGTTGATTGCCGACGCTTAGAAGTGATCGCCGACATATAAATTGTCTACTACCATCCTGTCCAGTACCCGGACCGCCGAGACTTCCCAGCCTGGGCCAATGCATTCGGATGGTTCCTCTCTTCGTGTTCTATGATTGTCATTCCTGGATATGCCGTCTACTACTTGCTCTTCACCAATAAGCATCTGACTTTCAAGGAGGTAAGGGGGTTTGGCGGGAATTGGAATTTTTTTGAAATTTTGAAATTCTAAAATTTCTAATTTCCAGCGCATTCGCAAAGGACTCAACTTGGATGGCTCATTCGAATCTCCGGCCAAAAAGAACTTAGTCCGTAATGCCGAAGAGTTGAAATTCATCGAATCTACACCAAATTAATCTTCTCTTAATTTTTTATTTTTCACTGAAAAATTTCCCCCTTGCAATACATTTTTTCTGAGATTCTTCAATGATCTTCTTTCAAGTTTTCGATTCATTTTCTCCCGAAATTTGTCTAATTTTCCGGACAAATAGCTTTATTTTTATATTCCCAACAAAAATTCCCTTCATTCCATTATGAGCTTTTTTTGAGTCACAAATTTTTGAAAAAAAAACATTTAAGATCCCAAAAATTTTTTTCAGAATTATCGAATTATTTTCACTTCTTTAAATTGTCTATTTTTCCAATTACAATAAAAATGTGCTTTAAAAAATCATTTATTGATTAAAAATAGGCTTCAACATCAGTTGAATAATTTTTCCAGATTTCCGAATTGTCAAAAACCAAATAGTTCTGATTTTCAGAATTTTCAGTTTCCAATTTTTGATTTATAACGTTGTCGAAGTCATTGGAAACTGGAAGAGCGAGCTGAAAATTTGAAATTTGAAATTCAAAATTTTAATTTTCTGAAAATTTACCTGAATAACCAAATCTCTCAATTCCTCTGCTTCCAATTTTAAACTTTCAAAAGATTTTGAAATTTCGAAAAACTTCTCATCCAAATTCCTCTTTTTCCCTATCCATTTTCGCCATTCCTTATTATAACTTTTCACATTTTTCAGTAATTTTTCCATTTCGAAATCCAATTCTTGACATTTTTTCTCCGATTTTTTGAAAATTTCTTTTTGATAATCATTGAAATATTCCAGAGAGAAATCCAATTTCCAGAGGGCTTCTTTGAATTTTAGAAGTGCCGATTTGGCGTTTTTCAAATCTTCATAATGGGTCTGGAAAAGTAAAAATTCGAAAAATTCTGAAACTTCTGAATTTTCTGGAGTTTTTGAATTTCTGAATTTCTGAATTTCTGAATTTTTGAATTTCTGAATTGCTGAATTTCTGAATTTCTGAATTTCTGAATTTCTGAATTTCTGAATTTCTGAATTTCTGAATTTCTGAATTTCTGAATTTCTGAATTTCTGAATTTCTGAATTTCTGAATTTCTGAATTTCTGAATTTCTGAATTTCTGAATTTCTGAATTTCTGATTTTCTGAATTTCTGAATTTCTGAACTTTTGAATTTCTGAATTTCTGAATTCCTGAAATTCTGAATTTCAGAACTTTTGAATTTCTGAATTTCTTTAAAGTATGACTCACCGGAATTTCAAAATTTCCCAATTGAAAAATTGTACAAAATCGATCAAAACTTCTTATCAATTCTATACATGAATCACGGCAAAAGGGGGAATTTTTAGCCAAGTTTTCAGCCAAAATTTCAGATTTTCCATTTTCTGAAAAAATTATTTTGAAACGGTTTTTTAACAAACACTTACTTTTGTCTTTGGATTCTTTAAATTTCTTAACTATGAATCTCAAAAAACCTTTCAAGCTTTTTCTTGGAATTTGTTCTCTCTGAAAAATTGATTTTTTTAGTTTTTAGTTTTTTTTGCAATTAAGAAAATTACCCTTCTTGGTAACAAGAAATATACAGCTAGAAATAGAAATAGGCACTCAAAGAACATGATTATTGGGAAAAGTGACAAGAAGAAAAGAAAATTTTGGCTGGGTGACATAACTGATAAGGAAATTATTAGTGATGAGTGATTATTGCGAAATTTGACATATTAAATTTGGGATACATTTGAAATTCATTTATGACAACAAAAAAGTTCAGACAATAAAGTATTAAAATACTTTGTGAAACGGGAAAGGGAATCAGAAGCTCAATTTTTTATAAAAAGTTATCAAAAATCAAAAAATCAATTAACTCCATTTGTCATTTCTGTAATTGCTCCAATCAACATTAGAATATGTTGCATCTCCTCATCCTTTTCCCCTCCTTCCTCATCTAAAATTTCCAAAAACTCTCCGAACATTTCTTGAATATCCGAAACCAATTCTTTCACATATTCTTCACTTTGATTTTTCTCCAAAAGTTCGCTGAAGTTTGTGATTGTTTCCATTACACAAGAAAGCATATTGATTTGCTGTTCTTCTTTTTGAATTTCTTCTGATTTCTTGGAATTTTCAGTTTCGTTAGAGTTGGTTTTTCCAGATTTTCCAGATAAATCCAAATATTTCAGAGAGTCCTGCGCATTTTCAATGGCTGATTGCTCATTTTTAGCAGCTATTTGGGGACTGAAAGATGACAGAATGCTCATTTGGACGACGAAAACTTGCTCCACACGTTTTGAATGGGGTAGATCGAACTGAAAAAAACTTATTTCTGAGATTCTGAGATTCAGAGATTCTGAGATTCAGAGATTCTGAGATTCTGAGATTCTGAGATTCTGAGATTCTGAGATTCTGAGATTCTGAGATTCTGAGATTCAGAGATTCAGAGATTCAGAGATTCAGAGATTCTGAAAAACTCAGAATCTCAGAATATCAAAATCTCAGAATTTCAGAGATTCAGAGATTCAGGGATTCAGAGATTCAGAGATTCAGAGATTCAGAAAGGCTGAAATTCAGAGATTCAGAGATTCGGATATTCAGAAACTCGGAAGTTCAAAAACTCAGAATCTCAAAATCTCAGAATCTCAGACATTCAGAGAGTCGAAAATTCTAAAAATCTGAATTTTTCCGAATCTCGAAAGTTCGAAATTTTTTGAATTTTTCAATATTTTCAAATTCCTGATTATTTACCTTTTTTATAAGTTCTTCAGAGTCTTCCACAACTTTTTTCAATTCTTCGAATCTCTTTTTCAAGTCGTTCAAATCTTCAATTAGACAATTTTCGATAAAAATTTCAGACTGCACTGCCATTTCTGAAATTTCCAAATCCAATTTGTCCATATTTTCCATCAAAGTTTTTTGAATTCTCTCAAGATTCTTTGGAATTTCCGGATCAGAAATAATTGCCAAATTTCGCAATTCGTGGGATAAATACTGGTGACTTTCCATGACATCATTGAGTGTCTCAACCTGAAAAATTCAGTTTTTATTGATTAAAAATAATTTTTGAGGAATTACCAATCCAGTTTTCTGAGAAGTTGTGAATTCCTTGAGACCATCATTATAACATTTTTGGAACTTTTCAAAATATCGAACCAATTTTTGACATTCATTTCGAAAACCATCGAATTTCTCTTTTTCAGATATTGAATTCAAGATTTTTGTCAGGCTTGTCACTGAAAAAATGTATTTTAAATTTCAGAATTTCAGAATTTTTGAACTTCAGAATTTTTGAATTTCAGAATTTTTGAATTTCAGAATTTTTGAATTTCGGAATTTCAGAATTTTCGTTATTCTGGATTTCTGTATCTTTGAATTTTAGAATACCGTGAACCTGTATTAGAAGGCCCCCTTTAATAGAAGGGTCACTCTAATAGAAGGGCCCTCCGAGAGGGGCTCGGAAAAATAGAAGGACCCCTGTAATAGAAGGGCCCCCTGTAATACAAGGTTCCCCCTGTAATAGTAAGGCCCCCTGTAATAGAAGGGCCCCCTGTAATACAAGGTTCCCCCTGTAATAGTAAGGCCCCCTCTAATAGAAGGACCCCTTTAATAGAATGGCCCTCCGAGAGGGGCTCGGAAAAAAAGCGAAGGGACCCACCTGTAATAGAAGGGCCCCCTGTAATACAAGGTCCCCCCTGTAATAGTAAGCCCCCCTGTAATAGAAGGGCCCCTTTAATAGAAGAGCCCCACATAGGGGCTTGGAAAAATAGAAGTACCCCTGTAATAGAAGGGCCCCCTGTAATACAAGTTCCAAAATAAAAATCTTGCCAAATTTTGGTGAAATTGGCAGATTTTCATGTATTTTGAACGAAACTTCGGAAAAAAACTGGCTGGAAAATAGAAAGGCCCCTCTAATTGAAGGGCCCCTGTAATAGAAGAGCCCTCCGGAAACACATTGGAACAATATAAGGGCCGGCCCTTTTGGTTTTAGGGTATTTGAATTTCGGAATTTCAATTAAAACTCACTTTTCATCTGTCCATATTGCATTTCTTGATCCAAAATTTCCATTTCCCTAGTCCTCATCTCCCGTTTCATCTTCATTTTTCTCTCCTCCAATTCCAACAATTTTTTGGCTTGCGCCTCTTTTTGTTGTAGAATTTTCAGCTCTTTTGACATTTCTAAAAAAGTTCAGTTAAAAAATTCACAAGAAATTAGCCGGAAAGTATAAAAATCAGGAATTGTAACCTGAAACTTTTGAAAAAGAAACCGTTTTCAAAAAATTAATTTCAGATTTATTTTTTTCAGAAAAAAATTATTCAGTCAACATTTGAAGTTCTGAAGAAGGTTTTTCGGAGATTTGAAGCTGAATATTTGCAGAATTAGCCAACATTTGTTGATTGATTTGATCATCAACGGCTCTGGTGATAGGAATATCGAACTGCAAAATTAGAATTTTAGTACTTCAGAATTTTTCCGAATTTTTGACTGTTTCAAAATCCTACCTTCTTGATAAGATTTCCCATTTCCCGAATAATCTTTTTCAATTCATCCACTCCTTCTTTGGCCGATTTGTGGAGTTCCGCGAGTGCTTCCTTGTCTTTGGGCTCTTCCTAAAAACAATTTTTTGAAATTTCTGGATGGATCTCAGAATCTCTAAATCTCAGAATCTCAGAATCTCAGAATCTCAGAAACTCAGAATCTCCGAATCTCAGAATCTCAGAAACTCAGAATCTCCGAATCTCAGAATCTCAGAATCTCAGAATCTCAGAATCTCAGAATCTCAGAATCTCAGAATCTCAGAATCTCCGAGTCTCAGAATCTCAGAAACTCAGAATCTCCGAATCTCAGAATCTCAAAATCTCAGAATCTCAGAATCTCAGAATCTCAGAAACTCAGAATCTCCGAATCTCAGAATCTCAGAATCTCAAAATCTCAGAATCTCAGAATCTCAGAATCTCAGAATCTCAAAATCTCAGAATCTCAAAATCTCAGAATCTCAGAATCTCAGAATCTCAGAATCTCAGAATCTCCGAATCTCAGAATCTCAGAATCTCAGAATCTCCGAATCTCAGAATCTAAGAATCTCAGAATCTCAGAATCTCCGAATCTCAGAAACTCAGAATCTCCGAATCTCAGAAATCTTGAAATTTCTGGATTTCAGATTTTACAATTCAATTTTCAAACAAAACCTTCAAAAAACGCATTTTCTTACCTTAACAATTTGATCATAACCCATAAAATATCCCTCCAGGGTTATCAATTTTTCATTCACTGAATCACATCCTTCTTCTATTTGTTTCTGAATTCCAGTCAAATTTTCGTATCCTTTTGCTCCATTAAAACGACCCAATTCGCTGCGTAGGTTTTCAAATTTGTTGGTCACAACTTCGGTTTGCGGGAATGTTGACTAAAAAATTAATTTTGTTATTCTTTGATATCTTTCAAAGGACCTGAGATAAATTGGCTCAAAACATCTTGTGGAAAAATCGTAACAATGGTCGATGCACCATGTCTCGAATTTTTAAGTGTGGTGTTAACTTTTACCCCCATTTTTCTCAGTTCTATATCTCATTTCCTGTGAATGATATCAGAAAGTTGTCCACTGACAAAATATTCATCACAACATCAGCAACGTTTTATCAGTTGACCACTTTTTGATACCTTTCACAGAAACCAGATAATGTTTTTCGGCAACTGCATACATGTCGCGGGCCGGACCGGGCCGGTGGAGGAATTTTCACTGGCCCCGCCCGGCCCGGCCCGGCCCGGCTGGCCAGGGGTTTTGAGGCAAAAATTTTTAAGAGTCATTTTTTGAGAGAAAACTGGATTTTTGGGAATTAATTTCTCAAAAGTTCTTTGTTTTCAGGTTTAAGAAGGGTCATGGGATGAATTTCGTGCTTCAAAATGATTATTTTCAAAAAAAAAAGTTTCAAAAATTATCTGAAATTTTTTGAAATTTTCGGAACCCGGGACGGCGGGCCGGGCCGGGCAGGGATAATTTTTCTCCAGCCCGGGCCGGGCCAGGGCTGACCCGGGCCGAGGTTTAGCAAGTATGGGCAACCGTAAATTTTCAATTTCGAAAATTGGTCGATATTCGAAAGCTTCCTTTTTCTTAAAATTTCGAATTTTTTGCCCACCTAAATTTCCTACAAAACTCACCAATGGTCTTTTCAACATCATATCCACAAGCATTCGTGCTAATGTGGATGACTGGTTTCTGAAGGCGTCCTCGAAAATTCCATAATAATTCTGAACAGATCGACAGTGAATTCGCATCGTGTCATTCGATCGATCCGCGTTCATGGAGTCCAGTATGGCAGCTCGGCCAGCGGCTGGAAATTTAAGATATTTCAAAAAATTTTCAAATTTAAAAAAGTTCAAAACTCACTTATAGAACTTGCCATTGCAATTGCTCTATTATTCAGCTCCTCTTGATCGGCTCGATTTTTTTCAGCCAACGCCTTCAATTCGGCGAATTTCGAATTCATGAAAGTGTTCAAAGTTTCGTTGGATTTCAAAATGTAATCCTGATGATTTTTTATCATTTGTGATGTAATCTCATTGTGAGATTCCTGCATCGTCACTCGACGATTCAACCCATCTTGAAGGATTTGTTGGAGATTTCCGCGTTCTGAAAATTGATGGATTTATCAGAAAACGTGTTGTTGGCCTAACTTTTGCAAGTTGGGGGTTTATAGGTTACCATCTTTTTTTGGCCTAGAAATGCCCCAAATAGATGACCTAGAACAGACTCCAGATGAATATCAGGTAATTTCTAGATGACTTACCATGGTGACCTAACTTTTGCAAGTTGCGGTTTCTAGGCCACCAAGTTTTATCTCCTAGAAATGACCAAATTTAAACTGGTGTGTTTTCTAGGTCATTTCAACGTGGTGGCCTAACTTGTGTTTTCTAGGCCACAATGGTAAGTGGCCTAAAAACACACTAGATGAATACCAGACCATTACTAGGCGAAGAGGATCGTGGCCTGAAAAATCCAACTTGCAAAATTTAGGCCACCACGTTAAAATGACCTAGAAAACAATGGCCCCTGATCCTTTTTTTTTCAAAAGTTCTAACAAAAAAGACGCCAAATTCAAAAATTCAAAATCAAAACTACTTACGATTTTCCAGTTCGCCCTTAATCCCATCCAGCTTCATCAATTCCTCCTCAGTTTCTTTCTTCCTTCTCGCCATTACCTCCATTCCTTGCTTCTCCAAATCCGTTCTCATTTTGGTACTTTTTTCTTGGAGTTGAACTTTCCATTGCTGAAGCTCCGCCTCTTTTTTGGCTTTTGTCGCCTCGTTGGCAGCCATCGCTTTTGAAATTTCATTCAAATTTCGTTGAGCAGCATCTGCTAGTTTTTTAGCAGTTTCTTCCATTTCTCGACGCATTCGGGATTGGGCGGCCTTGAAAAAATGTTTTTTGAATACTCAGAATTTTTAAAAAATCCCTAGAACCTCAATTTTGACTTTAAAAGAATTCAAAAAACTTTAGACTCCTGAAAAAGTAGCCTTTAATTTTGGAATTTGTCTGAAAATTTCAGAGTATACTGAACGAAAACAGAGCTTCAATTTTGTAATTCACAGTTATTTTTCTTGTGAAAATTCAATGGGATCCTGAAATTTCTAAAAAATTTCCTATATGACAAACACATTTTTGGCTCCGCGTCACTTCGAAACCGCGACACTTCGAAACCAGTCATTTCGAACCCAGTCAGTTCGAAAATTCAACACTTCAAAACCGGTAATTTCGAAACTATATGACAATTCGAAAACAGTCATTTGGAAACCAGTCGTTTCGAAACCGCGACATTTCGAAACCGGTCATTTCGTTTTCTTTCGAAATGACTGGTTTCGAAGTGACGCAGAGCCAAAATTTTGAAGTTATGAATCCCTGAACTTCTGATTTTCGGAATTTTGGAATTTCCGAATTCAATTTCTGGATCTTTGAATTTTTCCAACTTTTGAGTTTTCTTATCTCAAAATTTTAAAATTCCATAGTTTTCCTTTTTTTTATCAAAAAAAAATCACCTGATCAATATCCGATTTCCTTTGATCCCCTTCAGATGCGATTCTCGATCTATCAGCATCAACCCTTGCATTGTGTTCCTCTTTTCTTCTTTGATCCGCTTTCGACTCTCCTCCTCCCATTTTTCAAAAGTCTTTGCTGAAAAAATGCTGAAATTTTCGATTGGGCAAAAAACGATAACATGAAAACTAGTGATAAATGATAAGATAAAGTATTCCAGAGTATTGAAACTCGTTGAAAAAAATTTAGGGCCAAAACTTCCTCTAAAAAAAGTTTTTTTGTTCGAAATTTAAAGATTTAAAACAACGTTACCGTAAAACCTGTATTAGAAGGAACCCTTTAATAGAAGCGCCCTCCGAGAGGATCTTGGAAAAATAGAAGGGCCCCTGTAATAGAAGAGCCCTCCGAAGGTACCTTGGAACAATAGAAGGACATGACCTTCTAATACAGGTTTTACGGTAATTAAATTATTCAATCGCTTGTTGAGGAGCAGTTCTGTTTTCTGAGCTCTCCAACATCTGCCTCATTTCATGATCATTGGACTGGACAGTAATGAGAGCTTCGATCTGAAATTTGTTCGATTAAAAAAACTGAAATTTGAAAATAATTGGCTTACATGCTTCTTGACCGCCTTGATTTTTGTCTTGAGCGATTTTTCCAATTCCGTGTCGAATGTTTCAGTTTTGCGCTGAAAAAAAAAATTTCTTATGAGAATTTCGAAAATTCTGAATCTCCAAAAAACCCAAAATTTTTACAATCATCAATTTTCAAAAGTGTCTATTTTTAGGTCACCAATGTTTTTGTTGTCTCTGTTATATTAGATACCGTAAGACCTGCATTAGAAGAACCTGCCCTTCTATTGTTCCAAGGTACCTCCGGAGGGCCCTTCTATTACGGGGGCCCTTCAATTAGAGGGAGCTATTTTTTCCCAAAATTTCGTTCAAAATTCGTGAAAATCTGCCAATTTCACCGAAATTTGGCAAGATTTTCATCGAAAAATAGAGTTACAACAAATTTCTATCAAATTGTGGAGTTCCCGAAACATTTTCCACTGAAAAAATGCTGAAATTATCTGATTTCAAAACACATTTTGAAAGGGGGGGGGCCTTCTAATACAGGTTTTACGGTATTTCTTTTTTTAGTAATGAAAAAAAAAACTCACATTCATCTCTCTCATGACCACTGTGGCGCTATCTTTCGCATTGGAAACCTTCTTTTTCGCCTTTTTAATCAATTGAACTATTTCTTCAGCTGATTGTCTATCAGAAATATTAGTGGCCTTCCTTTCAAGATCGTTCAAATCTTTTGAAATATTTATCATTTGATTACAAAGCAATTGAAGTTCAGCTTTCGCTTTTTTCTTCTCATTTTCATCCATTGTTTCCAATAAAAACTGAGCAATATTTTGATATAATTGCTCGAGAGCTGTCGCCAGATTTTGGAGCTTCGTGACGTCTGCATTGTACTCATTTGTATGCTCGTTGTCGGCATTTTTGATTTTCAGAGTTATCAGATTTTTTTGATTTTGGATTTGAGAGTTGGCCAGGGATTCGGTTTTGTGTTGGACCTGGAATATGGGGAAATTTAGAATTTTCAAGCGTGGCTCGGTTAGAATTTTGAAAATTTTGCTTGTTTCAAGATCTGAAGTGTAGAACTTATTAAAATCTTCAAAATGATATAAAATTCAAATTTAGCACGGAAATTCGGAATTCCGAAATTTCGAAAACTAAAAATACCAACTCAGTAAACACTCTAATAGAACGCTACCCAAACTGTCAACTTTGGGCCTATGTATCTCATTTTCTGTGAGAGGTATCGATAAGTAGTCAACTGATAAAATCTAGCTGATATTATGATAAACAATCTGTCAATTGACCGCTTCTTGATATCTTTAACAGGAATGGAGATATCAAAGTGGATGGCTTGAGTGCCGTTCTATTAGAGTTTTTACGGTATTTGGAAGTTCCGATTATGGAGAACTATGAATGTTCCCAAAGTTGAACTTCCAATTTTAAAATTTTCAAACAATAAGAGTAAGTTTTCAGGAATTTTCAGGGAAGAGTTTTAGATATTTCAGGAAATTTCAAAACTTTTGAGGCTTTTGATACTTGGAGTATTACCGTAAAACATGTATTAGAAGGGCCGGCCCTTCTATTTTTCCAAGGTACCTCCAGAGGGCCCTTCTATTACAGGGGCCCTTCGATTAGAGTGGGCCGTTCTATTTTTCCGGCCACTTTTCCCGAAAATTTCCATCGGAAAAATTAACGATTTTTGGTTCAAAAGTCATGAAAATCTGTCAATTTAACCGAAATTAATCAAGTTTTTAATCAAAAATAGTATTTCAACTAGTTTCTATTAAATTTCAGAATTCCTGGAATATTTTTTACTAAAAACATAAGGAAATTTTTCAATTTCACGACATATTTTGAAAGGGGTCCGTATTTACAGGGGCCCTTCTATTAAGGGTTCCATTCGGTAGGAAATTTAGCCGACCGACCGACCACCGACCGAGCCGACCGACAGCCGACCGAGCTGACCGATCAGTCGGCGCGCCGACCATGCCAGTGCATTTGCGCGTCTACGTGTTTGCACATGCAGCACTGTATTTTACGACAAACTACTCACTAAATGCCTCGTTTGTCGTAAAATAAAGTGCTTGGTACGCAAATATAGGCTTTTTTATGCGCAAAGGCACGAGAATGGTCGGCGCGCCGACCGATCGGTCAGCTCGGTCGGCTGTCGGTCGGTGGTCGGTCGGCGGTCGGCAATTTTCGACCGATCGAAATGGAAGCCTTACCTTCTATTACGGGGGACCTTCTATTACAGGGGGTCCTTCTATTAAAGGGGCCCTTCCAATACTGGGTTTACGGTATTTTGAAAATTCCGAAACTCCGATTTTTGAAAAATTGACGGTATTTTCAAAAGTTCAGAAATTCAGATTTGAAAAATTCAAAAATTCCAGTTCTAAATTACACATTTTTGAGTCAGAAAAACTCCTAGAACCTAAAAAAAATGATCTTACCAATTGGAAATTTTCTTCCTCCTTATCAAAAACCTCCTTCTCCATTTTCAGACGAGTCTCCAACATCAGTGTCTCTTTTTTCTCGAATTCCAAAGCATGACGAGTGTTCAAATTGGACTTCTCGTTTTGCAAGCGATCGTTGAGCTCTTCATTTTTTCGATTTTGAGTGATTTTTTCTTCCTGTTGATTCTGACGAGCCGTATCGATTTGTTTGTACACCGATTCTTGGTCCTGGAAATTTGTCTAGAATTTTAGAAAAAAAAATGTTTTTTGGATGGTTTTTGATATTAATTTCCAAGTTTCTCACCTCAATTACTTCATCAGTACTTGCCGAAAAAATTGCAAGAATTCCAAGAATTAGGAATATTCCGAAAATTGTGAAAATTCCGAAAATTCCAAGAATTCCAAAAATCCAAACAATTCCAGAAATTCCGAAAATTCCAAACTTTCGAAAATCTTTGAAATTCTGAAAATTTCAGAAATTCAGAAATTCAGAAATTCAGAAATTCAGAAATTCAGAAATTCAGAAATTCAGAAATTCAGAAGTTCAGAAATTCAGAAATTCAGAAATTCAGCAATTCAGAAAATTCAGAAATTCAGAAATTCAGAAATTCAGAAATTCAGAAATTCAGAAATTCAGAAATTCAGAAATTCAGAAATTCAGAAATTCAGAAATTCAGAAATTCAGAAATTCAGAAATTCAGAAATTCAGAAATTCAGAAATTCAGAAATTCAGAAATTCAGAAATTCAGAAATTCAGAAATTCAGATATTCAGAAATTCAGATATTCAGAAATTCAGAAATTCAGAAATTCAGAAATTCAGAAATTCAGAAATTCAGAAATTCAGAAATTCAGAAATTCAGAAATTCAGAAATTCAGAAATTCAGAAATTCAGAAATTCAGAAATTCAGAAATTCAGAAATTCCGAAATTCAGAAATTCAGATATTCAGAAATTCAGAAATTCAGAAGTTCAGAAATTCAGAAATTCAGAAATTCAGAAATTCAGAAATTCAGAAATTCAGAAATTCCGAAATTCAGAAATTCAGAAATTCAGAAATTCAGAAATTCAGAAATTCAGAAATTCAGAAATTCAGATATTCAGAAATTCCGAAATTCATAAATTCAGATATTCAGAAATTCAGAAATTCAGAAATTCAGAAATTCAGAAATTCAGAAATTCAGAAATTCAGAAATTCAGAAATTCAGAAATTCAGAAATTCAGAAATTCAGAAATTCAGAAATTCAGAAATTCCGAAATTCAGAAATTCAGATATTCAGAAATTCAGAAATTCAGAAGTTCAGAAATTCAGAAATTCAGAAATTCAGCAATTCAGAAAATTCAGAAATTCAGAAATTCAGAAATTCAGCAATTCAGAAATTCAGAAATTCAGAAATTCAGAAATTCAGAAATTCAGAAATTCAGAAATTCAGAAATTCAGAAATTCAGAAATTCAGAAATTCAGAAATTCAGAAATTCAGAAATTCAGAAATTCAGAAATTCAGAAATTCAGAAATTCAGAAATTCAGAAATTCAGAAATTCAGAAATTCAGAAATTCAGAAATTCAGAAATTCAGAAATTCAGAAATTCAGAAATTCAGAAATTCAGAAATTCCGAAATTCAGAAATTCAGAAATTCAGATATTCAGAAATTCAGAAATTCAGAAGTTCAGAAATTCAGAAATTCAGAAATTCAGCAATTCAGAAATTCAGAAATTCAGAAGTTCAGAAATTCAGAAATTCCGAAATTCAGAAATTCAGAAATTCAGAAATTCAGATATTCAGAAATTCCGAAATTCAGAAATTCAGATATTCAGAAATTCAGAAATTCAGAAATTCAGAAATTCAGAAATTCAGAAATTCAGAAATTCAGAAATTCAGAAATTCAGAAATTCAGAAATTCAGAAATTCAGAAATTCAGAAATTCAGAAATTCCGAAATTCAGAAATTCAGATATTCAGAAATTCAGAAATTCAGAAGTTCAGAAATTCAGAAATTCAGAAATTCAGCAATTCAGAAAATTCAGAAATTCAGAAATTCAGAAATTCAGCAATTCAGAAATTCAGAAATTCAGAAATTCAGAAATTCAGAAATTCAGAAATTCAGAAATTCAGAAATTCAGAAATTCAGAAATTCAGAAATTCAGAAATTCAGAAATTCAGAAATTCAGAAATTCAGAAATTCAGAAATTCAGAAATTCAGAAATTCAGAAATTCAGAAATTCAGAAATTCAGAAATTCAGAAATTCAGAAATTCAGAAATTCAGAAATTCAGAAATTCAGAAATTCAGAAATTCCGAAATTCAGAAATTCAGAAATTCAGATATTCAGAAATTCAGAAATTCAGAAGTTCAGAAATTCAGAAATTCAGAAATTCAGCAATTCAGAAATTCAGAAATTCAGAAGTTCAGAAATTCAGAAATTCCGAAATTCAGAAATTCAGAAATTCAGAAATTCAGATATTCAGAAATTCCGAAATTCAGAAATTCAGATATTCAGAAATTCAGAAATTCAGAAATTCAGAAATTCAGAAATTCAGAAATTCAGAAATTCAGAAATTCAGAAATTCAGAAATTCAGAAATTCAGAAATTCAGAAATTCAGAAATTCAGAAATTCCGAAATTCAGAAATTCAGATATTCAGAAATTCAGAAATTCAGAAGTTCAGAAATTCAGAAATTCAGAAATTCAGCAATTCAGAAAATTCAGAAATTCAGAAATTCAGAAATTCAGCAATTCAGAAATTCAGAAATTCAGAAATTCAGAAATTCAGAAATTCAGAAATTCAGAAATTCAGAAATTCAGAAATTCAGAAATTCAGAAATTCAGAAATTCAGAAATTCAGAAATTCAGAAATTCAGAAATTCAGAAATTCAGAAATTCAGAAATTCAGAAATTCAGAAATTCAGAAATTCAGAAATTCAGAAATTCAGAAATTCAGAAATTCAGAAATTCAGAAATTCAGAAATTCAGAAATTCAGAAATTCAGAAATTCAGAAATTCCGAAATTCAGAAATTCAGAAATTCAGATATTCAGAAATTCAGAAATTCAGAAGTTCAGAAATTCAGAAATTCAGAAATTCAGCAATTCAGAAATTCAGAAATTCAGAAGTTCAGAAATTCAGAAATTCCGAAATTCAGAAATTCAAAAGTCCAAAAAATCAAAAATTTCGAATTAACAGATGTGCAAAATTCAAAAAAAAAGATCTCACCTTCACCACTTTATCGGTTCGTGCTCTTTGCTCCTCGTTTCTCGCATCAATCCGTTTTTGGTCGGCCGCCAGAATTTGCTCCTGCTCCAAAAGTTTTGCAGTTTTCACTTTATCAGCCGCTGTTTCCAATGAGGTTTGTTCCTTGATAGCGGCAGTGTTCAGATCTGAAAACTTCAAATTTCTGAGTTTCTGAATTTCTGTTTTCTTGAATTGTTACGTTTCTGAACTTCTAAATTTTTAGGTTCTTAAATTTCAAAGTATTCTAAAATTTCAAAACTTGAATCCATTTTTTATAACTTCTGAACTTCTGAGTTCCTGAATTCCTAATATTCTAACCTCTAATCTGATTCCTGGTCGCTTCTGTCATTTCCGCCAAACTTGAATTCGTCTTATCCCCAAGCTCTTTCTTTTGTTGTCGTTCATTGGCAGCTACACTGCTTCGATGGTACCTAAAAAGTTGAAACTTCTAAAAATTTCAAAAAAATTCGAATTTTCCGTCTATCCGAATATCCGGATGTCCACTTACTCTACGGTAGCATCGGCATTTCTCTGCTCTTGAGCCGCCAATCGCTCTTGCTCTCTTCGAAGATCCGCCTCTTTTTCCGCGGCACTTTTCCCAAAAAGTCCCATGATTTTTAGATATTGTTTCGCCTGAAAATAAAATTTTGAGACTTTAAAAAAGCTGAAAATAATTCAAGAAAAAAGAAGATTCATCACAAAAACGAGAATTTTTCTGCATTATAAATAACATAGTGTCTTCTCTTATCTTCTACAATATCAGCTCCGCCCACTTTTTGTAGCGCTAGGCGCCGCCCACTTTTTTAGGGGTGAGGAAGGGTTTATAGATAAGAATCTATGTCTTTCTTGGAATTTTCGAAATTTGAATTCTTCTGAAACCTCTATTAAAAATTTAGATATCAATTTTTTTCTGAAGAAAAAAAAATTAGAAAACTGAGTGAGAAACTGAATCTACCCGACCTTTTGTACTGGTCAGAATAAGAGTGAGCAATGTTTTCTTGTTTTTGATACCTTTTTTCCTCAGGCCCTTCCTTGCTAATTGTAAAATTGACATTTATATAAATCGAAAAGTTTTTGTAATTGTTTTTTTGTGTTCCTTTTTCTTAAATTCCAAACTTCTCTTTAAAATTTTCTGAGGTTCAAGGACTTTTCAGCTTTGAATTAAGGCTTCTATTCGGTTGTGAAATTAAGCCGACCGAGCCGACCACCGACCGACCGGCTGGGTCGGTGGTCGGTCGGCGATCGGTGATTTTCGACCGACCAAAAAAGAAGCCTTAATTTGAACTAGCCTGTTTGTTATTATCGAAGTTTTTAGTTCGGAAATTTTCGAGAATTTCCAATTTTCTTTTTTCAAATTTTTTTTAGAATTTCAAAAGTTTTCGATATTTCAACATCATTAATGTTTAAAAATGTTGATGTTGCTAGACTAAAAAAATAAGCAAATTCTGAATTATTTGTAAACAATTTAGGATTAGCATGAAAAATATGATGATGAAACAATAGATAAGAGGTGCCTTCTATTTTTCCAAGGTACTTCCAGACCGCCCTTCTATTACAGGTGTCCCCTTCTATTACAGGTGTCCGCCATTTTTCCCAAAAATTTCCATCGGAAAAATCAACGATTTTTGGTTCAAAAGTCATGAAAATCTGTCAATTTCACAGAAATTAATCAAGTTTTTAATCAAAAATAGTATTTCAACTAGTTTCTATTAAATTTCAGAATTCCTGAAATATTTTTACGTACGGAAATTGTTCAATTTCACGACATATTTTTAAAGGGGTCTGTATTTACAGGGGCCCTTCTATTACGGGGGACCTTTCTATTTTTCCAAGCGCCTCTCGGGGGGCCCTTGTATTAGAGGGGCCCTTCGAATATAGGTTTCACGGTATTCTAAACAATTTATCAGTTGACCCCTTTTTGATATCTCTCACAGGAATCAAGATATATGGGTTCAAAGTTGGAAGTTAGGGGCCCTTCTATTAAAGGTTTACGGTAATTTTTCTAGAACTGAAAATAACGCTGAGCAATTACTAAAATTATGTAAACAATTTAGGATTAGCAAGACAGAGAGGAGATGAAACAATAGATAAGAGATGTGAAGATGCAAAAAATAAGGGTTAGCAATAGAAGAAGGTGTAAACAGTTTTAAGGATTAGCAAGAGAATATTTCAAGGGAGATCGGTTGTGAATATTTGAGAAATCGAATTTTAGGTTTGTTTTTATATTAGGATATCTTTTAATTAATATATTGTGACCAAATACTAAAGATAAGATATACAAAATCATATTTTTCAGTTGATTTTTGATTATTTCAGGAGTCTAGAGCTCGGCTATCAACTTTCCAATCACTTTGAAAATTCTGAAGGGTGTAAAACAGACCTAGATGGATAACTTTGCATTCACAGAATTTTTAGAAAAATTCTAGTTTTTCACCTATTTGCTCATTTCTGGAAGACACCGGTTTTCCCGTTTTTAGTACAAAAACCGGCCAAAAAGGGTGTCTGTCAGAAAAAATCAATCCAGGTCTGTTTCGAACCCTCCGATTTGGAAGATTGATTCTAACAGAATTTTGGTCCGTTTTTGGTCCGTTTTTGGTCCGTTTTCAAGTATAACTACTAAAAAAAGTGCCGAAAAATTCATTTCTCAAGTATTTAGAACCGCTTAACCTTGAAATTTTTCTTGCTAATTCTAAAAATGTTTAGACCTTCTTCTATTGCTAACCCTTAAATTTTCTATCTTCACACCTCTTATCTATTGTTTCATCTTCTTCTTCTTCTTGCTAATCCTACATTGTTTACATAATTTTAGTAATTGCTCAGCGTTGTTTTCAGTTCTTGAAAAATTACCGTAAAACCTTTAATAGAAGGGCCACCTAATTTCCAACTTTGAACCCATATATCTTGGTTCCTGTAAAAGATATCGAAAAGGGGTCAACTGATGAATTGTTTAGAATACCGTAAAACCTGTATTAGAAGGGCCTCTCTAATAGAAGGGCCCCCCGAGAGGGGCTTGGAAAAATCGAAGGGCCCCTGTAAATACGGACCCCTTTCAAAATATGTCGTGAAATTGAAAAATTCCCTTACATTTTTAGTAAAAAATATTTCAGGAATTCTGGAATTTACTAGAAACTAGTTGAAATACTATTTTTTTATTATTAAAAACTTGATTAATTTCGGTGAAATTGACAGATTTTCATGACTTTTGAACCAAAAATCGTTGACTTTTCCGATGGAAATTTTCGGGAAAAATGACCGGAAAAATAGAAGGGCCCCCCTCTAATTGAAGGGCCCCTGTAATAGAAGGGCCCTCTGTAGGTACCTTGGAAAAATAGAAGGGCCGGCCCTTCTAATACAGGTATTACGGTAATATCACCAATATTCTATTTGTTGACACATTTTTGATAACTTACACAGAAATCGAGATAAAATGTTTTAAAGTTGACAGTGTGAGGACCCTTCAATTACTGGTTTTACTGCAAGGATTCCAAAAATTTGATAATTCCTAAATTTTTGAAATCTTGGAGTCTCTCATAATTTCGTTAATTTTGTATTTTTTCGAACATTTTTTTTTGGAAAAATCCAATTTTCTAAAGAATCCAAACTTCGCGAAAATTCAATTTTAAAAAATCATCAAACTTCAGAAGTTCCAAACTTTAAGAATTCGGGATATCTAAAAAGTTTAGCCCTATTCAATTTTCTTCCAATTTTAAAAATATTAATTTCCCTCGTTTTTTTTTCTATTTCCATTGAATTTTCAGTTCTGACTAATGGAAGGATTTTTCAATCAACTGATCCATAATGCAGCAAACTATGCGGGCTTTTTGGGAGATTTGACGAATTATAATCCACAAGTGGTGATTCATTCCAAATATATCAAAATCTGAATAATTTAAAATTTCAAGGCTTCACAATTCAAGACAAATCCAAAAGAATTCGTTGAACGACAATTGGATGGATTTGATTTGGATCAGTTGAAAGACGTTTTTCAGCAAATCGTTTTTGTCAAACTGATAACCGATGGATTTTCTGGAAGAGGTTCTTGAAATTCTGGAAATTATTTTTTGAATAAATGAACATTTTCAGGATATTCGGGAGGTCAATATTCTGGGAACGGAGTTCAGGTTGAGTAATTAGAAGATGTTCTGAAAATATTCCAAAATTTCCGAATTTCTGAATATCTGAATTTCTGAAAACAATCCTGGATGTTTCAGAATCAACAAGACTACAAAACGGCTGGTTTTCTGAGCTGGCTGCAGTCCCAAGAATCGAGATTTTTGTCTGAACTTGACGAAAACTTAAAGTCATTTGACAAAAAATGGATTTGGCAAAATGCCGAAAAAAATGCTAAATCAAAAATTGAGGAACAATTGAAATCCATGACTATGAAACAAGTTGAAATTGTTTTGACAGCTTTGACTCTGTTCAATAGTTTCAAGAATCGAGAAACGAGTTCTGGAAGAATTCCAGAATTGTCTGAAGCACCTAGAGTTCTTCGCCCATCTCCTGCCGTTGATCACAGTCAGGTTATTTGGAAGTTTTGGCGCCAAATTTGAATTATGGAATTTTCAGATTTCAACCGCCTCCCAAGGTTACCAAGATCAATCGGGACGTCATCATCACTCAAATCAAGGATATCAGCACAATTATGATCACAATCAGGTCAGAATATTGGCGGGAGTTTTGAAAATTTGAGAATAATTTTCGACTTTTGAACCATTGAACTTGAAATTGTGGAAATTTTTGCAATCACCGTAAAACCTGCATTAGAAGGGCCGGCCCTTCTATTTTTCCAAGGTACCTCCAGAGGGCCCTTAAATTAACGAAAACCTGCCAATTTTACCAAAATTTAGCAAGATTTTTATCGAAAATTAGAGTCTCAACAAATTTTTATTAAATTGTGGAGTTCCCGAAATGTTTTCCACTGAAAAAGTATGGAAATTTTTTTTCCACGCACATTTTGAAGGGGGTCCTTTTTCACAGAGGGCCCTCCTATTACGGGGGCCCTTCTGTTACAGGGGGCCCTTCTATTTTTCCGAACCACTCTCAGAGGGCCCTTCTATAAACGGGGTCCTTCTATTAAAGGAGCCCTTTTATTAAAAGGGCCCTTCTAATACAGGTTTTACGGTATTCCGATTTTTCAAATTTTCCGGGTAATAGTTAAATTTCCTTTCAGATTCCAAACGTTTCCCAAGGACACCAAAGTCAGGGATATACTCAAAGTTCTTACTACAATCAGGTCAGTCTGAGAATTTCGGCGCCAAATTTGAAAATTCCAAAAATTCCAGGCTTCCCATAATCCTTCGAACTACAGTAATCCGCATTCATCGAATACCTCTTATTCAACCCGAAGACATCAACAACCTCCATTGCCAAAAATGGATTTTTCGCAGGTCCCAACTCAACTTTTGGCGCGAAATTCGAAAAATCAATACTTTATAGGTTACAAATGTCTCGAAAAATTTCAAGGAGCAATTGAGCCAGATGACAGTTGGCGAATCGAATTTATCGGAAGTTTGTGAGTTTTTAATCTATTTCGAAGTTTTAAAAATCCTATCAAACATTTTTCTGAAGTTTCTAGAATTTTTCCAGATTCTACGACTCCTCAAACTCCCAAAACGACCACTTTCGGTCCATCCGATCTGGAAAAAGCGGAAATCAATCGATTGGAATTGCAAAAAGACGAAGAGGAACGAAAAAGAGAGGAAAGACTCTTCGAAATAGAAATGAGCAATCAGAGGGCTTCAAACGAAAGAAGAGAGGAGGAAATGAGGGAGAAAAAGACAGAAATGGACCATTTGGCGGATTTGGAATTTCAGAAAAAGTATGCGGAACAGGCAAAACGACATGAGGAGAGTTATAGAAGAGCCAGAGAGGAAATTGAGGATTATGAGGTGAGTTGGACATTGATTTTCCCCTCGTATGTTTTCTGGACCATGTTAACGCGGTGGCCTAACTTTTGCAAGTTGTGTTTTCTAGGCCACCAACATTTATGGCCTAGAAATGACCTAATTTTCACCAGGCGTGTTTTTTTCGACAATTTGAGCAAGGTGGCCTAGCTTTTGCAATCTGGGTTTCTAGGCCACCGAGTGTTGAGTGTATCTTCACCTGGTCTTTGTTTTAGGTCATAAAAGTTGATAGTCTAGAAAACTCGATTTGCAAAAGTTAGGCCACCATGCTAAAATTATCTAGAAACATACCAAGCGAAAGTAAGGTCATTTCTATGCTCTTGAAGTGGGTGGCCTAGAAAACAACACTTGGAAAAATTAGGCCACCATGCTATTAGATTATTTCTAGTATTTGAACGAATTTGTAATTTAGCTAACTACGAAAGCGGAACTTCCGAAATTGAAAAAAAAAAGAATTTCGGGATATTTATGCTTTCTAAACAGCTGGCTGGTGCGCCTTCGGCGCGATATAACTCAATTTTCAAATTTGAATATTCCAGAAAGAAACTCAACGTCTTCTGGAAGACCAGATTCGTCAATGGAAGGCGTGCAACAATACATTCTTGGCATGTGTTCAAATGAAGCATCTTTTTGAGAAAAAAGAAAAAGAGTGGTCGGATTGGTTGAACACTTTGGGTTCTGCCATAAACAGTGCTAAGGCCAGATTCCGACTTTTTGAGAATTTATTGAGAAGTCTCGATAGAAGCCAACCGAGCTTTGAAAGAATTGTGAAGGTGGGTCCAAAACGATACCGTATGAGAAGGGCCGGCCCTTCTATTTTTCCAAGGTACCTCCAGAGGGCCCTTCTATTACAGGGGCCCTTCAATTAGAGGGGGCCGTTCTATTTTCCCGGCCACTTTTCCCGAAAATTTCCATCGGAAAAATCAACGATTTTTGGTTCAAAAGTCATGAAAATCTGTCAATTTAACCGAAATTAATCAAGTTTTTAATCAAAAATAGTATTTCAACTAGTTTCTATTAATTTTCAGAATTCCTGAAATATTTTTTACTAAAAACGTACGGTAATTTTTCAATTTCACGACATATTTTGAAAGGGGTCCGTATTTACAGGGGCCCTTCTATTACAGGGGCCCTTCTAATACAGGGTTTACGGTATTTTTCGAAAATCTTTTAAAACGATTTTTGATCGTGGTGGCCTAACTTTTGCAACATGCGTTTTCTAGGCCGCCATGGCCTAGTAATGGCAAAGTTAGGTCATTATGTCAAAATGGCCTAGAAAACCCACTAGATAAATATCGGATCATTTCTAAGCGATAAAAGTTGGTGGCCTAGAATACTCAATTTGAAAAAGTTAGGCCCCAAAGTTCTGGAATTTCGCAAAATGGCAATTTTTGAGCAAAAACTTCCGTGATGAGGAATATTGTTTACTTCATTTCGTTTTTGCAAAATTTCAAGTGTCAACAACTTCCTTATCAGTAAAATTCCTCATAGAATTTTGCTGAAATTTCAAAATCATGACCATTAAAACGAAATTGGTATATTTTTTGTTTACAGCACAAAAATCGCAAAAACTGATAATCGGAATAATCTTCTTGTGACATTAGAATGGCATGTTTGGTTTTAAGCGTCAGCGGAAGAAGTTCTGTTATCAGTTTGTTGACAAAATTCTGAAATTCGAGAGAGAAAAAATGAAAAAGAATAGAAAAATAGAAATTCGAGGGACTTTGGGAAATTCAAAATTCATTTTTCATTTTCAAAACTTCAGAAATCCATGATTCAAAAAATAGGAAAAACCAGAAAACCCGAAATTCGGGTTACTGTAGATCGGAAGTTCTAGGATAACGGTAGTTCAAGGACCATCGTAGTCACAAACTCGAGGATTTAGATTTCACAAGGTTACTGTAGTTTAGGAGTTTCAGGATTACTGTAGATTCAGGATTCTAGGGCTACTGCAGTTACTGTATTTTTAACCAAAACTACTGTCTTCTCGGATTACTGTAGTTTTGATGAAAACTTTGTTTGGAAATTTTGAAAATGTAGAATTTCCTTTTGAATTGCAGAAAATCGAGATTTTCCTGATTTCGAAAAGTTTGAAATTTGGCAAATCAGAAATTCAGAAATTCAGAAATTCAGAAATTCTGAAATTTAGAAATTCAGAAATTCAGAGATCCAGAAATTCAGAAATTCAGAAATTCAGAAATTCAGAAATTCAGAAATTCAGAAATTCAGAAATTCAGAAATTCAGAAATTCAGAAATTCAGAAATTCAGAAATTCAGAAATTCAGAAATTCAGAAATTCAGAAATTCAGAAATTCAGAAATTCAGAAATTCAGAAATTCGGAAATTCAGAAATTCAGAAATTCAGAAATTCAGAAGTTCAGAAATTCAGAAATTCAGAAATTCATAAATTCAGAAATCCAGAAATTCATAAATTCAGAAATTCAGAAATTCAGAAATTCAGAAATTCGGAAATTCAGAAATTCAGAAATTCAGAAATTCAGAAATTCAGAAATTCAGAAATTCAGAAGTTCAGAAATTCAGAAATTCAGAAATTCATAAATTCAGAAATCCAGAAATTCAGAAATCCAGAAATTCAGAAATTTAGAAATTCAGAAATTTAGAAATTCAGAAATTCAGAGATTCAGAAATTTAGAGATTCAGAAATTCAGAAATTCAGAAATTCAGAAATTCAGAAATTCAGAAATTCGAAAATCCCGAAATTCAATAATCCAACACCTATCACTCAAAATGATCTGTAATTTCAGAGCGAGCTGCTTGCCATCCACAAATCCACTCTTTCTGCCTATGACCTAATTTTCGAAGCCTACGAAACCATTCAAAACCTTTTCGAGAAGTTTCCAGAACGCGTTTTTCTTCAAACTCTTCTCCAAAGTTTGGTATCAGTTTCCGATCAAATTTGCGCAACTCTCGAGAATATTGATTATGGACTGGTGAGGTTTTTTGGAAATTTCTGTAATCTTCAATTCTGATTTTCAGGAAAATATCGATTTGATTGATCCGATTCGTCAATCATTCTCAAGATTGTCTCGTTGGGAGATTCCTTCGACTTCAAAACTCCGAGAGGAGTCCAAAAATGAGAATGTTGGAGTTTTGATTGGAAAACCGAGAGTTTATAATGCCGGATCTTCATTGAGAATTTCGGAAATTTATTAAATTCTGTCGTTAATTTACGATTAAAAAATGAATTGATTTTTTTCGCCTTGTTCTTTTGGTTGCAATCCTCAGAATTTTCAAATTTCTGTATACTTGAATTGTTTTGTCTAGTGGATTTTTCTGAATTTGGAGAAAGCAGACTTGAACCTTGAAGAATTTTTTTCTGAATTAAATACCGTAAAGCCTGTATCAGAAAAACCGCTTTAATAAAAGGGCTCCCTGTAATAGAAGGGCCCTCTGTGGAATTTGTTGAAATTCTAGTTTTCATGAAAATCTTGCTAAATTTTGGTGAAATTGGCAGATTTTCATGAATTTTGAACAAACATTCGTCAAATTTCGGAAAAAAAATCCTTAAAAAATGGCAAATAAAAAAAAAGCTCCACCCCCCTAATTGAAGGGCCCCTGTAATAGAAGGGCCCTCCAAAGGTACCTTGGAACAATAGAAGGATGTGCTCTTCTAATACAGGTCTTACGGTAATTTTGAGTTTTCGAATTTCCGAAAATGGTTCCTTGAACTATAAAAAATTATTTTGTTTACCCATTTTTCTTTTTTTTTCTCTATTTCTCTATTTTTTCCGATGACACAAAAAAAGATAACAGAATGAAAATTTAGCGATGAGGAAGAAAAAAGACACAAATAGTTTTTTTTTTGCAATTTCTGAATTTCTAAATTTCCGAATTTCTGTATTTCTGAATTCTCGAATTTTTGATTTTTCAGCATTTTGTGGAAATATGAGCAATCTGCAAGTTGTGGAAAATGAGAAAAGTAACCGGATGGCGAAGGTGAGGATACTTTTTTGATAAAAGTTTCAATTACCAAAACACCTGTATTAGAAGGGCCCCCTTTAATAGAAGGGCCCCTCTAATAGAAGGGCCCTCCGAGAAGGGCTTGGAAAAATAGAAGGGTCATCTGTAATAGAAGGGTCCCTCTAATAGAAGGGTCCCTCTAATAGAAGGGTCCCTCTAAAAGAAGGGCCCCCTGCAATATATGGGCCCCTCTGATAGGAGGGCCCCTCTAATGGAAGGGCACTCCGAGAGGATCTTGGTAAAATAGAAGGGGCACCTGTAATAGAAACCCCTCTAATAAAAGGGCTCTCCGGGAGGATCTTGAAAAAAAAATAGAAAGGTCACCTGTAATAGAAGGGCCCCTGTAATAGAAGGGCCCTTTAATAGAAGGGCTTTCCGGGAGGATCTTGGTAAATTAGAAGGGACTCCTCTAATTGAAGGGCCCCTGTATTAGAAGGGCCCACCGAAGGTTCTTTGGAACAATAGAAGTGCCGGCCCTTCTAATACAAGGATTTCGAATTTCGAAACCTTTTCAGATCTCCAAACGCCAAGAAAATCTAGCTGCTGACCATCGGAATCATTTGGAATCGCTGGAAAACTTCGAAAAATCCTATAAATCATCGGAAAATGTGGAAAAATTCAATGATAGTGTTGAAGTTTTGCGAGAATTTACAAATGATTTGACCCAGAAATTTGGGAATGTTTCGGAAAATTTGGAAGCTGTGATAGAGGGAAAAATAGAGATGGCTTCTTGTAAAACTGGTGTGGAATTGTTGAAATTTCAAATTGAAAAAATTGAGAAGCATTCGGAAATTTTGAAGCGAAATGGAGAGGAATTAGAGGATTTTAAAGGAGTTGAGGAATTGGAAAAATTGATTTTGATGGCAAAAGAATGGATTGATTTTTTTGCGAAAAAAGTTAAGGTGAGTTTTTCAGAATTTTTGAATTTCTGAGATTCTGAACTTCTGAACTTCTGAATTTCTGAATTTTAGAATTTTAGAATTTTAGAATGTTAGAATTTTAGAATTTTAGAATTTTAGAATTTTAGAATTTTCGGATTTCTGATCTTCTGAAATTCTGAATTTTGGAATTTTAGAATTTTAGAATTTTAGAGTTTCAGAATTTTAGAATTTTAGAATTTTAGAATTTTAGAATTTTAGAATTTTTTGAAAAATGAAAAATCTGAAATTCCAGGATGCTGAAAACCGCCAATCCATCATTTCCCAATACGAAACCATGGCTGAAAATGTGAAATTCATGAAAGAACTTGGCGAGAACCCATCCGAAATTTCAGATATGGAAGAATTGGCAAATCAATTCAAACTTCAAGTTGATATGGTAATTTTTCAATTTTCCTCAAAAAAACTGAAATTTATATATTTTTCAGATGAAAAAGCCAGCGATTTGGACCGAAAATCATGTTGAAAATCTGAAAAAATCGATCGAAAACTTGGAAATCGAAGTGGATGACATCAATTTTATTCGTTCGAATTTGAATGAGGCAATCGAAAAATTGGCGAATCTTTAAAAATTATAAATGCAGTTTTTTCAAATAAATTTGTGTTTTAGTTATTTTTTTTAATATGAATATGGGGGTCAGGTTTCGCAACATATGACGTTTTAGAACCGGACGTTTTAGAACTAACATTTTCGTAGCTGGACGTTCTAGAACTATCCTAAATAGTCTGGTTGCAAAATGACTAGTTCTAAAACGTCGCGGTTCTGAAATGACCGGGGTTCTAGGGCGTCCTGGACGTTTTGGATGTTCGTTCCGCAACTGGACGGTTCTATACCGTCAAGTTCTGGAATGACCAGTTGCGAAACTTGTACTGATTAGCCAGACTTTTCGTCTGTTGATCCCTTTCGCCACGTAGAGGCTCAGTACATGAAAGGGAATCTGGTTTTCACCGGGAAAAAAACCTGACAAAAAACCCCTATCAGGATATATGGGGATATATCAAGGCATCAGAAGACATGGGGGGACCATATCTTTGGCATTAGAGAATCTTGCGATTACTCTAGCATCTGGATATATGGGGATATATCAAGGCATCAGAAGACATGGGGGGATCATATCTTTGGCATTAGAGAATCTTGCGATTACTCTAGCATCTGGATATATGGGGATATATCAAGGCATCAGAAGACGTGGGGGGACCACATCTTTGGCATTAGAGAATCTTGCGATTACTCTAGCATCTGGATATATGGGGATATATCAAGGCATCAGAAGACATGGGGGGACCATATCTTTGGCATTAGAGAATCTTGCGATTACTCTAGCATCTGGATATATGGGTATATATCAAGGCATCAGAAGACATGGGGGGATCATATCTTTGGCATTAGAGAATCTTGCGATTACTCTAGCATCTGGATATATGGGGATATATCAAGGCATCAGAAGACGTGGGGGGACCACATCTTTGGCATTAGAGAATCTTGCGATTACTCTAGCATCTGGATATATGGGGATATATCAAGGCATCAGAAGACATGGGGGGATCATATCTTTGGCATTAGAGAATCTTGCGATTACTCTAGCATCTGGATATATGGGGATATATCAAGGCATCAGAAGACGTGGGGGGACCACATCTTTGGCATTAGAGAATCTTGCGATTACTCTAGCATCTGGATATATGGGGATATATCTAGGCATCAGAAGACATGGGGGGACCATATCTTTGGCATTAGAGAATCTTGCGATTACTCTAGCATCTGGATATATGGGGATATATCAAGGCATCAGAAGACATGGGGGGACCATATCTTTGGCATTAGAGAATCTTGCGATTACTCTAGCATCTGGATATATGGGGATATATCAAGGCATCAGAAGACATGGGGGGACCATATCTTTGGCATTAGAGAATCTTGCGATTACTCTAGCATCTGGATATATGGGGATATATCAAGGCATCAGAAGACATGGGGGGACCATATCTTTGGCATTAGAGAATCTTGCGATTACTCTAGCATCTGGATATATGGGGATATATCAAGGCATCAGAAGACATGGGGGGACCATATCTTTGGCATTAGAGAATCTTGCGATTACTCTAGCATCTGGATATATGGGGATATATCAAGGCATCAGAAGACATGGGGGGACCATATCTTTGGCATTAGAGAATCTTGCGATTACTCTAGCATCTGGATATATGGGGATATATCAAGGCATCAGAAGACATGGGGGGACCATATCTTTGGCATTAGAGAATCTTGCGATTACTCTAGCATCTGGATATATGGGGATATATCAAGGCATCAGAAGACGTGGGGGGACCACATCTTTGGCATTAGAGAATCTTGCGATTACTCTAGCATCTGGATATATGGGGATATATCAAGGCATCAGAAGACGTGGGGGGACCACATCTTTGGCATTAGAGAATCTTGCGATTACTCTAGCATCTGGATATATGGGGATATATCAAGGCATCAGAAGACGTGGGGGGACCATATCTTTGGCATTAGAGAATCTTGCGATTACTCTAGCATCTGGATATATGGGGATATATCAAGGCATCAGAAGACATGGGGGGACCATATCTTTGGCATTAGAGAATCTTGCGATTACTCTAGCATCTGGATATATGGGGATATATCAAGGCATCAGAAGACATGGGGGGACCATATCTTTGGCATTAGAGAATCTTGCGATTACTCTAGCATCTGGATATATGGGGATATATCAAGGCATCAGAAGACATGGGGGGATCATATCTTTGGCATTAGAGAATCTTGCGATTACTCTAGCATCTGGATATATGGGGATATATCAAGGCATCAGAAGACGTGGGGGGACCACATCTTTGGCATTAGAGAATCTTGCGATTACTCTAGCATCTGGATATATGGGGATATATCAAGGCATCAGAAGACATGGGGGGACCATATCTTTGGCATTAGAGAATCTTGCGATTACTCTAGCATCTGGATATATGGGGATATATCAAGGCATCAGAAGACGTGGGGGGACCATATCTTTGGCATTAGAGAATCTTGCGATTACTCTAGCATCTGGATATATGGGGATATATCAAGGCATCAGAAGACATGGGGGGATCATATCTTTGGCATTAGAGAATCTTGCGATTACTCTAGCATCTGGATATATGGGTATATATCAAGGCATCAGAAGACATGGGGGGCCATATCTTTGGCATTAGAGAATCTTGCGATTACTCTAGCATCTGGATATATGGGTATATATCAAGGCATCAGAAGACATGGGGGGCCATATCTTTGGCATTAGAGAATCTTGCGATTACTCTAGCATCTGGATATATGGGGATATATCAAGGCATCAGAAGACGTGGGGGACCACATCTTTGGCATTAGAGAATCTTGCGATTACTCTAGCATCTGGATATATGGGGATATATCAAGGCATCAGAAGACATGGGGGGACCATATCTTTGGCATTAGAGAATCTTGCGATTACTCTAGCATCTGGATATATGGGGATATATCAAGGCATCAGAAGACGTGGGGGGACCACATCTTTGGCATTAGAGAATCTTGCGATTACTCTAGCATCTGGATATATGGGGATATATCAAGGCATCAGAAGACATGGGGGGATCATATCTTTGGCATTAGAGAATCTTGCGATTACTCTAGCATCTGGATATATGGGGATATATCAAGGCATCAGAAGACATGGGGGGACCATATCTTTGGCATTAGAGAATCTTGCGATTACTCTAGCATCTGGATATATGGGTATATATCAAGGCATCAGAAGACATGGGGGGATCATATCTTTGGCATTAGAGAATCTTGCGATTACTCTAGCATCTGGATATATGGGTATATATCAAGGCATCAGAAGACATGGGGGGCCATATCTTTGGCATTAGAGAATCTTGCGATTACTCTAGCATCTGGATATATGGGGATATATCAAGGCATCAGAAGACGTGGGGGGACCACATCTTTGGCATTAGAGAATCTTGCGATTACTCTAGCATCTGGATATATGGGGATATATCAAGGCATCAGAAGACGTGGGGGGACCACATCTTTGGCATTAGAGAATCTTGCGATTACTCTAGCATCTGGATATATGGGGATATATCAAGGCATCAGAAGACGTGGGGGGACCACATCTTTGGCATTAGAGAATCTTGCGATTACTCTAGCATCTGGATATATGGGGATATATCAAGGCATCAGAAGACGTGGGGGGACCATATCTTTGGCATTAGAGAATCTTGCGATTACTCTAGCATCTGGATATATGGGGATATATCAAGGCATCAGAAGACATGGGGGGATCATATCTTTGGCATTAGAGAATCTTGCGATTACTCTAGCATCTGGATATATGGGTATATATCAAGGCATCAGAAGACATGGGGGGCCATATCTTTGGCATTAGAGAATCTTGCGATTACTCTAGCATCTGGATATATGGGTATATATCAAGGCATCAGAAGACATGGGGGGCCATATCTTTGGCATTAGAGAATCTTGCGATTACTCTAGCATCTGGATATATGGGGATATATCAAGGCATCAGAAGACATGGGGGGCCATATCTTTGGCATTAGAGAATCTTGCGATTACTCTAGCATCTGGATATATGGGGATATATCAAGGCATCAGAAGACGTGGGGGGACCACATCTTTGGCATTAGAGAATCTTGCGATTACTCTAGCATCTGGATATATGGGGATATATCAAGGCATCAGAAGACATGGGGGGACCACATCTTTGGCATTAGAGAATCTTGCGATTACTCTAGCATCTGGATATATGGGGATATATCAAGGCATCAGAAGACGTGGGGGGACCATATCTTTGGCATTAGAGAATCTTGCGATTACTCTAGCATCTGGATATATGGGGATATATCAAGGCATCAGAAGACGTGGGGGGACCACATCTTTGGCATTAGAGAATCTTGCGATTACTCTAGCATCTGGATATATGGGGATATATCAAGGCATCAGAAGACGTGGGGGGACCACATCTTTGGCATTAGAGAATCTTGCGATTACTCTAGCATCTGGATATATGGGGATATATCAAGGCATCAGAAGACGTAGGGGGACCATATCTTTGGCATTAGAGAATCTTGCGATTACTCTAGCATCTGGATATATGGGGATATATCAAGGCATCAGAAGACATGGGGGGATCATATCTTTGGCATTAGAGAATCTTGCGATTACTCTAGCATCTGGATATATGGGGATATATCAAGGCATCAGAAGACGTGGGGGGACCATATCTTTGGCATTAGAGAATCTTGCGATTACTCTAGCATCTGGATATATGGGGATATATCAAGGCATCAGAAGACATGGGGGGACCATATCTTTGGCATTAGAGAATCTTGCGATTACTCTAGCATCTGGATATATGGGTATATATCAAGGCATCAGAAGACATGGGGGGATCATATCTTTGGCATTAGAGAATCTTGCGATTACTCTAGCATCTGGATATATGGGGATATATCAAGGCATCAGAAGACATGGGGGGCCATATCTTTGGCATTAGAGAATCTTGCGATTACTCTAGCATCTGGATATATGGGTATATATCAAGGCATCAGAAGACGTGGGGGGACCACATCTTTGGCATTAGAGAATCTTGCGATTACTCTAGCATCTGAATATATGGGGATATATCAAGGCATCAGAAGACATGGGGGGCCATATCTTTGGCATTAGAGAATCTTGCGATTACTCTAGCATCTGGATATATGGGGATATATCAAGGCATCAGAAGACGTGGGGGGACCATATCTTTGGCATTAGAGAATCTTGCGATTACTCTAGCATCTGGATATATGGGGATATATCAAGGCATCAGAAGACATGGGGGGACCATATCTTTGGCATTAGAGAATCTTGCGATTACTCTAGCATCTGGATATATATGGATATATCAAGGCATCAGAAGACATGGGGGGATCATATCTTTGGCATTAGAGAATCTTGCGATTACTCTAGCATCTGGATATATGGGGATATATCAAGGCATCAGAAGACGTGGGGGGACCATATCTTTGGCATTAGAGAATCTTGCGATTACTCTAGCATCTGGATATATGGGGATATATCAAGGCATCAGAAGACATGGGGGGACCATATCTTTGGCATTAGAGAATCTTGCGATTACTCTAGCATCTGGATATATGGGGATATATCAAGGCATCAGAAGACATGGGGGGATCATATCTTTGGCATTAGAGAATCTTGCGATTACTCTAGCATCTGGATATATGGGGATATATCAAGGCATCAGAAGACGTGGGGGGACCATATCTTTGGCATTAGAGAATCTTGCGATTACTCTAGCATCTGGATATATGGGGATATATCAAGGCATCAGAAGACGTGGGGGGACCATATCTTTGGCATTAGAGAATCTTGCGATTACTCTAGCATCTGGATATATGGGGATATATCAAGGCATCAGAAGACATGGGGGGACCATATCTTTGGCATTAGAGAATCTTGCGATTACTCTAGCATCTGGATATATATGGATATATCAAGGCATCAGAAGACATGGGGGGGATCATATCTTTGGCATTAGAGAATCTTGCGATTACTCTAGCATCTGGATATATGGGGATATATCAAGGCATCAGAAGACATGGGGGGATCATATCTTTGGCATTAGAGAATCTTGCGATTACTCTAGCATCTGGATATATGGGGATATATCAAGGCATCAGAAGACATGGGGGGCCATATCTTTGGCATTAGAGAATCTTGCGATTACTCTAGCATCTGGATATATGGGGATATATCAAGGCATCAGAAGAGATGGGGGACCATATCTTTGGCATTAGAGAATCTTGCGATTACTCTAGCATCTGGATATATGGGGATATATCAAGGCATCAGAAGACATGGGGGGACCATATCTTTGGCATTAGAGAATCTTGCGATTACTCTAGCATCTGGATATATGGGTATATATCAAGGCATCAGAAGACATGGGGGGATCATATCTTTGGCATTAGAGAATCTTGCGATTACTCTAGCATCTGGATATATGGGGATATATCAAGGCATCAGAAGACGTGGGGGGACCATATCTTTGGCATTAGAGAATCTTGCGATTACTCTAGCATCTGGATATATGGGGATATATCAAGGCATCAGAAGACATGGGGGGACCATATCTTTGGCATTAGAGAATCTTGCGATTACTCTAGCATCTGGATATATATGGATATATCAAGGCATCAGAAGACATGGGGGGACCATATCTTTGGCATTAGAGAATCTTGCGATTACTCTAGCATCTGGATATATGGGGATATATCAAGGCATCAGAAGACGTGGGGGGACCATATCTTTGGCATTAGAGAATCTTGCGATTACTCTAGCATCTGGATATATGGGGATATATCAAGGCATCAGAAGACATGGGGGGACCATATCTTTGGCATTAGAGAATCTTGCGATTACTCTAGCATCTGGATATATGGGGATATATCAAGGCATCAGAAGACATGGGGGGACCATATCTTTGGCATTAGAGAATCTTGCGATTACTCTAGCATCTGGATATATGGGGATATATCAAGGCATCAGAAGAGATGGGGGACCATATCTTTGGCATTAGAGAATCTTGCGATTACTCTAGCATCTGGATATATGGGGATATATCAAGGCATCAGAAGACATGGGGGGACCATATCTTTGGCATTAGAGAATCTTGCGATTACTCTAGCATCTGGATATATGGGGATATATCAAGGCATCAGAAGACATGGGGGGACCATATCTTTGGCATTAGAGAATCTTGCGATTACTCTAGCATCTGGATATATGGGGATATATCAAGGCATCAGAAGACATGGGGGGATCATATCTTTGGCATTAGAGAATCTTGCGATTACTCTAGCATCTGGATATATGGGGATATATCAAGGCATCAGAAGACATGGGGGGACCATATCTTTGGCATTAGAGAATCTTGCGATTACTCTAGCATCTGGATATATGGGGATATATCAAGGCATCAGAAGAGATGGGGGACCATATCTTTGGCATTAGAGAATCTTGCGATTACTCTAGCATCTGGATATATGGGGATATATCAAGGCATCAGAAGACATGGGGGGACCATATCTTTGGCATTAGAG
This sequence comes from Caenorhabditis nigoni, assembly GCA_027920645.1. Taxonomy (NCBI): domain Eukaryota; kingdom Metazoa; phylum Nematoda; class Chromadorea; order Rhabditida; family Rhabditidae; genus Caenorhabditis; species Caenorhabditis nigoni. The sequence continues at coordinate 18,770,962 of CP115865.1, read as the reverse complement.
AATCTTGCGATTACTCTAGCATCTGGATATATGGGGATATATCAAGGCATCAGAAGACATGGGGGGACCATATCTTTGGCATTAGAGAATCTTGCGATTACTCTAGCATCTGGATATATGGGGATATATCAAGGCATCAGAAGAGATGGGGGACCATATCTTTGGCATTAGAGAATCTTGCGATTACTCTAGCATCTGGCTATATGGGGATATATCAAGGCATCAGAAGACATGGGGGGATCATATCTTTGGCATTAGAGAATCTTGCGATTACTCTAGCATCTGGATATATGGGGATATATCAAGGCATCAGAAGACGTGGGGGGACCACATCTTTGGCATTAGAGAATCTTGCGATTACTCTAGCATCTGGATATATGGGGATATATCAAGGCATCAGAAGACATGGGGGGCCATATCTTTGGCATTAGAGAATCTTGCGATTACTCTAGCATCTGGATATATGGGGATATATCAAGGCATCAGAAGAGATGGGGGACCATATCTTTGGCATTAGAGAATCTTGCGATTACTCTAGCATCTGGATATATGGGGATATATCAAGGCATCAGAAGAGATGGGGGACCATATCTTTGGCATTAGAGAATCTTGCGATTACTCTAGCATCAGGGCGTCTGGCGACACCCTGGGTCAATAGGGGGGAGGGGAAGAAATGAAAAATGAGGAAACTGGGTTGTATCTTCACTTCCATTGTGTCTTCACTTAAGGGGCGGGGCTTGACACACCTGGAGAAAATCCGGTCCCCTAGGAAACTCCGCCCCTTTTCTCACACTTTAGAGTACTTAACACGTCTTCAGTTGAGATGTGAAGATGATATGTGAAGAAGATATGTGAAGACATGTCAATATGTGAAGGTGAAGACGTAAAAGGCAATAAAACAGGTGCGAAATGGATTCACACCTTTGATTGTAAACCGCCGCACAGGTGTCATAAAATAATAGAAATGCTCCCCATGGGAAACGATCAAGAGAACTTCAAATTCTAGAACTAGCCATCTTGTAACTAACCACTTTGTAACCGGACGACTTAGGATAATTCTAGAACGTCCAGTTACGAAATCACTAGTTCTAGGGCGTCCTAGAAGTTTTGACTGCTTGTTCCGCAACTGGACGTTCTAGAACTATTTTAATTTGTCCGGTTGCGAAATGAGCAGTTTTGAAATGTCACGGTGCAGAATCTAGAACTCTGAGGTCTGAAAATGCGCTTTAATGAAAAGGCAGCAACACTTGTTCTCATGTGTCTGGAAAAACGGGTTTCGAAAATACGGCACCAGAAATACGGTTCCAGAAAAAATTGAGCCGGAAAAACACAACCGGAAAAACGAGTACGGAAAAACGGAACCGGAAAATCTAGTCCGAGAAAATTGGTTCTGAACAACAGAACCGGAAAAACGGAACCACAAGAACGAAACCGGAAAAACGACTCCGGAAAAATGTCCGGAAAAAGGGGTCCGGAAAAACGGTTCCAGAAAAAGGGGTTCAGAAAAAACGGAACTGGGAAAACGAATCCGGAAAACCGGAACCACAAAAACAAAATCAAGAACTTCATTTATTGTCAAAAAATTAGACTTCTGTAATTTTCACACTGCTTGAAATTTTATAAAATCGAGGGGATGCTCTGAAATTCAATGTATCCAATGGCTCGATTTCTGATTGCTCTCGTAGTCGGCAAGTTTGTGGAATATCCATTGCTTCTAATTTTGAAAACTCTTCTCGAATGTGTTCCAAGGATCTTTTCCGATTCTGAAATTCAGAATTTTAAAGTTACTGGACTATTTGTGTGTACCATGAAATTATCAATAGAGTTCAAAATATTGAATAACTTGTCGGAAACATTAACCAATGTTTTGAGAAGAATGAATAGGAATATTCTGTCTGAAAATGTTTCAGATAACTTTTTGATATTTTCCCATCCTTCATAAACAGATTGATAAGCATAGTAGGTGGATCCGTGGAGGCTAGTTAGTTCTCTCTGAAAATTAATTGAATCTGGAGAAACTTGAAAATCATTATACCTTCAAAACTTCCTTTTTACCTCTTTTTTGAGTTTTCAGAACCTTTTCAAATAGAGAATATCTAGCTTTCAATCTTGAAATTGGTTCTCTTATAGAATCCAAAAATTTGGAAAATTTCTTTTCATCCATTTCCCATTTTCTCTGAAGCAAAAGACATTGGAAGAAAGCCAAGTTCATTTTTCTGATCTCCAAAAGCTTCTCTTCTATAATTCGCCGTGTTTCTTTCTGAAAAAAAATCAGAATTTGAAATCGAAATTTGAAATTTCTCACCTCAAATTCCTCGATTTCCCTATCCAATTCTCTCAACTCTTTTTCGTTTTCCTCCTCATCTTTTGCTAGTTTTTCTCGGAATTTCATATAAGATTTTTTCAAATTTTCAGCACTTTCCAATTTCATTTGATCCATATTAATTCGGTGTTGGATTTTCAAATTTTGCACTTGTTCTTCAAATTGTGTTGGGGAAAGAAGCGCTTTTGGAAATTCTGTAGAGAATTCTGTAGTTGAGTGTTCTGATACAACTTCTTGAGATCCAGAAGGCAAATCAGCGAAACCAGAAAACTGGATGGACAAATTTTCGACTTCCGGTTTGTCGGGAACTTTGCGATAGACTGAAAGTATAAGAATTCATTTTTAAGTCTAATTTTACGAAATCTAACCTGTCGAATCGGTTTTTCCAATTTCCACATTGACTTCAACGTTTTTGGGCTCACTTTTAAGTGCTAGGCTTCCAGATTCGCTCATTTTTTCATCCGTATCTTTGAAAAACTTGTTTGTGACATTTTGGAAATTCTGAAGTTCCAATTTTCCAAATTTTCTCTAAATATTTAAACCTACGTTGCCATGAATTATCATTATTTCCTCTGGAATTACATCTGGGAGTTTTCGAGGAATTTGAATAGTTGAAACGGGTTCTGGAGACTCTAAAAATTATAAATTCTGAACTCCAAACGGTTTCAAAATCTTTAGACTCACTTCCAGTAATTTTATGATAAAAGAAGACGTATATTGTGATCAGAAGAGTCCAGAAAGCGTTCCAGAATCTTTCAAGAACCATTTTGATCTTAAAAATCATTGATTCCTGAATTTTCATTATCAGACAAAGATAGAAAAAAAGTTCTGGAAATCCGTAAAAAACGAAAATTCAAATAGTAGAGAATAAATTTTATTGTATCAGGTTTAAAAATGAAAATTCATTCAAAAATCATTTATTTATAGCTGCTTGACTTCCAGATCCATTTCCAGACCCATTTCCAATTCTTTGCAGGACATTTCTGGAACTTTCTTCCATTGTTTTATCCAAAACTGCTAGCAATTGGTTGGAAGGGTCGATGTTAAACTGAAAATTTTGAAAATTTCAAATTTTGAAATTTCGGATTACGGTATGCACCTTTAAAATAACACCATCCAAGTCGTTCACCAATTTTCGGAGATTTTCAAACTGGGTTCTGATTTGTAAATCTGCGAGGGTCTGAAAAAATGAATTTTTTAATATTATAGTTTTAAAAACTGAAATAATACCATTGACTCTTTTCGTGCCTTTTTGTATTTTTTAATAGAATTTTGAATTTTTTCCATTTCATCTTCAATTTCTGACTTTTTGGAATTGATGGTTTTGAAAGTTTCCGCCAAATTTTGGTATTCTTTTGGAAGTCTCTGATAGACGGACTCTGCTTTATCACAGAATTTTCCAAAAACAACCAGGGTGTCATTGATTTGGGGTTGGTTTTTCTGAAAAATTCAATTCTCTATTTTTTTTTCGAAAATTATATATATTTAAGTCAAATTTTTTCGTTTACCATGAAAGATACAAAAGAGTTGGTCAACTGACAAAATATTTATCATTTTATCAAAAATATTTTATCAGCTGCCAAAAAAAAAAAAAAAACTCACCAACTTCTCGTTTCGTTCCATTTCAAAAATCATTCTTCTAATCGCATTCACATCGTTTTCGTATGATTTTTTGAATCGATTGTATAACATTCGAATGTTATCACATTCAATTTTAATATCCACATTTTGCTCATCTCCTCCTATAGCTTTCCTCATTTGAAGAAAGGTGCTCACTGGAAAAAATTGAAAATTCAGAAATTCCGAGAAATATATGAGCTCAAGAATTAAATATTGGATGGTCTTCTACGAGAATGTTTTCGGTATTCGGAAATAGCCAAAGTTCAGAAAAGTCAGAAATTCGGAAACTCAAAAAAAGCAGAAATTCGAAAAGAAAACCGAAATTCAAAAATTCGGAGATTTAGAAATTCGAAAATGCATCTTTGAAAAACACCTGATATTTAGAAAACTAAGAAAAAAGAACGGCGGTACCTTAGTTGGGAGGGGGGGGGCACCCAAATTTTTTGAATTTGGCGCCAAAATGCGGGTGTCCCAGAGGAAGGGAAACAAGGGGTTTTTGCCTAAGCCTATTATTTAAAACAAAAAAAATTTGAAAAAAAATTTCAGCCAAAATTTGCAATTTTCACTGATTTTCGCCGATTTCAGCACTTTTTTGGCTGAATTTTTTTTTAAAAAGTATATGTTTTTTTTTCCAATAATCTTTACTATTAACAATCACTAAATTCTGTGTGTGTGTCCGTTTGTTCCGTTTCGCCGACCCTAGCGAAGACACGAGTAGACCAAAATGTCTCAAATTTTCACAGATAATCCGAAATAGCAGTGAGATGATGCCCCCACTTTCCGTTTTTCAAAATTTCGATTTTGAAGCCTTCTGGAGCCATTCCTTGGTTTCACCACAGAGAAAAAAGGGTGGTGGAACTCCCCCCTGGGAAGAGAGGGCGAAGGCGAGAGGGGGAGAAAAGAGTAGAATCGTATGCGCCGTCTCCACCATTGCTGCTGTGTGGCCGCATGGTGTAGTGGTTAGCGAACTACGCTTTTGTCCGCGCGATGAGGGTTCGCGTCCGACGGGTGGCAACTTTTTTTGTTTTTTGTACTGAATTCAGATATGTGTAAGTGTGAAAATGGTTTTCTCATTAGCTTGAGTAAAATAAATTAGTAAAATTTCGCTGTTTCCCAACTTGATAACTTTCAAGTCGACAGCCGATTTTAGTTGCATTTGTTCGAATGCCATGAAACTTAAAAAAACATCCAGGTCATATAACAGAAAACATAAAGTTGGAGACCAGGAGACTAGCGCAGGGTTCAAATTGCTGAACTTATGATATAAGGTCGAAAGATATCTCAATTTCTGGCATTCAAAATATTAATTTTCGAAATTACGAATTCATATTTTTTAGTATTTTGAAGGTCTGTTTTTGAATCTTCAAAGCTTTGAAATTTTCGAACTTCAGGTTTCCTAATATCTGAATTGTGGAATATCGTGAAACCTGTAGCAAAAGAGCACTTTAATAGGAGGGTCCCTCCAGGAGAAGGGCAAAACCGGAGGGGCTTGAGAGAATAGAAGGACCCCCATTAAGATGTTTTATTTGAAACACAACTTCATAGAAATCGGTTGAAAGTTTCAACTTGGAACACATTTTCTTTCTCATAAACTTGCTCAACTTAGGATAAAGCGGTTGATTTTTAGTGTTGAACGAAAATTCACCGAATTTTTCTACTAAACATTTCGGAAAAAATGACTGGAAAAATAGAAAGGCTCCCTCTAATTAAAGGACTTCTGTAATAGAAGGGCCCTTCGGAGGTTTTATTAGAACAATAAAAAAAGCCGGCCCTTCTAATTTTTACGATATTTGAGTTTGAGGGGGCATCCAAAAACAGTTTCCTATTACCTGAGCTTTAGGGAGGCATCCTAATTTTTGAATTCGCGCATTTTTTGTTCTTATGACAAATGTATAGGTATTTTAGTCTAAACCTGAAGTATCAAACAGAAAACGGAACATTCTAGAAAACATTTCAGCGGAGAAAGTACGAATTTTGCTGATATTTGGAAGTTTCAGTAGCTTTTGACTGAAAATTTTCACAATATTGCGTTTTGCGATTTATATTACAGGCTTATGCTGAAAACGTTTTCTGCATTCCTTGAATTTTCTAGACTTAAAATTTAAAAAAATATTAAAAACTTTCCGAGATTCGGGAACTTTAAAATGTCCCAACTGCTTAATGTTCAAATTGTTTAACTTCAGAATTGGATCATTTCAGAATTTGAGAGTGGTAGAAATCGGGACTTCCGAATTCAGGAATTGGAATTCATGAACTTTCGAATTCTCAGTTTCCCAATTTTTTATTTCTAAGTCTCTGAATTTCGTTTCTGAGTTCCAGCTTTCGACCTAAAAATTTTTCAAACTTTCGAGTTTCCAAATTTTAGAGTTGGAAATTTTTAAAGTTTCGAAATTCCGATCCTCAAATTTCAGAAGATCTGATTTTAAAATTTCAAAGTTTCGAATTTCGTGATGCGATATTTTTTATTTTCTGAATTTCTGAACTTCTGAATTTCGGAATTCGAGAGTTTCAGAAATGTTTAATTTCCCATTTCGAAATTTTTTTAAGGTCTCTGAATTTTCGTATTTGAATTGTCAGGATGTTCTTTATAATGGGTTTTCCTTAAGGGTAAGCGGGATCCATGGTTAACAACTGAATCAAAAGTTTTTAATAGTTAGCCACACAATTAACTATGTACAATATAATCTTCTTTTTCTCCCCATTTTTGAGATTCTAACGCTTTGAGTGAAGCCAGGAGATTGTAGCCGCCGACAGGCGGCGGAAATCGACTGGTAGGCTTACAATAGCGCCATTTTTCGGATGTCCCAGAAAAAAAGGGAAACAAGGGATTTTTGCCTAAGCCTATTATTTAAAACAAAAAACATATATTTTTGAAAAAAAAAATCAGCCAAAAAAGTGCTGGAATCGGCGAAAATCAGTGAAAATTGCAAATTTTGGCTGAAATTTTTTTTCAAATTTTTTTTTTGTTTTAAATAATAGGCTTAGGCAAAAACCCCTTGTTTCCCTTCCTCTGGGACACCCGCATTTTGGCGCCAAATTCAAAAAATTTGGGTGCCCCCCCCCCAACTAAGGTAGCGCCAAAAGAACATTCAGATACCGTAAAACCTGTATGAGAAGAGCTCCTCTATTTGAAGGGCCCCTTTAGGGACCCCACGAAAAACAGAAGGGTCGTCCTTTCTAATACAGGTTTTACGGTATTTTTCCAAAATCGGAAATTTTGGAATTGTAAAATTGACTTACACTGATATGCCCCCTGTTTCTTCTTCTCGTCCATCATTTTCGATTGTTGCTCCTGATCCTTCTCTTGTAATTTTTTCATGTCTTCTTTGGCGCTTTTTTGGAAATCAAACAACTCGTTTTTGCCCTTCGAAAGTCTCTCCTGATGCTCTTTTACAGTTTTTGCAGTTATTTCATCGTGCTCTTTTTGTAACTTCTCTTTGAATTCGTTTTGCTCTTCCATCGATTTCAAAAGGATACCTCGTTCTGAAAAAAAGTATTTTTTGAAAAATCCAATTTTCAAAGTCCAAAAAATCCACTAACTCTCATTCAATTCTCCTTGAAGCTTCTTCAACTTCTCCATATCATTTTTCAAATCATTCTGACGTTTTTCAATTTCTCGATCTCCCTCTTCTCTCAATTCTTGTTTCTTCTGTTTTCCTTGCTCTTCGAAATTTGATTTCCAGTTTTCCAGTTTCCTCTGATTTTGGACCTTCAGATCTTCCAAATCTTCCAGAGCTTCTTTAATGAGATCCAAATTTTTTTCAGCCTCGGACAGCAGGTCGTTCTCTTTTTTCTTCATTCCATCTTCGAATTCTGCTTGTCTTTCCTGGATTTTTTTTAATTTTTAGAGATTTTAGGATTTGTAAAACTTGAAAAATTTTCCATAACAATCGTTATACTTTTTGAATGACTTTTCAAAATATTCAGAAGGTTCTGAAACGTCGCAGTTCTTAAAATGGCCGGTGGACATTTTAGAACCGCGATCTTTTAGAGCCGCGACGTTTCAGAACTGCGCCATTTCAGAACTAACCATATAAGAACTGCGACATTTTGGAACCGCGACATTTTAGAATTGCGACGTTTTAGAACCGCGACGTTTCAGAACTAACCATATAAGAACTGCGACATTTTGGAACCGCGACATTTTAGAATTGCGACGTTTTAGAACTGCGACGTTGTACAACCACGACGTTTTAGAACCGCGACTTTTTAGAACCGCGACGTTTCAAAACCGCGATGTTTGAAAACCGCGACGTTTCCGAACCGCGAAATTTTAGAACCGGAACGTTTTAGAAACGCGGCGGTTCAGAACCGCGACAGTTCAGAACCGCGACATTTTAGAAATGCGACGTTTTAGAACTGCGACGTTTCAGAAATAACCATACAATAACTGCGACATTTTGGAACCGCGATATTTTAGAACCGCTACATTTCTGAACAGCGACGTTTTACAACAACGACGTTTCCGAACTGACCATATAAGAACCGCGACGTTTTATAACTGCGACGTTTTAGAACTACCCATACAGTACCGCCCAAAAGTATATCAACTTTTGGTTTTCCGACTGTAACTTTCTTCAAAATAGAGCTAATGCGTCAAACTTTTTTGTGAAATGTAGCAAATGATCCGAGAAATATGATTTTAAAACATTTCAAACCCGAAAATAGGAAAAGAAAAATTTAGAACAAAAATTCGCTTTTTGGGAAATTTCAGATTTTTGGATGATTTTTTTCAAAAATCTGGAAAAAATAGAAATCGGTTAAGTGTATGAAATATACAATTTTAACAAAATTTAAGAGACATTTGCTAACTTTTGAGCAGATAATACCACATCAAAACGCAATACTGTGTATGATATGGATGTTCAAAGTGTCAACTGTAGATTTCCGGCTTCTGGATTTTTTCTATTGTCGTTCCACAACTTAAATTGGTCCATATTTGATACATTTGATGTTTTAATCGTTTTTCAAGCGTTATTCTGAAATATACTATCAATTTCCACCCGAAAAAGTGTCTCTTTCTGCTCCGAACACTGATTTTTAAAATTTTGAGACCAGCTAAAACATGCATAAGGGTAACTATTAGTCATTCTGGTGGAGTCGGTTAAGGGATATCGGTGTTTTTTCTTATAGATATCAAAACTACAGTTCCGTTTAAACCTATAAAACATGATTTCCGCTTACGGAATGCTCATGGAAAAGCTAGAAAACATTCGAAAATAAATTTTATTGAGTAAAATACTGAGGAAACAGACTACTGCTTCATTTCCAATGTATGAGTGTTCCATTCATCCGTATTGACGATTATTTTGTAAGAATAAGTTATTTTAACTATTTCATTACAAATAACACGAGATTCCATCACTTTCAAGACCAAATGCTCAATCTAACCCAACACAGGAATGTTATAACTTGAACCCCGCTCCAAAACAGATCGAAAAGCTGAGAATGAGCATTCCGTAAGCGGAAATCATGTTTTATAGGTTTAAACGGAACTGTAGTTTTGATATCTATAAGAAAAAACACCGATATCCCTTAACCGACTCCACCAGAATGACTAATAGTTACCCTTATGCATGTTTTAGCTGGTCTCAAAATTTTAAAAATCAGTGTTCGGAGCAGAAAGAGACACTTTTTCGGGTGGAAATTGATAGTATATTTCAGAATAACGCTTGAAAAACGATTAAAACATCAAATGTATCAAATATGGACCAATTTAAGTTGTGGAACGACAATAGAAAAAATCCAGAAGCCGGAAATCTACAGTTGACACTTTGAACATCCATATCATACACAGTATTGCGTTTTGATGTGGTATTATCTGCTCAAAAGTTAGCAAATGCCTTTTAAATTATGTTATAATTTTATATTTCATACACTTAATCGTTTTCTATTTTTTCCAGATTTTTGAAAAAAATCATCCAAAAATCTGAAATTTCCCAAAAAGCGAATTTTTGTTCTAAATTTTTCTTTTCCTATTTTCGGGTTTGAAATGTTTTGAAATCATATTTCTCGGATCATTTGCTACATTTCACAAAAAAGTTTGACGCATTAGCTCTATTTTGAAGAAAGTTACAGTCGGAAAACCAAAAGTTGATATACTTTTGGGCGGTACTGTATAAGAACCGCGACGTTTTAAAACGGCCACAGTTTAGAACCGCGACGTTTAAGAACCGCGACATTTCAAAACCGCAACGTTTCAGAACCGTGGCGGTTCAGAACTGCGACGTTTTCAAACCGCGACAGTTTAGAACCGCGATGTTTCAAAACCGCGACGTTTCAGAACTGCGACGATTCAGAAGTGACCATATAAGAACTGCGACATTTTAGAACCGCGACATTTCTGAACAGCGACGTTTTTAAACCGCGACATTTTAGAATCGCGACCTTTTAGGACCGCGACGTTTTACCTGAGTATTTCAGAACTTCGCGATTCTGAAATGGACAGTACTGAAATGGTTAGTTCTAAAATGTCAGAACTCCGAACTGCGACGTTTTAGAACTGACCATTTCAGAACTGTTGCAAAACTGTCAAAAAAAAAAAATAGTGAAACAGAAAAAAAAAATAAACCTTCATAATCTCCCGAATCTGGTCCAATCGATTCCTTTCTTCGTTTTGTTGATCTTCTCTGAGATTCCTCTCATGTTCAGCATCCAATTCGTGTTTTCTCTCCTTTGACATACCACCTCCCATTTCTTTTTGTTTCTCTGAATCTAATTTAAGACATTTTTTCGAATAAGAAAATTTGATTAAAAAATATGATATCGGCTGCTTAACCGATTACTCAGAAACTTTGAGAAAAAAATTGAAAAAGTCAAAAATATTTTTTGTAGGAAATTCTAAGAAATTATTAATTAGATATGGAAGTTTGTTCTGGGGAAACCAATGCCATCTTCTTCTCCTCCTTGTCATTTTTCAATGGAATCAAATTTTTTACCTGAAATTTTTTAAAAAATCATTTTAATTTCAAAAAAATTTCTCCTCACATAATCATTGATGGATCCCATTAATGTTTTAAGTGCTCCAACTTTTCCGGCCTCCCAATCGAATTCTTTGTTCTAAAAATAGTTAATTACCTTTCTGAATTACCCCAATTAAAACAAACTCCAGTGAAACTACAAAATTCTGTGATCAGATTTTGAGCATTTCCAATTTCCTTCTTCAGTGATTTCAGATTTTCAGAGAGCTCCTTGTGCTCTTCGGTCCTTGTTAATTTTCTCTCAATTTCCGTTATTCTGGATATCAATTCTCCAAGTTGGCTTCCTCGAAGACTTCTCAATCTTGTATCCAAAAGTTTTAAAGTTGATTTTTTAGGTTTTTTTCTAGATTCTGAATTCTTAGGAGTAGAAGATGATGATGCTTCAGATTTTCCATCGAAATCTTCTCTATCAGAATCCATTGGAGTTTCCAGACAAGAGGAAGTTGGTTCCTCCTTTTTTGAAGTATTTTTCAGGCGTTCAATTCCATCCAAAATTTCAGAACATTCCAGAAAATGTTCATTCATCTCGTTTGAAAAACTGATTAATTCGTTAATTGGCTTATTAGCAGCTTCGATTCTTCCTGATTCGAAATCCAAAATTGATAATTTTAGAACAGTTTCTTGAAATTTCAGATCCTCATCGTTTTGGTTTTGACAGTGTTGGAGGGTCTGAACATTATTGAGAATTGATTTTTTGAAAAGAAATTCAGAAATTCAGAAATTCAGAAATTCAGGAATTCAGAAAATCAGAAATTCAGGAATTCAGAAATTCAGGAATTCAGAAATTCAGAAATTCAGAAATTCAGAAATTCAGAAATTCAGAAATTCAGAAATTCAGGAATTCAGAAAATCAGAAATTCAGAAATTCAGGAATTCAGAAATTCAGGAATTCAGAAATTCAGAAATTCAGAAATTCAGGAATTCAGAAATTCAGAAATTCAGAAATTCAGAAATTCAGAAATTCAGAAATTCAGAAATTCAGAAATTCAGAAATTCAGAAATTCAGAAATTCAGAAATTCAGGAATTCAGAAAATCAGAAATTCAGGAATTCAGAAATTCAGGAATTCAGAAATTCAGAAATTCAGAAATTCAGGAATTCAGAAATTCAGAAATTCAGAAATTCAGAAATTCAGAAATTCAGAAATTCAGAAATTCAGAAATTCAGAAATCGGCTCAAAAAATCGAAAACTGAAAACTCAAAAGTCCGGAATTTCAAAAAAATTAAAAATAGGAAAAATCGAAATTCAGGAATTCAGAAATTCGGAATACCCAAACATTCTTATCATAAAAAACACTCAAACATTCTTGATCACTGAAACAATTCTGAGGTTACTGTAGCCAAAAATTACTATGGATTACTGTAGTTCTAGGCTTACTATTGCCAAAAATTCAATTCCAAAACTACTCTAGTACAAGTAATCTAATTGTAAGGTTATCTAAGGTAGTCAAAAATTGGAAGGGATACTGTAGTTCAAGGTTCATAATAGGCAAAAGATTCTAGGGTCTAGATATCATTGGGTTACTGTAGTTTAAGAATTTTAGAATCGCTATGGTTTTGATGAGAAGTTTGTTTGGAAATTTTGAAAATGTTGAATTTCTCTTCGAATTCCCGAAAATTGAGTTTTTCTCATTTTGAAAAGTTTGAAGTTTAAAAAATCAGAATTTAAAAAAAAATTGAAAAATGAGAAAAGTGGGAATTAAGGAATTTCAGAAATCAAGAATTTGAGCCTGTGTATCTCATTTTCTGTGAGAGATACCAAAAAGTAGTCAACTAATAAAATGTGTCTGATATCATGATAAACATTTTATCAGTTGACAACTTTTTGATATCTTTCAAAAGAAGTTAGATATATAAGCTCAAAGTGAACGGTCCGGATGGTGTTTTATTAGAGTGCTTACGGTATCTTACCTGCTCACAAATCTCTTCCTCTTTCTTATTCAAATCCTTTGAAATTTTTTCTTGAATCTCAAAATGCTTCAGATTTGTTTCAGTCTCCTCTCTGAATAGTTCCAATTCCAATTCTCTTTTTTCTCGAGTCAATTCTTTTTGAAAATCCTGATTTCTTTCCGTTTTATTCATTTCATCATCCAATTGCCTTCTGGCAGTTTCCTCCAGAATATTTTCAGTGTCACTTATTTTCTGAAAATTTGAATTTAAAAAAAAATTTCTAAGATTCTAAGATTCTAAGATTCTAAGATTCTGAGAATCTAGGATTCTAAGATTGTAAGATTCTAAGATTCTAAGATTCTGAGAATCTAGGATTCTAAGATTGTAAGATTCTAAGATTCTGAGAATCTAGGATTCTAAGATTGTAAGATTCTAAGATTCTAAGATTCTAAGATTCTAAGATTCTAAGATTCTAAGATTCTAAGATTCTAAGATTCTAAGATTCTAAGGTTCTAAGATTCTAAGATTCTAAGATTCTAAGATTCTAAGATTCTAAGATTCTAAGATTCTAAGATTCTAAGATTCTAAGATTCTAAGATTCTAAGATTCTAAGATTCTAAGATTCTAAGATTCTAAGATTCTAAGATTCTAAGATTCTAAGATTCTAAGATTCTAAGATTCTAAGATTCTAAGATTCTAAGATTCTAAGATTCTAAGATTCTAAGATTCTAAGATTCTAAGATTCTAAGATTCTAAGATTCTAAGATTCTAAGATTCTAAGATTCTAAGATTCTAAGATTCTAAGATTCTAAGATTCTAAGATTCTAAGATTCTAAGATTCTAAGATTCTAAGATTCTAAGATTCTAAGATTCTAAGATTCTAAGATTCTAAGATTCTAAGATTCTAAGATTCTAAGATTCTAAGATTCTAAGATTCTAAGATTCTAAGATTCTAAGATTCTAAGATTCTAAGATTCTAAGATTCTAAGATTCTAAGATTCTAAGATTCTAAGATTCTAAGATTCTAAGATTCTAAGATTCTAAGATTCTAAGGTTCTAAGATTCTAAGATTCTAAGATTCTAAGATTCTAAGATTCTGAGATTCTAAGATTCTAAGATTCTAAGATTCTAAGATTCTAAGATTCTAAGATTCTAAGATTCTAAGATTCTAAGATTCTAAGATTCTAAGATTCTAAGATTCTAAGATTCTAAGATTCTAAGATTCTAAGATTCTAAGATTCTAAGATTCTAAGATTCTAAGATTCTAAGATTCTAAGATTCTAAGATTCTAAGATTCTAAGATTCTAAGATTCTAAGATTCTAAGATTCTAAGATTCTAAGATTCTAAGATTCTAAGATTCTAAGATTCTAAGATTCTAAGATTCTAAGATTCTAAGATTCTAAGATTCTAAGATTCTAAGATTCTAAGATTCTAAGATTCTAAGATTCTAAGATTCTAAGATTCTAAGATTCTAAGATTCTAAGATTCTAAGATTCTAAGATTCTAAGATTCTAAGATTCTAAGATTCTAAGATTCTAAGATTCTAAGATTCTAAGATTCTAAGATTCTAAGATTCTAAGATTCTAAGATTCTAAGATTCTAAGATTCTAAGATTCTAAGATTCTAAGATTCTAAGATTCTAAGATTCTAAGATTCTAAGATTCTAAGATTCTAAGATTCTAAGATTCTAAGATTCTAAGATTCTAAGATTCTAAGATTCTAAGATTCTAAGATTCTAAGATTCTAAGATTCTAAGATTCTAAGATTCTAAGATTCTAAGATTCTAAGATTCTAAGATTCTAAGATTCTAAGATTCTAAGATTCTAAGATTCTAAGATTCTAAGATTCTAAGATTCTAAGATTCTAAGATTCTAAGATTCTAAGATTCTAAGATTCTAAGATTCTAAGATTCTAAGATTCTAAGATTCTAAGATTCTAAGATTCTAAGATTCTAAGATTCTAAGATTCTAAGATTCTAAGATTCTAAGGTTCTAAGATTCTAAGATTCTAAGATTCTAAGATTCTAAGATTCTAAGATTCTAAGATTCTAAGATTCTAAGATTCTAAGTTTCTAAGATTCTAAGATTCTAAGATTCTAAGATTCTAAGATTCTAAGATTCTAAGGTTCTAAGATTCTAAGATTCTAAGATTCTAAGATTCTAAGGTTCTAAGATTCTAAGATTCTAAGATTCTAAGATTCTAAGATTCTAAGATTCTAAGATTCTAAGATTCTAAGATTCTAAGATTCTAAGATTCTAAGATTCTAAGATTCTAAGATTCTAAGATTCTAAGATTCTAAGATTCTAAGATTCTAAGATTCTAAGATTCTAAGATTCTAAGATTCTAAGATTCTAAGATTCTAAGATTCTAAGATTCTAAGATTCTAAGATTCTAAGATTCTAAGATTCTAAGATTCTAAGATTCTAAGATTCTAAGATTCTAAGATTCTAAGATTCTAAGATTCTAAGATTCTAAGATTCTAAGATTCTAAGATTCTAAGATTCTAAGATTCTAAGATTCTAAGATTCTAAGATTCTAAGATTCTAAGATTCTAAGATTCTAAGATTCTAAGATTCTAAGATTCTAAGATTCTAAGATTCTAAGATTCTAAGATTCTAAGATTCTAAGATTCTAAGATTCTAAGATTCTAAGATTCTAAGATTCTAAGATTCTAAGATTCTAAGATTCTAAGATTCTAAGATTCTAAGATTCTAAGATTCTAAGATTCTAAGATTCTAAGGTTCTAAGATTCTAAGATTCTAAGATTCTAAGATTCTAAGATTCTAAGATTCTAAGATTCTAAGATTCTAAGATTCTAAGGTTCTAAGATTCTAAGATTCTAAGATTCTAAGATTCTAAGGTTCTAAGATTCTAAGATTCTAAGATTCTAAGATTCTAAGATTCTAAGATTCTAAGATTCTAAGATTCTAAGATTCTAAGATTCTAAGATTCTAAGATTCTAAGATTCTAAGATTCTAAGGTTCTAAGATTCTAAGATTCTAAGATTCTAAGATTCTAAGATTCTAAGATTCTAAGATTCTAAGATTCTAAGATTCTAAGATTCTAAGATTCTAAGATTCTAAGATTCTAAGGTTCTAAGATTCTAAGATTCTAAGATTCTAAGATTCTAAGATTCTAAGGTTCTAAGATTCTAAGATTCTAAGATTCTAAGATTCTAAGATTCTAAGATTCTAAGATTCTAAGATTCTAAGATTCTAAGATTCTAAGATTCTAAGATTCTAAGATTCTAAGATTCTAAGATTCTAAGATTCTAAGATTCTAAGATTCTAAGGTTCTAAGATTCTAAGATTCTAAGATTCTAAGATTCTAAGGTTCTAAGATTCTAAGATTCTAAGATTCTAAGATTCTAAGATTCTAAGATTCTAAGATTCTAAGATTCTAAGATTCTAAGATTCTAAGATTCTAAGATTCTAAGATTCTAAGATTCTAAGATTCTAAGATTCTAAGATTCTAAGATTCTAAGATTCTAAGATTCTAAGATTCTAAGATTCTAAGATTCTAAGATTCTAAGATTCTAAGATTCTAAGGTTCTAAGATTCTAAGATTCTAAGATTCTAAGATTCTAAGATTCTAAGATTCTAAGATTCTAAGATTCTAAGATTCTAAGATTCTAAGATTCTAAGATTCTAAGATTCTAAGATTCTAAGATTCTAAGATTCTAAGATTCTAAGATTCTAAGATTCTAAGATTCTAAGATTCTAAGATTCTAAGATTCTAAGATTCTAAGATTCTAAGATTCTAAGATTCTAAGATTCTAAGATTCTAAGATTCTAAGATTCTAAGATTCTAAGATTCTAAGATTCTAAGATTCTAAGATTCTAAGATTCTAAGATTCTAAGATTCTAAGATTCTAAGATTCTAAGATTCTAAGATTCTAAGATTCTAAGATTCTAAGATTCTAAGATTCTAAGATTCTAAGGTTCTAAGATTCTAAGATTCTAAGATTCTAAGATTCTAAGATTCTAAGATTCTAAGATTCTAAGATTCTAAGATTCTAAGGTTCTAAGATTCTAAGATTCTAAGATTCTAAGATTCTAAGATTCTAAGATTCTAAGATTCTAAGATTCTAAGATTCTAAGTTTCTAAGATTCTAAGATTCTAAGATTCTAAGATTCTAAGATTCTAAGATTCTAAGATTCTAAGGTTCTAAGATTCTAAGATTCTAAGATTCTAAGATTCTAAGATTCTAAGGTTCTAAGATTCTAAGATTCTAAGATTCTAAGATTCTAAGATTCTAAGATTCTAAGATTCTAAGATTCTAAGATTCTAAGATTCTAAGATTCTAAGATTCTAAGATTCTAAGATTCTAAGATTCTAAGGTTCTAAGATTCTAAGATTCTAAGATTCTAAGATTCTAAGATTCTAAGATTCTAAGATTCTAAGATTCTAAGATTCTAAGATTCTAAGATTCTAAGATTCTAAGATTCTAAGATTCTAAGATTCTAAGATTCTAAGATTCTAAGATTCTAAGATTCTAAGATTCTAAGATTCTAAGATTCTAAGATTCTAAGATTCTAAGATTCTAAGATTCTAAGACTCTAAGATTCTAAGATTCTAAGATTCTAAGATTCTAAGATTCTAAGATTCTAAGATTCTAAGATTCTAAGATTCTAAGATTCTAAGATTCTAAGATTCTAAGATTCTAAGATTCTAAGGTTCTAAGATTCTAAGATTCTAAGATTCTAAGATTCTAAGATTCTAAGATTCTAAGATTCTAAGATTCTAAGATTCTAAGATTCTAAGATTCTAAGATTCTAAGATTCTAAGATTCTAAGATTCTAAGATTCTAAGATTCTAAGATTCTAAGATTCTAAGATTCTAAGATTCTAAGATTCTAAGATTCTAAGATTCTAAGATTCTAAGATTCTAAGATTCTAAGATTCTAAGATTCTAAGATTCTAAGATTCTAAGATTCTAAGATTCTAAGATTCTAAGATTCTAAGATTCTAAGATTCTAAGATTCTAAGATTCTAAGATTCTAAGATTCTAAGATTCTAAGATTCTAAGATTCTAAGATTCTAAGATTCTAAGATTCTAAGATTCTAAGATTCTAAGATTCTAAGATTCTAAGATTCTAAGATTCTAAGATTCTAAGATTCTAAGATTCTAAGATTCTAAGATTCTAAGATTCTAAGATTCTAAGATTCTAAGATTCTAAGATTCTAAGGTTCTAAGATTCTAAGATTCTAAGATTCTAAGATTCTAAGGTTCTAAGATTCTAAGATTCTAAGATTCTAAGATTCTAAGATTCTAAGATTCTAAGATTCTAAGATTCTAAGATTCTAAGATTCTAAGATTCTAAGATTCTAAGATTCTAAGATTCTAAGATTCTAAGATTCTAAGATTCTAAGATTCTAAGATTCTAAGATTCTAAGATTCTAAGATTCTAAGATTCTAAGATTCTAAGATTCTAAGGTTCTAAGATTCTAAGGTTCTAAGATTCTAAGATTCTAAGATTCTAAGATTCTAAGATTCTAAGATTCTAAGATTCTAAGATTCTAAGATTCTAAGTTTCTAAGATTCTAAGATTCTAAGATTCTAAGATTCTAAGATTCTAAGATTCTAAGATTCTAAGGTTCTAAGATTCTAAGATTCTAAGATTCTAAGATTCTAAGATTCTAAGGTTCTAAGATTCTAAGATTCTAAGATTCTAAGATTCTAAGATTCTAAGATTCTAAGATTCTAAGATTCTAAGATTCTAAGATTCTAAGATTCTAAGATTCTAAGATTCTAAGATTCTAAGATTCTAAGGTTCTAAGATTCTAAGATTCTAAGATTCTAAGATTCTAAGATTCTAAGATTCTAAGATTCTAAGATTCTAAGATTCTAAGATTCTAAGATTCTAAGATTCTAAGATTCTAAGATTCTAAGATTCTAAGATTCTAAGATTCTAAGATTCTAAGATTCTAAGATTCTAAGATTCTAAGATTCTAAGATTCTAAGATTCTAAGATTCTAAGACTCTAAGATTCTAAGATTCTAAGATTCTAAGATTCTAAGATTCTAAGATTCTAAGATTCTAAGATTCTAAGATTCTAAGATTCTAAGATTCTAAGATTCTAAGATTCTAAGATTCTAAGGTTCTAAGATTCTAAGATTCTAAGATTCTAAGATTCTAAGATTCTAAGATTCTAAGATTCTAAGATTCTAAGATTCTAAGATTCTAAGATTCTAAGATTCTAAGATTCTAAGATTCTAAGATTCTAAGATTCTAAGATTCTAAGATTCTAAGATTCTAAGATTCTAAGATTCTAAGATTCTAAGATTCTAAGATTCTAAGATTCTAAGATTCTAAGATTCTAAGATTCTAAGATTCTAAGATTCTAAGATTCTAAGATTCTAAGATTCTAAGATTCTAAGATTCTAAGATTCTAAGATTCTAAGATTCTAAGATTCTAAGATTCTAAGATTCTAAGATTCTAAGATTCTAAGATTCTAAGATTCTAAGATTCTAAGATTCTAAGATTCTAAGATTCTAAGATTCTAAGATTCTAAGATTCTAAGATTCTAAGATTCTAAGATTCTAAGATTCTAAGATTCTAAGATTCTAAGATTCTAAGATTCTAAGATTCTAAGATTCTAAGATTCTAAGATTCTAAGATTCTAAGATTCTAAGATTCTAAGATTCTAAGGTTCTAAGATTCTAAGATTCTGAGATTCTAAGATTCTAAGATTCTAAGGTTCTAAGATTCTAAGATTCTAAGATTCTAAGATTCTAAGATTCTAAGATTCTAAGATTCTAAGATTCTAAGATTCTAAGATTCTAAGATTCTAAGATTCTAAGATTCTAAGATTCTAAGATTCTAAGATTCTAAGATTCTAAGATTCTAAGATTCTAAGATTCTAAGACTCTAAGATTCTAAGATTCTAAGATTCTAAGATTCTAAGATTCTAAGATTCTAAGATTCTAAGATTCTAAGATTCTAAGATTCTAAGATTCTAAGATTCTAAGATTCTAAGATTCTAAGGTTCTAAGATTCTAAGGTTCTAAGATTCTAAGATTCTAAGATTCTAAGATTCTAAGATTCTAAGATTCTAAGATTCTAAGATTCTAAGATTCTAAGATTCTAAGATTCTAAGATTCTAAGATTCTAAGATTCTAAGATTCTAAGATTCTAAGATTCTAAGATTCTAAGATTCTAAGATTCTAAGATTCTAAGGTTCTAAGATTCTAAGATTCTGAGATTCTAAGATTCTAAGATTCTAAGGTTCTAAGATTCTAAGATTCTAAGATTCTAAGATTCTAAGATTCTAAGATTCTAAGATTCTAAGATTCTAAGATTCTAAGATTCTAAGATTCTAAGATTCTAAGATTCTAAGATTCTAAGATTCTAAGATTCTAAGATTCTAAGATTCTAAGATTCTAAGATTCTAAGACTCTAAGATTCTAAGATTCTAAGATTCTAAGATTCTAAGATTCTAAGATTCTAAGATTCTAAGATTCTAAGATTCTAAGATTCTAAGATTCTAAGATTCTAAGATTCTAAGATTCTAAGGTTCTAAGATTCTAAGGTTCTAAGATTCTAAGATTCTAAGATTCTAAGATTCTAAGATTCTAAGATTCTAAGATTCTAAGATTCTAAGATTCTAAGATTCTAAGATTCTAAGATTCTAAGATTCTAAGATTCTAAGATTCTAAGATTCTAAGATTCTAAGATTCTAAGATTCTAAGATTCTAAGATTCTAAGATTCTAAGATTCTAAGATTCTAAGATTCTAAGATTCTAAGATTCTAAGATTCTAAGATTCTAAGATTCTAAGATTCTAAGATTCTAAGATTCTAAGATTCTAAGATTCTAAGATTCTAAGGTTCTAAGATTCTAAGATTCTGAGATTCTAAGATTCTAAGATTCTAAGGTTCTAAGATTCTAAGATTCTAAGATTCTAAGATTCTAAGATTCTAAGATTCTAAGATTCTAAGATTCTAAGATTCTAAGATTCTAAGATTCTAAGATTCTAAGATTCTAAGATTCTAAGATTCTAAGATTCTAAGATTCTAAGATTCTAAGATTCTAAGATTCTAAGATTCTAAGATTCTAAGATTCTAAGATTCTAAGATTCTAAGATTCTAAGATTCTAAGATTCTAAGATTCTAAGATTCTAAGATTCTAAGGTTCTAAGATTCTAAGATTCTAAGATTCTAAGATTCTAAGATTCTAAGATTCTAAGATTCTAAGATTCTAAGATTCTAAGATTCTAAGATTCTAAGATTCTAAGATTCTAAGATTCTAAGATTCTAAGATTCTAAGATTCTAAGATTCTAAGATTCTAAGATTCTAAGATTCTAAGATTCTAAGATTCTAAGATTCTAAGAATCTAAGATTCTAAGATTCTAAGATTCTAAGATTCTAAGATTCTAAGATTCTAAGATTCTAAGATTCTAAGATTCTAAGATTCTAAGATTCTAAGATTCTAAGATTCTAAGATTCTAAGATTCTAAGATTCTAAGATTCTAAGATTCTAAGATTCTAAGATTCTAAGATTCTAAGATTCTAAGATTCTAAGATTCTAAGATTCTAAGATTCTAAGATTCTAAGATTCTAAGATTCTAAGATTCTAAGATTCTAAGATTCTAAGATTCTAAGATTCTAAGATTCTAAGATTCTAAGATTCTAAGATTCTAAGATTCTAAGATTCTAAGATTCTAAGATTCTAAGATTCTAAGATTCTAAGATTCTAAGATTCTAAGATTCTAAGATTCTAAGATTCTAAGACACTTTATAACACTTGTTTAATGAAATTACAAAATATTCACAATTAAAAAAAATGATTTTTGAGATTTTGACGAAAAATTTGATAGTGATCTTTTCGACCGGTCTTCACATTATCCTATAGGTGAAAAACAAAAGTTTTAGCCTATGAAACTTTCTCAATTTTGCTCTTTTTGAGATGCAATACTGCTAAGTCGATCACTTAAAGTTTTTAAACCTATTTTTATCAATTTCAGTCAGTTTCGAGCTAAATTTAAGAGGTTAGGGGTTGTCGAAGTTTTGGCAACAACAACTTTTTGGAGATTTTTTGAGCTAAAAGACGAAATTGGGTTGTCAAATTTCGTGTGAACTCTATTTTCATCATTTCTGAACAGCTGGGACATTTTTAGAACTTTTCAAAAATTTTTCAAAAAATCACTTTTAGAGTGTGGGGGACCCCATGGTGAATTTTGTCAAAATTTTTCAAAAAAATTTTTTTTTTGAAAATGTTCAAAAACTATTTCAGATGATAGAGAAATGTTCAAAAATGAGTTCGGCATTTGAGAATATCCTGAAAAACGAGTTTAAAAGCTCAAAAAAAGCAGGTTTTTGGTGAAAATTTAACACTAAAATCACTTTGGGAGCCCATATTTCGATTCCTATTGGATCCGGGGATGAGATATTACTGAAACCGTTTTCAGCATGTTTGAAAGTACCTTTGTACAAATTTTGAGCAAATTCTCAACCGCCGTCTAAAAACACTTCCCTTGTAAGATTCTAAATTTTCCAAAAAGTACCACTAACCATTTCAACCATCAAATTCTTGCTTTTCAAATTTTTCAAATCCGCTTGATTCTGATTTTTAATTTCCTCCAAGTCACTTTCCAAATTCTTCCTTTCTCTTCCAACTGTTTCTTCTTCAATTCTCAAAAATTCTTGATTTTCCTCCCATTTTCTTTCATTTATTCCATCGACTCTCTCTTTTCCAAAATCTCGAATTGTTTGAATTTCCTCCATTTTCTTCTCCTCCATTGGCTTCAATTTTGAATCCAATTCTGCCCGGCTAGTCATTTCGAAATCTCTGAAAAAAAAATTTTTTCTCAAAAAAATTTTTTTTCAATACTTACTCAACCTCCTCTTTCCTTTTCCGTTGTGCATCCTTTTTGCATTTTTCACGATTTTTCTTCAGAGTTTCGATATATTCTTCCTCTTCGGTAGGCATGTTTGATGGCTGAAGAAAATACCGTAAACACTCTAATAAAACGCCACCCGGACCGTCTACTTTGAGCCTTTATATCTCACTTTGTTTAAAAGATATCAAAAAGTTGTCAACTGATAAAATGTTTATCATGATATCAACAACATTTCATCAGTTGACCACTTTTTGATATCTCTTACTGAAAATGAGATACATGGGCTCAAATTTGATGATTCGGGTGGCGTTCTATTAGAGTGTTTACGGTAATACATATACATAGAAAAAGTGGTGCAAATTAAAATGAGAAAACTTGAAAAAAATATTACAGCCTGGAGAAAAGCTCAAAATTTGAAAACAATAATTTTCAAACCCTTTTAGGTGTTTTTTATACGACAAGTCTTGCTATTCGTTAATTTTGCAGTGCTCAGCGGAGCAAACATCTGAAGAAATTCCTAGGCAAAATTTTACTGATAAAATAATCCATCTGATGAATATGACATTTGATCGAAGAATTTCGTCAGAGCTGTTTACGGCAAACAAGGTCTGAAATTCCTAATGTAATAAAATTAGACCACAATTTTTGTACTGAAAAGATCACATGTGGAATTATACTGATAAGACTGAGGAAGTTTTCAATCAACAGGACCTAACAATAAAATAGGAGTGAGCAAGAGCACATTTACATCATCCGAATATTTTTAAGTGATCAGAATCTTAAACGCCGAGCTGCATGCTCCTGAAAATGCCAAAAATCAACGGAAAAGTATTTTTTGTATATCTTATTGAGCGGTACTGCATGTGAACAGATTTTTGAGTAAAAATGCGTATTCTAATTCTGAAAAAACTTCGAAAAATCTCATAATTCCCCTAATTCGCCAAACTTGGGAATTTCAACAAAGCTACCTTCGGAGGGCCCTTCAATTACAGGGGCCCTTCAATTAGAGGGTGGCCTTCTAATTTTCCTGCCAGTTTGTTTCCGAAATTTCGCATTAAAAAATAAAAAAAAATTATAAAAATTTATAAAAATCTGCCAATTTCATAAAAATTTAGCAAGAATTTCATCGAAAAATAGAGTTTCAACAGATGTCTATCAAATCGTGGCTCTTTCCGGGAAGAACGGTCCCAAGACCCTTTAACATTTTACTTATACTATTTCAGTACTTTTTGACAGGAATTTTTCACAAAATGTTACGTTTTTTGTATTGTAGGCTTAGGCCAAAACGCCTTTTTCCGGCACTGATGTGAACAAGGCGTTTCAGCCTAAGCCTGTAATTATAAACCAAATATTATCTGAAAAATTCCAGTGAAAAAGTACAGGAATTCCAATAAACAAATCTAGCAAAATGTTCGTTTTTGTTGCTGAAATGTGTTTCTTATTTGAAACAAGAAGATAATTTTTTCCACTAGGGTTCCCAGATTAAGCCTGGTTGGGACCGTTGTCGTAAACTTGGGACCACACAGGGGCCCTTCTATTCTTCCAAACCCCTCTCTGAGGGCCCTACTATTAAAGGGGCCCTACTATTAAAGGGGCCCTTCTTGCTTCACAATCCCAGGATGCATTAAGATTTCATTTTTTTTTCCAGTTACTCTTTGAAATTGTGAAAAAATGCATGTTCTCTTGCTATTCCTTAATTTTGTTGTGCTTAGCGAAACAAAAATTATGAGGAATTTTGCCCAAATTTCCTACTGATAAGGCTGAGGAAAATTTTTGGTCAACAATGACAAAAAATAAATTAGGAGTGAGGAAGAACATTTAAATGACATTTGATAACAAAATTTCTGAATTCAGTTTTCAGTTTTTGAATGAGTTCTTGGCTTGACATAATTTCTTGGATTTTCGAAGTTCTCAGTAACCTTGGCTATTCGAAAAATCAATCTGTGGACGATCAAAGTTTATTTGGGAAAGAGCAAGAATATTCTGATCGGACGATGGAAAATCCATTTTCGGAATATTTCGAAAATACGAAAGCTTATTTGGAAAGCTTCAATAAGAAACTTGGAAACTTCAACCAACAACACGGTATTGGGAATCGATGGGTGAGCTGAAATTTGAATTTTTTGTAAGTAACTGACATTTTCAGGCACATCCTCAATCAAAGAAAGCTGTTAGAAAAGATATTACTTCAAATTTGAAAAATCTGGAACTGCAAAATCTAAGATTCGTTTCGAATCTGACAAGTCTTCTAGTTTTCATTGTTAACAAGGAAAAATCGGATATGAGTAGGTCAAAATGCAATTTCTCGCTGAATTTTCAATGATTTCAGAACCTTCTGAGAAAAAGAACAGGGGTTGTGTCCCGTCTCGTTCATCAAAAAGTGAATCAAATCAATCACAATCATATCGGCGAGAATTTAAAAAACCAAAAGAATTTGAAGATGAAAATTTGAAAAAAATGGTGAGAAATTACATACAGTAAACACTCTAATAGAACGCCACCCTGACCGTTCCCTTTGAGCCTATATATCTCACTTCTTTTGAAAGATATCAAAATGTTGTTGACTGATAAAATGTTTATCATGATATCAGCAACATTTTATCAGTTGGCTACTTTTTGATATCTCTCACAGAAAATGAGATACAAGGGCTCAAATTGGACGATTTGGGTGGCGTTCTATTAGAATTTTTACTGTATTTCAAATTTAAACTGTATTTTTTTTTGTGTTTCAGAAAATGGAACTGGAGATTGAGAAAAAGAAAAATTCTGAAGACGTTTCTAAACGTCAAGAGGAATATTTTCAAAATATATCTAGCGCTTCTACAGATTTTTTGAGAAAAATGAAAGAGCAATCGCATTTAGAAGTCAGAAGACCAAAAATTGAGTCATACCGACCAGAAGAAATTGAAGAACTCGACAAAGAAACAAGGAATTTCAAAACAAAGGTGAGAAATTTTATATTCTCTTCAAAAGAAAAATAATTTTTAGAATCCAAGAGACGTCGAAGTTAGTCAAAAAGTGCCTGATGTCCTTCCGGAAAAAATGGACAGGAATAGTTCCAAAATGGATATTAACACAATTGTTTTGAGACGTTAGATGCGATGAATACTGATTTCTTAGAAGTAATATATCATTTTAGGTTCTCCCGATATTTGCAGTCAACTGGTACTCAAACCGTTTGTTACTGCAGATGAAATCCGAAACGAAATTCAAATTTTGGAAGTTCAGCATCAAAATAAAATGAATTTAATGAAATTGGAAAGTGCTGAAAATTTGAAAAAATCTGATATGGAATTCCGAGAAAAACTAGCAAAAGAAGAGGAGGAAAACGAAAAAGAATTATGGGAATTGGATAGGGAAATCGAGGAATTTGAGGTAATCATTTTGAAATTTCGATTTCAAGCTTTAACTTTCTGTTTCAGCGAGAAACAAAGCGAATTATTGAAGAGAAGCTCTTGGAGATCAGAAAAATGAACTTGGCTGTCTTTCAATGTGTTTTGCTTCAGAGAAAATGGGAAATGGAGGAAAAGGAATTTGACAAATATTTGGATTCAATAAGAGAACCAATTTCAAGATTGAAAACTAGATATTCTCTATTTAAAAAGGTTTTAAAAACTCTAAAACGAAATAAAAACCAAGTTTTGAAGGTATAATGATTTTGAAGTTTTTCCAAATTCAATTAATTTTCAGAGAGAACTAACTAGCCTCCACGGATCCACCTACTATGCCTATCAATCAGTTTATGAAGGATGGGAAAATGTCAAAAAATTATCTGAAACATTTTCAGACAGAATATTTTTATTCATTCTTCTCAAAACATTGGTTAATGTTTCAGACAAGTTATTCAATATTTTGAGCTGTATTGATTATTTCATGGTAATTTAAAAAACGTTCAAAAAACCAAAAAAACTGAAATTGCAGAATCAGACCGGATCCTTGGAAAATATTCGAGAAGAATTTTCAAAATTAGACACTATGGACATTCCACAAACTTGGAAATTGAGGGATCAATCAGAAATCGAGCCATTGGATACCTTGAATTTTAAAGGATCTCCTCGTTTTTATGAATTTCCAACAAATGTCAGAATTACAGAAGTCTGATTAATTTTGGAAAATAAATTAATTTATTGGTTTCGATCGTAAATAATAAACCCTTAATGAAATTATCTGAAATCGAAATTTAATGGCAATAATTTCATGATTTTAGACAGTAACAGTTTCAGGCTCTCAGAACTTCTCAGGATTTCAGAATTTCAGAATTTTATAGGTAAATCTGAAAGGTGCATTTCCCCCATTTGTTGTTTTAACAGTAAAAATATCTGAACAATCTGAAATTTTGACATTCCGGACTTCTGAAACACTGCGATTCAGGACCCTGAGATTTTGAGATTCCTAAATTCTGAAAATCTGAATTTTTTCAAAAATTCTAGAAAACAGAATTCTCCCAACTTTTCCAAATTTAGAATTTTTCTGATTCCCGAATATTCCTAATTAATCATTTCCCCTGTGGACCCCAACCTACGTCAATGATCCTTTTATAATTGGTCACTTGCCTTAGTGCACTATTGAAAATATAGATTAGACTCAGAGAAAAATTTGTATCATTCTCCAAAAAAATTATCATCTTATTCATTTTTTATATTCATTTTTCCTGATAAAATGGATCTCGACAAGTATTTTTCTGAACTTGGAATTTTCAAAAAGGAGAAAAAAATTATCCAGAGGCCTACTATTTGTCCATATTGCTCACAAATGCTCTCCAGTTTTCATAGTGTACGTTTCTTTAAATTTTTTGAGAAATTTCAGAAATCCAGAAATTTCAGAAATCTAGAAATCTAGAATTTCAGAAATTCAGAAATTCAGAAATTCAGAAATTCAGAAATCCAGAAATTTCAGAAATCTAGAAATCTAGAATTTCAGAAATTCAGAAATTCAGAAATTCAGAAATTCAGAAATTCAGAAATTCAGAAATCCAGAAATTCAGAAATTCAGAAATTCAGAAATTCAGAAATTCAGAAATTCAGAAATTCAGAAATTCAGAAATTCAGAAATTCAGAAATTCAGAAATTCAGAAATTCAGAAATTCAGAAATTCAGAAATTCAGAAATTCAGAAATTCAGAAATTCAGAAATTCAGAAATTCAGAAATTCAGAAATTCAGAAATTCAGAAATTCAGAAATTCAGAAATTCAGAAATTCAGAAATTCAGAAATTTGTGAAATCCAAAAATTCAGAAATTCAGAAATGCCGGAATTCAGAAACTCAGAAATTTAGAAAAAAGTTCTTCAGATGAAAATTCATAGCATCCGACACTGGGCCGAAACAAGTACCAATTTCGAGTGTCCCGAGTTTTTCTGCTCTCACAAATACGGTAGCTACGGTCACCTGGTGGACCATATGCGTACAAATCATTTTGGTATCCCTTCAATGTACTGTAAAGAATGCGGACACAAATCTGTTTGTTACACCGGCCTGCTCGTTCATTACCATGCAGATCATGTCATGAATTGTCAGGTGAGTATAAAAGTCCAGAAAATTCGGAAACTTTTGAGCTAAAAATCACTTTTCTAGCTATTCTAGGAGCCGAGATATAGCGATTTGAAGTTTGGGAGGCTAGAGACGCAGACAGCGAGACACTCTGACTGTCTGCGTCTCTCACTCACCATTCTTTCAGTGGGGAAAATGAGTGAGGCGCAGACAGCTGGACCCTCTAACTGACTGCGTCTCTTGTATCTACAGTTTCACCTAAAAGAATGATTGTGAGAGACGCAGACAGTTAGAGCATCTCCCTGTCTGCGTCTCTAGCCTCCTAAACTTTAAATAGCCATATCTCGGCTCCCAGGAATGCTAGAAAAATGATTTTTGGCTCAAAATGTTTCGAATTTCCTAGACTTTTTTTGCTAAAAACTTAGAAATTCGTAACTTCAACTTTCAGGAAATTGCAAAGGTTTCAATTCATTCTTCAAATGAGTCGGTATCCACTCTTCAGGTGGTTCAGGTGAGATTCTAGAATTTCTGGAAACTTGTAATCCAAATTTCCAAAAAAATGAGAATTTCCAGGCAATAAAAATTTTTGGAAGAAAACTAAAAATTTAATTCTTTCAGAGAAATGTGGTCAGTATGGATGCGAGTTCAATGAATGCACCAGAATCTCAAAACAACGGATATAAAGCTTCAATTCAAGGGAATCCATTTTCAGAATCTTCTGCTCAAGAGGATTCGAATAGAGGAGGCGGAATCTAATTTCGTTAAATTAAATATATTTTTGATTTTCATAAAATCATATCTGCTATTCACTACGGGTAAAAATGACACAGATTTCAATTTTTGGGTCATGACCTAGATTTCAGTTTTTATGTCGTGACCTAGATTTCAATTTTTAGGTGAAATTAAAAAACGATCTTATTTTATTATATTTTTATTCATTTTTTTTCAAAATTATAACAAATATTATGCATAAACATATAAATTCAAAGGAATTACAAATTACAGAATAGTCAAAACAAGAATTCCTGGATTCAACTGATCACAAGAAATACAAATATCATTAGATCCAGAGTATTTATCAATTAAAAGGCGCTTGATAGCTGGGAAATTCCACTTGGAATGGTTTCCCCGACCCGTCTCGAACCATGCTCTCTCCACTTGGCTCTTCTGCATCTCCACGACAATTTCTTCGACGTAGACTTCAGCTCCATTCGTTGTCATTCCATGGAGGTCATAATAGTGCTCTCCTCTTGGCTTCGTCCCATTGTATTCTCGGACCGTCTTGTTGATCTGGTCCTCAACGTCTAGGGCTTCCTGGGAACCCTCTGGATGTTGCCTTTTGAGAGTCTGAAAGTTACTTGCAGTTAGATTACTGTAGTTGAAAACGTGTTAGAAACTTACGTGAAGTGCTTGCACCTTTCTTCCATGTTCTGCTTTCTTCTCTTCAAAATCGACGGCCTTCAGGTACGCTGGTCCATCTTCTGGGTGCAAGAATCGGCAGCGAATTCCCAGGGTACAGGTTTCAAGGTTCCGGCAGATCATTGTCTTGCGTCTTGGGTCCGTTGGTGCTGGTGGGACGCGGTTTTTCAGCTCCTGGGGTCCATGGGCGAAATGGCAGTTCGGTCCTTTCGGGCACTTCCTTCCAGAGGCGTAGTGGGTGCAGAGGCGGGACTTGTAGCCCGGTGGTTTCTCGTTCTCCTTGGATTCCGAAGCTTGGTCTTCTGGCTTAAATGTAGTGAAGACTTCCACAGTAGAGTGCTGCTCAGAGACGTCTTCTTTGGTGTTCAAGACTGGTGCTTCAATTTTCTGTGGTGGTGGTTGCTGCTCCGTCCATTGTTGTGTGCCTTGTTGATCCGCATACTGACTAATGGATCCATAATAAAGTTCCTCAGGATTTTCGAATTCATATTCCTGCTGCTCTGTGAGCACTGGCAGCTCCACTTGGTGTTGAATCGGCTCCATGTGATACTGTTCATGGTATTGGATCCCAAATTGATCCACTTGTCCAAGGTCCACCGGTCCATAGCTAGTTTCCAATTGGGGCATCTGGAATTGCACAGACTGAATCGGTTCCAGATGAGTCGAAACGTGTTCCAACTGGCCATAGGTAGGTTCCAGATGCTCCATGACTGGGTAGTACATGCAGGTTGGGGAGTCCTGCACAACCGGATAGAAGTATCCAGTTTGCTCGTCTTGCCAGTAGGGGAATGGAGCTGGAGAAGGTTCCACGAAGAATCCAGAAGGGTAGAGAGGTTGGGAACAATCGGAGGTGAGCCTGAAAGAATGAGAGAACTTACTTTACAGAATGATTAAAAATTAGCTTAAAAACTAAGTGCCTAAAATTGATGCCTGAAAAATCAAGCCAAAACTTTGAAGCTGAAATTTTGAAGCGTAATCAAAATAGAACATGAGACGCCTAAAAATTAATGCCGGAAAATTCGGACTTAACATTTAAGTCTTGAAAAATAAAGCTTGAAATGCAAGTTTCAACATAGAATGCTTAACGGTTGATGCCTTAAAACTTGCTGATTCGAATAAGACCTTTTATTTTTAAGTTTCCAAATTTGCAGTTCTAAAATTGAGGCTTAAAATTAGGAGTTTTTAATTGAAAATTTAATAAATAATATCTTTTAATCTAGTGGCTCACTTTTCGAGGCTCATATTTAAGAACTAAAATTTTGAATGTCAAATTGATAGCTAAAAAACAGAAAACTTAGAATTGAAGCTTCACAATCGACAGCTTTAATTCCGACACTTCAATAGAATTTCACAATTTGGCACTTAAAATTGAAAGCTCTACTAAAAAAATTGAAAAATATAAGCTCAAAAGTTACTATTTCAAATTAAAGCTACAAAACACTTACTGTGGTTGACCATCCATGGTCTCGCACATTTGAAGAAAGTTGGTGTTGGTTGAAGCAAGCATAGTTTTTGGAAAATCTGAAAATATTGTACAATTTAAAAATAGTCGACAATTGAAACTATATTTTAAGGGCCAAAGTAAAAACTACACCAAAAGATTCAAAACTAATTAGGAAGACTCAACAGTGTCAAAAAGAAAAACGAAAAAGACATCTGAGAAAGAAGGATACCAACAAACCTTCTTAAATCAATCACTTCCGGTTCTGATGGGCGGACCCAAAAGGTGCAGACAGTTTTCAGTTAATTACAGTACCACCTGCCAATTTAGTTGGGTCCCATGAGAACATCTGGACCATCCTGCGGAGTTTTTGGCAAGGTGAAGACAGCTTCCTGCTGATCACATCACGTCTGGTCCTTTGTGGATCATTATGGATTATGGGAAAAGTCATAGGTTCTGAAAATAAGATAAACCTCGAAATTTAGAAAGTGTCTAGTTTTGATTCCTTTTTTCTATCAATTTGATAATTTGGAACCATCTTTTTCCTTTTTTTTTTTGAGTTTCCCACATTTTTTTAAATTCTTAATTTACAAGTACTCTAACAGTTCATTCTTAATTTCACAAGGATACAGTATTCCTAGATTGATTATTAAAAAAAAAGAACCTCATAAAACTACAGTAATTCAATGCTCATGCTTATCTCGGAACCTCAATAGTAATTCTCTTGATTGCTCATCTTTAATGCTCTGAGAAAACTACAGTAATCCAATTTTACATCATTTTGTAGAGCTTTTCAAGCTGTACGATTTCCATTTGAAATAATTTCTAAATTTTGATTTTGAAGAAAGTTACAGCTACCGTAAACACTGTAATATGATATCAACGCCTCTCAAATTTAGGTCCATATATCTCACTTTCTGTGTAAGATATCAAAAAGTGGTCAACTGATGAAATGTTTTTCATATTATCAGGAATATTTTATCAGTCGACCACTTTTTGATACCTCTTACGGTAACCGAGACAAATTGACTGAAAGTTGGAAGTCAGGATTTTTTACAGTACTTTAGAATTGTGTTTAGTATTCTAAAATTTTTGTGAAAAAAAGTTTAATTCAAAAATTTATTAAAACAATAAAAAATGTCACAACAATTCAGTATAACGATTGAGGCAATGTTTATGATCCAAGCGATGTCATCTGAAAAACTTCGAAAAATTCAATTTTTCGAATCTTCAATTTGCTTTTTTTTTCGGAATTTTCGGATTTTTGAATTTTCTGAATTTTTGGAATTTCGAAAATCATTTTTTAATTGCCAAATTTCACTGTTTTAGATGGTTTTTTGACTGAAAAATTCTGAATATTAAAAAGAAAACTTAAAGGAACATAAGCCAAACGTGATGGGTCTTGACACGATACAGTAGTCTTTTTGTTTTTTTTTTCTGTTTTTCAGCAATTTTCAACTCAAAAACCTTGGTTTTTCTTCGATTTTTAACGAATTTTGAGCATTTTTTTCCAGAAAAAAATGGCTAATGACGTCATCAGCTATAAAAGCGACCCGAAAATAATCGATATGAAGTCGCATGTCTTGGATTCGAGCACTAGAAATAGCCTAAAATGGTTAGAAACCATTTTTATCGATTTTTGTCTAAAATTGACTGATTTTTAGTGTCTGGAGTGGATTTGTGATGGAAAAACGGGGTCCGATCACTTTTTCGTGGACTTTTGACCTGCAAGAATGGAAAAACGCTGGATATTCAGGATTTACCGGTTATATCCTAGTTAAACCGGTGCTCAACGATCAGAGAGCTTTCCCACCGATTCAAATTGGTTGTGACCTCTCGAAAAGTGTTCAAATGGTCACAAGAACTCTGAAAACCGACGGGGAGAAGAGAAAAAGCATGGGAGTCATGTTTGAGTACTATTTGTTGCCTATAGTGAATCCGGAGCTGGAAATTGTGCTTCCGAAAGCTCCAGAATTCATTGAAGTGGGTCCAGCGACTCCAGAAGTGAGCTCTAGTAACGAAGTGAGCGAAACGGTGGTCTCCTATGGTGATTTGTTCCTTCCATCGGAGAAAAATGACACTATTCTGGTGGTTGGAGCCAAATTGTTGTATGTTAATAAGGAGGTGAGGCTTGGAACAGCGAAAAAATCCAAAAATTGGGGATTTCTGAGCAAAAAATCCGAAAAATTGCCACATTTTAGGCCAAAATCCGAAATTTGGGTCTGCTAATTGTGAAATGTAGTTTGTAGTCTAGAAAAACAAATGTGCGCCTGCAAAATCATCATTTGTAGTTTGTAGTGTAGCAGTCCCATTTCTATTCTTTACGGAAATATTGGTCTGCTAGACTACAAACTACAAAATAAGAGCTAGCAGACCCACGCCGCAAACATTCAGCTGATTGCGACTTGGGTCTGCTAGACTACAAACTACAAACTACAAATTCATAATTTCTTCATATTTTCAGTATCTCTCCTACTATTCCGACTACTTTGAAGCACTTTTCACGTCTTCTGAAGACAACGAAGAGAATCTAAATCTACCGTATTCCATTGATGACGTGGAATATGAGGATTTCGAGCTCCTTATCAGAGCCATTTATCCGGATATCAAGTTTCCGAGTGGTAATTTTTTTAATTAAAATTTTTTTGAAATGTTGAAATTCTGAATTTCAGATGAATGCTTTCCGAAACTTCTGGATCTCGCTGAGCACTTCAAAATGCCAGTTGTCACTCAAAAAGTGGAAAATCAGCTTCTGAATACCACGAAATACGAAATCCACGAATTATTGCTCATGGCTGATAAATACCGTATGCCACGTCTTCTGGAGCGAGCGATTCTGATGATGAATTCGACGGAGAAGGCGAAAAAGTTGAAGGCGTCCGCGGAATTGGCCGAATTGTCTCTTGAAACCAAAGGACACCTTTTTGAGAGACTCATCATGATAATTTGATTTCTTTTTATCGATTTTTTACAATTTTTGTTGATTTTCAATTGTTGAAATTTGTTGATTTTTTGTAAGAAAATTGTTTTGTTTCTCTTCTGCTGGATTTTCAAAAATTCTGTCGTTTCATCGGAATTTCTTTTTAAAAAAATTCGTGAGAAACCTTGAAATGGGTCTGCTAATTATTTTTTGTAGTTCGTAGTCTAGCAGGCCCACGTCGAAATGAATTAAATGTGTGCCGCGTGGGTCTGCTAGCTCTACATTTGTAGTTTGTAGTCTAGCAGGCCTAAGTCACTAAAAGGTGAACTCTTGTGGTGTGGGTCTGCTAGCTCAACATTTGTAGTTTGTAGTCTAGCAGGCCTAAGGCTCTAAAAGTTGAACTCTTGTGGTGTGGGTCTGCTAGCCCCCCCCCCTTTGTAGTTTGTAGTCTGGCAGGCCGAAAAAGAGAAACCATGAAAGTTGGTCTGCTAATGTGTCGGTGTAGTTTGTAGTCTAGCAGGCCAACGACACATTTCTATTGCGCGCTATATTGGCCTGCTAATGTTTGAGTTGTAGTTTGTAGTCTAGCAGGCCCACGTCGCAATCAACTGAATGTTTGTTGCGTGGGTCTGCTAGCTCTATTTTTGTAGTCTGTAGTCTAGCAGAACAATATATTGATTTTCGTTGTTTTTTGCCTTTTTTCTCAATATTTTCTGTACTTTCATCGGTATTATGTTATCACTTTATCTATTTATCACTTTGCGCGTAAAGTGTGATGCATTGGCCGTAGAGATGTGCACCTGTCATTGCGTATTTTTGCGTATCGTAGTACTTCTAGAGAAAATTCTTATTTTTCGGGCGATTTTTTCGCTTTTTTCGTAGTTTTACTTCAAAAATAATGTTTTTTTTTCAGATAACAACCAATAATGGTCATCAAAAAAAGGTTTTTTCTCTCTCACACTTTTGACAACATCTCGAAATTGACGGAAGAGCGAGTGTTCTCGAAAGAAGAAGAATTTTATGGAATCCCATGGAAAATCGGAATTTGTAAAAAGGATGAATACTTCAGTTTCTATTTGTACTGTATGCCTGAAAACACGGAGAAAAACTGGAGAGTAGATGCCGACCGATCTTTGAAAATAGTCTCAGTTACTGGAAAGACATATTCAAGAGATACTTGTATAATTACTTTATTGGAATCTTCTCCAAAGCCAGCCGTCTATGGATTTTCGCGTTTCATAGAATGGGAAAAGTTGCTCAAAGATTATGTCACCGATGATAAAATTATCGTCGAAATTCATGTGAAAATCAAAGAAATTTTTGGAATCAAAAAGAAGAAATTGAGGACTTTCGATGGGGAAACTAAAGCGTACTCGGATGTGGTGTTGATTGTGGAGGATGAGAAGTTCTATACTTCGAAATGGGTATGTTTTTGAAAATCGCGAAATTTCCTTCAATTTTGAGCAGAAAATCCAATTTTTAGAAAATGGGTCTGCCAATTATTTTTTGTACTTTGTAGTCTAGCAGGCCCACATCAGAGCGTTGGCATGTCATTTCGTTTTGTGTAGTTTGTAGATTAGCAGACCAAATTATCGATTATCTTTGAATTGCGGCAATTTTCAGTTCCTCGCGTGTCAATCCAAGTATTTCCAAACTCTTCTCCTTGGAAAATTCAAAGAATCTGGGACAGCAGAAATCAATCTTGAAGAAGTCAAAGCAAGCGATTTTCAGAATTTTCTAGAAGTTTTATATGGAGAACCAGCCATCGATGGTACAATTTAGCCTCAATATTGATTATTTTATATCGATTTTCAGATGAAACTGTCACTGGAATAATCCAATTGGCTGATATGTATGACACACCTACAGTTATCAGACAATGTGAGGAGTTTCTCATCGAAAAGTCTGAAAAATCGATTAAAGAGAAGCTGGAATTGGCGGCAAAATATAATATGAGAAAGTTGAAGGTTTATAATGTTTTTATGAAAAAACGCCTCAACAATTCCTTTTACAGAACAAATGCTTCATTGAAGTTAAGACAATCGATGACGTCCGTTCAGCTCTCTCTGGCGACCCATCAAAAATGGATAGTACGATTTTGGCGGCACTTTTGCGAAAAGCAGTCGAGAAAGAATGATTTTTTAAATAAATTATTGTAGCATTCTTTTTTTACAAAAACTGTTTTTTTTTTCTTGTTATTTTAAACTTCATGTGCAAATTTATTCCGAATGTCGCTCTGCTTATTGTAATAAATTTTTTAGATACTTATTCATTAGTTAAGCTCACCAATTCACAGGTTTTTACCTATTATTTCACTAAACTATCGACTTTTGCGATGAAAGAAAATGGGTCTGCTAGTTATTGTTGTGTAGTTTGTAGTCTAGCAGGCCAACAATTTCCCTCAATCTGCATACACCGAAACGCGAAATTGCGTACTTTCCTGTAGTTTGTAGTCTAGCAGACCCAAATGTTGATTTCCGCTGTTTTCCTTCGTTTTTTCAGCATTTTTTCTACTTTTTTTTCCATAATGTCGACTTCCGAAGAATTAATCGAGTACAAAAACGACGGAAAAATTGCAGTAGACGTTTACACAGGTGTCCTAGATGTCAGCGAGACAAAAGGCATCAAATGGTGTGGAAATTCGAAAAAATAAATAGAAAAAATCAATAATTTTCAGCACCTGGACGGGCTCAATTATCAAAGAATGCAATGTAGTCTGCCTATCATGGGATTTCGATTGGGATGAGCTCAAAAACAAGGGAATCGGAAGCCTTGTTGGCGAAATTATCATCAGAAGCGAGGAATTTCAAGAATCCCAAATCCACGTGGATATTGATTTGAAGGAGACACCTCAGAGAATCGATACCGTCGTTGAGCCGAATCCCACCTTCGAAGGCGTCTGCCACGTGGATTTTGAGTATATTCTGGTTCCCATAATCCACGTGGCACAAGTAGACGACGAGTTTGGGCCTTCAGAAGCGACAGATGGAGTTTTGCTAGTGGGCGGAGCCAAATTTCATGTTAATAAAGGATTTCTGTCTTATCAATCTGAATATTTTCGGGCGCTTTTCTCTTCAAATTTCAAGGAAGGCGAAATGGAAGAAATCGAAATTAAGGAGGTCAATTTGGAGGATTTTAAGCTACTTTTGCACACGATTAATCCGATGAACGCGTTTCCGAATGGTAAATACCGAAGAAAAATCAATGAAAAATCGATAAATTTCCAGATGGAAACATCGAGAAGCTTCTCGAGCTCGCCGATCGATTTTTAGTGCCATCTGTGATCTACAAGGTCAATCACCACCTTTTGAATCACTCGCGAATCGAAAATGAGAAATTATTGTGGCTGGCGGATAAATATAATTTGGAGGAGCTTCTTAAAAAGTGCATTTTGATGGTCAACAGCTTTGAAAGGGCCAAACAACTGGAGAAATTCAATCGATACTCGGAAATTTCGAATAACACAAAAGCCCGACTCTTTGATCGAGTTTTGAAGTTGATGTGAAAATTTACAGTGAAAATTCTGCCAATTATTCGTTTTTGTATATTTAATGTAATAAAAATATTCATTTTTCTTGGAAAAATCGCAAAAAATACAGTAAATATACGTAATTATGCTTTTAACGGGCTATCCTTTAAGTAGATGATGCTGCCGACAGCGTAAGATGCACATGCCACGTGGACAATCCGGAAAAAAAAATTGAGGAAAAACCTCGAAAAACGATAAAATGGGTCTGCTAGTTCATTTTTGTAGTTTGTAGTCATGCAGGCCAACGCGCGATAACAAAACAAATGCTTGCTGGGTCTGCTAGACTACAAACTACAAATTAAACATTAGCATACCAATCATACGTCGGTGGGCCTGCTAGGCTACAAACTACATAAGCCGATTTAGCAGGCCAATAGTCAACAAATGGCGCTTTGTAGTTTATAGTCTAGCAGGCCTAAACTGGAAAAACTATCATAACTCGCTTCAAATTCAACAAAATTTATTGAAATTTTTTGTGAACAGTTTATACCGAATATACTAACTTTTCGAGATTAAACTCCGAGGTCACTTAATTTTCTAGGCCATCCCTACCCACCATTGCTCCGCATCTACCGTATCCTAAAACTTCCACGTTTCCTCAATTTTTCGGAATCTCTTTGACAATTTCTCGAAAAAGACATTTCATGACCTAGATTTCAATTTTTGGGTCATGACCTAGATTTCAATATTTAGGTCATGACCTAGATTTCAATTTTTAGGTCATGACCTAGATTTCAATTTTTAGGTCATGACCTAGATTTTAATTTTTAGTTCATGACTTAGATTTCAATTTTTAGTTCATGACCTAGATTTCAATTTTTAGTTCATGACCTAGATTTCAATTTTTATGTCATGACCTAGATTTCAATTTTTATGTCATGACCTAGATTTCAATTTTTAGGTCATGACCTAGTTTTCAATTTTTAGATCTGTCCTAGAAAAAGGAACAGTGTCCAATAGAGCGCATCCGTTTCATTCATGAAAGGAGACCCAGTTTTTTTTTTCCAAATCACAAAACTCATTTGTTATCAATTATTATTTTATTAGAAAAACTTTCAAAATGAAATATGATTAATCAAAATATACAAACAGCAAATAAAATAGATAAAATACAAAATATAAATATCAAAATACAATTAAATAGTCAACTCTAAAATGCCATCATTACCTAATTGGGGTACAAAAGAGACACCATTAAAACCATTTAAATTATTCAACAAGAAAGTTCGAATAGCTGGGAAGTTGTTAGTGGAATGGTTACCACGACCAGTTTCTAGAAGGGATTGGGGGATATTGTTAGAAATCATATGATTAATTATATCGAGAACATACTTAATTGCACCACCAGTTGTCATGGCGTGCAGGTCATAATAGTTATTTTTCTTGGGGTGGGTCATATTCCAAATTCGGACCTTCTGGTTGATAACGTCTTCTAGCAGTCGTCGTTCCGTTGAATCCGGTGATTGGAGTCGTTGGGCCTGAAAGAACAAAGAATTTGAATATTGAAGACCTCAAAATTAAAAAAAAAAGCCCCGCTGGGTGGCCGAAATCCCGAAGAAAAGGTTGAAAAACTTACATGGAGACTCTGGCACTCCGCCAAGTGCTGCTTCAGCATTCCATCAAACTCAAACGTCTCCGAGAAAAGCGCCCGGTAGCTTTCTCCGTCAGAAGGATGAATAAACTGACACCTACTTTCGTAGGGACATTATCCAGAGCCCATCTTCGCGAAGTTGGCGCACAGCTTGGTTTTGTGCTTCTCCGGAACCTTCGCCTCCTTCTTGGCTCGATTTTGTGCCACTGTCCGGAGCTCCTGCAAGCCATGAGCAAATTGGCATTGCTGACCTTTTGGGCAGCATACCCCAACTGTGAAATGATGGCACAGCTGGGTCTTCCAGTTCCATGGAATTTGACTGAAAATTAGAGAAAATTATGGGATTGCTGTGGGAAAGCCTTTTTGGGCTTCACTGTTTTTTTTTTCAATTCTCAGTATTACTGATTCAGAAATATGAAGTTTACAGCCCTATTCCAAAAGAGAAGGTTACTGTAAGCTTTAATAAAGTGCACATCCCCCCTTTCTTTTAAGTCGTCAACTTTAAGTTAAATTATCTCGAAATCTATGAGAGGCATCAAAAAAGGATCAACAGATAACATATTTCTGATATTATGATAGAAATTTTAGCAGTTATTTTAGCAGGATCAAAGTTACATAAAATTCGAAAAGAAGGGAAATAGGATACATTTTTGAAAATTCATTTTTTCAAATTTAGAGAACACTAATTTTGGAACGGAACCGAAGTTTTTATTTTTATGATTTTCAAAATCCGATTTTTTAAAAATACTCACGTTTGTGGAACCGGAGAACATCCAGAAGACGCTCCTGGTAAGGCGTCGGTGATTCTGCAGACGACGATTGGTCCATTGCACATGATTCTGAAAAATATATATTTTGAAACTTTGAACGTTTGATATAATTTTTGTATCTTTTTTTTTTCAAATTCCACCTGAGCAATTTAGACAATTTAGAGATCTCAGTCTTAAATTTT
The DNA here is from genome assembly GCA_027920645.1 of Caenorhabditis nigoni. Taxonomy (NCBI): domain Eukaryota; kingdom Metazoa; phylum Nematoda; class Chromadorea; order Rhabditida; family Rhabditidae; genus Caenorhabditis; species Caenorhabditis nigoni. The sequence goes on along the minus strand of CP115865.1, from coordinate 18,730,969 downwards.
TCAGAATAAAAAAAACTTACAATGGTGCTGGACAACCGTATCCAGATGTGAAGGCGGCTCCTTGGCGGGCGACGGCGGCTGACGACATTTTTTATTCTGAAAAAAGTATTTTTTGCTGAATACAAATTTCAGAAAATTTAACTGTAGAAAAAGAGGAGTGTTGAAGAATTTGACGACTGTATAAAGATATTTCAGAAAAATAGATTTTCAAAAAAAAATCGATGGACCAAAAACCTCTGATAGAAGCTCACCCAAACTGCCATATTTGAGCTTGATTATCTATAGATTCCTGTGAAAGATTTCAAGATATGGTTAGCTGACAAAATATTTTCGGAACTCTGATAAAAATTTTGTTAGTTGACTACTTTGTGATATCTCTTACAGAAAATGAGATATATAAGCTCAAAATTGACGGCTTGAGTGAGCTTCTATTAAAGGGAATACGGTATTTGGTGGTGCTAATATAAAAGATTGGAAAACTCGGGAGACATCAAATTTCAATGACAAATTTTATAGAAAAAATGACAAGAATCGAATCACATGCGATTTTTCAGACTCCATCGTACCGTATCCGATTCTCGCCCCGCCCATTTTCGAACACCCGCCTCTTGTCAATATATGTCTTCACCCTTTCAGTCTGCTTTAAATAGACATGGTCCCATTTTTTGGCCATAAAATGCCTTCCAGGAAAGTTGGTCCCTTTGAGAACCATGAAAATCCGCGGGTACTGCTATAATAAACAAAATACTGTCTTCAGTTCACCAAGATCTCTACAAGATAGTAAAGGAAGAACCGGATGTACTCATGGGGCCCAACAAAATTGGCAGGTACTGTAATTAACTGTCTTTACCTTATGGATCCGCCCATGAGGTATTAGAATCGGAAGTCGTATACCTCATTCGTTCTTTCTCTTTCTCTCACTATGGTCCTTAATGGATCAATTCAATTTTTGGATTGTTCTACAGTAGTCCTTAAACTTGAGAAATTATTTTTTTCTACAGTAATCCTTGATTTAGAAACTTCTGCTTTTTTACAGTTATCATATATTTTGATTAAAAGTAGCCCTTGATTTTCTACAGTAATTCTTGGTATCGAGTATATAGATTTTTCTACAGTAATCCTTGTTTTTGACAATTTGGCTTTCTCTACAGTATTCTTTGATTTTGGATTCTTCTACAGTACTCCTAGATTCTCGAGAATTCGAATTTTTTTACAGTAATCCTTAATTTTCAAAAGTTTGGTTCCTTACAGTAATCCTTGATTTCCGTGAATTTTGGATTTTTTAAACAGTAGGCCTTGATTATAAAAATTTGGTTCCTTACAGTAATCCTCAAATTTAACATTTTCGATTTTTCTACAGTAGTCCTGTATTGTGAGAATTTGGATTTTCCCACAGTAGTTCTTGATCTTTGAGAATTTGGATTTTCCTACAGTAATCATTGATTTTAACGATTTTGAATTTTAGTACAGTAATCCTTGAATTTTGAACATTTGAATTCTCTTAATTCATTACATAGATTCTTCGGGTGTCCTGAAAATCGGGATGGGAAAAAAGAGGCGGAGCTTATTTGTACCTTGCCCAAAAACCTAGTTTAGTTATGATACCAATATCGCTCATAACTTTGGATGCCAGATTTTTTTTGGTCCATAGATTTTTTTTCTGAAAATCTATTTTCTGAAATTTCTTGTACTATTTCTCAACAATCCTCTTTTTCTAGAGTAATTTTTTTTTCGATATCAATTGCCTTCAAAAAACATTATGTTTTCAGAATCAAAATGTCGTCTGCCGCCGTCGCCCGCCAAGGAGCCGTCTACACATCTGGATATAGTTGTCCAGCACCATCGTGAGTTTTTTGAATTTTTTTTCTGAATTTTAAAGATTTTGGCCGCAAAATTGTCGAACTAGCCAAATTGGGATCTGAATTTGAGAACCTTGTGCCAATTTACTGGGCAAAAATTATACTGAAAAATTCCAATTTCTAGGAAATTGTCGAAACCAAATTTGAGATTCCTGCTATAAGAATATGCTGGCTAGCAAATCAAAAATTTTGACCTAGATTGCGAAAAAGGCAAAGTTCAAAATTCCGACACAAACGCCTAATACTCTATTTCGAACATGTTTAGACAATTTTTTTTTCTTTTTGAAGAGCTTGAAAGTCAATTGTTTTCTAATTTACAAATAAACATTTTAAAATTTCAAAATATAAAATTTTCCAGAAACATGTGCAACGCGCCAATCGTTGTCTGCCGGACCACCGACGTCGTCCCAGGATCGTATTCTGGATGTTCCCCAGTTCCACAAGCGTAAGTATTTTTAATGAATTCAAGCTTGAAAACTGTAAAATTAGGTTTTTCCCAGAATAAACTTCCTTTAAAATTAAAAAAAAATTCGTTTTTAAAAATTCATCCCATTTCCTCCCCTGTCCCAACCAACTGTAACATTGACCCAATTTAACTCGGTTTATGTGAAAGATATCAAAAAGTTATCAACTAATAAAACTTTTATCATATTATCAGTAATATTTATCAGTTAATCACTTTTTGATACCATTCACAGGAAATGAGATATATGGGATCAAAGGGGGCACTCTATTCGAGTGGTAATGGTAATCTTTATTCTTACCTATGGACTTTACGTTCAACAAACCACCATTTGGGACAGACCCGATAAAATATTCTATTTTTAATTTTGAACTCCTGAAAAGCTAATTTTCTCTGATTTTCAGTTCAATTCCATGGAACTGGAAGACCCAGCTGTGCCACCATTTCACAGTTGGGGCATGCTGCCCAAGAGGACCGAATTGCCAATTTGCCCATGGGATCCAGGAGCTCCGCACCGTGGCACAAAACCGAGCCATGAAGGAGCAGAAGACGTCAGAGAAACGCAAGACAAAGCTCTGCGCCAACTTCTCAAAGTCAGGCTCTGGGGTGTGCCCGTATGAACATCGCTGCCAATTCATCCATCCATCGGATGGGGAAAGCTACCGGGCGCTTTTCTCAGAGACCTTGGAGTTTGATAGAATGTTGAAGCAGCACTTGGCGGAGTGCCAGAGTCTCCATGTAAATTTTTCAATTTTTTTTTCCTGGGTTTCGGCAACCAAAAGAGCCTTCTTTTAACTTTAAGGTGTTCAATATTCAAATTCTTTATTTATTCCAGGCTCAAAGACTCCAATCCCCGGATCCAAATGAGCGCCAGAGGATGGAGGACGAGATCAACATGAAGGTGCGAGTCTGGAATTTCAGCCACCCCAAGAAGAACAACTATTATGATCTGCACGCCATGACAACTGGTGGAGCAATTAAGTATGTTCTAGATATTATTAATCATATGATTTCTAACAATATCCCACAATCCCTTCTAGAAACTGGTCGTGGTAACCATTCCACCAATAACTTCCCAGCTATTCGAACTTTCTTGTTGAATAATTTAAATGGTTTTAATGGTGTCTCTTTTGTACCCCAATTAGGTAATGATGGCATTTTGGAATTGACTATTTAATTGTATTTTGATAATTATATTTTGTATTTTATCTATTTTATTTGCTGTTTGTATATTTTGATTAATCATATTTCATTTTGGAGTTTTTCTAATAATATAATAATTGATAACAAATGAGTTTTCTGATTTGGAACAAAAATCTGCGTCGTTTTCTCTTGAATATAACGAATTCGCTCTATTGAACACAGTTCCTTTTTTCTGGGTACTGTACAGAGATGTCCGGATTCCGGATTCCGTATTCCGGATTCCGTTCTTTTTCTCATTCCGGATTCTGGATTCCGGATTCTGGAAATTTTTCATTTGTCCGGATTCCGGATTCCGAGAAAATTTTTTATTCCGGATTTTTCAGAAAATGTTTTAATCTGCATTAATTCTCTGCCGTTTTTGAACTACTTCCGCGATTTAAAATGCAAAAATAAAGCACAAAATGTGTTTTTAAACATTTTAATGCCCATCGGAGACCTCGAAATTCCGAATTCTGTATTCCGGATTCCGGAAAAATTATTTCATTCCGGATTCCGTATTCCGGATTCCGGAAAAATTATTTCATTCCGGATTCCGGATTCCGTTTTTCAAAAAAGTCATTCCGGACATCTCTGGTACTGTAGGAGGAATTCTGAGTCATGACCTAAAAATTAGAATCTAGGTCATCACCTAAAAATTGGAAATTAGGTCATGAACTAAAAGTTGAAAACTAGGTCATGACATAAAAATTGAAATCTAGGTCATGACATAAAAATTAAAATCTAGGTCGTGACCTAAAATTGGAATCTAGGTCATGACCTAAATATTGAAATCTAGGTCATGACCTAAAATTGGAAATCTAGGTCATGACCTAAAATTGGAATCTAGGTCATGACCTAAAATTTGAAATCTAGGTCATGACCTAAAAATTGAAATCTAGGTCATGACCTAAAAATTGAAATCTAGGTCATCCCATAAAAACTGAAATCAGACCTGAAAAATCAAAAAACTGCAATTTCAGAAAATCCCATGGTTACAGTATACCAATCTTTTCCCAATCCACCAATTTTCCTAGAGGAAAATAATTTGGTATATAAACACAGGAGTTGTTTTTTGATAGACAAGGAAGATCAATGAACATCATTTCCCAGAAGAACGGTCAGATAATGGACCGTTTTCCAGAAAAGCGCCGAGGCAGGTGTCCTTATTTGGTATATGGCATGGTGAAGGGGACATTGACAAGAATAGGATGGAAAAAAGGGGCGGAGCTTATTTATGTATTTCTTGATCATTACTAATGGTCCAAATATCGTCTGTTGCGGTTTTCTTTTTTTTTGTTTATCTTTTTTTTTCTTTTTTTAAATAGTTTTTTTACTGAAATTCCTCTTTTTCTTGTTTCCTAAACAGCTATCTACAGTAATCCTGGATTTTGGATTTTTCTTCAGTATTCCTCGATTTTTGAGGATTCGGATTTTCCTACAGTAATCCTTGATTTTTTAAAAAGTTGAATCTTTTCACAGTATTCTCGATATTTTAAAACGTTTTTTCTACAGTAATCTTTGACTTTTGAGAATTCTGATTTTTCTACAGTACTCCTTGATTCTTGATAACTTAATTTTTTTCTACAGTAGTCCTTATATTTCAAAGTTTTGATTTTCCTACAGTAGTTCTAAATTTGGCTATTTTTTACAATAGTCCTTGAATTTTGTGAATTTGGGGTGTCTACAGTAGTCCTAGAATTTCGAGAATTTGGATTTTTCTACAGTAATCTTTGACTTTTGAGAATTCGGATTTTTGTTCAGTAATCCTTAATTTTGAAAATTCACATTTTTATCCAGTAGTTTTTAATTTCGGATTGATCTACAGTAATCCTTGATACTCAAAAGTTTGGTATTTTCTACAGTAATCCTTGATTTTGAACTTTTACACAGTAATCCTCAATTTCGGAAATTTTGAATTGTTCTACAGTAATCTTTGAACTTCGAAAATTTATATTACCTACAGTAGTCATTGATATTTCCACAGTAGTCCTTGATTTTATCAATTTCGATTTTTCCACAGTCAACTTTGAATTTTGAACATTTGTCGCTATCTACAGTAATCCTCAATCTTGCGAATTTCGATTTTTCTTCCGAAATCCTTGATTTTCAAGAAATATGCTCTTATTACAGTAATCCTTCAATTTTCGAGAATTAGGATTTTTCTATTAGGTTGATAAGAAAGTTTCTTTCTTTTTTGCAGTGGTGTTTTTGAGACTCGATATCTGGTCCTCCAAGTGGTTTAGCGGGCTGAATTTTTTTTTGTTGGAGAGCTGTGTTTAGTGTCTATTAGATCGTAGATTTGTTAGTTTCTATCTCACTTCGCGTTGGAGAAATGACGATTCTTTTGGACCTTATCCGACTGCACATTCGCATCATGATTATATTTTTATTTCTTTTTGGTCTCCAAGTATCTGATACTTGCGAACAAATTGTGGATATATATAAGGGACATGCTCCGTCATCGCCTACAGTTTGCGTTTGATTCCAAAATTTCCGCTCAAGAGAGTTCAGTTTGAAAGATGCCAACGGACCAGTTAGTTGAATCTCGATTAATTGCTAAAAGTCGTGAAGGCGGATCTATTTCAAACCATTCGGAAAATGTCAAAGGCAATGTCCGTTTGTCAACCAAGTTTTGTGATCGGATTGAGTTCTCTTTGCGGTGTCAAAAATTTGATCTATTCGTACCATATGCTTCAAAGGACGAAGATATAAATCACCGTGTAGACATAAGCATGTTTCTCCTATCATTTCTCCGCGCGTTCAGCTGGGTGGATGATCTAATTACTATAGATTAATAATGGGTAAGTTACTCTAACAATGGGTGAAAGGGTCAGTCGATTGGCAAAGCAGAGCCAGCTCTGCACGTCCCGGAACCTGAATTTCCCGTGAAAATGGGTATGTTATTTGTTCGATGGTCTGGCAAAGGAATGGAAACTGGGAACTTTTTGATGAAGGTACCGTTATAACTGTCGCTTTGCATAGTTTCAAATTGAAAAAATTGAATCTGGCAGTCGACTCAAAACAAGGAGAAAAAACCAACGTTTAATTCCAAGGCGACAGTGCGAGATCGCCCATGACTAGAGGGATGAGCCAAAAATTCATGTCGCTTGGCTGAACTATTCTTTTACACCCGCCGTATTTTCCAGATCTTGCTCTTTCTGATGAATGGTTGTTTGAGGCTCTTAAACGTCATATTGATAGAAAAGACTTCAAGTGAAAAGATGACATGAAAAAGGAGTTGGCTCACTTTTTCAACCGCAGCTCTCGTCGTTCAGGGCCGATGGAATCGAGAAATTACCGGAGCGTTGTCAGACAATTACTAATGCTAATGGACATTACTTTCATTGATCTAGGCCCCTCCGAATTGAGAAAATTTTGATCGAAAATTTTGCCAAAAAAGAAAGAAACTTTCTTATCAACCTAATACAATAGTCCTTGACTTCGGAGAATTTCGGTTTTTCTACAGTAATCCTTCATTTTGAGAACTTCAGTTTTTTCTACAGTAGTCCTTGAATTTCTACAGTAACCCTTGATTTTCGAGAATTTTGATTTTTCTACAGTAACTCTTTATTTTGAGGTTTTGAATATTTCCTACAGTTGTCCTTGATTTTGAAATTTTTCCTTTTTCTACAGTAATCTATTATTAATTCAGTTTTTTTTTCAGACTCAACATCATGATCAACCAAGGATTCTTCTATGGAGCCGCCGTCTTTGCTCCCGTCCAACCAGGATACGCTCCAATGCAATTCCAGTAAGTTTTTTTTCTGAATTTCAAAAATATTTGATTAATAGGAAAAAATCGGAAAAATATGACACATTTTGAGTCAAAAATCACTTTTCTAGCTATCCTAGGAGCCAAGATACGGCTATTTGAAGTTTAGGAGGTTAGAGACGCAGACAGCGAGACACTCTAACTGTCTGCGTCGCTCAAAATTCTATTAAAAATAGTCTAGCTAAATTTGAAACATTTTGCAATTTAAATCAATGTTCTAGCTCACCTAGAACCCGAGATACAGTCATTCCAAGCTTTGAAGAGACGCAGACAGTTAGAGTGTCTCGTTGTCTGCGTCTCTAGCTTTCTAAACTTCAGATGACCGTACCTCGGTTTCTAGGATAACTAGGAAAGTGATTTTTAGCGCAAAATGTGTGAAATTTGCTAGATTTTATTTTACTAAGATTTTGAGAGACGCAGACAGTTAGAGTGTCTCGCTGTCTGCGTCTCTAGCCACCTGAACTTCAATTGGCTGTATCTCAGCTCCCAAAAAAGCTAGAGAAGGGGTTTTTGGAGCTAAATGTGTGAAATTTGCTAAACTTTATTTTTAAGTAAAAATTATACAAACATTCATTTATTCCAGGCCACACCCGATCCCCGCTCAGTCCCTCTACACTAGCTGGGAAGCTTTCCAGCCCATGCAGTGTTACGAGGAGGATACGGAGAACCATGGATGGCAAAACGGAGCAGAGCAGAGCACACAGGGCCCGAGCAACTTCAAAACTCGCCTGTGCCAGCTCTATATGGGCCGCCGGACCACGTGCCCTCATGGAGAGAGGTGCCGGTTTGCCCATGGGGTGGAGGAGCTGCGCTCCAGCGGCTCCACGTCACCAGACCTCCAGAGCAGAAGCTATAAGACAGTTTTATGTCGAAACTATGCTCCTGGGGGATCTGGGGACTGCCCGTACAGGCTTGCATGCCAGTACATCCACCCGAGCGATGGCCTGCTGTACAAGTTCTGCATGGCGGACACACCGGAGTTCAAGGCGGCGAAGGAGCAGCATCAAAAGGAGGTGCAAGTGCTTCATGTAAGTTTTAAGCTTATGGTTTTGATAGTTAGCTAGATTTAAGACAAAAAAAAAACAAATTTCAAATCATCCATTCTTTCAGGCACAAAAATCCCTGGCACCACCGTACCAGCAGTTCCAGCTAGAGGTGGCTATCAACATGAAGGTCCGAAGCTTCAACGTGGGACACCCCAATGGTCCGGACTACCATGACTTCCATGGGATGACCACAATGGGAGCAGTATGCTACGTTCAAGACATCATCAAGCAGATGAGGAGCAGTGGAACCAAGAAGGCGTGGCTAGAGGTCGGGCGTGGGAACCATTCCGCCAATGGATTTCCGGCGGTCAGGACTTATTTGATTAATAATCTCCACTTGTTTTCTGGATGCTCATTTGTCCCCATTCAGGGTAATGATGGTATTCTAGAGCTTACTGTAGTTTGAATTTCCCCTAATTTGTATATTTTGAGTTCTTGTTCCTATTTTGCCTATCTTGAAACCTTCAATAAATAATAATAAGCTGAAAATAATGGTTTTTTTTGTTATTCAAAAAAATCTAGGTCGAGGACCTAAAAATAGAAATCTAAGTCATGACCTAAAAATTGAAATGTAGGTCATGACCTAAAAATTGAAATGTAGGTCATGACCTAATAATTGAAATCTAGGTCATTACCTAAAAATTGAAATCTAGGTCAAGCCATAAAAATTGAAATGTAGGTCATGACCTAAAAATTGAAACCTAGGTCATGACCTAGAAATTGAAATCTAGGTCATTACCTAAAAATTGAAATCTAGGTCAAGCCATAAAAATTGAAATCTAGGTCATGACCTAAAAATTGAAATCTAGGTCATGACATGAAAATTGAAACCTACAGTGGCGAACGTTAGTGAGTGTCACTCTATACTTTTGTTCATAACTTTGCTCAAACTTGTCCAATCATTGAAAACTTTTTTGTTAAATGTAGCTGGGTTTTCAACAAAACGTTGTATAAGTTTTTTGAAACTCAACCAATTTTTGTGTCTTCTGAATCTTCACAGACGTGACGATGACTCCAGATGAAAAAAATAATTTTCCGTCAGAATTTTTTTAGTGATAGGCTTTGTGATGAAAAATGTTTGATGTATATCAAATATACACAGAAAAAAGTTTGAAGCGGTTTGGGACACTTGCTCTTGAGATATTCTCACTGGAGCATAAAAGGTATGGTTCTGGAGTTTGGCTATAACTCGGCCCAAAATGATCCGAATTTTCTCAAATTCTGAGAAAATGTGTGTCTTGAACTGCTCTACAATATACACACAAAACTGTTTGTTTCGGGAACAAAAATTTTATTCCTAACACATAGCTCGTCTTCGGATCACAAAAATTACAAAATTATAAAAAATTTTTGTTCCCAAAACAGAAGTTTTGTGTGTATATTGTAGAGCAATTAAAGACACACATTCTCTCAAAATTTGAACCATTTTGGATCATTTTGAGCCGAGTTATAGCCAAACTCCAGAACCATACCTTTTCTGCTCCAGTGAGCATATCTCAAGAGCAAGTGTTCCAAACCGCTTCAAACTTTTTTTCGTATATATTTGATCTACACCAAACATTTTTCATCACAAAGCCAATCTCTAAAAAAATTCTGACGGAAAATTATTTTTTTCATCTGGAGTCATCGTCACGTCTGTGAAGATTCAGAAGACAGAATAATTGATTGCATTTCAAAAAACTTATACAACGTTTTGCTGGAAACCCAGCTACATTTAACAAAAAAGTTTTGAATGATTGGAAAAGTCTGAGCAAAGTTATGAACAAAAGTATGGAGTGACACTCACTAACGTTCGCCACTGTAGGTCATGACCTAAAAATTGAAATCTAGGTCATGACCTAAAAATTGAAATCTAGGTCATGACCTAAAAATTGAAATCTAGGTCAAGCCATAAAAATTGAAATCTAGGTCATGACCTAAAAATTGAAATCTAGGTCATGACCTAAAAATTGAAATCTAGGTCATGACCTAAAAATTGAAACCTAGGTCATGACCTAGAAATTGAAATCTAGGTCATTACCTAAAAATTGAAATCTAGGTCATTACCTAAAAATTGAAATCTAGGTCAAGCCATAAAAATTGAAATCTAGGTCATGACCTAAAAATTGAAACCTAGGTCATGACCTAGAAATTGAAATCTAGGTCATGACCTAAAAATTGAAATCTAGGTCATGACCTAAAAATTGAAACCTAGGTCATGACCTAGAAATTGAAATCTAGGTCATTACCTAAAAATTGAAATCTAGGTCATTACCTAAAAATTGAAATCTAGGTCAAGCCATAAAAATTGAAATCTAGGTCATGACCTAAAAATTGAAACCTAGGTCATGACCTAGAAATTGAAATCTAGGTCATTACCTAAAAATTGAAATCTAGGTCATGACCTAAAAATTGAAATCTAGGTCATGACCTAAAAATTGAAATCTAGGTCATGACCTAAAAATTGAAATCTAGGTCATGACCTAAAAATTGAAATCTAGGTCATGACCTAAAAATTGAAATCTAGGTCATGACCTAAAAATTGAAATCTAGGTCATGACCTAAAAATTGAAATCTAGGTCATGACCTAAAAATTGAAATCTAGGTCATGACATGAAAATTGAAACCTAGGTCATGACCTAAAAATTGAAATCTAGGTCATGACCTAAAAATTGAAATCTAGGTCATTACCTAAAAATTGAAATCTAGGTCATGACCTAAAAATTGAAATCTAGGTCATGACCTAAAAATTGAAATCTAGGTCATGACCTAAAAATTGAAACCTAGGTCATGACCTAGAAATTGAAATCTAGGTCATTACCTAAAAATTGAAATCTAGGTCATTACCTAAAAATTGAAATCTAGGTCAAGCCATAAAAATTGAAATCTAGGTCATGACCTAAAAATTGAAACCTAGGTCATGACCTAGAAATTGAAATCTAGGTCATTACCTAAAAATTGAAATCTAGGTCATGACCTAAAAATTGAAATCTAGGTCATGACCTAAAAATTGAAATCTAGGTCATGACCTAAAAATTGAAATCTAGGTCATGACCTAAAAATTGAAATCTAGGTCATGACAAAAAAATTGAAATCTAGGTCATGACCAAAAAATTGAAATCTAGTTCATGGACTGAAAATGAAAACCTAGGCGATGACCTAAAAATTTAAATCTAGGTCATGACCTAAAAATTTAAATCTAGGTCATGACAAAAAAATTGAAATCTAGGTCATGACATAAAAATTGAAATCTAGGTCATGACATAAAAATCGAAATCTAGGTCATGACCTAAAAATTGAAATCTAGGTTATGACCCAAAAATTGAAATCTCGGCTGCTTCATTACATATACTTTCTTCACCCAAACTCTGAAAATTCCGAAAATTACAATTATCTCCAACATTTCGCAATTCAAAATTTTACCTCCTTAATCTCTCCTTCTTTATGCCCAGAATTTTTTGATTTCTCTTCCTCCCTCGCTGCCAATTTCCCTTTTAGATTCCAGAAATAATCTCCGCTTTTCCGGCACTCCTCTCAATCCAAAATTTCTTCATATTTGTGTTTGAATTTCAAAAAGAAAAACGGAAAAAATATTTTGTTTTGAATGCGATTGGATCTCGCCAAGTCCGACTTATTGATTTTTGCCCCCGCGCACCCCTTTTTCCCAGAGACCCTATTTTCCTCGGGTATTGCAATGACGGTCCTTGGCTATTGATTTTTCTTCATTGTTCCCCCCTCTTTTTTTTCGCTTGTTTTTCGCTTTTTTTGCTCCTTTTTCTAGCGAAATTTTCACCTTTTTGTGGAATTATCGTAATTTAAAATGTCCCAAAAATAATTATTCAAAAATAACCCTATAAAAACCCCAAATCTGAATTTCCGTAATCTCACATGCCCTTTAATTATCAAGAACAATTTCCAGGTCCCGAATCGCTGCCACCCCAACCCGTTCAGTGTCTTCCCAAGGCAAGCAGTTCCAGGATAGCAACAAAAGGTATACTAAAGTTCAAAAATATATGTACCTTTAACAAATCATTTCAGCCCCCGAAACTGCCCATCGTCCGTATGTGACGGGACCTTGCCGAAACAGAAGACTGGTCACGAGAAGTGCTGGGAACCTTCATAATCGCGAAAAAAGATAACGTCGGATCCGAATAGCTGTATACCGGATGACAAGAATTAGGATTGATGATTTGTTATAAACTGAAGGTAGGTTGGTTCTGCAAGCATAGGGCAAAAAATAGATTTCCCTTTTTCATTCAAACATTCTTAGTGAAAATAGGCAGCTTAAGGTATTTGAAAAAATAGTATATATTTTATGTCATGAGCTAGATTTCCAATTTTAGGTACTGACCTAGATTTCAATTATTTGGTCATGACCTAGATTTCTAATTTTACGTCATGACCTAGATTTCAATTTTTAGGTCATTGCCTAGATTTCAATTTTTTGGTCATGACCTAGATTTCAATTTTTAGGTCATGACCTAGATTTCAATTTTTAGATCATGACCTAGATTTCCAATTTTAGGTCATGACCTAGATTTCCAATTTTAGGTCATGACCTAGATTTCAATTTTTAGGTCACAGGGTGCGGCAAAAGTATGGTAACAAAACTTTGACCCGAGCTGGCTTATTTACAATGAGAAACTTTTGTAAATAACATTATTTACCGTATTTCATTCAACAGAAGCTTACCTAAAACGTCAACTTTGTGCTGAATTATCTCATTTCCTGCAAAAGATATCAAAAAGTTATCAACTGATAAATTTTTCATCATAATATCATCAATATTTTGATAGTTGACCACTTGCTGATATCTTTTCCAGAAATTGAGATTATTGAGCTCAAAGTTGACGGGTTTGGGCGGACTTCTATGAGAAAGAATGGCATACAAGAAAGAAAAGAGACCCCACTCCATTTATTGATTTTTACAGACTTCGGACTGGATTGCACATCGACAGGCGACAGGAAGCTGAACTGTACCTTTAAGATACACATAGGCAGAGGGAGAAACTCAGAAGATCGCTTGTGAACAACCGGTAAGTTATTATGAAAATACAGTTTTTCAACTCTTTATTTCCAGAAGGCACGTCAATTCAAGAAGTTCGAAAAGACCTGTAGTCAAGAGGAAAAGAAGAACCCCATGGATATGGATGGAGTTGCATTTTGAGTGGTATTCTCTCTCTCTCTCTCTCTCTCTCTCTCTCTCTCTCTCTCTCTCTCTCTCTCTCTCTCTCTCTCTCTCTCTCTCTCATATCTTATAATTCTTCTTCTTCTAGACTCTACAGTAGCCTCCTCTCTGATAGCATATGATACTACCCCTCTAACCATGCATCGTTGGTGGCTTGTTCCATTGCCGGTTCCACTGGTTATGAGTAGTTCAGTTATCATCCTAACCTTTAGCTTCTCCTTCTTCTTGACTCTACAGTAGCCTCCTCTCTGATAGCATATGATACTACCCCGCTAACCATGCATCGTTGGTGGCTTGTTCCATTGCCGGTTCCACTGGTTATGAGTAGTTCAGTTATCATCCTAACCTTTAGCTTCTCCTTCTTCTTGACTCTACAGTAGCCTCCTCTCTGATAGCATATGATACTACCCCGCTAACCATGCATCGTTGGTGGCTTGTTCCATTGCCGGTTCCACTGGTTATGAGTAGTTCAGTTATCATCCTAACCTTTAGCTTCTCCTTCTTCTTGACTCTACAGTAGCCTCCTCTCTGATAGCATATGATACTACCCCGCTAACCATGCATCGTTGGTGGCTTGTTCCATTGCCGGTTCCACTAGTTATGAGTAGTTCAGTTATCATCCTAACCTTTAGCTTCTCCTTCTTCTTGACTCTACAGTAGCCTCCTCTCTGATAGCATATGATACTACCCCGCTAACCATGCATCGTTGGTGGCTTGTTCCATTGCCGGTTCCACTGGTTATGAGTAGTTCAGTTATCATCCTAACCTTTAGCTTCTCCTTCTTCTTGACTCTACAGTAGCCTCCTCTCTGATAGCATATGATACTACCCCGCTAACCATGCATCGTTGGTGGCTTGTTCCATTGCCGGTTCCACTAGTTATGAGTAGTTCAGTTATCATCCTAACCTTTAGCTTCTCCTTCTTCTTGACTCTACAGTAGCCTCCTCTCTGATAGCATATGATACTACCCCGCTAACCATGCATCGTTGTTGGCTTGTTCCATTGCCGGTTCCACTAGTTATGAGTAGTTCAGTTATCATCCTAACCTTTAGCTTCTCCTTCTTCTTGACTCTACAGTAGCCTCCTCTCTGATAGCATATGATACTACCCCGCTAACCATGCATCGTTGGTGGCTTGTTCCATTGCCGGTTCCACTGGTTATGAGTAGTTCAGTTATCATCCTAACCTTTAGCTTCTCCTTCTTCTTGACTCTACAGTAGCCTCCTCTCTGATAGCATATGATACTACCCCGCTAACCATGCATCGTTGGTGGCTTGTTCCATTGCCGGTTCCACTGGTTATGAGTAGTTCAGTTATCATCCTAACCTTTAGCTTCTCCTTCTTCTTGACTCTACAGTAGCCTCCTCTCTGATAGCATATGATACTACCCCGCTAACCATGCATCGTTGGTGGCTTGTTCCATTGCCGGTTCCACTAGTTATGAGTAGTTCAGTTATCATCCTAACCTTTAGCTTCTCCTTCTTCTTGACTCTACAGTAGCCTCCTCTCTGATAGCATATGATACTACCCCGCTAACCATGCATCGTTGGTGGCTTGTTCCATTGCCGGTTCCACTAGTTATGAGTAGTTCAGTTATCATCCTAACCTTTAGCTTCTCCTTCTTCTTGACTCTACAGTAGCCTCCTCTCTGATAGCATATGATACTACCCCGCTAACCATGCATCGTTGGTGGCTTGTTCCATTGCCGGTTCCACTAGTTATGAGTAGTTCAGTTATCATCCTAACCTTTAGCTTCTCCTTCTTCTTGACTCTACAGTAGCCTCCTCTCTGATAGCATATGATACTACCCCGCTAACCATGCATCGTTGGTGGCTTGTTCCATTGCCGGTTCCACTGGTTATGAGTAGTTCAGTTATCATCCTAACCTTTAGCTTCTCCTTCTTCTTGACCCTACAGTAGCCTCCTCTCTGATAGCATATGATACTACCCCGCTAACCATGCATCGTTGGTGGCTTGTTCCATTGCCGGTTCCACTGGTTATGAGTAGTTCAGTTATCATCCTAACCTTTAGCTTCTCCTTCTTCTACAGTAGTCCTCCGTCTATTATCTTTCGAAGCCCCAATCCAATAAGGACCGGATATCAATCGAAGCTCTATCAAAAGATGATGCGATCCTATGAGTCATCCGAATGGAATTCGGATGAACCTTAGGAAATCACAACTAAGGATTACCCAACTTGTAAGGGGTGCGGAACCCCTTACAATTTATTCTTCGCTCTACAATAAAAATGGAATCAAAACAGGAATCGAAAATTATCTTCCATCGGAAAAATACGGACCTCTCCTCTCCATCCATGGACTTTTTACAAATCAATTTTATCATTTTATCAATTTATCATTACATTAGCTATTTATTATTAATGAATACTTCAAAATCGACGGTCTCGAACCCTATAATAGATAGGGTTCAGACTGAAATGTGTTGTGTTTCAAAAGAGAATGATCTCTGTTATTTCAGAGTTCTCCGGGAGTTTGAGAAGCTCTCACTGAAAATATAAACTAACTAGAATTTAAAAAGGGAGAATCTGTCTAGAACTTGCGAAGAAAAAAAAATTAGCTTTGTTATATTTGGAAAACCTGGGTATGTGACCTAAAAACTGAATTCTAGGTCATGAACTAAAAATTAAAATCTAGGTCATGAACTAAAAATTAAAATCTAGGTCATGACCTAAAAATTAAAATCTAGGTCATGACCTAAAAATTGAAATCTAGGTCATGACCTAAAAATTGAAATCTAGGTCATGACCTAAAAATTGAAATCTAGGTCATGACCTAAAAATTGAAATCTAGGTCATGACCTAAAAATTGAAATCTAGGTCATGACCTAAAAATTGAAATCTAGGCCAAGAACTAAACAGTAAGCGAGGTTATTCCGATTAATTTTTTGGTTAAAAAAAAAGTAATTTTTCCTATTGAATACTCAAGTTGTAATTCCCTGAAAGATCACATGACTAATAATTAATCGGAAGACTAAGAGAATTTTTTAAATTTCAGATAACAACAAATGTTGAAGTAGTTGCAATACAGAATCGTTTATTTCATAGTTCGAAGTAAATAAATTGAGGTTGACTTTTCAGAAGAGAGCCTCACTCTTGCTCTTGCTCGTTTTGCTCGTTTTGCCTTTCTTCGAACTCTTCATTCCACCACCACTCTTTCCTCCACCTTTCTTTTTGCGAATACAGAAGAAATAGACGACGGCAGCAATGACCCCGATCAGAAGAAGTCCAACACCTCCACAGACAGCAAAGAACCAGGTCTGAACGTTTAGAACGATTTAATAGTCCAGACGGTTTGCTCAACGGGATAGGAAGTTTAACAATCTAGAGGAAAGGTAGAAATCACAGCTCACCTGACTATAAAATGGCGAGCTTCCTGAATTGTCAGACGGAGGGCAAACTTTGAGGGTTTCACAGCAGAAACCGTAGCCAATAGTGTCCTTATCCCCTTTCTTGGTCGATTTGACGTAAACTGAAAAACAGTATTTTCAATAAAAAACTAGAAAGTCACATACATTTGTCGCATGTATCTTTCAAAACCTTTGTTTCTTCGGGTTTACAAGAGCTAGCAAACGATTTCTTATTTTTGAGAAAATCTGGTGGCATTTTCTCGTCAAGTGCCGTAAGAAGATTATCGATTTCATCTGGTTTCAGCTTCCAAGAAACAGGGTCAATATCAGAACATGTTTTAACATCAGTTAGCAAGGACACATACGCGGATGTTATTAGTTCTTGAATTTTTTTGATTTTTGGTTTTGATGCAGGTGCTGGGCACATCTTCAGTTCTTGTCAGCAAACACTATAGCCAAATGTATCGACATTTCCATTTTTGAACGACTGGGTTCGAATATCTAAAAAAATTATATTC
The DNA here is from genome assembly GCA_027920645.1 of Caenorhabditis nigoni. NCBI lineage: Eukaryota > Metazoa > Nematoda > Chromadorea > Rhabditida > Rhabditidae > Caenorhabditis > Caenorhabditis nigoni. The sequence continues at coordinate 18,713,596 of CP115865.1, read as the reverse complement.
GACCCAAGCTGAATATTTTCAAAAGTTAGCAACGTACATCTATCGCATGTCGCTTTCAATGCTTTTTTATGCTCTAGTGTGCAAGTTCTCAGAAATTTTTTCTTTAAATGAAAATTGTTTGGCTCCACTTTTTCCTCGAAAACCAATAGAAGAGAATCGATGAAATCCTGATTCAAAACGCCAGTCGGGATATTGGAACATGTATTAGCTTGATTCAACTTCATTTTCATGATCAATTTCGTAAGGTTTTCAATTTCTTCCTTTGTTGTCGGTCCAGAACAAACTTTCAGTTGATCGCAACAGAGAATATAGCCCCATGAATTGCTATCTACCGTCTGACTTTTGACGAATACTGAATCGAAAAATTCATTTCAATAAATTGGAGATTCAACTAACCTTTCTCGCAAGTAGATCTCAATAAATCTTTTTCATCCGTTGTGCATTGTTTAAGAGTAGTTCCCAAAAGTAGACTAGTATAGGCATGGTTGTGTGCTGTTTATGTGGCCAATTCCATAATGTTGTCATAAACCATGACTTGATAATCGTTCAAAAATGGACCCGAAAAACCATCACAAAGTTTGTTTGCTGTCATTCTTCTTTGAGAGCGAAATCAGTTGAATTTGAAACAGATTTGAGTTGGAATTGATAGATACTCGTGAATGTTATCAGGAGATTCTTATCAGAATAAAAAAACAGATCAAAATCGTTTTTTGTTAAAAAACCCGAGCGGTAAAATGCGTTGATTGAAAACAAATAGGTCAAATCCACGTTCACTTTGAAATTTAAAAAAATCGTCAGGCCAAATAGTCTGACATGGAATGACTCCCAAGTGTTACCCTCGAAAAAAATCGAGACCTATATGGTTAGAAAGAGCGTAAAAAGTTATCCAAGAATCCAAGAGGAATAGTTGATAAAAAATTTTTATAAGCAGTTATGGACCAAAACGTACCAAAAAATGGCTAAATTTTCAAAAAATCGTAACTTTGCCAGTTTGGATCCGTTTGTTGAAATTCAAAAAACAGTAAATAGACAATCAAATGAACTTTTGAAAAAATAATTTTTTGATTTTTTTCCTCTTGATTGGAATATTGATTTTTTGAAAAAACCAAAAAAATTTTCAATATCTCAAAAATCCCAAGTTAACTTTTTTTCTCATTATGACCATTGAATTCAGCACACTTGATTTACTCGATTTTTTCGAGGGTAACACTTGGGAGTCATTCCATGTGAGCCGCGATTTATGTCTATTTTTTTGGAACGATGTTTACTCCAATCTAAAGAATGTTCTCCTGATTTTGAAATTATTTCGAAAATTGGGGTTTTCTTGAATTTTTCGAAAAGTTTTGCTCCATTTTTTTTTTGAAAATTCAGATCAATCTTTCAGAAGAAATGCTACGGATTATCAAAGTTTTTTCTCTTTACCAAGTTATCAGTTATCCATTGATGTCCTTTATTTCCTACTCTTCTTTGATGTGCTCTCGGAGCTCTTTGATCCACCACCACCACTCTTTCCTCCGCCTCTTTTCTTGCGAATGCAGAAGAAATAAACGACGCCGATGATGGCAATGATGATAAGAAGTCCAACACCCCCGCAGACAGCAAAGAACCAGATCTGCAAGTTTAGAATGCTACAGTAACCTTATGAACGGTATGTCGAGCTCACCTGAGTATAAAACGGCTCAGACGGCTCAGAGCAAAATTTCAGTTCATCACAGCAGATTGCTTGTCCATATGTTTCCTTAGTTCCATTTTTGAACGAATTGGTTGTCATATCTAATAAAATATCATTTGGGATCTGGGATAACATCCAAACTGTGAAAAAAATAACATACATTTATCGCATTGCACTTTAATAAATTTTTTCTGTGCTGAATGGCATCTCCTGTCAAATGTTTTGACGGTTTGAATATCATCTGCCTCTATTTTCATCTCCATTAAAGAATAGAAAAATGCAGCAGTACCTTCCTTGGTATTTGGGTTGTCAACTGCGATACCAGCGCAGCTGTTCAAGCTATCAATAAAATTCTTTAACTGCCCCATTTTTTGAGAGGAGATTCAGTAAAATTTGAAACTGATTCAAGTTGGAATCGATGGAGATTCAGTGATCTTATCATTAGATCCTTACCAGAATAAAAATTTATAGAAAAACTGTAACTATTGAAAAGACGGGACTGTGGGAGTTGAAAGGTGCCACTAAAATTTTCGAATTATAATCGGCATATGGAGAAGAAAATCTGGGTCGTAACCTAAAAATTGAAATTTGGGTCATGACCTAAAATTGGAAATCTAGGTCATAGCCTAATAATTGAAATCTAGGTCATGAACTAAAAATTGAAATCTAGGTCGCGTCCTGAAAAAAACAGGAGTTTACAAGAAAAATTGAACGAGGTTATTCCTTAAAATTTTAAAACCTGATTAAAATTCCAGATAAAGATACAAATGTTAAAAAACATTTAAAATACATTAATGTTTATTTCATAGTATGAAGTAAAAAAGTTGAAGTTGACTTTTTCAGAATAGCTCTTCACTCTTGCTCTTGTCCTTCGATGTGGTCTTTTCGGTACTCTTCGTCTTGCCACCACCACTCTTTCCACCACCTATCTTCTTGCGACAGCACAACAAAAAGACAACGATGCCAATGATGCCGATCAGAAGAAGTGCAACACCTCCACAGACAGCAAAGAACCAGATCTGGAAGTTTCGAATTGATCGGTTATACCGTACCATAGCTAACCTGAGTATAAAAAGGTCCAGAGCAAAATTTGAGTGTGTCACAGCAAATTACTTGTCCATACGTACCCTTAGTTCCCTCTTTGAACGTCTTGGTTGTCATATCTGAAAAAAAAACATTTGGAGAATTTGGAAAATACATAGTTCTTTCTATTAGGGGGCCAGTTGTGTGATTTTTACAACCTATAAAATGTTGGAAGATAGGATTCATACTCTAAAAAATAAGTCACATACATTTATCGCATTCCGCTTTGAATAACTCTTTCTGTTCTTCTCCGCAACTGATATCCAATGATTTCGCAACTTGAATGTCAACTGCCTGCATTTTCTGTTCCATAAGCAAATTAAGAACCATCACAACACCTTGCTTGATTTGCGAAACAGAAAGTGAAATTTTAGAGCAGTCCTTGAAAAATTGCAAGTTTGGTTTTGAGGCCGCCATTTCCGGAGAGCCGTTTTGGTGCTATATTTCCCTGATTTTCCCTGAGCAGATTCAGTAAAATTTGAAACTGATTTGAGTTGGAATTGACGAAGATTCAGAGATCTTATCAGTAGATTCTTATCATAATTGAAAAAAAAAACGAAAAAAACTAAACTTTTTAATTTTTCCGTGAATTTTTTCTTACTTTTTTATGTGATTGACATATTTTATATAGTACGTTGTTTTTTGATCCAGTTTTTTTTCGATAAGAATCTACTGATAAGATCTCTGAATCTTCATCAATTCCAACTCAAATCAGTTTCAAATTCAAATTCAACTGAATCTGCTCTCAAAGAATGGCCCTATATGGAACCTCTAGTCCATTGAAAGACTGCTCTGATTTCGATCCTGAGGACCCGAGGCAGAAAGCTGAGGCTACTGCAGTATTCAATGCGCTTATGGAAGAAAAAATGCAGGCAGCTCATATTCCATTCGTCAAGACGGACCCTATATGGAACCTCTAGTCCATTGAAAGACTGCTCTGATTTCGATCCTGAGGACCCGAGGCAGAAAGGTGAGGCTACTGCAGTATTCAATGCGCTTATGGAAGAAAAAATGCAGGCAGCTCATATTCCATTCGTCAAGACGTTGGAAATCAGTTGTGAATCAGAGCAGAAAGAATTTTTCAAAGCGGAATGCGACAAATGTATGTTATATGTTTTCTTACAGGAAGAATCATTATTTTCCGTTGTTTTCTTGGGTGTAAAAATTGCCTAAATTGAAGGCTAAGTATTTTTTTCAGATATGACAACCAAGGCATTTAAAGAGGGAACTAAGGGTACATATGGACATGTAATCTGCTGTGACGAACTGAAATTTTGCTCTGGACCGTTTTATACTCAAGTGAGCTGTCGTACGGTATCATCCATGCATTTCTTCCTTTTCCAGATCTGGTTCTTTGCTGTTTGTGGAGGTGTTGCTCTTCTTCTGATCGGCATCATTGGCGTCGTCGTATTTTTGTTATGTTGTCGCAAGAAGAGAGGTGGAGGAAGTAGTGGTGGCAGCACGATGAAGAGTCCCAAGACAAGCACAAAGAAGGGCATGAAATGAAGAACAACAATCGATAACTGATAACTTGATATTTCCTTTATTTATGAAGAGAAATAAACATTGATAATCAGTAGCTTTTTTTCTGAATAATTCAATCTTTCAGGGTATTTTTCCGCATTTTTTAATCCATGTTTTTTTCTTCATTTAGAAAGAAAAATAAACTTTGATAATCAGTTTTTTTTCTGCGTTATATGAGCTGAGAGGTGCCACTGGAATTTTTGCTTTTTAAGCGATTTTTTTCAATTTTGCGTAACATTTTTAAACTTTTTGAACGTGTTCCGTGGCCGGATTTCTTTTTTATAAACTTTCAGAAAAAAAAACATATTTTCATGAAAATTATATATTTTTACGTGAAATTTTTTACAGAATTTATGAGGACTGGAAAAAATTCAAAAAAAAACCCCACGTAAAATTGAAAAATTTCACGAAAATACTATTTTTCTGAAAGTTTATAAAAAAAGAAATCCGGCCACGGAACGCTTTTAAAAAGTATAAAAATGTCACGCAAAATAAAAAAAAATCGAGTAAAAATCGAAAAATTGAGTGCCCCCACTTGGGTTCAAGCCAATGGGTCAGAAATGCCCCCAGTTCAAAATTAGGGAAATTAAAAATTAGGAAAGTTGGGAATTTGTTTTTAGTATTCCGAAGAAAAAATACTGATCATCATAGTTTATTTCTCAGTATAAAATAAAGAGAATAATCAAGTTATCAGTTATCAATTGATGCTCTTCACTTTTTGCTCTTCTTTGTGCTGGTTTTGGAACCCTTGCTGTTCTTGCTGTTTTTGGAACCCTTCATCGTGCTGCCACCTCTACTTCCTCCACCTCTCTTCTTGCGACAGCACAACAAAAAGACGACGACACCAATGATACCGATCAGAAGAAGTGCAATACCTCCACAGACAGCAAAGAACCAGATCTGGAAGTTTAGAATTGCTTTGGGATACTGTATATCAGGATACCTGAGTATAAAACGGCCCAGAGCAAAATTTCAGTTCGTCACAGCAAATCACATGTCCATATGTGCCCTCAGTTCCATCTTTGAACGACTGGGTTTTCATATCTGGAACAAAAAACCTTTGGAAAAATCACAATATAAAAATTAACATACACTTATCGCATTCCTTTTTCATAATTCCTTTCTGTTTTTCTCCGCAACTGATATCAAACGTTTTCACAGTTTGAATATCATCCGTCTCCATTTTCCTCTCCATTAAATTACGCAGAACTCCACCAAAGGCATTCGGGTTATCAGTTGGGACACCAGAGCAGCCCTTGTTTTGATCAATGTAATTCTTCAGAGGTCCCATTCTTTGAGAGGAGATTCAGTTGAATTTGAAACTGATTTTAATTGGAATCGATGAAGATTAAATGATCTTATCGGTAGATTCTTATCAAAATAAAAACCATTAAAAAATGTAACGGATAAAAAAGATGTCAATCACAACCTGTATGAAAAAAACCATCGAAACCGAGACACCAGTTTTTCAAGATTACCTTCGACTACATCAAAAAGAAAAAAGTTATAATTAACTTTCAGCATGGATAAACAGAAAATTTTATGTTCTGAAGATTTTTTGAATGATAGAATTTTAAAGATTTTAAATACCGTAAAACCTCTAATAGACCGACACCCGGATCGTCCACTTTGAGCCTGTATATCTCACTTCTCTTGAAAGATATCAAAAAGTGGTTAACTAGTAAAATGTTTATCAGGATATCAGCAACATTTTACTAGTTAGCCACTTTTTGATATTTTTCACAAAAATTGAGATATATAGGCTCAAAGTGGACGATCCGGGTGTCGGTCTATTAGAGGTTTTACGGTATACTTTTTCGAGTGTTCTAGTTTCTTTGTGAGTATCTGTTTGCTTGCTTGTATGTTTGCTTGAATTTTGAGCTTCCGGCTCCATTTTTTATAAGAATTGTTACTGATTATTAAAGTTTATTTCTCTTCATAAAATAAAGGAAATATCAAGTTATCAGTTATCGATTGTTGTTCTTCATTTCATGCCCTTCTTTGTGCTGGTCTTGGGACTTTTCATCGTGCTGCCACCATTACTTCCTCCACCTCTCTTCTTGCGACAACACAACAAAAAGACAACGACACCAATGATGCCGATCAGAAGAAGAGCAACACCTCCACAGACAGCAAAGAACCAGATCTGAATTTAAGAAACATTGATGGATGATACAGTACCAAAAACTATTCACCTGAGTATAGAATGGGACAGAGCAAAACTTCAGTTCGTCACAGCAGATTACTTGTCCATATGTGCCCTTAGTTCCCTCTTGGAACGACTTGGTTGTCATATCTGGAAAATATCCCATGGAATCTGTTCAAAACTTCATACTGCAAAAAAGTAACATACATTTTTTGCATTCCCATTCGAAAAGTTCTTTCTGTTCTGATCCGCAATTGATGTCGAACGTTTTCGCGATTTGAATATCAGCTGCCTCAATTTTTTTCTCCATAATCCGGTTAATATTCTGGATAAGAAAGTCTTTGACATCCGGGATATCAACTTGGATATCAGAGCAGTCTTTAATGGAGCTTCGCTGTTCGAGTTCCAGTATGAACTTCATTCCCTGAGACGAAATTTAGTAAAATTAGCTAAAACGAAAACTCGTTTTACTTGCAATTCTGTAGGAAGCGGTAAACCACTCATCTTTCTCTGAGAGCAGATTCAGTTGAATTTGAAACTGATTTGAGTTAGAATTGATGAAGATTGAAAGATCTTATCAGTAGATCGTTATCGGAAAAAATAAAAATTAGGTTGTTTGGGAAGTTCGCGTCATTTTTGATCTGTGAACAAAAAAAAGAAGAAAAAGAGGTTACTGTAAAAAGTTCCAAAAACAAATATGAATTTACGTGACCGTTTAAGAAAAAGGTAGTCCGAAAATCACTCCTTCTCAAGGTCAAAAAATCAACGTAGGGGGTGCAGATTAGGGAGCTCGACAAGAGGCAGAATCCTTGAGGGTGCACGCAAAGAAATGAATAAAAACGTGAATTATTTTCCCTATTATTCTCCCTAATCTGCACCCTCTACGTTGATTTTTTTGACCTGTTTGTGACATATATCTTAAGAACGAGTGATTTTCGGACCATCGTCCAAGAGAGTTTTCTTCCCGACCCAAAATTCTGGATCGATTGATATAAAAATCTCAAAATTTTTGGAATTAGTGGACGCCCCCTTTAATCTATAATCATGTTTAAATTTTTTCAAAAATCCACAGAGTAACAGAGGGACTCGTAAAAATCGGGATTTTTCAAATTCATCACAAATTCGCATAATCTATTTTTTCAATTTTAATTCAAACATTCTTTTTTCAAATTTGAAAAATGGTAGTTGGTTTTCTTTAAAATCAAATACTAATTGTCAAAGCTCTTCATAAATAAAGGAAAAATCAAGTTATCAGTTATTGATTGTTATTCTTCATTTCATGCTCTTTTTTGTGCTATTTTTGGAACTCTTCATCATGCTGCCACCATTACTTCCTCCACCTCTCTTCTTGCGACAGCACAGAAAAAAGACGACGATGCCAATGACGGCGATCAGAAGAAGAGCAACACCTCCACAGACAGCAAAGAACCAGATCTGCAAGTTTGGAATTGCTTCATGATACAGTACCATAGGCTACCTGAGTATAAAACGGTCCAGAGCAAAATTTCAGTTCGTCACAGCAGATTACTTGTCCATATGTGCCCTTGGTTCCTTCTTGGAACGACTTGGTTGTCATATCTGAAAAATATCAATTAGGATCCGTGAAACCATTCAAACTGTAGAAATTCAAACATTCAAACTGTTGTCATATCTGAAACATAGATTCTCGGGATCTGTGAACTTTAAAAAACTTTAAAAAGAGTAACATACATTTTTTGCATTCCCATTCAAAAACTTCTTTCTGTTCTGATCCGCAACTGATCTCAAATGTTTTGGCGATTTGAATATCACCTGCGTCCATTTTCTTCTCCATAATCCGATTAAATCTCCCAATAATATAGTCTTTGACTAGCGGTCTATCAACTTGGATATCAGAGCAATCTTTAACGGAGCCTGGCTGGAAGCCTGCCACTGTTCCTAGCATCAGCTGAGAGGGCATTCAGTAAAATTAGATTAAACAAAAACTGGTTTTACCTGCAATTCTGTCGGAGGCGGTTGACCACTCATCTTTCTCTGAGAGCAGATTCAGTAAAATTTGAAACTGAATTGAGTTTGAATTGATGAAGACTCAAAGATCTTATCAGATTCTTATCTTGATGAAAACTCAATTTCAAGATTTGCGAATAATTAGGTTGTTCGGAAAGTTCGCGTCATTTTTATTTTGTGAACTAAAAAAAACCTGTTTACCGTGAGCCTGCACCAGAAAGGCGGGCTCTTCTATTGTTCCTAGGTACCTCCGGAGGGCTCTTTTTATTACATAGGCCCTTAAATTAGAGGGGTCCCTTCTATTATTCCGGCCTGTTTTTTCTGACATTTCGCTTCAAAAAATTCGGCGAATTTGCGTTCAAAATACATGAAAAGCTGCCAATTTCATTAAAAATTTACCAAGATTTTCATCGAAAAGTAGCATTTCAACAAATTTGTATTGAATTGTGAAGTGTGCGGAATATTTATTACTAAAAAGTACGGAAGTTTTCTGATTCCGAAACACATATAAGATTTTTTTTTCCAATAAAAAGAACCTTCGGATTAAAATCTACAAAAATTTTTAATTTCAGATAAAGATCATAGAAAGCAGTTAAGATACAAAATAGTTTATTTCATAGTATGAAGTAACGAAGTTAAAGTTGACTTTTTCAGAATAGTGCTTCACTCTTGCTCTTGCTATTCTTTGTGCTCTTTTTGGAGCTCTTCATTCCACCACCACTCTTTCCTCCACCTCTCTTCTTGCGAATACAAAAGAAATAGACGACGACACCAATGATGCCAATCAGAAGCAGACCAACACCTCCACAAATAGCAAAGAACCAGATCTGAAAGTTTTGAACTAGTTGATGATACCGTACCCCAGGTTAAACCTGAGTATAGAACGGCGGACGGCAATTATTACCCATAGTTTTACAGCAAAAATCATAACCAACAATTTCCTGATCTTCGCTTTTGACCGAATTTTCGTAAACTGAAAAAAAGGATAATTGAAAAAGACAAAAAAGGAGAATCCACATACATTTGTTACAGGCCTCTTCAATTTCTTTCTTCTCTTTTGCCGTGCAATTGCTAGAAAACGATTCCTTATCTTTGATAAAGTCAGATGGCGTTTTCACTTCAAAAGCAGCAAGGTACAAATATCGTTTTCCTTTTTTCTCTGTGAAAAAATCGGGTGGGATATCAGAACAACTCTTATATCGACTGAACTTCTTCACATATTTTTGTGCGATGGCTTCCAATGTACACATCTTCAGACCTTCACAGCATACACCATATCCAAATGAATCGGCGATATTGTTTTTGTACGATTTGGTTGTCATATCTGAAAAAATTGTGAAATTTCACTAAAATTTTCTTTCAGTAACATACATTGCTCGCATTGCATTTCCAAAAACTCTTTCTGTTTTAATCCACATCCGCTAATATACGATGAAAATTCTTTAATTCTATCAAACGGAATTTTATCTTCCCATAGATTATCAAGAACCACAGCAAGAAATATTCCCAGATTCGGGTCAGTAAGCGGGATTTCAGAACATTTATCCGGAAAATTTTGCAACATTTGCATATGTTCAGCCAGCGTATTTCGGCGTTGAGGTGACAATCGTCGAAGTTCAAGCTGGATTTGTTGGTTTAAAACCATCATGGGTGGCTCTTGGCTCATCATTTTCAGAGTGCGGAGTCAATAAAATTTGAAACTGATTTCAGTTGGAATCGATGGAGGTTCAGTGATCTTATCAGTCGATTCTTATCGGTATAAAAAAACTGAATAAAAAATGTAGAATATTTAAAAAAGAAAAAAGAATAAGAATAAAAAAACTACCAACACTCTTAATTCAGCTCTCCATAGTATTGTCAAACTATCAGGTTGGCATAAAATGATGCTAGATTTCTAGATTCCTAGATTTCTAGATTCATAGAATCCCAGATTCTTAAAATCGTAGATTGCTAGATTTCTAGATTTCTAGGTTCCTAGATTCCTAGATTCTTAGTTTCCTAGGAGATAACCAAATTCCAAGTATCCATTCTCCCTAGTGATGCATTTTTTTCAAATTTAAGTATGCGCCAGTAGGCACATAATTCGCAGAGTACAAAATTGGAATTTTTCGAGTATTTGTACCCCCGAGTTAAGGATTTTATATGCCTTAATGACCCCAATTTTTTCAGCCTCTGAACTATCTGTCAAATTTTTAACTTGTTTAGAAGAAAAGTTACTGATTATCAATGTTTATTTCTCTTCATAAATAAAGGAAATATCGAGTTATCAGTTATCAAATAATGTTCTTCATTTCTTGCTCTTCTTCGTGCTCTTCTTGGAACTCTTCATTCCACCACCACCACTACCTCCTCCACCTCTCTTTTTGCGACAACACAGCAAGAAGACGACGACACCAATGATGCCGATCAGAAGAAGTGCAACACCTCCGCAGACAGCAAAGAACCAGATCTGGAAATTTAGAATGCATCAATGATACCGTACCACAACTCACTTGAGTATAAAAAGGCCCAGAGCAAAAGTTCAGTGTGTCACAGCAGCCAATGTATCCAAATGTATCCTTATCTTTTCCATCTTTGAACGACGGGGTTGCCATGTCTGGAAAAAGACGACGTATACATACTGTAAATCTAGTAACATACATTTATCACATTCCACTTTCAAAAACTCCTTCTGTTTTGATCCACATTCGGTGAGAAACGACTTGACATCTTTCACACCACCTGACGGAATTTTCACTCCCATGAGCTTATCAAGAACCGCAGAAAGAAATGATTTGACATCGGGCTCATTAATTGGGAGTTCAGAACATTTCTCAGGAAGTAGGCTCAACTTAAGTAGTTGTACCTTGAACATTTGTTGCTGTTGAGGCGACATTTTTTGCATTAGATCACGGAGTTGTCGTTCCATCTGTTGTTGTTGTTGAGGCGGTAATTTTTGCATTCCAAGCATCTTTTTTGGATTGCAGAATCAATTGAATTTGAAACTGATTTGCGTTGGAATTGATGGAGGCTCGTTGATTTTTTCAGTAGATTTTTATCAGGAAAAAAGTCGTTGATTCTTATCAAAATAGAATAAAGGTGGGTCAGTTTTTATAATTAAAGATGTTATCTCCATGTAATTCAGCACAAAAGAACTTATGAAAAAAACCGCATTAAGTAATTATTAGGTTTTCTACTACACGTACATAACCTAGAAAAGTTCTGATCGTAGTCATGACATATGAAAAAAGTTTACCGAGAATTCAAAAGTTTACCGAGAATTCAAAATTGATAAATTATTTATCATATTATTACCAATATTTTGTTAGTTAACCATTTTTTGATACCGTTTACAGAGAAAGAGTTGTATGGCCTCAAAGTTGACGGGCTGAGGGGGGCATTCTATTAGGATGGCGGGAAAGTCTTTGTCACTCTGTTTGTTTAATCACTGTTCTCGTATATGGAGGCTGTGTATGATATCGAATCTAGTGAATAACAAGGTGATAAGAACCTTCCATATAAACAAGTCCCCATTTCCTTCCCTGCTCCTCATCTGTAATTGAAACGATATGTTTGTTCCCACTGCTATTCACATCAGACATGTTTTGATTTACCTCTTCCTATCTCACACCACGATGAAGGATTCGGAAACTTTCTTGAAGAATGTGTACAACACACATGCCCCTCACTACAATACTATTCGCAATTGGTTCCATCGTTTCGAAAAAGATGACTTCTCGCTCGATGAAAAGGATCGCTCTGGGAGACCCCGTGAGTTGGATTTGGACAAGCTGAAGCACGCATTGCAATCGGATCCATTTCAATCTAGCCGTGAACTAGCTGTCACATTCGGAGTTCACCATAGCACAGTCCTTGAAGGTTTGAAGTCTCTTGGAATGAGAAAACTTTTTGGTCGATTCATACCTCATCACCTGACTCAAGCCAACCTTGACCGCCGAGTCGACGATTCGATTACTCTTCTCACTCTCCACGCGGGCGATCGATGGCTGGACCGGCTAATAACCGGAGATGAGAAGTGGGTCTTCTACGATAATCACCACAGGAAATCCCAGTGGGTTGGAGAAGGAGAGAGCCCACAGGATGTCCCCAAACCCGACCTTCATCCGAAAAAAGTTATGCTCTCTGTGTGGTGGGGAGTGGACGGCCCCATCTACTGGGAACTTCTGCCCGAGGGCAAAACAATAACTGGAGACCTCTACACTACTCAACTACGAAACCTCAAGAAAGCAGTCGACCGTTCGGCCCTGAAAGACAAGAAAGTGTACTATCAACGTGATAACGCTCGCCCACATGTTTCGAAACAAGTGAACCAGGAGCTGATGGGATATGGATGGAATGTTCTCCCTCACCCCCCGTATTCTCCTGATCTTGCTCCTTCCGACTATTGGTTATTTGGCGATATGACACGTGCCTTCGAAGGAAGAAGCTTCAATTCCCGTGGAGCGGTCGAAGCGGCACTCAAACAATACTTTGCCTCACGCCCGGCTGGATTCTACCGCAATGGAATCCATAAATTGAGGGATCGTTGGAGACATGTTGTTGATAATGATGGACAATATAATTAATTATTCGGTTATTTTTTCTTTGAGAAATAAACTATTGAAAAAGTGACAAAGACTTTCCCGCCAACCTAATATTATAGCGTTTTCGTTCTATTGAAAATTATTTTAATCAACTGATAAACTCATTATTATGTTAAAATATAATAAGTAAATGTCGACAAGCTTCTAAAAGTTCACATTTTGAATAAAACTGAAATTAAAGTTGATCACCGATGTAACAGTCACAACATTCATATTTTCTGAAAGATCGTTGCCCATAGAGCCAAACAATTATCAGGCTATCTTGAAATTCCGAAAACCCCGACTACTGTTAACGTTTTCAATACTGATAATCAAAGTTTATTTCTCTTCATAAAATAAAAGGAAATATTGAGTTATCAGTTATCAAGTAATGTTCTTCATTTCTTGCTCTTCTTTGTGCTCTTTTTGGAACTCTTCATTCCGCCGCCACCACTGCTTCCTTCACCTCTCTTCTTGCGACGACACACCAAAAAGACGACGACTCCAATGATGCCGATCAGAAGAAGAGCAACACCTCCACAGACAGCAAAGAACCAGATCTGCAAGGTTAGGAATTTTTAATGATACCGTACCACATGTTACCTGAGTATAAAATGGCCCAGAGCAAAATTTAAGTTCTTTACAGCAGCCAACATATCCAATTGTATCCTTATCTTTTCCATCTTTGAACGACGGAGTTTCCATGTCTGAAAAAAGTTTGATATGCATCTGTCAGAAAAGTTTATCAGAAAAAACTAGTGACATACATCTATCGCATTCCACTTTCAAAAACTCTTTCTGTTTCGATCCGCATTTGCTAAGGAACTTTTTCACAGCTATCATATCATCGCCCGGCATTTTCGCTTTCCTGAGATCATCAAGAACCGCAGAAAGAATTGATTCGATAATCGGGTCATCAACTGCGAATTTAGAACACATGGGAGGATATTGGAACATTGCTTGGATTTTTAGAGCTAGCAATTTTTGCTGTTGAGACGACAGTTTTTGCACTTCAGCCTCAATTTTTTGTAGCTGTTGAGGCGAAATTGGTAGATCTCCAGGTATTATTAGCTGCTGTCGGCCCATCATTTTCAGAGTGCAGAATCAATTGAATTTGAAAAACTGATTTAAGTTGGAATTGATGGAGACTTGTTGATTTTATCAGTAGATTTTCATCAGGAAAAAAGTGCTTGATTCTTATCAAAATAGAAAAAAGTTGTGTCAGTTTTTATAATTAAAGATGTTATCTACATGTTGAGGACATAAAAAATTGGGGACATAAAAAATCTTGTGAAAAAAAAAATGTTTTTGAGCTAATTTTTTTTATGAAAATTAAAATTTTTTATAGTTCGAGTTTTGTATCATAAAAAACTCTACATTGAAAAAGTTTCTCAAAAATATTCAGTTCTAAATTTCGAGCTACAACTTATATCTGCTCATTTTCTGTAAATTCGGATTAAAGTGGAATTTTATTTAAAAAAAACTACTGATCATCAATGTTTATTTCTCTTTATCAAACAAGGAAATATCGAGTTATCAGTTATCAATTTTTGTTCTTCATTTCTTGCTCTTCTTCGTGCTCTTCTTAGAACTCGCCATTCCACCACCACCACTACCTCCTCCTCTTTTCTTGCGAATACAGAAGAAGTAGACGACAACACCAATGATGCCGATCAGAAGAAGTCCAACACCCCCACATACAGCAAAGAACCAGGTCTGGAAGTTTAAAAATTAGATGGATGATACAGTACCACAGCCCACCTGAGTATAAAATGGGTCAGTGCAATTGTCCAAAGTTTTGCAGCAGATATAGTAGCCAGCTGTTTTCTTATCGGCGTTTTTTGCGTCAACTGAAAAAAAACCGTATTTCAATAAGAAAAGTGAGCAACCTACATTTATCGCATGCCTCTTTGAACACTTCTTCCATTTTTGGTGTGCAAGTGCTAAAAAATTTCGAATCATCTTTTGAAAATTGTTTTCCTTTAAAAATCGGAAGAAGAAGATCAACGAAATCTGCTCTCTGATCCAAAACTTGAGTTGGGAAAGCAGAACATGTGTGAACATTTTCTAAACGCTGTTCCAACTTAATCTTTCTCAGTTCTTTCTCAGGAAATCCGGAACACGCTTTCAATTCATCACAGCAGAGATTTAATGGTAATAAAACCTTATCTTTTGAGGCGAATACTGAATTGAAAAAAAATTTAATTTAGAAAATTGGAGATAAAACTTACCATCCCTGCATGCAGCTTCGATCAATTCAATTTCGTCCCGTGAGCAAACAGCAAGAGTATGTTTAATGTTTGGGGGATGTGAGGCCCTTCCCGTGATAATATGAGAAACTAATTCCCTTTGTTGATCCGTGAATGGACCTGGACTGCCATTACAAACTGCAGTTGTTGCCATCATTTATGAAAGCAGAGTCAATTGAATTTGAAACTGATTTGTGTTGGAACTTTTGAAAATTCAATGATCTTATCAGGATATTTTTTTTCAGAAAAAATGTGCTAGATTGTTATCAAAGGGCTTTATGAGAGAAAATTAACCTAATTTTTTATGAGCAGTGTCTAAATTGGGAAAAAGTTCCAAAAAATTTTTTGAAGATATCATGTATTAGGATCTTAGGATCTTAAGAATCAGGAATCGGGAAATCCGAAGATCCCAATATCCCAGTATCCCAGTATCCCAGTATCCCAGTATCCCAGTATCCCAGTAATCCAGTCTCCCAGCATCCCAGTATCCCAGTATCCCAAGATCCCTAGATTCTGAAATTCTGATGTCCTAAGATCCTTAGATCCTAAGGTGCTAAGATCGCAAGCTTTCAAGACATCAAGATCCAAACATCCTCAAAAAAAATTAATTAAAGAACAGCTACTGATTATCAAAATCCATTTATCAGTAAAAAATAATAAGAACAATCAAGTTATCAGTTATCCACTTCTGTTCTTCACTTCCTACTTTTCTTCGATGTGCTCTCGGAGCTCTTCGTTCCACCTCTACTCTTTGCGCCGCCTTCAAATAATTTCTTCTTGCGAAAACTATACGAATAAACAACGAATGCAATGGTCATGAGCACTAGAAGACCAACACCTCCACAAACAATATAGAACCAGGTCTGGAAGATTAGAAATGGCTTGAAGGTACAGTACCCCAGCTTTTGGGGATGCAGGTCACCTCAGTATAAAACGGGAAGCAAGTGCCAATAATATTACAGCAGAATTCATAGACTCCAGATTCGATTAACTCATCTTTGCTTTTTTTCGATTCAGCATAATCTGAAAAAAAAACAACATTTTCAGTACAAAAACAGGTCCAGAAGGGTGTGTTTCAGAAATCGGGAAACATCTGAAAATCTGAAAACTTTCAAAAAATTCTGTGAATGCAAAATTTTCAATCTAGGTCTATTTTACATCATCCAAAGTTTCCAAAGTGATCTGAATCTAGACAGCCGAGATCCAGACTCTCGAAAATCGTCAAAATGGCGCCAAATTCAAAAAATAAGTGACATACATTGATCACATGCCTCCTCAAATACTTCCTTTTGTTTTGGGGTGGTGCAATTATTAATAATCGGCATAATCCTTTCGATTTTGATTGGCGGCATTCCATATTGTAGGGAATAAACCAAAAATTCAATAGCATTCTCGCTCCCTTCCTCTAGATCAGAGAAGTTTTTGAAGGTGCTTACCCACTCGAACACCATACTTTGAAAATCAGTAAAATTTGAAATTGATTTGAGTTGGAATAAGTAAAGATTTAGTGATCTTATCAGTCATTTTTTATCACTAAACTGAAAAAAAGCGAGTTATCGTATCGCAGCAATTCGATCTGATAGAAGCTTATCCTAAATGTTCACTTTGAGCTCAATTATCTCGGTTCCTATGAAAGATATCAAAAAGTAGTCAACTGATAAAATATTTCTGATAGTTTGATAAATATTTTATCAGTTAACAACTTTTTGATATCTCTTATATGAACCGAGATAAATTGGCTCACAAGCTGACATCCTATTTGCTCCCCTCCCTTTAAGCAATAGTTAGATTTATCACTATCATTTTTTTAGATTCGACTGGTTTGACTAAATTTGAATTTATTGTCATTTTTAAAGTTAAATATTTGAAAATAAACTTGATACATTTTATTTCGAACTACAGTAGTATAATGTTTTGTGCTCAAATATGGCTTGAAATGAGCAAACTAATTTCCAAAAATTTTGCGCTCACACTTTATTTGTTCAGGTTTTTCGTGAGGATTCTTTGTTTTAGTCATACTGTAGATAATCTGGTGAGAAAATCTGAACAGATTAGAAAGAAAATTGAAGAATTTGAATTTTTTTAGACTAACTTAAGACATTTTTGGAATTAATTGGACTATTGAAATTTCTTGTAATTCTAAGTGGCTGTATCTTAATCTATATCTTAATCTTCTTTGGTATTTACTATGAGAGATTCTCGGAATGTTTAAATTCCAATAGCCCAGAAAAAATCCGGAATTTTAGTTTTTAAGATTATTCAGATTTTCAGAAACTCCGGAATTCAGTAATTCAGAAATTTAGAAATTCAGAAATTTAGAAATTCGGAAATTTAGAAATTCGGAAATTCAGAAATTCAGAAATTCAGAAATTCAGAAGTTCAGAAATTCAGAAATTCAGAAATTCAGAAATTCAGAAGTTCAGAAATTCAGAAGATCAGAAATTCGGAAATTCAGAAGTTCAGAAATTCAGAAGATCAGAAATTCGGAAATTCAGAAATTCAGAAATTCAGAAATTCAGAAATTCAGAAATTCAGAAATTCAGAAATTCAGAAATTCAGAAATTCAGAAATTCAGAAATTCAGAAATTCAGAAATTCAGAAATTCAGAAATTCAGAAATTCAGAAATTCAGAAATTCAGAAATTCAGAAATTCAGAAATTCAGAAATTCAGAAATTCAGAAATTCAGAAATTCAGAAATTCAGAAATTCAGAAATTCAGAAATTCAGAAATTCAGAAATTCAGAAATTCAGAAATTCAGAAATTCAGAAATTCAGAAATTCAGAAATTCAGAAATTCAGTAATTCAGAAATTTAGAAATTCAGAAATTTAGAAATTCGGAAATTTAGAAATTCGGAAATTCAGAAATTCAGAAATTCAGAAATTCAGAAGTTCAGAAATTCAGAAATTCAGAAATTCAGAAATTCAGAAGTTCAGAAATTCAGAAGATCAGAAATTCGGAAATTCAGAAGTTCAGAAATTCAGAAGATCAGAAATTCGGAAATTCAGAAATTCAGAAATTCAGAAATTCAGAAATTCAGAAATTCAGAAATTCAGAAATTCAGAAATTCAGAAATTCAGAAATTCAGAAATTCAGAAATTCAGAAATTCAGAAATTCAGAAATTCAGAAATTCAGAAATTCAGAAATTCAGAAATTCAGAAATTCAGAAATTCAGAAATTCAGAAATTCAGAAATTCAGAAATTCAGAAATTCAGAAATTCAGAAATTCAGAAATTCAGAAATTCAGAAATTCAGAAATTCAGAAATTCAGAAATTCAGAAATTCAGAAATTCAGAAATTCAGAAATTCAGAAATTCAGAAATTCAGAAATTCAGAAATTCAGAAATTCAGAAATTCAGAAATTCAGAAATTCAGAAATTCAGAAATTCAGAAATTCAGAAATTCAGAAATTCAGAAATTCAGAAATTCAGAAATTCAGAAATTCAGAAATTCAGAAATTCAGAAATTCAGAAATTCAGAAATTCAGAAATTCAAAAATTCAGAAATTCAGAAATTCAGAAATTCAGAAATTCAGAAATTCAGAAATTCAAAAATTCAGAAATTCAGAAATTCAGAAATTCAGAAATTCAGAAATTCAGAAATTCAGAAATTCAGAAATTCAGAAATTCAGAAATTCAGAAATTCAGAAATTCAGAAATTCAGAAATTCAGAAATTTAGTACATATTTCTAGGGCGCAGAAAAAATCCGGAATTTCAGATTTTTCAGGAGTTATGATTTTCTCATTGTCACGATTATCAGAGTTTCAGAGTTTTCATAATTTTAGCATTTTCATTCATTCAGAAGTTCAGAATGTTCATTAATTTAGAATAAGGACCCAGGACCCAGGACCCAGGACCCAGGACCCAGGACCCAGGACCCAGGACCCAGGACCCAGGACCCAGGACCCAGGACCCAGGACCCAGGACCCAGGACCCAGGACCCAGGACCCAGGACCCAGGCCCAGGACCCAGGACCCAGGACCCGGACCCAGGACAGGACCCAGGACCCAGGACCCAGACCCAGGACCCAGGACCCAGGACCCGGACAGGACCCGGCCCAGGACCCAGGACCCAGGACCCAGGACCCCGGACCCAGGACCCAGGACCCAGGACCCAGGACCCAGGACCCAGGACCCAGGACCCAGGACCCAGGACCCAGGACCGGACCCAGGACCCAGGACCCAGGACCCAGGACCCAGGACCCCGGACCCAGGACCCAGGACCCAGGACCCAGGACCCAGGACCCAGGACCCAGGACCCAGGACCCAGGACCCAGGACCCAGGACCCAGGACCCAGGACCAGGACCCAGGACCCAGGACCGGACCCAGGACCCAGGACCCAGGACCCAGGACCCAGGACCCAGGACCCAGGACCCAGGACCCAGGACCCAGGACCCAGGACCCAGGACCCAGGACCCAGGACCCTTTTTGATCTTCTGAATTTATGAATTTTCAAAATTTCTCAGTTCCATAGAGATCACGAGTACCAAGAGATCACAAATCCAAACACTGTATCCAAAACCACCATGATAAATCACATCTGCAGCTAAAACAACAATTCCTCTACAATTCCTCTACAGTCACAAACCGAAACGGAAAAACCAAATTTCGACAGTTGTGTTCAAACTAATAACGATTGGTTTTTTTTGTATCATTATATATTATATCATGTAAAATTGGCATCTGTGTAAACAAAAAAAAAAAGAGAGAATACTTCATACAGAGTATAGTGCAGAGTACCCCAAGTTTCGTATAAAAGGGACCTCTTAACCAAGGATCCTCAGTTCACTACCTTTCCCGCCACAAAATATGATTGCTCTTCTCGTCTTCCTAGTCTCCACAGCCTCTGCTCTAATCGTTGGTGATTTCAACTGCACCACCCTCGTTGCCGGCGCTTTTGTCTACGCACCAAGCGCCACCGTGTGCAGTAACACTATCTCTGACGCTGCCTGTGATGTGCTCTATGCTCCAGTGAATGCTGGATCATACCCATTGCCTGGAAATGATATCGAACGTCCATTCAACTGTTTTAACGAGGAGGGTGTCAGTGCTGGAGCATTCAGTGCTGATATGAAGAAAGCTGCGTTGGATTCGTGCCCAAAATCGTGTGGATATTGCTGTGAGACCGGCGCCTATAATTGCAGAAATGTTAATTGTGAGTTTTCGGATTTCACTTACCGGCTCATAACCCATGCCAACTCCTACGTCCTGTCCCTTGAACTTTATGGTGACGCTGAAAATTTGAATTTCTGAATTTCTGAATTTCTGAATTTCTGAATTTCTGAATTTCTGAATTTCTGAATTTCTGAATTTCTGAATTTCTGAATTTCTGAATTTCTGAATTTCTGAATTTCTGAATTTCTGAATTTCTGAATTTCTGAATTTCTGAATTTCTGAATTTCTGAATTTCTGAATTTCTGAATTTCTGAATTTCTGAATTTCTGAATTTCTGAATTTCTGAATTTCTGAATTTCTGAATTTCTGAATTTCTGAATTTCTGAATTTCTGAATTTCTGAATTTCTGAATTTCTGTATTTCTGTATTTCTGAATTTCTGAATTTCTGAATTTCTGAATTTCTGAATTTCTGAATTTCTGAATTTCTGAATTTCTGAATTTCTGAATTTCTGAATTTCTGAATTTCTGAATTTCTGAATTTCTGAATTTCTGAATTTCTGAATTTCTGAATTTCTGAATTTCTGAATTTCTGAATTTCTGAATTTCTGAATTTCTGAATTTCTGAATTTCTGAATTTCTGAATTTCTGAATTTCTGAATTTCTGAATTTCTGAATTTCTGAATTTCTGAATTTCTGAATTTCTGAATTTCTTAATTTCTGAATTTCTGAATTTCTGAATTTCTGAATTTCTGAATTTCTGAATTTCTGAATTTCTGAATTTCTGAATTTCTGAATTTCTGAATTTCTGAATTTCTGAATTTCTGAATTTCTGAATTTCTGAATTTCTGAATTTCTGAATTTCTGAATTTCTGAATTTCTGAATTTCCGAATTTCTGAATTTCTGAATTTCTGAATTTCTGAATTTCTGAACTTCTGAACTTCTGAATTTCTGAATTTCTGAATTTCTGAACTTCTGAACTTCTGAATTTCCGAATTTCTGAATTTCTGAATTTCTGAATTTCTGAATTTCTGAATTTCTGAATTTCTGAATTTCTGAATTTCTGAATTTCTGAATTTCTGAATTTCTGAATTTCTGAATTTCTGAATTTCTGAATTTCTGAATTTCTGAATTTCTGAATTTCTGAATTTCTGAATTTCTGAATTTCTGAATTTCTGAATTTCTGAATTTCTGAATTTCTGAATTTCTGAATTTCTGAATTTCTGAATTTCTGAATTTCTGAATTTCTGAATTTCTGAATTTCTGAATTTCTGAATTTCTGAATTTCTGAATTTCTGAATTTCTGAATTTCTGAATTTCTGAATTTCTGAATTTCCGAATTTCCGAATTTCTGAATTTCTGAATTTCTGAATTTCTGAATTTCTGAACTTCTGAATTTCTGAATTTCTGAATTTCTGAATTTCTGAACTTCTGAATTTCTGAATTTCTGAATTTCTGAATTTCTGAATTTCTGAATTTCTGAATTTCTGAATTTCTGAATTTCTGAATTTCTGAATTTCTGAATTTCTGAATTTCTGAATTTCTGAATTTCTGAATTTCTGAATTTCTGAATTTCTGAATTTCTGAATTTCTGAATTTCTGAATTTCTGAATTTCTGAATTTCTGAATTTCTGAATTTCCGAATTTCTGAATTTCTGAATTTCTGAATTTCTGAATTTCTGAACTTCTGAACTTCTGAATTTCTGAATTTCTGAATTTCTGAACTTCTGAACTTCTGAATTTCCGAATTTCTGAATTTCTGAATTTCTGAATTTCTGAATTTCTGAATTTCTGAATTTCTGAATTTCTGAATTTCTGAATTTCTGAATTTCTGAATTTCTGAATTTCTGAATTTCTGAATTTCTGAATTTCTGAATTTCTGAATTTCTGAATTTCTGAATTTCTGAATTTCTGAATTTCTGAATTTCTGAATTTCTGAATTTCTGAATTTCTGAATTTCTGAATTTCTGAATTTCTGAATTTCTGAATTTCTGAATTTCTGAATTTCTGAATTTCTGAACTTCTGAACTTCTGAATTTCTGAACTTCTGAACTTCTGAATTTCTGAATTTCTGAACTTCTGAATTTCTGAATTTCTGAACTTCTGAATTTCTGAATTTCTGAACTTCTGAATTTCTGAACTTCTGAATTTCTGAACTTACGTAATTTGAAGGTTCCTCGATCTGAGGTTCTGAAGACCATAGAGACATCAAGACCTTATGGGCCTTACAAAGCTAGACAAGCTCAACTTAAAGACTTAGAACACTACAGATCTTATAGCCTTACAAGTTTAGGAATACAATACCTGAACATCGAAAATGATAGACCTACGGACCTTACAAACTTGACGATCCTCACTTACTTGGGACCATACATATAAACCTTACCGACCTATGACCTAAGCACCCTACGGACGTTATGACTTTGCAAGTTTAATATATTACTACCACATGAGTGTTAGGATTCACTTGGTGCCGGACCTTCCAAAACTTATGGGTCGCGTCTCATTTCATAGAAGTGCACCGGTCAGATGCCAGCTTTTAATACTTGTCCGGCGAGCTTGGTTCCCATAAAGGGTTCCAAGGAAGCCAACAGACCGAAGTAGTAGCCCAACTATTAGTTCCCATGGAATTTTTGTGAACTTGAAAAACTTGCGATCTGACTGATCTCAGGAATTGATGACATCCCAACTTCAAAGTCTTACGACCTCCTCACCACCAGTGTGCCTTATCGACAAAAATTCGCAATTTTATCGACAAAACTAATTTATCGACAAAAAACGATAAAATTTTGTCAATAATTTGTCGTCAAATTATCGATAAATTTATCGACAAATTTGTCGATAAAATTTTGTCGACAAATTTGTATCGTTATTTGTCGATAATTTGTCGACTAATTATTGATAAATTTATCGATAAATTTGTCGACGAATTGTCGGCAAATGACGTTTTTTATCTACAAATTTGTCGATAAATTGTCGACATTTTGTCGACAAATCGTCGACAACTGTTGTTTTTATCGATAATTTGTTGACAATTTATCGATAAATTTTCCGAAAAATTTATCGATAAATTTATCGAAAAGGGCGTTTGTCGACAAATCATTTGTCGATGAGGCACACTGCTCACCACCTATCTCACAAGCCTTCCCATTTTCAGTCCCACGCATCAGATGCGAGACGATCCTCCCCTCCCAATGCACCTCTGCTACTTGGCGTACCATCATTGCCGCCGACTGCCCATCAGCCTGTGGATTCTGTAACGATGGAGGATGTGTCGATGGAGTCATGAACTGCGGCAACGACATCTCCATCTGCAACGCCGTCGGCATGCAAGACTTTGTGAACCAGTACTGCCAAAGAACCTGCCAAAGATGTGGAACCACTACTGCCGCTTCGACAGGAACTGGCACCGGAACCTGCACCTCATTCATCGCCGACACGAGCGCCTCGTGCAGAGCATGGGCTACTAATGGATTCTGCACCAACACGTTCTACACCGCGGCACAACGTAGAGTGTACTGTGCTACCACTTGTAGAATTTGCTGATTTCGAAACAAAAAACCACCACATTTTCCAAGACGAGTTGACACGACGGGCAAGCCAGACATCAGTTTTTATAGATTGTGTAGTTTTTTTTTTTGAAAATTATCTTGTTGTGTTTCTTGATTGACCTCCTTGAAATGAAGAAGAATTCTGCACAAAAAAATGTTGAGTTAAAAAAGAACCGAAAAAAACCGTTTCAGTACGAAAAACGGGCCAATGAGGGTGTCTAAATGTAAGTGCACCAATATAGTGGACTCTAATTTTTGGGATTCTTGGATTTCCGGAATTTTTGGATAATTTTTTTTTTATTTTAAGACTTTTAGGTTTTTTAGGATTTTTTTTGGAAATTCCAAAATTTTCTGATATTTTGAATTTCTGAATTTCTGAATTCCTGAACTTCCGAATTGTAGATCAAAAGATATTCTTGAAAATTTCGAAATTTAAATTTTGATCTACTTTTCAACCGCTCCAAAATGTTTCTGTTTCTCTTGTTTTTTTATTGATTTCGACACTTTTGGAAACTTCAATTATTATTATTATTTTCAGTCCCGAACCGTCCTTTTTCAAACTTCTAATTCAAAAAATCTAAAATTCGCTTAAATTTCAGCTCAACTAACCCAAAAATAAGCCAAAAATGATGAGATTCATAGATGGATATGAAAAATTCGAACGTAAAAGGGATATGGAGGTGAGTTTCTGATTTTCAGCAAATTTTAAAAATTTGGAATATTAAAAAATGCCGCTGAGCTTCCGGACTATCAAATTTTACCCATTTAACCTGTAAAACTGAAAAAAGGGTCCAAAATGTTGACCCTGATTATCTTGGTTACTGTAACAGATATAAAAAGTTGTCAACTGATAAAATACTACTGATATTATGATAAACATTTTATCAATTGACCACTTTTTGATATCTCTTATAGGAGCCGAGATAATTTAGCTCAAAGTGCGCATTAAGGGCTTTTATCAGAGAAAAATGTGTTATCAACTTTAATCACATTTATCACAGTTTTCGTAAGAGATATCAAAAAATTTTTAACTGATAAAATGCGGCTGATAACATGATAAATATTTTATCAGTTAATTACTTTTTGATATCTCCTACAGTAACCGAGATAATCGACCGCAAAGTTTGAATTACAGTACTCCCTCCTGCTCACTCTCACCATTGAAATCATCGTCACACTCACTGGATACTACACAAATAAAGCTGAGCAATCTATGGAAATTGTCACTGAGCTATTTCACCTCTTCTGGATTCTGAATCTCATCGTCGCCGCGTTCTTCATCATTGTCTCCGATCCAATTGTCTTTGCCACGTATCGAGCTGGTTTTCGGGTGGGTTTTTGGAATTTTTCTGGAATTCGAAAATTCAGAAATTCCAGAATTTCGGCGGAAATTCAGAAATTCAGAAATTCAAAAATTCAGAAATTCAAAAATTCAGAAATTCAGAAATTCAGAAATTCAGAAATTCAGAAATTCAGAAATTCAGAAATTCAGAAATTCAGAAATTCAGAAATTCAGAAATTCAGAAATTCAGAAATTCAGAAATTCAGAAATTCAGAAATTCAGAAATTCAGAAATTCAGAAATTCAGAAATTCAGAAATTCAGAAATTCAGAAATTCAGAAATTCAGAAATTCAGAAATTCAGAAATTCAGAAATTCAGAAATTCAGAAATTCAGAAATTCAGAAATTCAGAAATTCAGAAATTCAGAAATTCAGAAATTCAGAAATTCAGAAATTCAGAAATTCAGAAACTCAGAAACTCAGAAATTCAGAAATTCAGAAATTCAGAAATTCAGAAATTCAGAAATTCAGAAATTCAGAAATTCAGAAATTCAGAAATTCAGAAATTCAGAAATTCAGAAATTCAGAAATTCAGAAATTCAGAAATTCAGAAATTCAGAAATTCAGAAATTCAGAAATTCAGAAATTCAGAAATTCAGAAATTCAGAAATTCCAAAATTTTGAAATTTTCAGATCCTCCACCTGTCTACTCTGGTCTACATCTTCCAGTCTTACGGTCAAATGATCACATCAGTTTTTGTCGTCGGATTCTGTCTTCTGGAGTTCTTATACCTGGTTAATGGGCTCTCCAGGGAGCAGGTACCCTAAAAATCGATAAATCTAAAAAATCAATAAACTTCCAGATGACCTACCCGGGAAAATGGATTACTGTAGCCACCAAAAAATGGAATACAGACGCTTCTGAAGACCTTGAAACCGCCCGAACCTTTCAATTCGAGAAGGATATTTCTGAGAATTCTGAAGAAGACGTTGTGATTCAGAATTCGAAAATTCAGAATTCAGAGGATTCTGAAGACGAGGACTACAAAAATGACGGACACCAAACTGACGCTGAATCGATTTTTGACTATTTTTCCGCTTCTGAAGGCGATTTGAGAATTTTGTGAATTTTTGAAAAAAGTTGTTTATTGCTTGAATTGTGAATTTTGTAAATAAAAATTTTGCTTTTTTTTCGAAAGTTGAGAAAATTGCCATTGGGTATTTCGCAACCGGATTCTGGAGAACCGGACATTTCACAACCGGACGTTTCAAAACCGGTCATTTCGCAATTAGCCGGACGTTTCTGAAACGTTCATTTTGCAACTGACAGTTTCGCAACCAGACCTTTTGCAACCGGAAGCCATGTCCGCGACCTCGCTGTGCCTGAAGCCTGCCGAAGCGGCATGACTGAGCGAGAGGTTGACCGACCGCGGGCTCGCTAAGTCTAAGGTCGACCGACCGCGGCCTCGCAAAGCCTGTGATCGACCGACCGCGGCTTCGCTGTACTTTAGACTGGCCGACCGCCGCCTCGCTGGCTGAGCGCAGACTGGTAGAGCTTGATGAGACCGGCCGACGCGGCCTGACTGAGCCAAAGACCGACCAATCGCGGCTTCACTGTACTTTAAACTGGCCGACCGCCGCCTTGCTGTGCCTGTGGTAGGCTGACCGCGGCCTCACTGGGCTTGAGGTCGACCAACCGCCGCCTCGCTAAGCCGAAGGTCGACCGATAGCGACCTCGCTGGCCTTGTGGTTAGCCTTGCTTTGCAATTTCTCTTCTGACTGTCTGCATCCTCTCCGTCCCTGTTTTAATTTTTTTTTTTCTCTTTTTTATTTCGGTTTCCATATTCCCATATTCCATATTCCAATACGTCACAGTTCCAACGAGAAGAGTCTTCTCTATCTTCTCTACTGTCTCTCTGGGAACACACTATTTCACCAGCGGCGCTGGAAAATTCCGGTCTTGTTCATTTTATTGTTTCCGGTTTCCCAAACAGCAAAAATGAACAAAAATCCTGGAATCTCCATGCCGTTCACGGCTCCGTCAACTCCACTTATGAGCTATGCTCCGAATCCGCCGCTTCCGAAGTCCCAGATTCCTAATCAGTAAGCCAAAAAGCCAATATTACAAGAAAGAAACGTTCTAAAACCATATTTTTCATCTTAAAACTATCAAAAACAGTCCCAAAAAGTCAAATGTGACATTTTTCAAAAAAGTGTGCCAGATGGCTCAGTGGGTATTGGCACCAAAATTTCCGATCCACAAGGTCAAAAGTTCGATTCTTTCGGGGTGAAAAACTTTTGTATTTTTGTGTGGACCACGGAAAACAAGTTTTTGGACTTTAAGAATTGCTAGAAAATGAAAATCCGGAATTCTGAGAATTTCAAAAATTTTCAAAACAAATTTTTTCTCAAAATTTCTAGTTTTTAATCATTTTCATGACCGGAAAACCAGTTTTCCGTAATCCATACAAAAGTTAAAAAAGTTTGACCCTAGAAGGAATCGAACTTTGGTCTTGTGTTTCGATCAATAAACCCACTGAGCAACCTGGTACACTTTTTTCAAAAACGCGATTTTTGACTCTTTTGGACCGTTTTTGGTGATTTTAGAGTGAAAAATATGGGTTCAAGAGGTTTTTATATTCTTGAAATAGTTAAAAATGCAGTTTCCCAATATGAAAATACGTAAAAATCGGAAAAATAGGATTTTCTTTCAGATTCCCTGGGTACCCCCAGCAAAGCCTCCCAGTGCTCAATTTCTTCCAACACCAGAGTTTGATGGCTCAGCAAAACTATGACCATCAGCTGACTATTCAAAAAATGTGTCAGGAAAGAAATGAGTCGAGTAAGATGTTCGCTGATGCCTTCGAGAAGCTTGCCACAGCCATCCCACTGGTCATTTCTCAGCTTGGAGCTCAAGCTCCAGCTCCGGCTCGAAAGCGTCCAGCCCCTCCTCCAGCTCCTTCTGGTTCGTCTCAGAAGCCAAGAAAGATCCGACGTCCCAAGTAAGATTCTTTTTTCTTCAGAAATTCAGAAATTCAGAAATTCAGAAATTCAGAAATTCAGAAATTCAGAAATTCAGAAATTCAGAAATTCAGAAATTCAGAAATTCAGAAATTCAGAAATTCAGAAATTCAGAAATTCAGAAATTCAGAAATTCAGAAATTCAGAAATTCAGAAATTCAGAAATTCAGAAATTCAGAAATTCAGAAATTCAGAAATTCAGAAATTCAGAAATTCAGAAATTCAGAAATTCAGAAATTCAGAAATTCAGAAATTCAGAAATTCAGAAATTCAGAAATTCAGAAATTCAGAAATTCAGAAATTCAGAAATTCAGAAATTCAGAAATTCAGAAATTCAGAAATTCAGAAATTCAGAAATTCAGAAATCCTTAAATTCAGGAATTCAGAAATTCAGAAATTCAAAAATTCAAAAACTCAGAATTTCAAATTTCAGCGCCACCATCAAACTGAAGGGACAAGACATCGGTGTTGGGATGGGTTACGACCCGGCAAGTGAAATTTTTTTTTTGAAAATTGAAGAATTCAAACTTTTTCCAGATCACAAACCAATACACCAGATTCGTGTGCTCTCATATCGGGTGCTCAGAGAAGCTCACCACTGTGGCGAAACTCAAGAATCATTATCGCACTCATTAATTTAAATTTTTTGGGTTTTCATGTTCAAATAATTTTTTAATAATGGGTTTAATAAAATGTTATTTTTGAAAATGTTGGTGAAAAGAAAAAAATTGGCAAAAAAAAGATGAGAAAGTCTTCGAAATTCGAAACATTTCCCAGCAAAAATCACTTTTCTAGCTGCTCTAGGAGCTAAGATATGGCTATTCGAAGTTTAGAGGCTAGAGACGCAGACAGCGAGACACTCTAGTTGTCTGCGTCTTTCGAAAGGCTTTGCACACAACCATACGCGTGCGAGAGACGCAGACAGTTAGAGTGTCTTGCTGTCTGCGTCTCTAGTCTCCAGTACTTCAAATAGCCATACTTCAGCTCCTACCTCCACAACTGCAAGCGGTAAAAACAAGGAAAAAAAAAGAGAGAGAGAGAGAGAGAGAGAGAGAGAGAGAGAGAGAGAGAGAGAGAGAGAGAGAGAGAGAGAGAGAAAACCGCACAGCAGAGATATCCTGCCTGTTTTGTGGGCGGAGCTTAACAGAAAAAAACACGAGCGCTTCTTTAAACAATACGTATTTTGAAAACCTCCTGATTTGAAATTTGGCTATGTCTCGGGCATTTTTTCCTCACTCTTCCCCTTTCGTCCTTCGGAGCTAGACTGTTTTGATTTCTGATCTCTCGCTGCGTCTCTCACTCTCTCATTCGCATTCTCATTCACACCTCACTCTATCTGCCCTAGGCCTAAAATCTTCCGGTCCATTTTTCTTCACTTTCCAATTTTCCCACCTAGGCTTTATGGGGTATCAAAATGTTGGCCATTTTATGATCTTCAAGACTCTATGATTTTTATTTGAAAGTTTTGAAACTCCAGCGAGTTATGCCCCTGGGAACATTTCACAACATCCTCCCCCTTCTGTACCACTCTCCGCCTGTCGTTGATCATTGGAAGAAACGAGAGAGTGTGATTTGAGGAGAGACGCAGAGAAAATTTGTCGTTCTAGTATTCCTTTTGCTGGCATTATGATGATATAAAGAACCATTTCCTTCGTTTTTCTCTCTCTCTCTCATTTCTTTCTTCAAAAAATCTCTTTCAGAAAACTTTCTACTCCAGAAATGATCCAAGAAGACATCTCGAAGAAATACGCCGAACTGGAAGATCTTTCGTAAGCTCATTTTTCATTTTTAGGACAAAAAAGCTTTGTTTTCAGTCTCCAGGAGTACTACCGAAAGATATTGCCCAATCCGCGACAGGAGGAGATTTTGGTTCAGTAAGTTTTCATAAATTTAAAGCAATGAAAACCAACAAAAAGCTTTTTTCTAGCTATCATATGCGATGAGATGTGACTATTTGAAGTTTAGTAAGCTAGAGACGCAGACACTCTAACTGTCTGCGTCTCTCGTATGGTTGTGTGTTGCAAGTCTAAGACTCGTATTCACCCTTTCATTAAAAAAATGGAATGCAAAAAACAGTTATGTAGATTGTCTTGCTGTCTGCGTCTCAAGCTTCCTAAACTTCAAATCAGGAGGTTTTCCCGTTGGTTGCAAAATACGCAGTGTTTAAAAGTATGGCTATTTGAATTATTGAAGACTAGAGACGCAGACAGCAAGACGCTCTAACTGTCTGCGTCTCTCGCACGCGTATTTGCAAAACCTTTCGAGAGACGCAGACGGTTAGATTGTCTCGCTGTCTGCGTTTCTAGCTTTCCTAGACTTCAAATGATCATATCTCAGCTCGAAGGGTGCCTAGAAAAGTGATTTTTGTTGGGAAATGTTCCATATTCTATGGACTTCTTTCTCATAACAAATTCTTTCTTTCGAAAGTATCCGAATTTTGTGAAAAGAACGGAATAGTCCATCACTAGAAAATAAATTCCCATTTTTTGTACAGCCATTCTTTAAGAGCAGTGTTTTCCAAAAAAAAATCATTTTCCTAGTTATCCTATGAGCTGAGATATGGCTATTTGGAGTTTAGGAGGCTAGAGACGCCGACAGCGAGACTCTCTAACTCTCTGCGTCTCTCACGTTTCTATTCAAAGGATGCGAGAGACGCAGACAGTTAGAGTGTCTCGCTGTCTGCGTCTCTAGTCTCTTAAACTTCAAATAGCCATATCTTACAATTAGCTCATCGGATGGCTAGAAAAGTGATTTTTGTTGGGAAATGTTTCAAATTTCAAAGGCTTCATTCTCTCAACAAAATATTTCTTGAAACAATTCATAGTTCGACATTATAGACCACCAAATATCCACTTCGTCCACTCCGTCAATCCGGTCACTCCAGCTTATGAGTCAGCTCCCACCCAGCCGGAGCTCGAAACAACGTATGTAATTTTTTTTTCATAACGCCATTTTTCTCATTTCTCGTAAGAGATATCAAAAAGTTGTCTACTGATAAAATGTTTATCATAATATCAGAAACATTTTATCAGTTGACAGATTTTTCATATCTTTTACAGGAACCAAGATATTTGAGCTCAAAAACCACGTATACGCATCGATTTTCCAATTTTTAGAGCTCCTCCGTCTCTACCAGCATCTTCCATGTCGGCCACTCCGGAAAGTTTTGACACATTCGTAAGTTTTTTCATCAATTATCAAAAAAAAACAAGATTTTTTCAGGAGCACGAAATCGCTCAAAATCCACCGGGCTCGTCATCTCTCTACCATGTGCAGTATCCTCCCTCTGTGCCACACCCAGTAAGTTTATTTTTTTATTTTTTTAATTTTTTTTCTTATCTGAAGTTTTTTGTCATAAAAATTGAGAACCAGGAAAAAAGTGATTTCAGAGATGGCAAGGCTTTCCCACAGCTCTCACCTCACATCCACAGGTAAGATTTTGGAGCATTTTTAGTGTCAAAATTCGATTTTGCAGCTGCCACCACCTCAGCAACTGGCCAACAGCTTCTTCGAGCCTTTCGCCATGGCTATGGTTACGGTAATTAACAAATTAGTTAGGTTAATTTAAAGATAAATGTTTTTTGCAAGTTCAGATGGTGAACAAATGCACCGAATCGAACCAGGAAACGCTCGAGAAGTTCATGAAGGATCAAAGAGAGCAGCGGGCGGAGGAGAGAGCCATCAGAGCTCAGGAGAGAGCTGAGGATAGGGAGGAGAGGAGAAAGGAGCATGAGGACTTCATGAAGATGTTCCTTATGATCAATAATAGAAATACTGGTCCGGTGGCTCAAGGATCTTCTCAAGGTTCAGTTCATTTGGCAGTCATGGCTGGGAGCACGGCCCCAGGATCCCAAAATCCCCAAGGATTTTCTCAAGGACCAGCTGATTTGGTAGACATGGCTGGGAGCACGGCTCCAGGATCTTTTCAAGGAGCATCTGTTGGTCCGCGATCTTCTCCAGGAGCATCTTTTGGTCCGGGACCTTCTTCAGGAGCATCTTTTGGTCCACGATCTTCTCCAGGAGCATCTTTTAATCCGCGATCTTCTCCAGGAGCATCTTTTGGTCCGGGACCTTCTCAAGTCCCTCAAGGATCTTCTCGAGGTCCCGCTCGTTTGGCAGCCATGGCTGCGAGCACGGCCCCAGGATCATCTCAAGGAGCATCTGTTGGCTCGGGACCTTCTCAAGTCCCTCAAGGATCTTCTCGAGGTCCCGCTCGTTTGGCAGCCATGGCTGGGAGCACGGCCCAAGGATCTTCATCTTCTGGTCCGGTGGCTCAAGGACCCTCTCAAGGCTCTTCCCCAAATCCAGCTCACGTGTTAGCCATGCGTGGTGCTCAGGCTCCAGATTCAGGAGCATCGCGTAGAGCTCAAGGTCCAGCTCCTGGTCCATTTCGTGCCCCACGTGGCGTTCCAGGAGCTCCTCAGGCTCCATATCATCATCCAGCTGTCCCTCGTCCAGGAAGAAGAAATAGACCACCGTAAGTTCTCCGGAATTTTCGATAAAGCGTTTAAAACAACTTTTTTCAGTAGAACAGTCTTGTCAAACCGCGTCCCAGTCGGATATGCGTTAGAGACCAGTTTTGATAGGGTGAGTAACTTTTTTTTTTGATTTATCTCAGTTTCTATGACAGATATCAAAATTTTGCCAACTGATAAATTATTTATCATAATAGAGACTATATTTTATCAGTTGACAGATTTTTGATATCTGTTAAAGGAACCTAGATAATTGAGCTCGAAGTGCATGTATAGCATGGGCTTCGGTTATTGTGCTCAAACTCCTAATTTCTGAACTTCTGGATTCTTTCAACAACAAAAAATTTACAGGCACTCTGGGAATACACATGGTTCGGATGTGCCAAGCAGCCAGAGTGTCGATTCCTGTGCCGAACGAGAGAAGACATAAAGGTCCACTGGATGAATAACCATCTGAGACAGGTTTGGCAAGGGCAAGATGGTGGACAAGGGCAAGGACATTCCCAACAATAATTGATTTTCAATTTCTGGTCTCAATTCCTAATTTCCCAGTTCCTTTTTCTCCAGTTTCCAATTTTCCCACCTAGATCTTATTTGGTATCAAAATATTCTTCATTCATTGATCTTCAAGATTCTATAATTTTTATCTGAAATTCTCAAAATCCCAGCTAGTTTTCCTCCTGGGGAAATCCCCCTCCTCTCTCTCTCTCTCTTTTTTTTTATCTATTTTCAGAAATTATGAATTTCATAAATACAAATAAGACTCAAAAAAAAATTTAAGAAAAATAGATTTCAAAAAAAAGGCTGAAAATAGGTCATCGCACATTTTTATTGAAAAAAAACCTTTTATCTCTCAAGTATTATCAATTTAATTGTACTTAAAAAGCAGCATTTTTATCAGTAATCATCACTCTTATCACTGTTTTCTATTCTTATCAGTTCCTTAATTTTCTTATCAGTTACAGATTTTTGGGGTCGTTTGCAGAGTTAACAACCCCAAAAGTCGATTTCTGATAAGAGGGCGAGTGAACTGATAACAATGGTAAACAGTGATGAAAGTGATACGGGTTGATAAAAGCGGGGTGCTCTTCGAATACAGTCTAATTGATAATGATTGAGTGTCCCTTAATTTTCTTATCAATTATCGCATTTTGGGGTCGTTAACCCAGCTCGAAAGTCGATAACTGATAAGAGAGTAAAGGAACTGATAAGAATAAAAATCACTGATAAGAGTGATAAGTGATAATAAAAGCGGACTGCTCTTTGAGCACAGACTAATTGATAACGAACAAGTGATAAAAGTCTTTTTGTGTTAAGTGATAATAGCTGACTGATAACAATGCTGGCTAGGCTCCGCCCACTTTGAGATTTTCGGTTTAAAGGCGCATGGTCCCTCCAGGTGAGTCAAGTTAAGTAAAGTAGGTCATGATTATACTCATTTGGAAGCTCTTGGCGAAATACAAACAACAAATTTATCAACTAGCTGATAACAATTCCGATAAGCATTCTAGAGAGTTCAGAAATCAATTTTCTTGGTAGATCAAAACTTTAAAAAATCTTTTTTGATCTCCGGCGGGAATTTTTTTTTTTGGTTTTTGTTAGATTCTTGTTTTCTTTTTTCTCTTTTTTTTCTGATTTTTTCTTTTTTTTTCTCCAATTTTTCAGCAAAAAAATCATCAAAATTTTCCAGATTTTCTCTCAAAAATGGGACGAAAAAAGGCGGGAAAGCCGAAAAAGGAGAAACCAAAATCCACGGCTGGAGTTTCAGAAGTTGTCAGGCAGATGGAGAATTTGTATGTTCGAAACGTCAAAAAAGAAGAAGAAACGAGAAAATTACCATCAAGAAGCATTAAAGCGATTCTTTATTATATGGACACAAGTGCCAGGTGAGAAAGGGAATTTAAAATTTTTTTCCAAATTTTCAACGGATGTCAACTTTTTTATTTTCTGCCAAAACTCTGAAAAAATAAACTAGCTGGTTTTGTTTTGTTAAGAGCTTCAAAATGAGTATAATCATGGCCTTCTTTTCTCTAAAATCCCGCTTTTATCAGTCCTTATCACTCTTATCACTGGTTTTTATTCTTATCAGTCAGCTTACACTCTTATCGGTGGTCTGCTTTTTGAGTCGTTAACCCTGTAAGCGACTCCGAAATTTGTTAACTGATAAGGGAGTTAAGGAACTGATACGCATGAAAAGTAATGATAAGAGTGATAATTACTGATAAAAGCGCTGCTCTTTGGTTTTTTTTGAATGATAACGAATGAGTGATGATAAACTTTTCATTTAAAAAGCGCTATTGCCATTTTCCAATAATACTAACTGATAAAAACGTTAAGTGATAATAGCTAACTGATAACATGCGAAAAGTGGGCGGAGCCTAACCGTGTTTATGCTCAGCATTGTTATCAGTTAGCTATTATCACTTAACATAGAAATCGACAAAAACTTTTATCACCCAATCGTTATCAATTAGACTGTACTCAAAGAGCAACCCGATTTTATCAGTCCTTATCACTCTTATCACTGATTTTGATTCTTATCAGTCAACTAACTCTCTTATCAGAATTTGGCTTTTGGGGTTGTTAACCCTGCAAACGACCTCAAAATTCGATAACTGATAAGAGAGTTAAGGAACTGATAAGAATGAAAAACAGTGATAAGAGTGATAATTACTGATAAAAGCGCTGCTCTTTGCGGTTACTCTAATTGATAAGAAATGAGTGATGAAAAGGTTCTTTCAATGCAAATGTGCGGTTTTTTTTAATGCAAATGTGATAAAAAGTGATAAGTGATAATAGCTCACTGATAACACCTTATTTTGGATCGAAAATAAGTCAGTTGGTTGTATTTTGTCAAGAGCTTCAAAATGAGTATCATCATGACCTACTTTTCTTGAATTTGATTTTTCTGGTGGGAAGGTGGGGACCATGCGCCTTTAAACCAAAAATCTCAAAGTGAGCGGAGCCTGGTCCTGTTTATACTCATTTTGAAGCTCACGACGAGCTGAGTAAGAATCCGCTACTAAATTTCGAAAATAGGGAATTTGAAGAGAGTTATGGTCCATAAATTGAAATTTCTTGCAGAATCAAAGTCTCTCTTGCCAAGCCACGCCTTTACAAAGTCAACCAATGGGTTCCCCAACGAATTCAAATTCTGAAATTTCACTCGAGATCCGTCCGAATCGACGAAGCCGAGTACGGCTATCAAGTGACGTCAGAATACTCAAAAACCAGTCAACGAGCAGTATTATGTGGCTATAATACTGATCAATTTGGGAATGAGCTGAATTGGAAGCGTCCAGAAAATCAGGACCTCAAAGAAGGCGACATTTTGATTGAACGGCCTGATGGGGACCCCAAAAAAGGCGATTTTCCATTAATTAAGAGCAGTACGCGGCCGATAAAACAGAAATACGAGCTCTGCATGAGAGATATCATGACTGGATTTATCAAAAGAAATATTGTCCCGAAAATCAATATTCCTGATGGCCTGCGAAGAATTGCCAAGGATCTTTTTGAAGGTAAAAATTTTTAAATTTCGAAAATTGGATCTAACTTTCTTATTTCCCACCAAAAACTTTCACAAACAAGCTAGCTCGTTGTATTTTGTCGAGAGCTTTAAAATGAGTATAATCACGACCTACTTTTCCATAACTTGATTTATCTGGAGGGACCATGCGCCTTTAAACCGAAAATCTCAAAGTGGGCGGAGCCTAGTCGTGTTTATACTCGTTTTAAAGCTCGCGACAAGGTGAGTGTAAATATGTAATTGAATTTCAGTAATTGTTAATTTGAAGTAAGTTATGAGGAAATTCTTGAAATTTTGAAAAAAAAACCCTAAAACTTGTGGTTTTCCCAATAAATTTTTTTTCCCAATTTTCTAAATTTCCTTGTAACTCTCTTCCAATTCTCTACTTTGAAAACTTTATTGCATATTCTTACTCAGCTCGTTGTGAGCTTTAAAATGAGTATAAACACGACGAGGCTCCGCCCACTTTAAGATTTTCGGTTTGAAGGCGCATGGTCCCTTCAAAGGAATCAAGTTAAGGAAAAGTAGCTCATGATTATACTCATTTCAAAGCACTGAACAAAATAAAAATAACTATTATATTTTCGGTCAAAAAAAATTATCAGTTAGCTATTATCACTTTACATTTTTATCAGTGATTATCATTGGAGAATGAAAATAGCACAATTGTATTCAAAAAACCTTTTATCATTTATTCGTTATCAATTAGACGAACCGCGAAGAGCAGTGCTTTTATCAGCAGTTATCAATCTTATCACTTTTTTCTATTCTTATCAGTTCCTTAACTCTCTTATCAGTTATCGAATTTTGGGGTCGTTTGCAGGGTTAACAACCACGAAAAGCCGCTTTCTGATAAGAGATTTAGTTGACTGATAAGAATAAAAAAAGTGATAAGAGTGACAAGAACTGATAAAAGCGGGTGCTGTTTGAGTACTGTTTAATTGATAACGATTGAGTAATAAAAGTATTTTTGGGCCGATTGTCTATTTCTATGTTTAGTGATAACAGCTAACTGATAACATTGCTGGCTAGGCTCCGCCGACTTTGAGATTTTGGGTTTAAAGGCGCATGGTCCCCCAGAAAAATCAAGTTACAGAAAAGTAGGTCATGATTATACTCATTTTGAAGTTCTTGACAAAATAGAGACAACCAACCTGTTTGTTAGTCATTTTAGTCAGAAATAAGAAAATTGGGTCCCTGGAAAAATTGAAAATCGGAAATTCCAGGTGGTCCACCGGGAAAAGTTCACTATGTCAGCCTGCTGATGGTGGATATGGATGAAGGGATTCTAAGACTTCCAGTTGGTGTGAAGCTCTGCATCAATGTGATGATTCTGACTGGACACAATGTGAATGAAGTTTACAAGAATATCGAGAAAATTATCGATTTGAACAGTTTTCCGATTCAAACGCTGATTGTGGAAATAGAAGGTCCGGATGATCCATTTTTGAAGAGAGAAAATTTGGCTTGGGAAGCCCAATTTTTGGATTTATGCCTCCCGAATCCCAAAAAGTTTCCCAAGATTCCGAAACAAGACTGGAGGGAGATTTTCCGGAATTTCCACCACCCGAATTTTCACATTTCGGAGCTGGAACTGCACGAAGACGAATTTTTGGAAATTGTCAGAGATTGGATATGCCGCCCGCGCAAAATTGGATCGAGATTTGGGATGAATTCGACGAAAATTTCGCACTTGATGAACTTGGTGTCTAGTGATTATGGAGCAGCCAAGGGGACACTGGTGCTCGCGGAGTAAGGGATTTTGTTTTGGAAAAATTAAGAATTTTGAGAATAATCTGAAAATCGAAATTCAAAAAAAAATCGACATTCGAAAATCCTAAAATCCCAAAATTCAAATATTCTGATCAACTTTTATCACTCATTCGTTTTCAATTAGACTGTACTCAAAGAGCATCCTGCTTTTATCAGTCCTTATCACTCTTATCACTGCCTTTAATTCTTATCAGTCAACTAACTCTCTTATCAGAAGTCGGCTTTTGGTGTTTTTTACCCTGCAAACGACCCCAAAATTCGTAACTGATAAGAGAGTTAAAGAACTGATAAAAATAGCAAACAGTGGTAAGAGTGATAGTTACTGATAAAAGCGCTGGTCTTTGCGGTTAATCCCTAAAAGAAAACGAATGAGTGATGAAAGGTTTATTTTAATACAAATGTGCTTCCATGACACTCATCGATAGAAAAGTAATAAATGATAATAGCTGACTGATATCATCTTATCTTTGAACAAAAAGAAGTTTGTTATTTTTATTTTGCCAAGAGCTGCAAAATGATTATAATCATGACCTACTTTTCTTCAATTTGATTGTTCTGGAGGGACCATGCGCCTTTAAACCGAAAATCTCAAAGTGGGCGGAGCCTAGTCGTGTTTATACTTATTTTGAAGCTCACGACAAGCTGAGTGAGAATATAAAATTGAATTTCAAATGTATAGAAATAGAAGTGAGTTATGATATTCCAAAACATAAAAAAATTAGAATTTTGGGAATAATCGAACTCGAGTAAATTCAGAAACTCCTAGAACTTTTAAAAATATAAATTCGGAAAATCAGAATTCGGAAAAAATAAGATTCCGAATGACCCAGAAAAATTAGGCAATGACCTAGAAAAAATTAGGTCATGGCCTAGAAACATTAGGTCATGGCCTAGAAAAAATTAGGTCATGACCTAGAAAAATTAGGTCGTGACCTAGAAAAATTAGGTCATGACCTAGAAAAAATTAGGCCATGACCTAGAAAAAATTAGGTCACGACCTAGAAAAAATTAGGTCATGACCCAGAAAAAATTAGGTCATGGCCTAGAAAAAATTAGGTCATGACTCATAATAATTAGGTCATGGCCTAGAAAAAATTAGGTCATGACCCAGAAAAATTAGGTCATGACCCAGAAAAATTAGGTCAAAAGATCAGAAATTCATACTAAAACTTTCATTTTTGAAATCTCTGAACTTCCGAAATTTCGAATTTCTGAAATTTTTTTCTCTTCAGAAACTACCAAATCCCCTACGCCCTGATCATCCCAACCAGTGCGACAGCGACAAACGAACTGCTCTGCTACATGGAAAAATCGCCGTTCTACGAGCAAGAAATCACCAAACAAAGTGAGCATCAACAAAAATGGCAAATCGTGTTGGGCAGTTTTCCATTGGGATCCATTCAGGATATTGTACTTACTAATTCTTGAAATTTTGTTTATTTTTAGTCTATTTTTTTGAAATCTATTCTTTGAAATCTATTTCTCTTGAAACTTTTATTTTCGACTTATTTTTTCGTATTTAAATAATTCATAATTTCTGGAAATGAATAAAATTTAATCTTCTTGAGCATCAGAGGAATACAGAAAGAGAGAGAGAGAGAGAGAGAGAGAGAGAGAGAGAAAACGAGAAGAATGGTTCTTTCTATACCATAATGTCAGCAGGACGAATATTAGAAAGACAAATTTTCTCTGCGTCTCTCCTCAAAACACACTCTCTCGCTTCTTCCAATGACCAACGACGGGCGGATAGTGGTACAGAAGGGGGAGGATAAGGTCACATTTCCCCCGGAGCGTAACTCGCTGGAAATTCAACATTTTCAGATAAAAATTATAGAATCTTGAAGGTCATAAAATGGCCAACATTTTGATACCCCATAAGGCCTAGGTGGGAAAATTGGAAAGTGGTGAAAATGGGACCAGAATGTTTTTGATACCAGACTTATTGAAGGAAAAGAGAAAGTGAGAGAGGGAGAAAGTGAGAGATGCAGAAAGTTAAGAAATGGTATATTTTCGAAATTTATGCTTGAAAACTGATTACGACACTCCGAAATGACGCATTGCGCCCAGTTTAGTGGGATTTTTCGGAACAGTTCCTATGTCCTCCCTTCTGCTCTCTTCCCTCCTTCTCCCTGTATGCATAAAGTGCAGAGAGGTGTCCCATCCCATCATTTTCCCTTGTTAACGCTTCTCACACTGTCTGCGTCTCTCAATCTCTCATCTCTCCCTAAAAAATGAGATTTTAAAGTTATTCCTTCCGCCTAATGATTCATTTTTGATCTTGAAAAATAGCAAATTTTTTTCTCTATCTTGTGATATAATATTTTTCTGGAATACCTCAAGATTTTCAATTTTCCAGAGCGTTTTTAGGTTTTGGGATTGAAAATTTCCAAATTTTTTCAAATTTTTAATCTTCATCCTATTAAATTCTCCTTTTTGTTCTTTCCTCATCTATCCTTGATATTTTTAAAATTAATTTTTTTCAGATTTTCGTAAAACTTCAAAAACCCCTTTGGTGTCAACTTTCAGGTCAACATGGAACCGGTGAGTATTCATTCCAAAATTTCGAAGTTCCAAAATTCTAAGATTCTAAAAATCCAAACTCCGAAATTCTGAAAATTTTGAAAATTTCGAAAATTCTGAAACTCTCCAGTATTTTTAAATTCCAAATTTCCCAATTTTGATATTCCTTAATTTTGAAATACAGAAATTCAGAAATCCAGAAGTTCAGAAATTCCAAATTGCAAAGTTCGAATTCCAAATTCAAAAATCCCGAAATTTCAAAATTTGAATTTGAAAATACTCAACTTCTTAATTTCTAAATTCTAAATTTCTGAATTACTAAATTCCAAAACCCTGAATTTTCTCAGAATTTCAAAAATTCTGAATTTCTGAAATCCCGAAATTCGAAATTTTAAAATTCTGAAATTCCTAAATTCCTAATTCCTAATGTCTAAATTCTAAATTTCAAAACTCCAAATTCGAATAATTCGAAATTCCGAAAATATGAAATTCTGAAATTCTGAAGTTTAAAAATTCCGAATTCCAATGTTCAAAAATTCAAAAATCCAATATCCCAATATCCCGAAATTCTGAACATCTTGAAAATCTGGAAAATTCTAAGACTCTCCAAAACTGGAAAATTCGAAGAATTCCAAAATTCCAAAATTTCAAGATTCTGGAATTCCGGAATTCGGAAATTCGGATATTTTCCAAACCTCCGAATTTTCTATTTGATTCCGATTTTTTTCTAAGATTTTCTATTTTTTGCAATTTCTTAGAATTCTAGAGATTCAAGATTTTCTAGATATTTTGGAATCTTTGAATTTCTATTGATCGAAATTTCTAAAATTCCAAAACTTTAAAGATTCTGAAAACTCAAAAAAACATTTTTCAGAAAACCCCCAAAGGAAAGCTGTCTCTAGAAGAAATGGATAAGATCGACGCGCTCAGAGAAGCAGGAAGAAGTATAGATGAAATTGCTAAGCAATCTAAGCGACGCAAAGTTACAATAACCTCCTATTTGAATAATAGAGAAGATAGAAGAAAGAAGGCTGAGTGCGTCCTAACCGAAGAACAGAAAAAGAAGATTCTCGAACTTCATGGAGAAAGTCTTCGGAAAAAGTCTTCGAAAGACCATGGACTGAGTCTTCGAAAAATCAAGGCGGCGTTAAATTTGGCCTGTTCGGCGGCCACTATCAGGCGTGTGATCAAAAAAAGAGAAGAGAATGGCAGAGATACTGTAGATGCCATGGAAGAGGATCCAGAGGATGATGATGAGGAAGAAGACGTGGATCTAGAAGTCGTGGACAGGCCTGTAGCTAGCGGAGCAAAAAGAGCAGATGATTATGGAGAAACTGATGGAGAAGACGTTATGGAGGACGGTCTAGAGGTTGGAGACGTCAGATCCAATGAAGACAGCAATGGTTTCCAAGCTTCAAGGCGTGATGATCCAGGAGTCGCAGACGGATCTCCAGCTAGCGAAGCTGATGGGATGGATGAGAATGAAGAAGACTATGATCTGGAAGTTGGAATCGTCCGTCAAGTATTCCATGAAGACGTCGATGATATCGAAGCTTCAAGATGCTCGGATCAAGCAGAAGAAGTTAAGGAGGAAGCAGAAGTTGCAGAAGGGCACGATGAATATGAAGACATGGATGATGACGAAGATGTGCAGGATAAGCCAGGAATTGGAAGACTTCCACCATGGGTTATCAGGTACTGTGAAATTCAGAAATTCAGAAATTTCAA
Organism: Caenorhabditis nigoni; assembly: GCA_027920645.1. Classification (NCBI taxonomy): domain Eukaryota; kingdom Metazoa; phylum Nematoda; class Chromadorea; order Rhabditida; family Rhabditidae; genus Caenorhabditis; species Caenorhabditis nigoni. Next base: position 18,671,382 of record CP115865.1, on the reverse strand, counting down.
AAAATAAAAAAAAAAATTTAGAAATGAATTCTTCGATGACTTCGAAAACTTCGGATCTTCAACAAGAAACCAGCCAGCAGAAGAAGTCTTGGTCGGAGCTCAAGCTAGCGACGCTGAGGAGCCAGAAGTCGAGGAGATGGAGGTTTTCGTCGTCGAACCTGAAGAAGCTTCGGAAGTCGTAGTGAACCAGCCGGAGCTGGTTCGCATGGGAGAGAGAACAGACGTCGGATATTGGAGTGTGAGTTTTTCTTTCTGATTGTAAGATTCTAGGATTCTAAGATTCTATGATTCTGAGATTCTATGATTCTGAGATTCTGAGATTCCGAGATTCTGAGATTCTAAGATTCTTAGATTCTTAGATTCTGAGATTCTGAGATTCTGAGATTCTGAGATTCTGAGATTCTGAGATTCTGAGATTCTGAGATTCTGAGATCTGAGAAAAATTTTCAAAAAAAATTGAAGTCCTCCATCACTGGAAGTAGCAGTTTTGAAGATTTGTTTTGGGGCCTATAGAGACCGTGATCAAGTAATTAAAAGTTTTCAATTGAAAAATTGATCATCTACATATTAGTTGTATAATGATATTTTCAAACGATTATCACTATGTCTTTCAAAGAAATTTCTCCAACACGCAAAAGTTCAATAAAATCTCCCACCCAAGTGGTGGAAAAATTTCTCAATTTTTTTCAAAAATTTTTTTTCGAGAAAATGTCTGAAACATGAAATTTCATCGAATTTTAAACACAACACAACAAATTTCTTGTTCTAGAACCTCCTAGTAGTTGAGAAAATCGACATTGAAAATCGCTATTTTTGAACTGAAAAAGCGATTTTCGGTACTTAAACTGTTATAACTCGACTGAAACTGGCGAGCGGATTCTAAAATTTTCAGGGGTACCTAGATAGGCTATTCTTAACATATCCTGAAAGTTTCATCAAAATCTGAGATGACGAGGTGTTGTGGTTCCCTTGTAAGATACTGTGCTAGGATTCCGAAATTCCAAATTTTGAAAGTATCAGTTTTTTAAGTTTCAAAATTCCAACCTTCCAAAGCCTAAGATTCTAAAATTCTAAGATTTTTGTTTTCAGAGCGACCAAGTCCAAGCCTGGGTCAACCAATTCCTCTTGCCAGACCAATCAGTTCATTTTCAAAGAATGAAACTGACAGGGGCGGGACTACTCCACCTTCATTTCGATCCCCAACCTCCAGAGGGCCTCCAACCTCCACAGGGCCTTGAAGACGTTCTTCAAATCATCCAACCTCATCTGCATCCCATCGCAGACCTCGAGCGCGCCCGAATCGACGAAGAAAGAGAATCCGGCGTTCTTCTCCTTGAAAACCAAGACGACGACCCTGGACGACGAACCTTCAAAAGCTCCCAGTGCTTTATGAATGCGATCTGCTGCCTCCTCTTCTCTTGTAAAGAGGTACGAGATGCTCTGAGCAGGGAGTCCGCTGATCCTCTCTTGCAAATGATCAGTGGGATCTTTAGCAAGAGGACCAATTCCGCAAGAGGATGGAGATTCGCACTGGATTCTCGGTATCACACGGAACAGCATGATATTCGAAGCGTGTTCCCGGAGCTCATGAAGGTGAGAGGGGATTTTTTTTCAATTTCTAAAAGCTTAAAAAATAGGTCAGAAAGTTCTAATAGCTCAAAAAATAGATCGTTATTGTATGTAACTAGTCGGTTTACGCCCCTCCGGGCTTAACTGGTGTACGTGTGTAGGATTTCCTCGGCCTCTCTACTCACCAAGATTTACCGTGGTGAAATCAAGAAACGTCTCCAGACAACTTCAAAATCAAATTTTCGAAAAAAAAGTTCGGGCATCAACTAAGACTCACATCTGACCTACATGTCAGGTTTCAGCTAAATCGGTTAATTTTGAATGGGGGAAAAGGCACGCTACATACATACGCACATACAGAATTTGGTGATTGCTATTAGTAATGATAATGATAGCTCAAGAAATAGATCAGTAGATTCTAATAGCTCAAAAAGGTTTTTTTCTTAACCACGGTTTTCAGACACTCCACAACCATGAGAACAGGCTTTCCTCTCTCCAATTCACCCAGTGTAAAGTGAAAAAATGCGTGGATTGCCAGGACATCGACTTCCGATTCACCAATGGAGAGGTCTGGAGCACAATGGACGTCAACTTCCTTACGGTTTATAATGGATCGTTCAATGACTCCGTGAGAGCCGCCTACTCGCCAGTGGCATCGGGAGCATGCTCGCATTGCGGTGGTGTCGTCCAGCAAACCATCGTAGTGGAAGCTCAACAGGCCCGATACCATTTTGCGAGGATTTCGGGAGCAATTACGGATATCAACTCCGAGAGTGAGGTGGCGATGTTCGGTCATCAATGGAGGATCCGAGGATTCGCCGAGAGAGTGTTGCTGGGAACGATGGGACATTTCGTATCCTGGATACGAGTATTGGACCACTGGCATCTGGTCAACGATGAGCAATCCGAAGATAAGGGTTGTCAAGCTGTAGAGTTTGGCCATCGGAATATTATGATCTTGGTTTTCGAGAAGATTCTTTGAATGGTAAGCATAGAATTTTCGTAATAAAGTTTAGATAATCAAAAAGTTCTAGGAATTTCAGACCCACATTGTTCATCGGACAGCTTTATGGGTCCCATCAACTCCATTGTCATCCTATCTATCTTCGAATTTTTTCTCTGTGAGTTTTTTCCAGAAATAGTAAAAATTCAAAATTTTGGGGAACTTTGGAAATTGGTATTTTTTCTAACAAATACAAATTTTCATTTTTTCAAGTGGTCCTTATCTTCTCATTTTTGCAAAAAACACGAAAAAAATATAAGTTGAATGGGGACCATGCGCCTTTAATCCAAAAATCTCAAAGTGGGCGGAGGAGCCTAGTCGCGTTTATACTCATTTTGAAACTCGCGACGAGACGGGTAAGAATATGCAATTGGATTTCAAAAATTGAACATTCCATTTGTGAAAAATAGGTAATTTTGAGAAAATTCAGAAATTCCAAAATTCCAAAATCAAGTTTTTTGGTGTTTTTCATTTTTTTTAGTTTCAGAAGCCCTGTACTCATCTTCTGACGTCACCAATCTCTTCACACCCATCATCTTCATCTTCAAATCTCCATTTCCATCCGATCTTAGTGATCCAATTTTTCATCATCCTTTAAGAATCGATCTTCATAAAGTTCCCCTCCGAATCTTCACTTCTCGACCTTTCTTGTTCTTCAAAAATTGTATCACTTCGAATTTTCTCTTCTGATTCACTGTTTCTTCATGTTCTTCTACTTCCATTGTTCTGTTGTTCTACTTCTCTGAAATTCTTCTCCTGTTCCCCAGAAACTTTCCGGTCTATTTTTCCATTTCCTTCTGGTTTTTTTTTCGATTTCATAAAAATCGAAATCTACAAATTCGTTTTCCAATAGCTCTTTTACAGCCTCACATTCTTATCATCTCCCGAAAGTTCACTTGAACAGTTTCTATTGCTTTTTATGGACATTTTGAATCTCTTCTTTTTTTTTAAGTCTAAAATCTGTATTATTCAAATCTCCATTTTCCATCGATCTGAGTGTTCTGATTTTTCATTTTCCTTTAATAATTGATCTCTATGAAAAATTGTATCACTTCAAGTTTTCTCTTCTGATTCATTGTTTCTTCCTGTTCTTCTACTTCTATCATTCTGCTTTTCTAGTTTTCCTCACTCCATGAAATCTGAAATTCTTCTCCTGTTTCCCTCAAACTTCTCGGTCCATTTTTCCATTCCCCCAGTTTTTTTCCGATTCTATGAAAATTAAAATCTGCAAGTTCATTTTCCCATGACTCTGCGACAACCTCCCGTTTTCATTATCTCCCAAAATTCTCTTTGTTTTTTTATGGACATTTTAATCATTTTTCTTTTTTAAAGTCCCCAATTTTTAAAATCTTTCTTATATATAAAACGCTAGAGGCGTCTGTTGGTCCCCCTGTCAGGCTGTCCACTTTTGAAAAAAATTAAAAAAATAAAATAGATTTGCGTGACCTTTAAAAAAAGTGAGTCGCGAAGCGACGAACAGTACAAGGAAAAGATTAATTCCAGCTGTTTGAATCGCCGGAGGCGAGGAAAACAGGCTGGTCAAATATAATAAAGGAATGTTTTTTTTGAACCTAAATATGTTTTTTCTTTTGGCAGATTAGTAATTTCTTATCAATATCTGCAAAACCCCTGCCAAATTTAAGCCAGGATCCATAATTTTGGGTTCCTCAAAGTTCAGGATACACAATGAAAAGAGAGAGAGAGAGGGCATAGTTCTTCATAGAAAATGGTTCTTTAGATCATAATGTCAGCAGAACGAATATTAGAACGACAAATTTTCTCTGCGTCTCTCCTAAAATCACATTCTCTCGTTTTCTCCAATGACCAACGACAGGCGGATAGTGGTACAGAAGAGGGAGGATGTTGTGAAATGTTCCCAGGAGCATAACTCGCTGGAATTCCAAAACTTTCAGAAAAAAATTATAGAAACTTAGAGATCATGAAAGGCTAACATTTTGATACCCCATAAGGCCCAGGTGGGAAAATTGGAAAGTGGAGAAAATGGGACCAGAAGGTTTTTGGTACCAGACTTATTGAGGGAAAAGAGAAAGAGAGTGAGGGAGATAGTGAGAAACGCAGAAATTTGAGAAATGTCATATTTTCGAATTTTATGATTATAAAATTATTACGACACTCCGAAATGACGCGTTGCGCCCAGTTTAGTGGGATTTTTCTGAACAGTTCCCATATCTTTCTGCACTCTTTTCTCTTTTTTACTGTATACAAAAAATGAGGTGTCCCATACACATCTCATAAAAGAGTGCTAACCATCCCCCCTCCCTCACTGTCTGCGTCTCTCACTCTCTCTTTCATTTATACAAAAATCTTACTTTGAAAATGTTCCTCTTTTCTAATTTACATTTCTTTTCGAAGAGTAGCACATTTTTCCTCTTTCTAGTCATCTAATTATTTTCTTCCATCGCGTTTTCAGATTTTGGAGTTGAAAATGGAGATTTTCGGAGTTTTTTCTATTTTTTCGAAATTTTTCTATTAGTCATGATTTTTTTTTCGAAATTCGAAATTTTCAAAGAATAACAACAAAATATGTCTTAAACTATCTGCGTCTCTCAGTCTCTCATACATTTCTACAAAAATGTGATTTTACAGATATTCGTTTCAAAAATTTCTCATTTTCCCGATTTTATAGTTAAACTCATCAATAATTTTGAGCTTTGAAGTTTTTGAAGTTCAAGGTTTTCAGAAAAATTTTAATTATTGTGAATTTTTTTATAATTCGTCTCGTCTCTTTTATACTATTCTATACTTTTCGGCTTGAAAAATAGAAATTTTTTAATATAAATATAGTTTTTTTTAAATTACAGTAATACCAAGTCATGGGAAAGTTCAACAATTATTTGAATTGTCAAATATGCAAAAAGATCTGCACGACGAGAAACCGTAAGTACTACTGTATATGTACACTTTGGGCTCAATTATCTCAGTTTCTATGAGAGATATCAAAAATTTGTCAACTGATAAATTTTAAATCATAAAATCAGCAATATTTTATTAGTTGACCATATTTCGATATCTCTCACAGGAATTGAGATAAATCTGTTTGAAGTTGATAGTATTTTTTCTCTGATAGAGGCCCAGCTCATCTCATACCTAGAATTCTAGCTCAATTATCTCGCTTCCTATAAGAGATATCAAACATTTGTCAACTGATAAGATATTAGTGATATCATAATAAATATTTTATCAGTTGACACCTTTCTGATATCTCTTACAGAAATGAAGATAATACTGTTTGAAGTTGATAGAATGTTTCCTCTAACAAAAGCCCAGCCCATCTCATACGTAGAATTCTAGCTCAATTATCTCAGTTCCTATGAGAGATATAAAAACTTTGTCAACTGATAAAATGTTGGTGATATCATGATAAATATTTTATCAGTTGACACATTTCTGATATCTCTTACAGAAATCGAGACAATTGAGCTGAAAGTGTGGTAACTAAAAATATCCAGAATTTTTAGAACTGAGAATCCACAAACGGACTGCACACCCCAATTACTGGACTCACCAATGTAATGTGTGTCTCAAAAAATTCCGATCCGAGTCCAGTCTTCGCCATCATCAGTTAAGCCATGCATCCACGAGAGACCACATATGTCCGGACTGTGGAAAAGGTTTCAAGTGAGTTTATATTATGACCTCAATTAGTGATAATTGACTGATATCGTAAAACCTGTATTAGAAGGGCCGGCCCTTCTATTGTCCAGCCATTTTTCCCGAAAATTTTCATCGAAATATTTGACAAATTGACGCTCAAAATTAATGAAAATCTGCCAATTTTACCAAACATTAGCAAGATTTTCATTGAAAAATAGAGTTTCAACAAATTTCTATCAAATTTTGGAGTTCCCGGAATGTTTTCCACTGAAAAAGTACGGAAATTTTCTGATTTCAACATAAATTTTGAAGGGGGGTTCTTTTTTTCACAGAGGGCCCTTCTATTACGGAGGCCCTTCTATTACAGGGGGCCCTTCTATTTTTCTAAGCCCCTTTCGGAGGGCCCTTCTATTAAAGGGGCCCTTCTATTAGAGGGGCCCTTCTAATACAGGTTTTACGGTATATAGTGATGTTTATATTTAACTGTAAGTTAGCTTTGTTTCAGGTATCTCAGTTCGGTGAGGTGCCATATGAAGACCCACCACAAGGATCGTAGGGGGTTTCTGGAAGCTTGGCGGAAGCATGAAGAATATATCCAAGCTCAGCCGGGAAATGTGGTGAGTGCATTTTATTAGTCGTCGTAATTTTTTTTTTTTAATATAGTCGTCGTAATTTTTTTTCAGCTGCCTCTTCCAGTCGATGCTCCAGAGCCAGAAGCTCTAGAAGCGGACCCCATGGAAGAAGATGTGGACGAGGATCCAGAAGATCAGCAGGTTGCCGGTCCAGAAGAGGAAGAAGAGGAAGAAGATGAGGAGGATCTAGAAGATCCTGACGCTCCAGGAGCTCCACTAGAGAATGAAGCTGTGCAGATCCGACAGCCGATTCCACCACCAGGAGAATTGGCAAATTATGAGTTGTTGAAAGTGATTGGCTCTGGAGCGTTTGGGACGGTAAGATTCATTTTCAATTTCAAATTGCTTATTTAAATAAAATCAAAAATTCCAAACACAATAATATGTATATTAAGTTCAGAAATGAATCAAGTTATGACCCAGTCAGCATTGGAGTCCTACAGAAGTGGTGCAGCATTATTCTATTTTCCTGAAAATTTCAGAGCATACTAAACAGAAATTGTGCTTTAATTTCGTTATTGACCATTTTTCTGGGAAATTTTTATAAACGAGATATTATATATCGCTTCGAATGTAAAAAGTCCCAAAATTACCTTGAAGGAACCCACCCTATATGTCCACGTTGAGCTCAATTATCTCGGTGATGATTTTTTTTTCCAAAAAAAATCGTCAAAAAAATTAAAGCCTTATTTCTGTTTAGTATAATCTAAAAATTCAGACAAATTGAAAAATTCTGGACCACTTTTCAGGGACATCAAAGTTGACTATTTTCCAGTTTGGGCTATAACTTGGTTCATTTTTGAGCTATCGTTTTATAAAGACGAGGAATTCAAAAAATAAAGCTTATTTAATTTCAGGTCTTCCAAGCCAAACACATTCACTCCAAAGATATTTGGGCCATCAAAGTTGTCAAAAAGCCAGCTCGGAACTCCGAGTTTTTGAAGACTGAAATCAATTTCCTTCAAAAGCAATACAAATCTCCTTTTCTCTGCGAAATGGAGGAAGTCTTCGAGAACTCCGTGAAGGTATACTTTGTGCTGGAGTTCATGCCTGGAGGAGATTTATTCCATTGGACTGAAAACGAGCCTATCAGAGAGAAGGATGTTCGATTCTACATGTCGGAATTGATTCTGGCGGTCCAGTTCCTCCACAAGAAGAAATATATCCACAGAGACATCAAGAGGGAAAATATCTTTGTGCAGCGGACTGGACACATCAAGCTCGCCGATTTTGGTCTCGTCGGACGTCTGCAGAGAGGTGAAAAATTGAATTTTCGCTGCGGGACCCACTTCGCCCCAGAAATGAAGCAAGTGCCGATTTCTTATGGACTCCCAGCTGACATTTGGGCCGTTGGAATTGTTATGTTTGAACTGGCGACTGGAGAAATTGTTGATGATGACTTCGAGTTGAAGGATCCACGAACCAAAAAGCTTCGGAATCTTGGGAGGCTGAGACAACCGTGCAAAGATCTTCTGGAAGCCTTGCTCGCTGAGGATCCAGAGCAGAGGCCGAAAATCCGAGAGGTCAAAGGGGTGGAGTTCTTCGAAGGACTGAATTGGAGAACGGTGGCCGAGCAGGTTCCTCCACGGATCCCGACGCTTGATGACGTCAACAATCTTCGACACTTCCCGCAAGACGAGAAAGCCAAGGATCCGGTGGATGATCCAGCGGACTACATTCGAGCATATGATGACAATTTTATTCCTTGAGGATACTAAAGTGAGTGGAAATTTTTCATTTATATTTGGGTTTTTACGTCGAGAGTTTCAAAATATGCTTGCTATTTTTCAGAACATAAGTTTCAGCATATTTTTGAAATCCTAAAAATTCATTATGCTCTCAATTATCTCAATTCTGTGAAAGATATCAAAAAGCTGTCAACTGATAAAATGTTTATCATGATATCACAAATATTTTATCAGTTGACAAATTTCTAATATCTATTATAGGAACCGAAGATAATTAGAACCAAAGAAAATTAAGCTTAAAGGCAATAGCAACAACCGGAAAATTCGAAAAGTCAAAAAGTTGAACAAAAATTAGGACCTTAAAAAAATATAATTCATGTCTTTATTTCTAGACGACGTCTCCATGGTGTTGCCGATTTCCCATACTTTTCCCATCGTCAGTCTTCGTCTGCCAAGAATCCATCGTCTGCAATCCTTCGTCTCTGTTTGTCAGCTTTGATCTCCAATTCTCCACTGTCCATCTAAATTTTTCTAGATCCTTCCATTGTTTTGCTCGTTTTTTAGCTTGTTCTATCCTTTTTTGCCCATTTTCTCTCCTAGATTCTCCCAATTTTCCTTGCTTTCCAATTTCCCTTAATATCATTATCATTTCCCTCAACAACTTTTCTCTCAGAAATTTTGCCCCTAACAATTTTTTCCCTTAACAACTCTTTCCTCGACAACTTTTTTTTTCAATAGACTTTCCTTCAACAGTAATTTTCTCATTAACATTTTTCCTCAATAACTTTCACTTCACTAACTTTTTCCATGATCCCCTTTCCAGATTTTACGGTTTTTTTTTCGGTTTTCTCCCTAATAGATCCCTGAATGGTTATCCTTAATAGAAATTCTCTGAATTACTTTTTCCCTTAAAAACTCATTAACTTCCTCAACAAATCCCTCAACAACTTTCTCAACGACTCCCTCAACAACTTTCTCAACAGCTCCCTCCACAACTCCCTCAACAACTTTCTCAACAACTCCCTCAACAACTTTATCAACAACGTGTTTCTCATTAACTTCCTCAACAAATCCCTCAACAACTTTCTCAACAACTCCCTCAACAACTTTCTCAACAACTCCTTCCACAACTTTCTCAACAACTCCCTCAACAACGTTTCTCTCATTAACTTCCTCAACAACTCCCTCAACAACTTTTCTCAGATTTTAACGGTTTCCTACTATGACATTTTTCTTGACAATCGTCATCCCAATATAGCAATTCTCAGTTTTTTTTGTACTTTCGCCATATTCTTTTTAAATTTTTTTTTCAACAATTTTTTCTAGTTCTCTCCGAACCCTCATGTTTTCATGCATTTTCACGGTGCTTCACTTGTCTTCTGTTTTTCATGATCATCCTTAAATTTTTCCGGTAACATTCCCCGATTTTTTCGTGCGATTTTTCCGTTTTTTTGAAATTCAATTTTTTCTTATGAGTTGCGAAAAAAGTTCCTAGATTCCCCTGTTTCAAATATCGAATTCCGAAACTCCAAAATTCCAAAACTGAAATATTTTAGGATTCCAAAACTCCGAGTTTCAAAACTTTATTAGTACGAAAAAAGTTGTAACACCTCAATATCATAATCATCCCAACGATCACTCCAATAGAAAGACGAATAATCGGTCCAGTACGCACCAATCATTAATAGCAAAATAGTATAAATAACGAATAATAGACCGGCTATCCAAGAGTCTTTATAAGGACCCATCATGAACAAGTAGGGAATTAAGACAACAATTGAGACTAATCCAATGAGCAGGCCTTGGAGAATTTGACTCGAGTATACGATTTTGAAAAATTTGTCCGTCCAATGGGAGCTTGTGAATTTGGGTTGGACCACAAGGTGGAGAGCTCTTCGGCGCAGCTTTGACATTTTGGCTCCAATGACCATCAGTTCGGTTTCATCATTGATAGGGAGGATCAAAGCGTAGCCAAGGGCAGCTCTTCTTCTGAAGAAAAAGTAGTTTTTCCAGATTCCTCAAGTTGCAAGCTTTAAAATGAGCCTAATCATGCCCAGGAATTGGTCAAATATCTAATTTTATGCCCAACACGCGACGCACGACCGCGACGCACCCAAAAAATCATAGGAGAGCAATTCTAGTCGTGTACGGGCTCATTTTGAAGCTCTTGACGTAAGCAACTCAAAAAATCTAGTTTCAGTGAGTTTGGTAGAGTTTGAAAAGAGATATTCTAAATATTCGAAATTCGGAAAATCTAAGTTCATGCCGAAATTCAAAAATGAGTTGTTTTTCAAGGTTGACATTAAAATTTTCAGATTTTGGAAGTTTTGATCTTCAAAATGAGCCTAATCATGCTAATCGCTCAACTCTTGAAGATGACGCCTGACACGCGACGCACGACCGCGACGCACTCAAAAAAGCAAAGTTGAGCGATTCTAGTCGTGTTTAGGCTCATTTTGAAGCTCTTCACGTAAGAAACTCAGAATATTTTATTTCTGTAAGTTTGGTTGAGTATGAAAAGAGATATTTGAAATTTTCCAAATTCAGAAAATCTAATTTCATGCCAAAATTCAAAAATGATTAGTTTTTCAAGGTTGACATTAACATTCTCAGATTTCTGGCGTTTCTAGCTTTGAAATGAACCTAATCATGCCTGGAATCGATGCACTTTCAAATTTGATGCCTGACACGCGACGCACGACCGCGACGCACCCAAAAACGTAAAGTGGAGCGAATCTAGTCGTGTTTAGGTTCATTTTGAAGCTCTCGTCGTCAGAAACTCGAAAAATCAAATTTCAATAAGTTTGGTAAAACTTGAGAAAAGATACTTGAAATTTTACATACCTATAATATCCTCCAAGCTCTTTCTTAATCTGATCCACCTCTTCAATCACATTCCTCTTTCCTCTTTCAAACGAAAAGCAAGTTCCAATTTCCTTCCCATTTTTCATCCAATATTTGATCAAATCCACTATTCTCTCTCGTCCGTATAAATCACAATCAATGAAAATATTCTTATTGGGGAGTTTTTGAAATTCCGAGAGCCATAGTTCTTCCGGGTCCTCTTCTTCTTCTTCTTCTTCATCGTCCTCTTCATCAGAATCCTCATCAGAGTCTGAATCCTCAGAATCCTCTCTATCAACTCCCACCATTTCCACATTTTGTGCTGATCGAAAAACTGGATTCTGAAGATTATGGGGTTGCGCACTTTCCAGTTTTAAAGTCTGCAATGGCAAACAAGAGAGGTCTAATACTTCAAGAATCTCTTCGAAATCTGTCCTTTTGGTGTTAAGAGTTTTAACCCAGATTTTGAGATTCTCAGGGAGTCTTAAAATATCTCCTCGCTTCAAATCCAATACCAACTCTTCTGCCACTCTAATAGGGGGTTTTCGTCCACCCAGCAAGAATCCAAACAACTTTTTCAAAGCCATATGGATTTCTAGATTCTCCGGAAGCCTTCGAACACTTTCATCTCCGAATTCATTCTCAATTCGAAGTTTAACAAACTTCCTGAATTTTGGAAAAGCATTCCCTCCAATTTGAATTTCTCCTGGTGCCAATGCTTCTCTGGATGACTTATCCTTGATTTGAGCCTGATTTTCTTTATATTTTTGTTTACAATGGCTTAGCGTATAGGAGGTGTCGTTGATTTGGATACAGTTGGTCCGGAATTCCAGAAAATCTAGACGAAGTGGTGTGGATTTGTCGATGGCGTGGAGAAAGGGACATCGAGAGGTTAGATTGATTCTGAAAAACGAATTCAGTGGTTTTGGCGCTTTGAAATGAGTCTAATCATGACTAGAATCGGTCAATTTTGAAATTTGATACCAGACACGCGACGCACGAACGCGACGCACCCGAAAAATCAAAGGCGAGCGAATCTAGTCGTGTTTAGGCTCATTCTGAAGCTCTAAACGTAAAAACCTCAAAAATCTAGTGTCATGGTGTTTGGTGGAGTTTCAAAAGAGATATTTAAAATTTTCGATTTCGAGAGAAACCCAATTTTCATCTTAACTCGAAACTGAATAATTTTTCAATATCGACGTTACAATTATTGGAATTATGAAGTTCTTAGCTCAAAAATGAGCCTAATCATGCCTAGAATCGGTCAACTTTCAAATTTAATGTCTAACACGCGACGCACGACCGCGACGCGACTGAAAAATCAAAGTTTAGGGAATCTAGTCGTGCTTAGGCTCATTTTAAAGCTCTTAGCGAGAGAAACACAAAAAATCTAATTTCTTAAAGTTTGGGAAAGTTTGAAAAGAGATACTTGAAATTTTCGAAATTCTGAAAATCTAATTTCATACCGGAATTCGAAAATAAGTATTTTTTCAAAGATGAAATCAGCATTTTCGAATTTCGGAAGTTTCTAGCTTCAAAATGAGCCTGATAATGCCTAGAATCGGTCAACTTTGAAATTCAATGCAAAACACGCGACGCACGACCGCGACGCACCCCGAAAAATAAAAAGCGAGCAAATCTAGTCGAGTTTGAGCTCATTTTGAAGCACTCAGCGTAAGGAACTCAAAAAACATAATTTCATGAAACTTGGTAAAGTTTGATAAGTGATATCTGAAATTTTCAAATTAAAAAAAAAACAATATTGATTCTAAACCGAAGGAATTCAGCCACATTACGCCTAGAGACCTGAATTCAGGCTAATTTTGAAGCAATTTTCCCCTGAAACCCAAAAATCTACTTTTCAAATCCTCAAACTGAAAACCTTACCTTTTATTTGCTTCCATAAACTCTAAAATCGGTCCCATCGCAGGATAGGAAAGTGTGACGGACATTCTGAGGAGAGAATGTAAGACGACTGAATGAGGTAGGAGTCGGCGGAGGAGGGTGGGGGCTAATGAGGCTCTTCTGACCCACACAGTTGCCTGGTCCTGGTCCATTGCCTGGTCCGAATGACCTTGATGACGTGGCAAATCCCATCTGCCCCCTTGTGTGCTGCACTCCAATTGGATTGGATAGGATACATTTGCCTACAGTAGGCTAGGGGGACGTGACAGGTGGCATTTTCGGTTTGCCGATTCCCGAGTTTCCGAATTCCGAGTTGAGATTTCAAATTTCTAGGTCATTTCATTGACGAAATAACAACTGAGAATTTAGACATCTTTACTATTAGCAATCACCAAATTCTGTGTCGCCGGCCCTAGCGAAGACACTAATGGACCAAAATTTCCCAAATTTTCACAGAAAACCCAAAATAGCAACGTCATGATGCCCGTTTATTCAGATTTTGATACTATAAAAAATTGAAGTCATGAGATTACAAAAACCTATTACTTGGGAACATTTTGGTTTGAAATTCACACCAATAATCTTTTGGTCCAATAAAATTTTTATTTATTTTAACAAAAATTACTCCAATCTTGATAACCACAGAAAAGTAAAACTGATGGCGAATAGACCGACAACCAAAGGGATTGCATTGGGACCCATGATTCGGCAAAAGATAATTGAGCCACCCATCAAGGCTAAAATAGTCAAAAAACCATAAAAAAGCCAATATGAGTAAATTTGATTGATGATTTTGTGCGTGAAAGCGGAGCGATCAACTTTGGGTTGGACGATAAGTTGGAGGACTCTCAGTTGATTTTTTGGCATTTTGGCTCCAACGACCATCAGTTCGGAATCATCATTGAGAGGGAGGATCAAGGCGTGGCCTCTTCTGGAATTTTTTAATTAATTGTAGTTTATTTGTAATTTCGACATCACAATTTTCCGATTTGTCAAGTTTTGAGCTTCGGAATGAGCCTAATCATGCCTAAAATCGGTAAAAAATTCGGAAAATCTAATTTTATACCAAGCATCAAAAACAAGTAGTTTTACTAGCTTGACATTAATATACTAAGATTTCGGGAGTTTTGAGCTTCAAAATGAGCCTTATCATGCCTAGAATTGGTCAGCTTTCAAATTTGATGGTTGGCACGCGACGCACGACCGCGACGCACCTCAAAAACCGAAGGAAAGCAAATCTAGTCGTGTTTAGGCTCATTTTGAAGCTCTTAACGTGAGAAGCTTGAAAAACCTAATTTCATGAAATTGGGTTGAGTTTGAAAATTTTTTTTAATTTTCGAAATCCTGAAAATCTAATTTTACACCAAATCTCAAAAATAAGTAGTTTTACTAGCTTGACATTAATATACTAAGATTTCGGGAGTTGAGCGCTTTAAAATGAGCCTAATCATGCCTAGAATCGGTCGACTTTCAAATTTGATGCTTGACACGCGACGCACGACCGCGACGCACCTCAAAAACCGAAGAAAAGCAAATCTAGTCGTGTTCGGGCTCATTTTGAAGCTCTTAACTTGAGAACCTTGGAAAACCTAATTTCATGAAGTAGGGTTGAGTTTGAAAAAATATATTTGAAATTTTCTAAGCACATACCCATAAGTTCCTCCAATCTCATTCTTTATCCGTTTCACCTCGCGATTCAATTTTTCCCAGTATCTTCTTCTGAAATTCCAGCAAGTTCCAATTTCCTTTCCATTCTCCATCCAATACTTGATCAAGTCCACTATTCTCTCTTTTCCGTAAAATCGGAAATCCATAAAAATATTTTTGTTGGGAAGTTTTTGAAATTCCGAGTGCCACTGGTCAATTTGATTTTCATCTTCTTCCCATTCCAAATCATCTCTTATAATCTCCACATTTTGTGCTGATCGAAAAACTGAATTCTGGAGGTTATGGGGGTGCGCATTTTCAAGTTTCAAAGTCTCCAATGGCAAACAAGATGGGTCTAATATTGGAAGGATCTCTTCGAAATCTGTTTTCTTGGTGTTAAGAGTTTTAACGCAGATTTTCAGATTCTCAGGGAGTCTTAAAATGTATTCTTGCTCCAAATCAAAAACCATCTCTTTAGAAACTTTGATGGCTTGTCTAGAACCCAACAAAAATCCAAACAACTTCTTCAAAGCCATATGGATTTCTAGGTTCTCTGGGAGCCTTCGAATCCTTTCATCTCCAAATTCATTCTCGATTCGGAATTCAACAAATTTTCGAAAATTGGAAAACTTGTTTCCGCCAATTTGAATTTCCCCTGGTGCCAAGGCTTCTCTTGATGATTTATCCTCTTTTTGGCTCTGATTTTCCTCATATTTTTGTTCGCAGTGACTGAGTTGATATGACATTTTGTTGATTTGGACACAGTTGGTCCTGAATTCCAGAGAATCTAGGCGAAGCGGTGTGGATTTGTCAATGGCGTCAAGAGAGGGACATCGGGAGGTTAGATGGATTCTGAAAATCGAATTCAGTGGTTTTGGAGCTTCAATATGAGCCTGATTATGCCTAGAATTGCCCAAATTTCTATTTCGAGGCCTAACACGCGGCGCACGACCGCGACGCACCCAAAAAAAGAAGGAAAGCAAATCTAGTCGTTTTTTGACTCATTTTGAAGCTCTTAATGTAAGGAACTCAACATTATTCAGTTTTAAAAGTTTTTTACGGTTAGAAAAGAGCTATTTGAAATTTTCAAATTCAGAAAAAAAACTATATTGACTTTAAACCAACGGAAACACGCCTAGAAACCTGAACAGGCTCATCTCAAAGCCCTCGCCCCTAAAACTCAAAAATGCACTTTTCAAATCCTCAAACTCAAACCCTTACCTTTTATTTGCTTCCATAAACTTTAAAATCGGTCCCATCGTTGGATAGGTTAGTGTGACGGACATTGTAAGGATGGAATGTGAGACGACTGAATGAGGTAGGAGTCGTCGGAGGATGGGAGGGGATGGGGGCTAATAAGGCTATTCTGACACATACAGTTGCCTGGTCCTCCTCCGTTGTCTGGTCCGAATGACCTTGATGACGTGGCAAATCCCCATCTGCCACATTGTGTGCTGCATTCCCATTGGCTTGGACCGAGTTATGTGTTTGCGGTGGGCTAGGATGACGTGGTAGATGGCATTTTCGGTTTCCCGAATTCCGAGTGAAAATTGCAAATTCGGATAATTTCACTGACGAAATAGCAACTGAGAATCCAGATTTCTTTACTATTAACAATCACCAAATTCTGTGCGTGTGTGTGTCCAGTTGTTCCCATGTCGCAGACCCTAGCAAAATACCCACTGGACCAAAGTTTCCCAAATTTTCACAGAAAATCCGAAATAGCAGCGAGATGATGCCCATATATTTTTTGATTTTGATAATATAAAAAATGGAGGTCATGAGATTACAAAAACCTTTTTTTTTGGAACATTTCGGTTTTTTGTGCTTTCAAAAGTAGGTTGGTTCAATCAAAACTTCATTTATTTTAACAAAAATTAATCCGATAACAAATCTGAAAATCATTCCCTTGTAGGATATAAAATTCGCATAATAATAAAAGTTATAAAGATATGAACACCGATCCAAGGGATTGCATAGGGACCAATCTCCTGAATAAGGATAGATGTGAAAAAGATACAAATTGCCAATGCTGAAAATGAATAGAGCATATAATTTGTGTAAAAATGATCGGCAATTTTGTGCTTTAATAAGGAACGATCGACTTTGGGTTGGATGACAAGTTGGAGGGCTTTTTGTTGATTTTCTGCCATTTTGACTTCAACGACCATCAGTTCGGAATTATAGTCGAAGGGAAGGATCAATGCGTAGCCAGTGGCGGCTTTTCTGGAATTATTTGATTAATTATGGGTTTTTAAAAGCTCAAATCCGCGTAAGAACCTCAAGAAATCCACCTTCATGAAGTTTGGTGGAGTTTGAAATAAGTTATTTGAAACTTTCGAAAATCTGTGCATCTAATTTCATGCCGAAATTTGAAAACAAGTAGTTTTTCGAGATAGACATTAACATTTTCAGATTTCTGGCGTTTCTAGCTTTCAAATGAGCCCAATCATGCCTAGAAACTGTCAACTTTCACATTTGATGCCTAACACGCGACGCACGACCGCGACGCAGGCGAAACATTGAAGGATAGCGAATCTGGTCGAGGTTAAGCTCATTATGAAGCTCTTGACGTCAAAAACTCAAAAAGTCTAATTTCTTGAAGTTTGGTGGAGTCTGAAATGAGTTATTTGAAACTTTCGAAAATCTGAGCATATAATTTCATGCCGAAATTCGAAAATAAGTAGTTTTTTGAGATTGACATTAACATTTTCAGATTTCTGGCGTTTCTAGCTTTCAAATGAGCCTAATCATGCCTAGAAACTGTCAACTTTCAAATTTGATGCCTGACACGCGACGCACGACCGCGACGCACTGCAAAAAACAAAGGAGAGCAAATCTAACCGTGTTTAGGTTCATTTTAAAGCTCTTGACAACAAAAACTCAAAAAATCTAATTTCTTGAAGTTTGGCGGAGTCTGAAATGAGTTATTTGAAACTTTCGAAAATCTGAGCATCTAATTTCATGCCGAAACTCAAAAATGAGTAGTTTTTCAAGCTTGTCGTTTAGATTTTTAGTTTTCTGGGACTTTGAGCTTTGAAATGAGCAGAATCACGCCTGGAATCGGTCAACTTTCAAATGTTATGCCTAGCACGCGACGCACGACCGCGACGCACCTCAAAACTCAAAGTTTAGCGAATCTAGTCGTGTTTAGGCTCATTTTAAATCTCTCAACGTAAGGAATGCAACAATTTTAGTTTCATGGAGTTTCGTAGAGTTTCGTACCTAAACGTTCCTCCTTCAAACTCTCCCTTTATATGGTGCAGCTCGATCATCAAATTTTCCGATTCGATTCTCCCAAAATTCCAGCAAGTGCCAATTTCTTTTCCGTTTTCCATCCAATATTTGATCAAATCCACTATCACCTGTCGTCGGTATAATCGATGATCCATGAAAATGTTCTTATTTGGGAGTTTTTGAAATTCCAAGCGCCATTTTTGCTGTTTCTGACCATCTTCCAAAATTTCCACATTTCGGGCGGTTCGAAAAACTGGACTTTGAAGATTATGGACGCTGGCTTTTTTGAGTTTCAAAGTTTTCAAAGGAAAACTAGAGGGATCTAGAATTGGGAGAATCTCTTCAAAATTGGTACACATGGTATTTAGAGCTTTAACCCGGATTTTCAGATTTTCAGGGAGTCTTAAAATATCTCCTCGGTATAAATCCAATACCAACTCATCTGCCACTTTAATAGGGGTTTGTCTTCCACCCAGTAAATATGTCGACAACTGTTTCAAAGCGACGTGGATTTCCAGATTCGCTGGGAGTATACGAATATTTTCGCGTCCAAGACCAGTCCTGATTCGGATTACAACGAATTGTCGAAATTTTGGAAACACATTTCCTCCGATTTGAATATCCCCTGGAGCTAGGGCTTCTCTGGATGATTTATCTTCTATTTGACTCTGATTTTCCATGTATTTTCGTTGACAATAAAGCAGTTCATAGGACATTTTGTCGATTTCGACACAGTTGGTCCGGAATTTCAGAGAATCTAGGCGAAGTGGTGTGGATTTGTCGAGGCCGTCGAGAGAGGGACATCGAGAGCATAGATAGATTCTGAAAATTGCATTTTAGAGCTTCAAATTGAGCTTAAGTACGCTAAAAGCTGGAAAATTGAAATTTTCGAAAATCTGAGAATCTGATTTTGTACCAAAATCCAAAACGGAATAATTTTTCAATGTCGACGTTACAATTTTTGGATATATGATAATTTGAGCTTCAAAATGAGCCTAATCATGCCTAGAATCGTTCAACTCTCAAATTTGATGCCTAACACGCGACGCGCGACCGCGACGCACCTCAAAACACAAAGTAGTGCAAATCTAGTCGTGTTTAGGCTTATTTAAAACCTCTCAACGTAAGGAACTCAACAATTTTTGTTGCGAAAAATTTGGTAGACTTTGAAAAGAGATATTCAAATTTTTCGAATTGGTGATATCTATGTTTATGCCAAAACTCATGATTTATAAGTTCGACATTCAAAATGTCTATATTTCTGAAGTTCCCAGCTTTAAAATCAGCCTAATCATGCCTATAATCATCCAAATTTCATATTTGCTGCCTAACACGCTTCGCACGACCGCGACGCATCTCAAAAAACGAAGGAATGCAAATCCAATCGTGTTTAGGCTCATTTGGATGCTCACAAAGTAAGGAACTCAAAACTTTTAATTACAGAAAATTTGGTAGACTTTGAAAAGAGATATTTGAAATTTTCGAAGCTCGGAAAATCGTATTTTATGCCAAAACTGATTTCAAAACCGAAAACCAGCTAAACTAGACAAATTCAGGCTCATTTTGAAGCCCTCGTGCTTCTATAACTCAAAAATATACTTTTCAACTGATCTAACTCAAACTCTTACCTTTTATTTGCTTCCATATACTCTAAAATCGATCCCATCGCTGGATAGGCTAGTGTGACGGACATTGTAAAGAGGGAATGTAAGACGAATGAAGGAGTAGATGTCGGAGGAGGGGGGAGGGGGGCTGATGAGGATCTTCTGACACACGTTATATCTGATCCAATCCATTTGGAGTGCAGCACACAAGGGGGCAGATGGGATTTGCCACGTCATCAAGGTCATTCGGACAGTACTCAGCCTACTGTGTGTGTCAGAAGAGCCTCAATAGCCACCCTCCCTCTTCCTCCGACGTCTACCAACACATCTACCTCATTTGCTTAACATTCTCTTCTTGCAATGTCCGTCACACTTGCCTATCCAGCTATGGGACCGATTTTAGAGTTTATGGAAGCAAATAAAAGGTAAGGTTTTGAGGTTAAGGATTTTAAAGGTGCATTTTTGAGGTGTAGCTATTAAAAAGTTCTATTTTAGCGCTCTTAAGCTCATTCTGAAGCTGTTAACCCACTAAATGTGATTTTCAGAATCCATCTAAACTCCCGATGTCCCGCTCTTCACACCATCGACAAATCCACACCACTTCGTCTAGATTTTTTGGATTTCCGGAAAAACTGTATCCAAATCAATTTAATGCTATATCACCTAAGCCATTGTGAAGAAAGATACGTGGAAAATCAGAGCCAAATAGAGGACAAATCATCGAGGGAATCCTTGGCTCCAGGCGATATTCAAATTGACGGAAATGCTTTTCCGAAATTTCGTCAATTCGTTGAATTCCGAATTGGGAATGGTCTTGGACGCGAAAGTGTTCGTAGACTCCCAGCGAATTTAGAAATCCATGTAGCATTGAAAAAGTTGTCGACTTACTTACTGGGTGGACGAGCAACCTCTATTAAAGTGGCTGAAGAGTTGGTATTCTTTTTGAACCGAGGAGATATTTTAAGACTACCTGAAAATCTTCAAATCTGGGTTAAAGCTCTAAAGACCATGCATACCAATTTCATGGATATTCTTCCAATTCTAGATCCCTCTAGTTTTCCTTTGGAAACTTTGATTGTCAAAAAAGCCAGCGTCCATAATCTTCAAAGTCCAGTTTTTCGAACAGCGCGAAATGTGGAAATTCTGGGAGATGGTGTTTCCAACTTTGACCAGGAAGAGTGGCACTTGGAATTTCAAAAACTCCCAAATAAGAATATTTTTATGGAGTATGACTATTACGGAGGAGAAAGAATAGTGGATTTGATCAGATATTGGATGGAGAATGGGAAGGAAATTGGAACTTGTTGGAGTTTCGTTCGAAGACCATGGGAAGATCTGGTTCGCGAGTTGGACTTAATTAAGGCTGAGATTGGAGGAACTTATAGGTACGAAAATTTCAAATATCTCTTTTCAAACTCAACCAATTTTTATGAAATTAATTTTATTAAGCTTCTTACGTAGAGAGCTTCAAAATGAGCCTAAACACGACTAGTTCCGCTTTTCTTTGTTTTTTGAGGTGCGTCGCGGTCGTGCGTCGCGTGCTAAGCATCAAATTTGAAAATTAGCCGATTCTAGGCATTATTAGGCTCATTTTGAAGCTTAAAGTTTCAGAAATCCGAAAATGTCAATGTCTTGCTTAGGAAACCATTCAGTTGTGAATAGGCATATGCTAAGACTTTCATTTTTTCGAAAATTTCAGTTTCAGAGCTTTTGAATAAGTTTCTATTATAGAATGCACAATTAAAAAAATAATATACAATTATATCAAAAAATTCCAGAAGAGCCGCCATTGGCTACGCGTTGATCCTTCCCTTCAACGATGATTCCGAACTGGTGGTCCATGCAGTCAAAATACCAAAACTTCCCCAAAAAGCAATCCAACTTGTCATCCAACCCAAAGTCGAACGTTCCTCCTTCACTGACAAAATTATTGATCCATTTTACGCGAATTGGAGGCTCTATACGCTTTCCACAGTATTAACTTTGCTTTTTGGCTCATTTTTCCTTGTTGTAGTGATGGGTCCTTATGCGATCCTTTGTGTTACCCCTCCAATCTTCATGATTATCATTTTTATGCGATCTTTGATGCCTACAAGGTAATGATTATCAGATTATTTACTGGATTGGTCTTTGTTGAGATAAATGAACATTTTGATTGAATATTTGAATTCTCTATTGTTTTTTCTTCAATTAAATGATCAGAATTTGGTACTTGAAACTTGAAATTCGGAAAGTTTTATTCGGCATTCGGAAGCCCGGAAATCAGGAAACTAGAAATCGTCTTCCACCTCCCCCTACCCCACTGCAGACACATATTTGCCCAACAGGGACGTAGCACACATACACTATATAAGGTGACAGATGGTATTTACCACGTCATCAAGGTCAATCGGACCAGGCAACGAACCAGGACCAGGCAACTGTGTGTGTCAGAAGAGCCTCATTAGCCACCCACCCTTCTCCTCAGACGTCTACTCATTCATTCGTCCTACATTCTCCCCCTACAATGTCCGTCACACTAGCTAATCCAGCGATGGGATCGATTTTAGAGTTTATGGAAGCAAATAAAAGGTGAGCTTTTGAGTTTGAAGATTTGAAAATTGTAATTTTGAGTTTTACAGAACAATTCCTTCAAATTGAACCTAAATTTGCGTAAATTAGTTTTGAAAACAGATATTTTTTAAGACTACACGCTTTAAGTTCGACCGGAATTTTCATATGTCTTCTTTCAAACGAGACCACACACCATGAAACAATTTTTTTAAAGCTTTTTACGATGAGAGCTTTGAAATGAGCCTAAACACGGCTATGTTTGCTCTTCTTTATTTTTTTAGGTGCGTCGCGGTCGTGCGTCGCGTATTAGTAATCAATATTGAAAGTTGACCGATTCTGGGCATGGTTAGGCTATAGCCCAAAACGTTAGAAATTTGAAAAATTCAACGTTAAGCTCAGAAAGTTATCGAGTTTTGATTTCTCGCAAGAATTTTGTCTTCAGAAATCTGAAAATATTAACGTCTAGCTTATGAAACATGAGTTTAGCAGTACAATTAGATTACACGATTTTCGTAAATTCCACATTCCAGCTATTCTAGCGTACTCAAGTTTTAATATTTAGAAGCTCTAAAATGTGATTTTTAGAATCCATCTAGCCTCCCGATGCCCCTCTCTTCACACCATCGACAAACCCACACCACTTCGTCTAGATTTTTTGGAATTCCGGACCAATTGTATCCAAATCAACGATATGTCCTATGAACTGTGTCATTGTGATCAACAATACGGGGAAAACCAGACTCAAATAGATGACAAATCATCCAGAGAAGCCCTGGCTCCAGGTGATATTCAAATGGACGGTGATGCTTTTCCAACATGTCGGAATTTCGTGGCATTCCGAATCAGTACTGGTCTTGGCCGCGAAAGTGTTCGCAGACTTCCAGCGAATCTGGAAATCCATGTAGCCTTAAAAAAGTTGTCGAGCTATTTACTGGGTGGAAGAGCAACCTCTATTAAAGTGGCTGGAGAGTTGGTATTTGATTTGCAACGGGGAGATATTTTAAGACTTCCTGAGAATCTCAAAATCTGGGTTAAATATCTTAACACCATGCGTACCAATTTCATGGATATTCTCCCAATATTAGACCCTTCTTGTTTTCCTTTGGAAACGTTGAAACTTGAAAATGCGCGCCTCCCTAATCTCCAAAATCCAGTTTTTCGAACCGCCCGAAATGTGGAAATCTTGGGAATTCATGGTTCTGACAAAGAGACAAACCAGTTCTACAAATGGTGCTTGGAATTTCAACAACTTCCGAACAAAAACATTTTTCTGGAACATCGATGGTACCGAGGATGGGTATTAGTGAATTTGGTCAAATATTGGATGGAGAATGGAAAAGAAATTGGAACATGCTGGAGTTTTGGAAGAAGCCAATCGAAAAATGCTCGAGATTTGATGCTCGAGATTCGAGATATAAAGGATAAGATTGGAGGAACTTATAGGTATGTTGAAATTTCAAAACAGTTGTTTAACGCCCCTTCGGCGCTTAACCTCCTGGCCTCCGGTCACCGTCCACTGAGGTGAAACCAAGGAACGTCTTCAGAAGACTTCAAAATCAAAATTTCGAAAAACCAAAAGTTCGGGCATCAACTAAGACACAATTCTGATCTATCTGTCCAGGTTTTAGTTTAAACAGTTAATTTTGAATGGGTGTAAAGTCACGCGACATCCATCCGGATATACGGAATTTGACAAATTTTATTAGTAATGATAACTCGTTTCAAACTCCACCAAAATTTTTTGAAATGGAAATATTTGAGTTTATTGAGAGCTTTGAAATAAGCATAAACACGACTAGATTTGCTGTCCTTTGTGTTTTGGGGTGCGTCGCGGTCGTGTGTCGCGTGTTAGGCATCAAATTTGAAAGTAGACCAATTCTAGGCATGATTAGGCTCATTTTGAAGCTCGGAGTTTCAGAAAGCTGAACATTCTAACGTCGAGCTTGGGAAATTATTCTGTTTTAAGTTTCGGTATAATATATTCGACCAAACTGCAATTGGGTACGCTTTGATCCTCCCCATCAGTGAAGCTTCCGAACTGATGATTGTTGAAGTCAAAATGCCCAAAGATCAACGGAGAGCCCTCCAACTTGTTGTCCAACAACACAAAATCGATCGTTCCTCTTTCAAAGACAGAATTATGGAGCACGTTTACACATACTGGATGATTTATGCATTTTTCACAGTTGCAACTTTATGTGGCCCACTGCTCCTTCTTCCCATTCTAGGTCGCAATTCAGTCCCTTGGATTGTCGGTCTAATCCCTATCAGTGTCTCTTTTGTGTGGTTTATATTATTTCCAGCAGCAAACACATGATTATCAGTTTTATTACTGGATTGTATTTTTGTTGAAACAAATGAAATTATTAATTTATGCTCAGTTTTTTTTAAATTCGGATGTCGGGAAACCGGGAAACCGAAAATGTCATCTGCCACGTCCTCCCCCCTAGCCCACTACAGACAGATAACTCGGCTTAAAACCGTTATATCTGATCCAATCAAATAGGAATGCAGCACAAATACACTGTATAAGGTGACAGATGGGATTTGCCACGTCATCAAGGTCATTCGGACGAGGCAACGGACCAGGACCAGGCAACTGTGTGGGTCAGAAGAGCCTTATTAGCCACCATCCTCTCTTCCTCCGACGTCTACCAATACTTTCCTCATTCGTCTTACATTCTCCCCTTACAATGTCCGTGACACTTGCCTATCCGGCGATGGGACCGATTTTAGAGTTTATGGAAGCAAATAAAAGGTAAGGTTTTGAGTTTAAAACTTTGAAA
Organism: Caenorhabditis nigoni; assembly: GCA_027920645.1. Classification (NCBI taxonomy): domain Eukaryota; kingdom Metazoa; phylum Nematoda; class Chromadorea; order Rhabditida; family Rhabditidae; genus Caenorhabditis; species Caenorhabditis nigoni. The sequence goes on along the minus strand of CP115865.1, from coordinate 18,646,299 downwards.
AACATTATTTTTTACTTTTATAGAACAAGGGCTTCAGAATGAGCCCAAATTTTTCTAGTTCAGCTGATTCCTCGGCTTCAAAAAACCATGTTTTGAGTTCAGGTACAAAGAAAAAGATTTTCCGAAATTCGGAAATTTCGAGTACCTTTCATCAAACTGGGAAAAATTTTGTGAAGTCACATTTTTTGAGTTTCTTACGTTGAGAGCTTCAAAATGAGCCTAAACACGACCAGATTTACGCTACTTTCATTTTTTGGGGTGCGTCGCGGTCGTGCGTCGCGTGTTTAGCATCAAACTTGAAAGTTGACTGATTCTAGGCATGATTGGGCTCATTTTATAGCCCAAAACGTTAGAAAGTTGAAAAATTCAACGTTAAGCTCAGAAAGTTATCGAGTTTTGATTTTTCGCAAGAATTTTGTCATCAGAAATCTGAAAATATTAAAGTCTAGATAATGAAACATGAGTTTAGCAGTACAATTAGATTACACTATTTTCGTAAATTTCAAATTCCAGCTATTCTAGCGTACTCAAGTTTTCATATTTAGAAGCTCTAAAATGTGATTTCCAGAATCCATCTAGTCTCCCGATGTCCCTCTCTTTACGCCATCGACAAATCCACACCACTTCGTCTAGATTTTTTGGATTTCCGGAAAAACTGTATCCAAATCAACTTAATGCTATATCACCTAAGCCATTGTGAAGAAAGATACGTAGAAAGTCAGAGCCAAATAGAGGACAAATCATCCAGGGAATCCTTAACTCCAGGTGATTTTCAAATTGGCGAAAATGCTTTGCCAAAATATCGAAAATTCGTTGAATTCCGGATTAAGAATGAATTTGGAATTCAAACTGTTCGGAGGCTCCCCGAGAACTTGGAAATTCATGTGGCCCTGAAAAAATTGTCGAGCTTTTTACTGGGTGGGCGAAAAGCTATCAAAATTTCGAAAGAGTTGATTTTTGATTTGGAGCAGGAATATATTTTAAGACTCCCTGAGAATCTGAAAATCTGGGTTAGAACTCTTAACACCAAAACTACAGATTTCGAAGAGATTCTTCCAATTCTAGATCCCTCTTGTTTGCCTTTGGAGACTTTGAAACTTAAAAAAGCTTTCGTCCATAATCTTCAAAGTCCAGTTTTTGGAACCACTCGAAATGTGGAAATTCTGGAGATGTTAGTTCTGATTTGGACCCGGAAGAGTGGCACTTGGAATTTCGAAAACTTCGGAACAAGACTATGTTTATTGATTATCGATTGTACGAACGAGAAAGAATAGTGGATTTGATCACATATTGGATGGAGAATGGGAAGGAAGTTGGAACTTGCTGGAATTTTGGGAGAAGCGAATCGGAAGATGTGATTCTCGAGGTGGACAAAATGAAAGATGAGATTGGAGGAACTTATAGGTATGGTTCAAAATTGGATCTATAGATAATTTGAAACCAGTGAAACAAAGAAACGTCTCCAGAAGACTTCGAAATCCAAATTTCGACAAACGGAAAGTTTGGGCTTCAACTAAGACACACTTCTGATCTATCTGTTCAGGTTTCAGCTCAATCGGTTTATTTTGAATGGGTGTAAAGTCACGCGACATCCATCCGGATATATTTTTTTGATGAATTTTATTAGTAATAATTCCAGAAGAGCCGCCATTGGCTACGCATTGATCCTCCCCATCAACGAAGATTCCGAACTGATGGTAGTTCGAGTCCAAGTTCCCAAAAATCAACGAATAGCTTTTCAACTTCTGGTCCAACCCAAAGCCTTCCGTTCCTCTTTAAACAAATTCCTTGAGCACATTTACACAAATTGGGTTCCCTATATGATGTTCACATTTTTAACCTTAGTTGTTGGCTCAAGTACTCTTAGTCTCACTATGGGTCTCTATTCCATTCCTTGGATTTTTGGTCTAATCGTCATCAGCTTCTTTTCTAGGGTTTATAGTTCCTACACAAGAATGATCATCAATAAACAATTAATTCCTGGTTTTATTTCGTTCATAATATTTTCAGATACAATGAAACGCTCAAAATTTTAAAAACGGGCAGTACAAAAATTTGGATTTGAGCAAAAAAAAAAAGAAAACAAAGTTTTGAGGATTTGAAACAAGAAGACTCCTCAATTCAAACTGCAAAAAAAAGAGAGAGAGAGAGAGAGAGAGAGAGAGAGAGAGAGAGAGAGAGAGAGAGAGAGAGAGAGAGAGAGAGAGAGAGAGAGGGCACTAGAGAGTGTGGGGAGAGGAGGAGGGGGAGCGGGAGTGAAGCTGCTCGGCGATGTTAGCGAATCTTTCGTCCACGGTTCCCGGGTGGTCCTGAAAAATAACGTTTCAAAATTTAGAATTTTTGAATTTCAAAATTTCAGAATTTTCGAACTTCTGTATTTTTGAATTTTTGAAACTAACCAAGTCTAATTGATGTTCTTCATTGTCCTCCAGATGCTCAAAAACCGCTTCAATATTCTTTTCCAATTTCTTATCAGCTTCGTTAACCGCCTTTATTCTTGCGCACACATTGTCGATTTCTTGCGGATTTTTTGGATCAAATGGAGCCTCACCAAGAGCTTCCAAAATTTCATTCAACTGGCGGAGGGTCAAAGATGAATTGGTGGCGGTTGAGGAGCTCTGAAACTTGATGTTGTTGACAAATACTTTTCAGGGTTTCAGGGTATAGGATTCAGGATTCAGGATTCAGGATTCAGGATTCAGGATTCAGGATTCAGGATTCAGGATTCAGGATTCAGGATTCAGGATTCAGGATTCAGGATTCAGGATTCAAGATTCAGGATTCAAGATTCAAGATTCAGGATTCAGGATTCAGGATTCAAGATTCAGGATTCATTTGAAACTAAGTCTGAACTTCGGAATTTCTGAATTTCAAAAATTACCTGTTTCGCTGCTCTTAGCACTGCTGGTCTTGCAAATGCCGCTGGATTCTGCCGAATTTTTCTCGAAATAGCAGATGAGAACGAAGCTGACGGTTTGTTGTTGGACTGAAAATAAGGATATTATCATTTATCATAAAATCAGCGAAATTTTGCTAGTTGAGCACTTTTTGGTATCTTTCATAGGGACCTAGATAACTTGGCTCAAAGTGTAAAGTTCGCAATATTTGGCGATTTTTCAATTCATTTTTTGTGCCAATTTATCTCGGCTTCTTCAAGAGAAATCAAAAAGTGGTCAACTGATAAAATATTACTGATAATCTAAGCAATATTTTATCAGTTGACCATTTTTCGATATCTCTTACAGTATGCCATATAAATTGACTCAAAGTGAGGAACCAATTTTCACTCACCGATTTGGCCTTTTTTGTAGAATCATTTTTGACTGTTCCATCATTTGACATCTTGCGTTTCGGGCTTCTCGGGGCTCCGCGAGCCGAAGTTGACGGTTGGTCCGGAACTTCTTCTTCTTCTTCCTCCGTTTCTTCTTCATTTTCTAAATCCACCACTTCCGGAACTACAGAACATCGATTCCGAATCTCGGCTCTTGGATCCTGGTGCTGTTTGGGCAGCTCAATTGCATGAAAGTCGTCAGAATCGAAATTCTGGCAGCAACGTTGGCCCAGAATCTTGGAGCATGTGAATGGCAGATCCTCGGAATAGTCCATGTCCACGGAGATGCGCTTCCATTTGAGACACTCAACTGAAAAAATATAATTTTGGAATTTTATGGATATTGAACTTTGAGCTCAATTATCTCGGTTATCGTAAAAGATATCAAAAAGTTGTCAACTGATAAAATGTTTGTGATAATATGATAAACATTTTATTAATAGACCACTTTTTGATATCTCTCACAGGAAATCAGATAAATGGATTCAAATTTGTAAGCTCTCATTTTTTTCCAACTTTTTTCAGGGTCTTTTAACTTTAACTCAATTTATCTCGCTTCCTGTAGAAGATATCAAAAAGTGGTCAATTGATAAAATGTAGCTGATAATATGATAAACATTTTATTAATTAGTAACTCTTACATATCTATTACAATAACCAAGAAGAATCAACTCGAAGTTAAAAGGTCCTATTGTTAAGGCAATTCTTGGACAAATTTCATCTGATTTAAGTTCTATTATCTCGGTTGCTATAAAGGATATCAAAAAGTTAACAACTAACAAAATATTGTTGATATTATGATAAACATTTTATCAGTTGACCATTTTTTGATATCTTCTACAGGAAATGAGATATATAGGCTTAATGTAGAAGGTAGGCGGGGGGGGGTCCCCCCTCCCCTTCTTACAAGGGAACCTTTTAAGTGAAGGTAGGAGTTGGCTGAAACCACCTACATAGACCGAAAGAGCATAGTCGAAAACCTATAAATCAGTTTTTAAAGTCTGCTTACGAGACCTCTGAAGTGCTGAAATTTCAGTTTCAGTGCCAAAAAATACCAAAAAAGTACCAAAAAAACACTTTTTCAGTGAAACATAGGCAATTTTCAAATGTGATTTTCTCCAGTTCTGAAAGGTTTTAAAACTTGAAATTTTTTGTGTTATACTTGAAATAAGTTGAAATTTTATATTTTAACATTTTTTCCAAAAAAATGCTCGAAAGTGGAAACTTGGACACACCCAAAGTGTAAGCAAATTTTGAAAATTTCCAAAACTTTTCTGAAAAAAAATTTTCTGGAAAAAATGTTGAAATATAAAATTTCAACTCATTTCAAGTATAACACAAAAAATTTCAAGTTCTAAAACCTTCCAGAACTGGAGAAAATCACATTCGAAAATTGCCTATGTTTCACTGAAAAAGTGTTTTTTTTTGGTACTTTTTTGGTATTTTTTGGTACTGAAACTGAAATTTCAGCACTTCAGAGGTCTCGTAAGCAGACTTTGAAAACTGATTTATAGGTTTTCGACTATGCTCTTTCGATCTATGTAGGTGGTTTCAGCCAACTCCTACCTTCACTTAAAAGGTTCCCTTGTTAGTTTTTCACCTTCAACTTTGAGCGTGCATATCTCGGTTACTGTAGAAGATATCAAAAAGTGGTCAACTGATAAAATTCAGCTGATAATATGATAAAGGGGGAAGAGCACTTTTTCAAGTACGCTCTAATCCCAAAAAACCAAAAAAAAACTCACAACAATAATTCCAACTGCCACACTCCTTCTCGATAATCTCCTTTCTCTCCTCAGAATCCGCCTTCTTCATACAGTTGCTTTTTGGGGAGTTGTATCCATAAACCTTCCAGAACTTGTCCCAAAGGAGCTCCTTGTCCATTTTTCTGGCATTTCCAACTTTCCACTCCTTTTCCAGATGATTTGGAATCCAGGTCTTGGTGACGTATAGATAGTAGTGAGCCAAGTTCATATCTATCTTCTTGATAAGATGATTAAAGGCCTTCAAATTCTTGAATCCTTGATTGGTTTGGCTCGTGGGGAATACGGCATAGTCCAATTCACAAAAGACGGAAAATCCAATGGAATCTTGAATTCTCTTGAAAAATGACGATTTATGGCCATAATGAATGAGCCTGTTATTCACATAAAGATGAATTCCATCGTCAAATTGACGATTATTGACCTCGATACCGTAGACCGTCTCAATAACTCCCTTCTGGTAGTTTTTGGGATCCTCCTTGCGTGTTTCCAAAAGTGTCTTCTTAGCCAGGTCGCTCCGAAGTATGGCTTTGCTTTGCCGCTCCATGTCCTTCTTATACGTGTCCGTGAGCTCTTCTTTATCATTGATGGACTCTAGGTACTTTTTCTTGGCCTCGATACCCTCTTCCACTGAAATTTTAATGATTCTAGACATGATTAGGCTAACTTTAAAGTTCGAAAACGCGGTAATCTTGGAATCGCTATGTCAAGCTTGAAAAACAACTATATGTTTGAGATCCTTGCGTAGAGAGCTTCAAAATGAGCCCAAACACGACTAGATTCGCTCTACTTTGGTTTTTTGCGTGCGTCGCGGTCGTGCGTCGCGTGTTAGGCACCAGATTTGAAAGTAGAGCAATTCTAGGCATGTTTAGGCTCGTTTCAAAGTTCAGAGTCCCAAAAAACTGAAAATGTTAATTTTGGGTTCAGAAAACTACTCAGTTTTGAGTTTAGCCGTAAAATTAAATTTTTGGGAAAATTTGAAAATTTCCGAAAATTCCAAATATATATCTTCAAACTCGACCAAATTCAAAGAACTTTAGTTTTTTGAGTTTCTGACGTCGAGAGCTTCAAAACAAGCCTAAACACGACTAGTTTGGCTCAACTTTGATTTTTCAGCCGCGTCGCGGTCGTGCGTCGCGTGTTAGGCTCAAATTTTGAAGTTGACCGATTCTAGGCATGATTAGGCTCATTTCAATGCTCTAAACACGTCAAATTTGAATATTAAGTTGTTTTTTTTAATATAAATGTTCTAGCTCAGAAGTTCAGAAATTCAAAAATTCTAAATTCAAGCCTGGAAAACTTAGCAGTTTTGAGTTTAGGCAGAAAAATAGATTTTCGGAATTTTGAAATTTTGAAATATCTCTGTTCAGACTCGACAAAACTTCATGAAACTAGATTTATTGAATTTTTCAAGTTGAGAGCTTCAAAACAAGTCTAAACACGATTAGATTCGCTCTACTTTGATTTTTCAGCCGCGTCGCGGTCGTGCGTCGCGTGTTAGTCATCAAATTTGAAAGTTGACCGATTCTAGGCATGATCAGGCTCATTTCAAAGCTCTGAACACGTCAAATTTGAATATTAAGTTTTTTTCTGGTAAAAATGTTTGAGAAAGCCAGAACTTACTCTCTTTTTGTTCCTTGTCGAGCTTATCTTTGGATTTTTTGAGCTCTTCCTTAGTAAGGACGTCAAAGTGGGTCACGCATCTAGCGACCCATTTGGAGAGGAAAATCCTCGGTTCGACGATCTTTCCACGAAGATGGATCTGAAAAACGAAGCAAAATAAAAAGAAATTTCGAAATTATTTTTTTGTCTAAAAATTCCGAAATTTGAACATTCCAAATTCACAAAAATTTCTCAAGAAAGCAATTTTTCGAGCTTGATTTTAAATTTTTCAGATTTTACAAGTTCCAAGCTTCAAAATGAGCCTAATCATGCCTAGAATCGTTCAACTTTCAGATTTGATGCCCGACACGCGACGCACGACCGCGACGCGGCTGAAAAAACAAAGTGGAGAAAAACTAGTCGTGTTTAGGCTCATTTTGAAGATCTTGACGTCAGAAACTCAAAAAAGCAAAGTTCATTGAATTTGGTCGAGTTTGAAGATAGATGTTTGGAATTTTCGGAAATTTTCGAATTTTCCCAAAAATTTAATTTTACGGCTAAACTCAGAACTGAGTAGTTTTCTGAACTCAAAACTAACATTTTCAGTTTTTTGGGACTCTGAGCTTTTAAACGAGCCTAATCCTGCCTAGAATTGCTCAACTTTCAAATTTGATGTCTAACAAGCGACGCACGCGGCTGAAAAATCAAAGTAGAGCAAATCTAGTCGTGTTTCGGCTCGTTTCAAAGCTCTCAAAGTGAGAAATACTGAAAATTTAATTTCATGAAGTTTGGTTAAGGTTGAAATGAAATATTTGAAATTTTCAAAATTCCCAAAATATAAATTTATGGCTTAACTCAAAAATGAGTTGTGTGTTGATCTTGAAACTAGTATTTTCAGATTTCTAAAATTCTGAGCTTCAAAATGAGCCTAATCATGCCTAAAATTGCTCAACTTTGAAATTCGATGCCCGACACGCGACGCACGACCGCGACGCACCTGAAAAATTAAAGTAGAGCGAATCTGACCGTGTTTGGGCTTGTTTCAAAGCTCTCAACGTGAGGAATACTAAACATTAAGATTCATGAAGTTTTTGTTCAGGGAATTTTCGAAAATTCCAAAAAACCAACTCACCCTCATCTTTGGCTTTCTATACAGCACCGAGAGGTACTCTCTCAATGAGCAATGGCGTGGTCTCATTTGCTCATCCTCCATTCTGATATCCAACTTATCATCATTGAAATTCAGCATCAAAGCTCCTCCTTGTCCAGCTCTTCGAAGCTTCTTGATGATCACAAGAGTCCCATGGTCTCCCGGAATTCTATCAAACATGTCCCAAAGGGGTACAGTAAGCTCTGCATGCTGAGCAATGACCTCATCCTCGTAATTCCATCTTTTCTTATCCTCATCTCTTGGACAACATCGGTCTCCAGCGGCATACTTCGATGGGATTGGCACATAAATCTGCTCCGAACCCTCCGCATTCAAAAATGAGTGGGACAAAAAAAGAGCCGTATGAACACCATCTTTTTTGGAGAGCACAAGCATGTCTTGACCTAGATAACATCCTCCAGTTTTCAGTCCGTTTCCCCATTTTCCAATGCATTCTGGTCCTTTTTTGGTTTTTCCCAATTGAATGACATTGAGCATGTCTTGTCGACTCATTCCTATTCCGTCATCCATAACGTGTAGTTCCTCCGCCCACTCGGTATCGACTGAAAAATTAGATTTTAGAGGTTAGGAGCTTTAAAATGAGCCTAGGTATGCCTAAAATTGGTCAACGTTCAGTTTTCGAAAATTTTGAAAACCTAATTTTACGCCTAACTGGGTGATTTTCCCAGTTCGACATTGCGATTTTCAGATTCCTCAAGTTACTAGCTTCAAAATGAGCCTAATCATGCTTAGAATCGATCACTTTTGAAATTCGGCGCCTGACACGCGACGCACGAACGCGACGCACCCGAAAAACCAAAGTATAGCAAATCTAGTCGTGTTTATGCTCATTCTAAAGCTCTCAACGTCAGAAATTCAAAAAATGCAATTTCACAAAATTTGGTCAAGTTTGAAAGGAGATATTTCGGATTTTCGAAATTTTTGAAAATCTGAAAAAAAAACCTATTTTATGCCGAATCTCCAAGCTGAGAAGATTCTCAAGTTCGAAACTAGATTTTCCACATTTCTTACATTCAGAGCTTTCAAATGAGCCTAATCATGTCTAGAATCGCTTAATTTTGAAATTTGATGCCCAACACGCGACGCACGACCGCGACGCGGCTTAAAAATCGAAGTAGAGCGAATCGGGTCGTGTTTAGGCTCATTTTAAAGCTCTTGGCGTAAGCAACTCAAAAATGCTAGTTTCATAAGGTTTGGTCGATCTTCGAAAAAGTTATGCCTAGAAAAAGAGAAAAAACCTACCAACATCCACATAGCAATTGGTTGCTCTGGCGTCCGAGGCGTTGTCCGTGAGCTCAGCGATCGCTGAGAAGGAATTCGAGTGCACAGCGCTGGAAATCAGAATTTCAGAAGTTCAAAATTTGAACTAGATTTATTAAATTTCAAAAATCTCACCTGTTTGATTTCAAATATTTGACTGTCACCGACATCTTACGCAAGAGAGTGATGTCCTCCATTTCTGTAAAAAACGGAAATTCAGAAATTCAGAAATTCAGAATTCCGAAATTCAGAAATTCAGAAATTCAGAAATTCAGAAATTCCGAAATTCAGAAATTCAGAAATTCAGAAATTCAGAAATTCAGAAATTCAGAAATTCAGAAATTCAGAAATTCAGAAATTCAGAAATTCAGAAATTCAGAAATTCAGAAATTCAGAAATTCAGAAATTCAGGAAATTCTAAAAATTCCAATTAAAAGTTCAAAATTTCCATATTTCTTCAATGAATAAACTTTTCGGATTATTTTCGCACCAAAAACCCCCAAAAAACCAGGAAAAATATCATTTTTCAGTTCAAAACACTTCTATGAACACAAGAGAAATTCAAATTTTCTATGGTTATATGCAAACGCGCTCCACAGAACAGAATAGGAAAAAAGAAACAAGTAACTTTCTCCTTGCCGTTCTTATCGGAAGACAAAGAACACATTGGAAAGGACGGCACGATGTCTGCGTCTCCGAGTTTCAGTGTTCTCTCTTCGCTGCAAGACCCATCCGGACGGCAGTCCCGGCCGACCGGAGGAGACTTTATGACCTCTTGCATTGCATTTCTCTATCTATCTGCGTCTCTGTCTCTGTCTTTCTCTCGTCTTCTTCTTCTTCAGAAATTTTTTTGAAGATGAAGAATGGGAGAATCGCGCGAACAATTGCCAATGTTCTAACTTTCAACTTTGAACCTATTTACCTCATTATCTGTAAAAGATATCAAAAAATTGTCAACTAATAAAATATTGCTGATATTATGATAAATAATTCATCAGTTGACAACTGTTTGATATCAGTTACAGGAAATGAGATAAATTGGCTCGTTGACGGTCTGGGTGGGGGTTGACGGTCTGGGTGGGCATTTTTGGAGTGTTAATGGTATAAACTCAATTATCTTGGTTCCCGTAAAAAATATTAAAAACTTTCAATTGATAAAATATAACTGATAAAATGATAATAACTTTATCAGTTAACAACTTTTTGCTATCTTTTACAGGAAATTAGATAAAATGGATGAAAGTGGGCGGTTTGGAGAGCATATAAATTTTCAGAATTTTTTTGGAGTTTCTGAAAGTTCTGAATTCTCAGAAATCCCCTAAAAACGGAGCGAAAAATATAAAAATTTATTAAATAAAAAGGAAACTGATAAATAAAAAATTTCTAAATTAAGCAAAATATTTCAAAATATATACAAAAAAAAAGAAGATATCAATTGATTTTAAGTAATTACGGTCCACTTTGAGCCTAAATATCTCGATTTCTGTAAAAGATATCAAAAAGTTGTTGACTGCTGAAATGTTTTTGATAGAACGATGAACATTTTACCAGTTTACAATTTTTTGATATCTTTCACAGGAATCGAGATATTTGGGTTCAAAGTTGGCGGGTTGGGCGGCCTTTTTTTTGAAATGTTAATGGTATATGGTAACTTTTAACTCAATTATCTGGGTTACTGTAAGAGATATCAAAATTTTGTCAATTGATGAAATATAGCTGATAATGTGATAAATATTTTATCAGTTGGCCACTTTTTGATATCCTTCACAGGAAACGAAATATATGGGCTCAAAGTGGGCGGGTTGGCTGAGCTTCTTTTAGAGAGGGGCAAATTGTATCAATGAATAAAGAATCCCGATATCCAACGGACCAGAAAAAATCCCAGGGCACCAATAACAAAAAGAACAAGAGTTAATTCACAAACCAAGAAAAATATTCGTTTTTTAGAATAATGGATTCCGAATCCATATCTTGGAATATAGCTATAATAACGGAGAAAATTATAGAGTGGAAAATATCGCCGACGAATTCTTCTGGGAATTTGGCGAAGTTGAAAACGCCCATTCCGGATCCCATTTCGAATTCCTTTTTTGATTTTATTCCGAGTTTCCCAGATTTTCAATTCCAGGCCCATTGAATCAAAAGGTTCTGGAATTGCAGTTTCAGATTCTTGGATTTTCAGATGAATTTGAAATGGATGTTCACAGGAGGGATTCCGGAGAAGGGAAACTTGAAGTTCGGTACCCGGAACGGCGATCCGTGGGAAGGATAAGGAGTAGATTGTGTTGGGGAATCTGAAATTTTTTTTGAAATTTTTAAAATTTTCGAAAATTTTTGATTTTTTGGAATTTTCGAAGTTTTATTTCATGCCTAAACTCGAAATTGAGCAGTTTTCCAAGATCGCCGTTTACATTTTCAGATTTCTCACGCTCCAAGCTTTAAAATGAGCCTAATCATGCCTAGAATCGGTCCACTTTCAAATTTGATGCCTAACACGCGACGCGCGACCGCAACGCACCCAAAAAACAAAGGGTAGCGAATCTAGTTGTGTTTAGGGTCATTACAAAGCTCTAAACGTCAGAAACTCAAAAATCTATTTTCAGGAATGATAGTAAAGTTTAAAAAATATATATTTGAAGTTTTCGTAAAATATTAAAATTTTCGAAAAATCAAATTTTCTGTCTTAACTCAAAACTGAAGAGTTTTCTGAGCTCGGCGTTAGTATTTGTTGATTTCTAAAATTTTGTGCTTTAAAATGAGCCTAATCATGCTTAGAATCGGTCAACTTTCAAATTTGATGTCTAACACGCGACGCACGACCGCGACGTACCCGAAAAATTAAAGTAGAGCGAATCCAGTCGTGTTTATGCTCATTTTATTTATTTATTTATTTATTTATATACGATTTCAAGAATCGTGAAAAAAAGAATACATTAAAATACATGATAAACAGATTCCAAATGAATAGAGAATGAATTCTAGTAAGAAGAAATGTAAAATTAGAGAATAAACTAGAGTGAACATTAAAAAGAAATAGGGAGAGGAAAAAAGGAAAAAGATACAAATCAGGTATAAATGAACATAGAATAGTACATAGAATAGAGGACACATAGTAGGGGCAAACAATTGAGCAATTGCCCAGCAGTAACTAACTCATTCTACTAAGCGTTCTATTGACGAAAAAGTGTTGACTAATTTTTGTTTTAGCTCTTTTCCATTTGTACCTTGTTTTTGATCTTGTTCGATTATTTGTGGACACTTGAAAAAAGTCAGTCTGATTTAGACACACTTTTCCTAACATTATTTTAGATATCAGTTTTTTATCAATTGTTTGTCGTCTGTGTTCCAGAGAGGAGAGACCATAAAGGAGGTTACGTTCACTAGCATTAATGTAATCTGGGTCTTGTGGAGTAATATATCTGCCTACATTCCTACTATAAAGCCTTCTTGTGAAGGAATTCTGAATAGATTCAATATTTCTTTGTTCTTTTTTGTTGGGGGGATAACTTATCGAAGTACCGTATTCAACTAGCGGACGGATGAATGTTTTATAGAGTAGGATCATTAAACGCGGTTTTTTACTACTGTATTGATTAAAGATACGTGTCATAATAAGTTTAGCAGAATTGATTGCTTTTTTCCAATGCTCAGCGAAATCTAGCTTGCTAGAAATTAGAAAGCCTAAATCTCTTGTTATATTTACTCTTTTTATATCCTGATTCCTTATCTGATAGTTAATTTCGTTTCTACGTTTCCCTAACGTCAAAGTTACCGTTTTAGATTGGTTTAGGTCAAGTTTTGCCTCATCGCACCAACTGGAGAGAGAGATTAAGGCGTTTTGGAGAGGACTTGTGTGACTACCTTTTTTTAATGATGTATAAATCTTAGTGTCATCTGCGAATTGCTTTATTTTAACTTCTGCAGGGAGTATTGTAGACATCGAGTTAACATAAACACCGAATAGTATTGGAGATAAAACTGCTCCCTGTGGAACTCCACAGATCGAAGTTTTGTAATCAGACAATGTTTCACCAACTTTTACTCTAAATGTTCTATTCTCTAGGTATGCATTGAGCCAAATGACAAGATTTTTATTAATTTTTAGATCTACTAATTTTTCTAATAATTTGTCGTGTGGAATACGGTCAAACGCTTTCGCAAAATCTATATATATTATATCTATTTGCTCTCCTCTGTCTAACGCTTCTGTCCAATCATTCATAGCCTCTAACATATTCGTTACCGTTGACCGTTTTGGCAAGAACCCATGTTGACTAGGACTCCAGAATTCGACAAAATTAAGAAATGGAGTCAGCTGATTCAAAACGCATCTTTCATAAACTCTACAAAGATGTGATGTCAGTGAAATTGGTCGAAAGTCTAGCGCAGTAGTAGGATTTTTTGTTTTCGCTAATGGAATGACTATGGAGGTTTTCCAAGCTTCTGGTACTTCCCCTTTAATCATCGAAAAATTGAATATTTGAGCTAACGCACTACTTATCAATGGGGCAATCATTTTGATGAAGGTGAATGGAACTTCATCACTGGTTTTTGAGCATGAGTTTTTACAGCGTTTTATTGTTTCATAAACGTCATCATCAGTTACCCATATGGTTGGCTGAATAGAATTGAAACTCTCAACGTAACAAACTCAAAAATCAAAGTGAGAAACTCCAAAAACAAACCTCTCATCAGCTCTGACCCGTTTTCCACCGTATAGGCATTTTTTCCAGTACATGGTTCCTTTAAGCTCTTTCTCCTCCTTGATAACCTCTAAATCACTGAGGTGCATGAGCTCAATGTCTCCAGCAAACTCCATTCCAACCGTATTCTCATTTCCAATCCATTCCTGTATCGAATTTCCCACCCCTGGACCCCATTTCTTCAGTCGAATGTTTCTATGATTGATAAGCCGATAATCAAAAAGTGGTCCACTACAAACTGTCAATTTTTGAGCATTTTGAGCGATTGGATGTGTGAAAACTTCAAAATTGTGGTATTGAGCCGAAAACTCTTTGAGTGGCTTTGGTCCCAGCATTCTTGAAATCCGGTCTAGTTCGGCTGAAGAATTAGAAAGTACTGTACCCTAGTCATTTTTGGAGGGAATCGAAAAACTTGTCGTTTTTCTTGCTCAGCGCAACAAGAGTTTCAAAATGAACCTAAACACGACTGGATTTGCTTTACTTTGGTTTTCTGGGTGCGTCGCGGTCGTGCGTCGCGTGTTAGGCATCAAATTTGAAAGTCGACTGATTCTAGTCATGATTAGGCTCATTTTGATTTTCTAGATTTGCTGAGTATAGTGCAGTTTGAATTTTTCAGAAATTTCAAATTTTGAGAAAGTTATGAGATTTTCGAAAATTTCCAAAATTTTCGAAAGAATTGTTTCCCCACTTTTGATAATTTTCGAAGTTTTCATTGAAAAAATTTTATAATTTCCTTAATCAGCGCAGAAAGAGCTTCAAAATGAGCCCAAACACCACCCATGTGGGACCACTTTGAATTTTCAGCCGCGTCGCGGTCGTGCGTCGCGTGTTAGGCGCCAAATTTGAAAATTGACCGATTCTAGGCATGATTAGGCTCATTTTGATTGTCTAACTTTGCTGAATTCATTAAAATTAAAATTTTCCGAAAATTTCGAATTTTGAGAAAGTTATGGTCAATTTTCCAAATCTCACCATAATCAAAAGAGAACCAAACGGTTTCCAACGTCTCCGCTTGAATCTTCAGATCCGCTGGCAATCGATAAATCTTAGAATCCCTTGTGGTCTTCAGAAATTCCAATTTCTTTGTAAAAATCATTGGCCGATTTCCAAGTAGATCAAAAACCAGTTTTTTGAATGCCACGTGGATTGGAGCACAGTCATAAATTGGAGCCAAAAATCCCAATGGGATATCTAGCCTACTGTATGCGCCTTGAAATTGGGTCACCCGGAGCTGTGTGGTCCATGGAAATGGAGCATTTTCCATTGGAAAATTTTGATTGAAAATGTAGTTTTGGGGATCTCCAATACAAAAATCGCCTGGTAAAATTTCAGCCTCCTGCTCCAGATCCCACTGAGCCAATTTTTGGAATTCGGGGTTTTTTGAATTCCCGCCACGGCGTTTCAAATAGTACTCGCTGTCATTTATTCTTATTCTACCAACAGAAATGGCAAGATGGGTCAGATGGAGTGGTATCGATTTTTCGACTTTTCGGAATCCAGATAGCTGAGCGCTGATGAATTGTCTGAAAATTGAGCATTGAAAAACCTAAATTTGAACTTTCACTCTTTATTTTTGTAGATCGGTTTCTGAAAACTTGATTTTTGAGTTTAGCGCGTTGTGAGCTTTAAAATGAGCCTGAACACGACTAGATTTTCTCTACTTTGATTTTTCGGGTGCGTCGCGGTTGTGCGTCGCGTGTTAGGCATCAAATTTGAAATTGGACCGATTCTAGGCATGATTGGGCTCATTTTGAAGCTCATAATCCCAAAAATCTAAAAAATTCTATATTCAGCATGAACAAATACTCAATTTTGAGTTTCCCCATAAAATTAGATTTTCAGAATTTTTTTGAATTTTCGAAAGTTTCAAATATCTCGCTTCAAACCAGCCCAAATTTCATCAAATTAGAACTTTTGAGTTTCTCACATTGAGAGCTTTTAAACGAGCTTAAGCACGACTAGATTAGCTATCCTAAGTTTTTTGGGTGCGTCGCGGTCGTGCGTCGCGTGTTAGGCATCAAATTTGAAAGTTGACCGATTCAAGGCGTGATTAGGCTCATATTGAAGCTCAAAACTTCAGAAATCTGAATATTTATATGTCGAGCTTGGAAAACTACTTTCCGGCGCGTCGCGGTTGTGCGTCGCGTATCTGATCTCCAAGACTAATTCACTTTGCTCTAAATTATCTTGATTCCTCCAAAAGATATCATAAAGTGGTCAACTACCAAAATATTGGAAATTTTATGACAAACATTTTATCTGTTAACAAATATTCTATATCTCTCATAGGAACTGAGATAATTAAGCTCAAAGTGAGTTCATGCAAATTTGAATGTCAGGTCTCTAATCAAATGCCGGAAACTGACTTCCTATAACTTCCGAAATTTTCAAAACCTTTTCAGAATTTTCTAAATAAGTTAGATAAAACATGTATTTTGGTCTTCCTCAAGGTGGATCCCCTAAGAGCCATAAAGATGACAATCAAAAAGTATACAAGGGCGCTCCACTGACGTTTTGAAGCCGTCAACTTTAAGCCAATATATCTCAGTTCCTATAAGAGATATCAAAATATTGTCAACTGATAAATAACTGTTGATAATATGATAAATATTTTATCAGTTGACAACTTTTTGATATCTTTTACAGTAGCCGAGATAAATTGGCTCAAAGAGGACAGTATGCCTTGGAGCGAAGCCTCGAGGCCAAAAAAAATACAGGTAACTTTGAGCCAATATATCTCAGTCTTTGTAAGAGATATCAAAAAGTTGTCAACTGACGAAATATTTATCATATTATCAGTAATATTTTATCAGTTTACCACTTTTTCATATCTCCTACAGTAATCGAGATAAATTGGCTCAAAGTTAACAGTATGCCTATTACTCCAAGAAAAAGGGGTCACTGACAGATGGCCCCCCTAATTAGGGTTAATACTGTTTAATGACCCGGAAATAGCCAAAAAAAAAGGTCCCAAATCGATTTTTAGGGTCCAGAAATCCCCAAAAAACCTCACCTTCTCTCAAAACTCAAATATTCCAAAACACAAATCGAACTCAATTTGGTCAGCGTTTTTGGCACTTCCGGTGGATCCATTTTCTAGAAGAAATAGTGTTGAAAATGAGGAGAATTAGAGAAAAAAACCGTACAAAAAGGTAAAGGTAAGCCTAATCCGCTCTTTACTAGTACTAGAGTGAGGGTGTGTACCTCATTCACACATGACCCCTTCGTTTTCTCTAAACCTCTTCTCCTTTTTACTCTCTCGCGTTGGTTGCTCTGGCAACATCCACCTGCCCCTTGCCTTCTGATTTCTCTATATACTTTTTTTCAACTTTCCAGAGAATTCTATTTTTGGGATTATTCTTTTTTTTCCTTGTTTTTTGAATTCATTTTTTACTATTCTAGGCAAAAATGGATCCTCCTGATTGGTATATCACATTTACAAACCCTACAAAGCCTGCAAAACATAAAAAACCTACAAAATCGAAAAATGCAAAAATCTCAAGTTTGGGAATCGGATGTGTTTTGGAATATATGAGTTTTGAGAGAAGGTGAGCAAAACTATTTCTGTTTTCGAAATTCCGGAAAATCTAATTTAGGCCGAAACTCAAAAATGATCCGTTTTTCGAGCTCAGCATCAACATTTTCAGATTCATCAGATTCTAAGCTTTAAAATGAGCCTAATCATGCCTAGAATCGGTCGACTTTCAAATTTGATGCCTGACACGCGACGCACGACCGCGACGCATCCAAAAAATCAAAGTAGAGCGAATCTAGTCATGTTAAGATTCCTTTTAAAGCTCTCTGTGTGAGAAACTCAAAAATTCTACTTCCGTGAAGTTTGGTCTAGCTTAAAATGAGAAATTTGAAATTTTCAAAAATCCGGAAATCCAACTTCATGCCCAAACTCAAAACTAAATAGTTTTCTAACCTCAAGGTTAACATTTTTAGATTTCTCAAATTTTGAGTTTTAAAATGAGCCCAATCATGCCTAGAATGGCTCAACTTTCAAATTTGCTGCCTGACACGGGACGCACGACCGCGACGCACCCAAAAATCAAAGTAAAGTAAATCTAGTCATTGTTTAGGCTCATTTTGAAGCTCTCAACGCGCCAAATTCAAAAATCTAGATTTCAGAAGCCAAATCGCTACCAAATGTCCGAGAATTCGAGGAATCGAAAAAAGCACTCCGATGAATCTCGAAAAATTATGCTTTGAATACGATGGTTTTACTGTAGATGCCACCAAATATGTAATAAAACCGAAATTGTGGGAAAACGACAATTGGTATGAGCAAATGCGTCAGGAAGTCTTACCAGGCGATTTGCCGCTTCCGTATCCAGAAGACTGGTACCGAAATCGAGATCTCGGAGATCAGGAGCCGCCATTTCCCCAGGAATTCATCCTGAAAATCAAGAAAGATAAGGATGAGCAATGTTATATTCTCAATAAGGACTACAAGAATCTTCTACTTCATCTAGCTCAGAAGAAATTCGCTAGCAAACTTTTTGGAAAAAATCGGAAGATTTATACGGGGCTTTTGGAGTTCGACAACAGCTTCCATGATAATCCTTCAGCGATTTATAGACTACCAGATGGTCTAAAAATCTATCCGGTCAAAGTGAAGACTCATGGAGAGCCCCTGGACCAACTCAGAAAAATTTTGGCGCCAAATCATCGAATTCAAATTTTCTCCCTCCCATTACAAGGGGTGGAGACTGATATCTATGGACATCCATTGGTTTCCAACTCCAAAAAATTGGAATTACACAGTACTACCTTTAATGATCTCGAATCATATCTCCAGTTCATGAATCGGCTGTCAAATCGAAAAATGGACATTGGATTTGAAATTTTCCGCGGTGATTTCCCTGAGTACATTCGGAGAGGGATTACTGTACCGTTAAAAGTCGGTACGGAATTTTCTTGGATACTTCGGGATCCGGAGATGAGTGAAACGTTGTTATCGCTTAAGAAAGAGTTTCAAGGATTTGCGATTCGGGGTCCAGTGGGAGATGAGAGGTAAGTATTTAGGAAATTTTGGATTTTGGATTTTTCAGAAAGATAAGAGCACGAGACATCATTAGAACTGTAATCAGCATTTTTTAAATTACCGGAATTTGAAATTTCAGAAACTTTCTCAGAGCCATTATGAGAGCACCATCATTTTCGGAAATCTTTATATCTCGTTTACGAACTTCGATAAAATTCAGAAGCCACTTCAGGATTTGTTATCTGAAACTATTATTTTTGAGTTTGTTACGTTCAGAGCTTTGAAATGAGCCTAAACACGACTAGGTTTGGTCTGCTTCAGTTTTTCAGGTGCGTCGCGGTCGTGCGTCGCGTGTTAGGCGTCAAATTTCAATGTGGGCCGATTCTATGCATGATTAGGCTCATTTTGAAGCTCAAAATGTCTGAAATCTGAAAACGTCAATTCCGAATTTGAGAAATTACTTAGTGTTGAGTTAAGGGATCAAAATGCGCAATTTAAATCAAAATTTCAAAAAGAATTTTTTTTCAAAATTTCCAAATTTTTCAAAAACTGAAAATTCGCGCTAAAAATTGTTTAAAATAGTGTAAAATCCATATAAAAACCCTCAAAAAACGATTTTTCCCCGCGCGGAATCGAACCCGGGTCGTTAGATTGGTAGTGAAATTTTCGAAAATCCCACTGAGCCATGTGTGCAATTTTTGAAAAAACGCCAAAAATTTGGAAGTTTTTGAGAATATTAGACATTTTTTGATGGTTTTTTGGATCTTCAAGCAATTTTTCAATCAAAAAACATCTGAAATCAAAATTTCGACAATTTTTTTTCAAAATTTCCAAATTCTAGAAATCTAACTTCATGCCGAAACTCAAAAATAATCAGTTCTTTATGCTCGGCGTTGAAATTTTCAGATTTCTAAAGTTTCGAGCTTTAAAACGAGCCTAATCATGACTAGAATCGGTCAGCTTTCAAATTCGAAGAATGACACGCGACGCACGACCGCGACGCACCCGAAAAAACGAAGAAAAGCAAAACTAGTCATGTTTGGGCTCATTTTGAACCTCTCAATGCGCCAAATTCGAAAATTCGGTTTTCAGAGAGCAAAAACCATATTTAGGCTCATTAAAACTGAAAACTCTCTATTTCAGATTCCAAGACACTGTCTACTGCATCGCCATCCCAAGACACAATGGCGACACCGAACTTCAACTACTTCAAAAATTGCGAAGACGTCCAAAATACGCTGAAAATCCGGATATGCATTTGCACGACAACGAAGTCCAAATGAGGGTTGTGCGACGTGGCACCTCGATTCCAACCGAAGTGGACTCTGTCGAATGTGCTCTTCGACGCAAGAAACGTCTCCAAATGATAAAATCCCCGTTTTACTTTATCGGAGATATTATTATATCGCTTTTATCAGTTTTGGCTATTTTTGTCATGGTTCCTCCTGCATTTGCATTGATTTTGTGGGAAAAAATCCCTATCTGGGCTAAAGATTTTTGGAATTTTTTCCGAAAAACAATTTGTGATATTTTTTCAAGGTTTTCAAATTCTGAAAATTCAAAATAAATTTTTTATCATTGTCCTCTCTTTCGATTGTTTTCTATTACATTGTGTGGTAATCTTAATTCCACTTTTCAAGTATCTTTTTCTCTAAACCTCTTCTTCTTTCTACTCTCTCGCTTTCGTTGCCTGGCAACATCCCTCTTCTGATTTTCTAAACCTCTTTTTTTCCAGAAAAATTCTTCTATTTCTATTTTTAGGCTCAAAAAAATGGATCCTCCTGATTGGTATACAAAACCTACAAAACCCACAAAAGCTGAAAACTCCAAAAATGCCAAAATTACAGATTTGGGAATCGGTTGTGTTTTGGAATATATGAGTTTTGAGAGAAGGTGAGCAAAAATTGAAATTTTGAGTTTGAAAATTCATATTTGAAACTTTCGAAATTCTGAACATCTAATTGTATGCCGAAACTCAAATCTGAGTAGATTTCCAAGCACATCGTTGAAATATTCAGATTTTTTAGACTTTGAGCTTTAAAATGAGCCTAACCATGCCTAGAATCGGTCGACTTTCAAACTTGATGCCTGACACGCGACGCACGACCGCGACGCACCCAAAAAACTAAAAGATAACAAATCTAGTCGTGCTTAGGCTTATTTTAAAGCTCTCAACGTAATGAACTCGAAAATCTAGCTCTTAATAAGTTTGATCAAGCTTGAGAAGAGTTATTAGTATTTTTCGAAATTCTGGAAAATCCAACTTTATACCTTTAATCTTAACGTAGCAGTTTTCGAAGCGCGATGTTAAAATATTCAGATTATTGAGATTTTGAGCTTTAAAATGAGCCTAATCATGCCTAGAATCGCTCAACTTTCAAAATTGGTGCCTAGCACGCGACGCACGACCGCGACGCGCCCGAAAAATCAAAGAAAACCTAATCTAGTCGTGCTTAGGCTCATTTTAAAGCTCTCAACGAGCCAAGTTCAAAAATAAAAATTTCAGAAAGCTAATCGCTACACAATGTTCGACATTACGAGAAATGGAAAAGAGCCTTCCGATGAATCTCGAAAAACTATGCTTCGATTACGATAGTGTTACTGTAAACACCACGAAATATTCTATAACATCCGAATCATGGCAGACCATGGCATGGTGTAACGAAATGAGTCAGGAAGTCTTACCAGGAGATGTGTTGCTCAGTTTTGCTCAAATTCCAAAGTTCTGGCACCAAAAACGAGATATGGGGAGTTTGAAGCCTCCATTTACTCCAAAACTTGTTTTAGAGATTAAAAAAGATTCAATAATCAGAAGATTAAATAATGAACATTGTTATTCGCTCAAGAAGGACTACACTAATCTTCCACTTCATTTGGCAAAAAAGAAATTCGCTACAGAACTTTTCGGAACGAATCGGAAAATTTATACGGAACTTTTAGAGTTTGACAATCAATATGAGAATATTCCAATGATTTATAGACTACCAGAGGGTCTAGAAATCTATCCGACCAAAGTGAAAACTCGCGGAGAGCCCTTGGACCCATTATACCAAATTTTGGCGCCAAGTCATCCAATTCAAACTTTCTCACTTCCATTAAACAGAAGGCCTGATATTTATCAGCATCCATTGGTTTTGAGTTCCAAAAAATTAGAATTATATAATTGTTTCCATTCGAACCTCGAATTGTATGTCGAATTCAAGAATCAGATACCGAATCGAAAGATCGACGTCGCCTTCGAAATTCTTTCCGAGCAACTGCCTGTCCTTATTCGAAGTGGGATTACTGTACCGTTGAAAGTCGGAACTGAAGTTTCTTGGATACTGTGGGATCCGGAGATGAGCGAAAAGTTGTATTCTTTGAAGAATGAGTTACAAGGATTCGCGATTCGCGGTGATAAGGCAGATGAGAGGTTAGTTACAAAAGACACTTTGGAGAGAATTGAAAATGAGCTCAGACTCAACTGATAAATTGTTTATCATAATATCAGTAATGATTTATCCGTTGACAAAATTTTAATATCATTCACAGGAACCAAGATAATTGAGCTCAAGTTGATAGTTTATCGGATTCTATTAGAGGGAATACTGTAGTCTTTAAAAGTTCTAGTTTTCCACTTTCTTATCATTCTAGCTCCTGTTTAAAAAAAAATAAAAGCCTGATAATTGATAATTGAAAACTGATCTTTAAAAAAACCGATTTAAGTGAATAATTGAATTTCAGCCCGCTGGCTGTAGCGCCTAATTACAGTACCCCCTCCGAACATAGTGACTCTTTGAGCCCATACGTCTCCTTTCCTGTCACAGATATCAAAAAGTTGTCAACTGATAAATTACTTATCATAATGTCATCTATATTTTATTAGTTGATAAAATTTTGATATCTCTTACAGGAGCCGAGATAATTGAGCTCAAAATTTTATATTTAACAATTTTCCTTTTCCAGATTCCAAGACACAGTCTACTGCATCGCAATCCCAAGGAACGATGGCAAGACCGAACTTGAAATACTCCAAAAAATCCGAATTCGTCCAAAATACGCCAAAAATCCGGATAGACGTTTGCACGACAACGAAATCCGAATGCGCGTCGTGCCACGTGGAACATCAATTCCAGCCGAAGTGGACTCGGTCGAATGTGCTCTTCGACGCAAGAAACGTCTCAAAATCATAAAATCCCCGTTTTACCTCATCGGAGGGATCATTATATCGTTTTTAGCAATTTTGGCTCTATTGATTATCATCCCTGTTCTAGGTATAGTCTATTTCTTGTACAAAATCCCTGAATGGGCTAAAATTACCTGGAATTCTTCCCAGAAACAAAATTTGTGATTTTTTTTCAAGGTTTTTCAAATAAAGTATATCATTTTTCTAGGTTTTTTAATGACAATTTTCAGTTCCATTTTTTGGACCAAAATCTGGAACAGAGTTTCTTCAGCGAATTAGAACTTTCGGGATCAAATTCAGAACATTTTTCATCAAATTCGGAGCATTTCTGATCAGATTTTGATAATTTTAGACCAAATCTTAAGAATTTGGAACCAATTCTTTCAAATCGTTATTCTCAGCCGATTTTCGAGATTTTGGGCTCGAATTTGCAGATTTTTTGAGATCTTTGGCTCAAGTTCGCCGATTTTTCCAGCGTAATTTTGTGGGACAAAATCTTTGACTGGGCTAGAGATTTTTGGAATTTTTCTCAAAAAAAAATTTGTGATATTTTTCAAGGTTTTCTATATAAACCATATCATTTTTCTCTCTTTCGATTGTTATCCACATCATTGTGTGATAAGCCCTGCTCCGCGTTTCAAGTACTTTTTTCTCTAAACCTCTTTTTTCTTTACTCTCTTCCTCCGAGTGCTCTGGGAACATCGCACCTTTGCTATTTCTATTTTTAGGACAAAAAATGGACCCTCCTGATTGGTTCACAAAACCTAAAAAGCCTAAAAACGCCAAAATGACAGATTTGGGAATCGGATGTGTTTTGGAATATATGAGTTTTGAGAGAAGGTGAGAATCTTATTTACGTCTAAACTCAAAATGAACAGGTTTCCAAGCTTGAAGTTAAAATTTTAAGATTTTTGAGGTTGTGACCTTTAAAATGAGCCTAATCATGCCTATAATTGGTCAACTTTCAAATTTGTTGCCTGACACGCGACGCACGACCGCGACGCACCTGAAAAATCCAAGTAGAGCGAACATGGTCGTGGTTAGGCTCATTTCAAAGCTTTTAATGTAAGAAACTAAGAACATTTAATCTTATAAAGTTAGGCCAAGTTTAAAAAGAGATATTTGAATTTTAAAAAATTCTGAGTATTTTATTTTGTGACGAAACTCGTAACTAAGTAGTTTTTCAAGTTCAGCATTGACATTTCCAGATTTCTGACGTTTTTCGCTTTAAAATGAGCCTAATCATACCTAGGATCGGTCCACTTTGAAATTTGGCGCCAAACACGCGACGCACGACCGCGACGCGCCTGAAAAACCAAAGTAGAGCAAACCTAGTCGTGTTTAGGCTCATTTTAAAGCCCTCAACGCGCTAAATTCAAAAATCAAAGTTTCAGAAAGCGGATCGCTACACAATGTTCGACATTACGAGAAATGGAAAAGAGTCTTCCGTTGATTATCGAGAACCTATACTTTGATTCCGATGGACTTGCTGTAAACGACACAAAATATTCTATAAAATCCGAATCATGGCAGAACTCAGATTGGAATTCACAAATAAGCCAGGAAATTTTACCGGGTGATTTGTTGTTCAGCTTTGCCGGAATTCCAGAAGACTGGCACCAAAAACATGATCTCGGAGATCAGGAGCCTCCATTTCCCCAGGAATTGATCTTAAAAATCGAAAGGAATTGGGATGAGCAATGCTATTACCTTAAAAATGACTACTCAAATCTTCCACTTCATCGAGCTCAGAAGAAATTCGCTAGCGAACTTTTTGGAACAAATCGGAAAATTTACACTGAAATTTTGGCATTTAAAGGAGGCGAGACAGCAAAAATTTCGGGGGAAATTCGGGGGAAAAAATCGCGCCGCGCTTATGTAGGCCATCGGTCGTCAGCCCCGTTTGCGCCCCCGTAGCTCAGTCGGTAGCGGCGCTGTACCCCTGAGCTGCATGTCATGAGCTCAACCCCTCATGGGGGTTCTCTATGCAAAATATCAGGAAAACTTTTTTTTTGGTGTCTGGCCTCCTTTAACAATCAATATGAGAATATTCCAATGATTTATAGACTACCATAGGGTCTAGAAATCTATCCGACTAAAGTGAGCACTCATGGAGAGCCCTTGGACCAACTATACCAAATTTTGGCGCCAAATCATCGAATTCAAACTTTCTCACTTCCATTCCGAGATGAGATGGATATTTATGAGCATCCTTTGGTTATGAGCTCCAAAAAATTGGAATTACATGGTAGCACCTATAGCGATCTCGAACAATATCTCCAGTTCATGAATCAGCTACGGATACAGAATCGAAAAATTGACATTGGATTTTTTATAAGCAGCTGCGACTTGCCTGGATATATTCGGCAAGGGATTACGGTGCCTTTGAAGCAGGAATCGAAATTTCTTGGTTACTTTGCGATCCGAAAATGAGTAAAAAATTGCATGCTCTTAAAAATGAGTTGCAAGGATTTGCGATTCAAGGCGACGAGGGAGATGAGAGGTTAGTTTCAGGCAGAGATGTCCGGATTCCGGATTCCGTGTTTTTTTTCATTCCGGATTCCGGAATCCGGCTTCCGGAAAATTTTCATTTGTCCGGATTCCGGATTCCGGAATTCCCGGGTCCGGATTCCGGACTTTACAGGTCCGGATTCCGGATTCCTGGATCAGGATTCCTGGGGCTGGATTCCGGATTCCCGGGTCCGGATTCCGGATTTTACAGGTCCGGATTCCGGATTCCTGGATCAGGATTCCCGGGTACGGATTCCGGATTTCACAGCTCCGGATCCTTGGATCCGGATTCCGGATACCCGGGTCCGGATTCCCGGGTCCGGATTCCTCGATCAGGATTCCTGTGTCCGGATTCCGGATTCCCGGGTCCGGATTCCGGATTTCTGGATCAGGATTCCTGGGTCCGGATTCCGGATTTCACAGTTCCGGATCCTTGGATCCGGATTCCGGATACCCGGGTCCGGATTCCCGGGTCCGGTTTCCTGGAGCCGGATTCCTGGGTCCGGATTCCAGATTTTACAGGTCCGGGTCCGGATTCCTGGATCAGGATTTCTGGGTCCGGATTCCGGATTCCTGGATCAGGATTCCTGGGTCCGGATTCCGGATTCCCGGGGAAGGATTCCGGATTCACGGGTCCGGATTCCGGATTCCCGGGTCCGGATTCCGGATTCCTGGATCAGGATTCCTGGGTCCGGATTCCGGATTCCTGGATCAGGATTCCTGGGTCCGGATTCCGGATTCCCGGGTCCGGATTCCGGATTGTCGGGTTCGGATTCCCGATTCCTGGATCAGGATTCCTGGGTCCGGATTCCGGATTTCACGGGTCCGGATCATTG
This sequence comes from Caenorhabditis nigoni, assembly GCA_027920645.1. Classification (NCBI taxonomy): domain Eukaryota; kingdom Metazoa; phylum Nematoda; class Chromadorea; order Rhabditida; family Rhabditidae; genus Caenorhabditis; species Caenorhabditis nigoni. The sequence goes on along the minus strand of CP115865.1, from coordinate 18,619,967 downwards.
GATCCGGTAATTTATCAGTTGACCCCTTGTTGGTATCTCTTACAGAAAACTAGATAAACTAGCTTAAAGGAGGGGGGACATGAAAAAAATAATGTTCTCGAAATTTCGTATAAACATGTCCCTCGAGGAGTTGAACTTGTCGGGGTGAGTATTGAGGGTGCGGCGCCGCTACCGACTGAGCCACGCGGGCAAAGAGAAAGCGGCTGCGCGATTGCATACATAAAGGCGAGGACGGCAGCTGTACGCAGAGTGACATTAAGCGTTGTACACCGTCACGTCAGAATGCATACCCAAACTCCAAAGAAACTCCGTAGACTTTCGTGTCTGGGCTCCTTTAAAGGTTTAGATTCAAAATTAATTCTAAATTTCCCCCTTTTCCAGATTCCAAGACACTGTCTACTGTATCGCAATCCCAAGAAACGATGGAGATACCGAACTTCAAATACTCCAAAAATATCGAAACCGTTGGCACAGCAGTGAAATCCGAATGCGCGTCGTGCCACGTGGCACTTCGATTCCAGCTGATTCGGACTCGGTTGAATGTGCTCTTCGACGCAAGAAACGTCTCAAAATCATAATATTTCCGTTGTACCTCATCGGAGGAATTATTATATCGCTATTAGCAATTTTCACACTATTGATTATCATTCCTATTTTAGGTATAGTCCTTTTGTGGTACAGAATTTGTGGTCCTATGTGGTGTTTTGAGGAAGTTTTGAGGAAACTAGGGTGTTCACTGGACGCCGGTGAAAGTGGGCCGGCCCATTAATTTTGTGACATTTTTTCGAGGTTTTCCAAATAAATTTTTTCTGAATTCTCAGATTAAAAATTAGCCCCAAATGATTGTATCTTGCCATGTAGCGAATTTTCCGTCTGCTAGACTACAAACTACAATTTCATGTTTAGCAGACCCAAATTGCATTTTTGCTAGTAGCGAGTTTGGGTATGCTACACTACAAACTACAAGTTGATATTCAGCAGACCCACGTCGCTCTTCTGTCAAATAGTGAGTTTGGGTCTGCTAGACAACAAACTACAAAACGAACATTAGCAGACCAACAAAACGAACATTAGCAGACCAACATTAGCAGACCAATCGACAGAATTTTCTGCCGTTTGGGCCTGCTAGACTACAAACTACACCTTGCTATTTAGCAGACCCAAATCGCATTTCTGCAAGTAACGAAATTGGGTCTGCTAGGCTACAAACTACAATTCAATATTTAGCAGACCGAAAATGATTTCTTGCAAGTAGTGGGTTTTAGGTCTGCCAGGCTATAAACTACAAAACGAACATTAGCAGGCCAATCGCTTTAAAATAGGTTTCTGTCGTTTGGATCTGCTAGACTACAAACTATAAAAAATAATTAGCAGACCCCACCCGCATTCACGCAAGGCGCGAGCTTGGGTCTGCTAGACTACAAACTACAATTCAATATTTAGCAGACCAACGTTGCTATTCTGCCAAATAGTGGCTTTTGGGTCTGCTAGACTACAAACTATAAAAAATAATTAGCAGACCCAAATCGCATTACCGCGAGTAACGAGTTTGGGTCTGCTAGACTACAAACTATAAAAAATAATTAGCAGACCAATGTCGCTATTCTGCTGAATAGTAGCTTTTGGGTCTGCCAGGCTACAAACTTCAACCTAATATTTAGCAGACCAATTTCGCTATCCTTCCAAGTGGGTCTGCAAGACTACAAACTACAAAATGAACATTAGCAGGCCAATCGCTTCGAAAGAGACTTCGGTAGTTTGGGTCTGCCAGGCTACAAACTACAAAACGAACATTAGCAGACCAATCGCTTCGAAAGAGACTTCGGTAGCTTGGGTCTGCTAGACTACAAACTACAAATGAAACATTAGCAGACCAATCGCTTCTAAACAGATTTTTGTCGCTTGGCCTGCTAGACTACAAACTACAATTTTACATTTAGCAGACCAACATCGCATTCCTGTAAGTAGAGAGTTTGGGTCTGCTAGACTACAAACTATAAAATATAATTAGCAGACCCAAATTGCATTCTTACAAGTTGCGAGTTTGGGTCTGCTAGGCTACAAACTACAATTTAACATTTAGCAGACCCAAATTGAATTTGCGCAAATACTGGGATTTTGGTCTGCTAGACTACAAACTACACTCTAATATTTAGCAGACCGAAATTGACTTTTTGCAAGTAGTGAATTTAAGGTCTGCTAGACTACAAACTATAAAAAACAATTAGCAGACCCAAATCGCATTCCTGCAAGTAGCGAGTTTGGGTCTGCTAGACTATAAACTACAAGTTGATATTTAGCAGACCCATGGCGCTATTCTGCCAAATAGTGGGTTTTAGGTCTGCCAGCCTACAGACTACACTTTAATGTTTAGCAGACCCAAATCGTATTCCTGCAAGTAGTGGCTTTGGGTCTGCTAGACTACAAACTACAATTCAATATTTAGCAGACCCAAATCGCATCCCTGCAAGTAACGAGTTTGGGTCTGCTGGACTACAAACTACACAGCGAACATTAGCAGACCAATCGCTTGGAAAGAGATTTCTGTAGCTTGGGTCTGCTAGACTACAAACTACACCGTGATATTTAGCAGACCCAAGGTGAATTTTTACAAGAAGTGGAATTTTGGTCGGCTAGACTACGAACTACGGAAAAAATAATTAGCAGACCCAAATCAAAAAAAGAAACACGTGCGATTTTTTCTGAATAAAATTGTCTTTTTTCGATCTTTATGGCCCAAATCTAGAATTTCAGTGTTTTTTCAGCCGAAAAACACCTCAAAAAGCTTAAAAATGGTCTCAAAAGGTGTCTAAATTAAAATTTACTGTCTCTCAACACACAATTTTTCTCCATAGAAAAAGAGCTTCCGGAAGATAATAAAAGATAAGAAAAATACAGTAGGAAACACAAAAAAGGGCGGGGAAATCATTAAAAATCCTGGAATCTTCTGGATCCGTCTAGTGCTGCTTCATCTCATATGGTGGAATGAGTCCTGACGATTCGGCGCGCGCCTTCTTCTCGGCTTCAATCTCGTCGAGGTATGGCTTCAAGTACCACGATTCCTGGAAGAAAAATCTATATTTAGAGCGTCTCAGACCGAATTTTTAGAATTTAGTGTCAATTTTAGAGCATTTTTCATCAAATTTGGAGCTTTTTAGTCCAAAATTCGAGATTCTCAGTCAATGTCAGAGCATTATTGACCTATTTCGGACGATTTTAACTCAACTTTTGAGAATTTCGGAGCATTTTGTGCTGATTTTGGATCAATTTAAGCAAATTCTGAACCATTTTAGACCAATTTCGGATCATTTTTCATCAAATTCGGAGCATTTTGCGTCAATTTTGGATCAATTTGCGCCAATTTTCGAAAATTTTTGACTAATTTTGGAGCATTTGAGATAAAATTTGAGGATTTTGAGCCAAATTTGGAGAATTCGGGATTAAATTTAAAGCATTTCTGATTAATTTCGGATCATTTTTCATCAAATTTAGAGTATTTCTGACCAATTTTGGAGCATTCTAGCTCAAAATTCGAGAATTTTCTGCCAATTTTAAATCATGTTCCACCAAATCTGGTTTTTGAGCTAAAAATCCGCGTTTTTTCAACATGAAACAAGGATTTATAACTAGAAAGTGATTTTTCAGCCAAATACACTACCAACCTGGTCCCATTGAGTCCATTCGGCCTTTGGAAGCTTCTCACCGTGAAGAGCAAGAGTATGAGCGCGGGAGAGGCGGATCTGCAAGGAATTATTGATTTTTGAGGGATTTTAGTTAATTTTCAGCAGATATTCGAGACTTTAGGTGTGAATTTGCCAATTTTTTTACCTTTCTCTGATCGAAAAGATGTGGCTCCTTCAGGTTGAGACGACGAAGAGCCTCGGTGACTTCTGGAGCCGGCTCGAAGTAGGTGTCGTGGAATTGAAGGCCGTACTCGCGTCCGCCCCACAAATTGGTCCACGCAAACTTGCGGAGAGTGCTGGCGATGGTGCCGTTGTAGGCGAACGAGATGGCCTTCGAGGCGGCTTGACTGGCCATGGTTAACCTGGAAAATTGAGAAATTGAGGGTAAAATTCGTATAAATTGGTCAAAAGCGGCTGAAAATCGAGAAGATTTTGGTTGGAAAAGCGGAGAAAATTAAATTTTTTTTCGAAAAATCAAAAATTCAAATCCCACATTAATTCGTGTTAAAAACTGGAATTTTCGCGAATTTTCACTGTTTTCTCGCTGAAAATTCTGAAAATTTCATTAAAAACACAGAAAATCCATGTCAGACATTCTAACCTATTTTCTTAGTCATTTTTCCACATTTTTAAGATTTTAGAGTCAAAATTGGTGAAAAATAATCGGGAATTCAATTTTGATGATAAAAATTACGATAAAAATCACGAAGCTCGATGAAACTTGCGAAAAATCCATTTTTGTCATTTTTACCTATTTTCTCAGTCATTTTCTACATTTTTCAAGGTTTTAGAGTCAAAATAGGTCAAAATTCATCAGAAATTCAACTTTCTTGTCAAAATCCTATAAAAAATCCGAAATTTCATTAAAAATCGAGAAAAAGAGCCGAAAAACGATGAAAATAGGCGCATCGGCGGTGTGGCTAAACAACGCGCGCATCCGTTATTTCGGAGTGTCGTACTGGATTTTTTAGGGGGAATTCAAAAATGAATTTTTTCTGCAAGGAGCATAACTTTCAGCTTTTTTAAAGGTTTTTGATGCTGAAAAAGCTATTTTTCCCGTTTTTTCCTTCAAAAAATCAATTTTCGTAGATAATTAAGTTTTTGCATGTCTGAAATCCACCAAAAAAACCAATTTTTACAGTAAGAATCACATTCATTTTTCAAAATTTTTTAAATTTCTCATAATTAATTTTTTCAAAAATTCAGGAGGGGGGTACTGTAGCTTAAGTAGTGACTAGCAGCGAGTGATATCAATAGAAAATTTAAAAAAAACGGGGGGGGGGGGAAAGTCATTCGGGATCAAGAAAAGTGGTCTAAAACCGGGGGAAAGGCCTAGAGGGGGCCTAAAAGGGCCTGAAAAGCCTAAAAATACATTTTTAAACAGAAAAATCTACACGTTCGGTGAGTGGGGGAAAACTGGGTCTAAAACTAGCGGCTTGAAAGAATTTTCTTGACAAATCTTTGGTAATTTTGAGGGGAAATGGCCTGAAAAGGGGGCCTAGTAGGCCTGAAAAACGGGCCTGAAAGGCCTAAAAATATCGACATTTTGTACACGAAAAAAGTAGGTAAAAAGTGAGCGGAATGGGGCGAAAAATGGGCGAAAAAAATCGGGAAAAATTGATAAAAATGGGCAAAAAATTTAAAAATTGGGAAAAATATTTTTTTTTCAAAAAAAAATTTAAAAAAAAGGAAAAATCAAGGAATTCAGAAGAAACGCATTCTGGACTGTTTCTGAGTGGTATTCTGGGCGGCGAGTAGCTCCGGATTACGTTCCATCACTCGGGAAATCTGCAAAAAAAAGAATTATTGTAAAAATTCTGGAATTTTCAAAAAAAAATCAAAAAAAAAATCTGAAAAACTCAAACTTTTTAGAAATTCCAAGAATCTTAAAATTCCAAAAATTTAAGAATATGGAGAAAAAATTCGGAAAATCCGCTAAAAATCCATCAAATTATCGAAAAATCCATTTTTGCCATTTTTACCTATTTTCTCGCCTAATTTCCTCAATTTTCAAGGTTTTTGGACTCAAAATAGGTCCAAACCCCTCAGAAATTCAATTTTCTCATCAAAATTTAGTGAAAACTCCGAAATTTCTTTGAAAATTGCGAAAAAAACGGCAAAAACGACGAAAATTGGCGAGTCGGCGGTGTTGCTAAACAACGCGCAAATGCGTTATTTCGGAGTGTCGTACTGGATTTTTTGGGCGGGAATTCAAAATTAATTTTCAAATCTGACCATTTTTAGGCTAAAATTGGCTCAAAAATTCGAATTTCCGGCTCAAAATTGCTCATTTTTCCGCAATTTTTCACTTAAAACTCTTACCAACTGATCCATATAGCCCTGCATATCCTTCATTCTCGAATCCTTGACTTGTAGCTCCAATTTGAGACTATCAATCACTGCCAACAGATCATCCGAGTTCGTTGGATCGATAATCTTCTGATGATTCTTCTGGGATCCTCCGAATCCAGATGAAGCCGTCGAGCGGATCGATCCGGATCTTCTGAACATCTCCTGGTGGTGGGACATCTGGAAATAGGCAAAATTAGCCCAAATTTAGAGTTTTTGGGGGTCAATTTGACCCATTTTAGACCATTGTAGGGTCATTTCTAGCTCAAAATTCGCCAATTTTCTCCCATTTTTTCGCTGAAAACTGTCAAAAAATCACAAAAAAATCACCAAAAGTTTCAATTTTTGGCTCAAAAATTGTTAATTTTAGATGATTTCAAGTCATTTTTCGGTTACATCAGGAGATTTTTAGCCAATTTTCTGGTGATTTTGGGTAAATTTGGGTTCAATTTGGGTCATTTTTAACCGATTTTCAAGAATTTTGAGGTCATTTTAAGCCATTTTGACCTATTTTAGGGTCTTTTTCGACCATTTTCTATGCATTTCGGGGTCATTTTTCAGTGATTTTAAGCTATTTCAGGTGATTTTAATTTTTTTTGGGCGATTTCAGCCGAATTTTCTAGAAAAAAGGTCCAATTTTCACGATTTTGTGGCCTAAAAATTTTTTTTTGGCCTAAAGTTTTTTTTTGGCCTAAAATCTTTTTTTTTGGCCTAAAATTTTTTTTTTTGGCCTAAAGTTTTTTTTTGGCCTAAATTTTTTTTTTGGCCTAAAAAAATTTTTTTTTGGCCTAAAATTTCTGTTTTTTTGGTATAAATTTTTTTTGGCCTAAAGTTTTTTTTAAAATTTTTTTTTCGTTTAAAGGAGATTTCGGGTCATTTTTCGCCTATTTCAGGTGATTTTTATTTTCTTACCACCGGTGACGTCATTGCGTGTGGAAGGGTGGCTGCTCCCGAGATGACCCCGATTCCAGTGCCAATTCCAAATCGGCTCGTCGGTGTGTTGCTCTGTCGACGTGGCATTGGAGCTGGAGCTGCGGGGACGGGTGCTTCTGGAGACATTGAATCGGCGAACGGATTATTCATCGACGAGTTGTTCATGGCACCGGAGAACGATGAGGGAGGGCGGGACGAGTTGTTCATGTTGTCGAATACGTTGAAGCTGAAAATAGAGAGGTTTGGGGTCATTTTAGGGTAATTAAGGGTAATTTTAGGTAATTTAAAGCTAATTCTAGGTCATTTTCAGCCAAAATTAGGTCATTTTCAGCGATTTTAAGTCATTTTAGAGCTTATTTAGGTCATTTTTAGGTCATTTTGAGTGATTTTTTGGGTCATCTTTGACTAATTTCGAGTCATTTTCAGGGTATTTTAGGCCTTTCTATGTCATTTAGTGTCATCTAGGACCATTAAAGATCATTTTTAGGCCCCATTTTCAGCCAATTTTGGGTCGGTTTATGGTAATTAAGGGTGATTTTTCGGTCATTTTGTGTTATTTCTATGTTATTTAGTGTCATTTTTGACTTTTCCGGGGATTTTTAAGTCATTTTTTGAGCATTCAGGTGGTTTTTGGGATCATTTATTGGTCAATTTAGGCTTATTCGGTTTAATTTGAGGTCATTTTAGAATCAATTTGGTCGAAAATAGGTCATTTTAAGCCAAAAATAGGTCATTTTCAGCCGAACAATGGGTCAATTTCACTCAAAAATAGGACATTTATCAGCCAAAAATAGGTAATTTTCAGCCATAAATAGGTCATTTCCAGCTAAAAATAGGTCATTTTCAGCTTAAATTAGGTCATTTTCAGGCAAAAATATGTCATTTTCAGCTAAAAATAGGTCATTTTCAGCTAAAAATAGGTCATTTTCAGTCAAAAATAGGTAATTTTCAGCCAAAAATAGGTCATTTGCAGTCATTTTGAGATATTCTAGGTCATTTTTAGGCCTATTTCAAACTATTTTAGAGCCATTTTTAGGTCATTTTGGTTGATTTTAAGCCATTTTTGGAGTATTCTAGGTCATTTCTAGGTCATTTTCACCCCATTTTCAGCCAATTTTTACCATTTTCCCCAATTTCCCCACCTTGAATTCCGGCTCGATCCTCCTCCTCCATGTCCATTGGAACTATTCGCCGTCTCATACAATCCTCCATTCGTCGTCTGATCCAAATGATTATCCATTGGTGTTAAGAACGTGCCAGGTGGCAGTGTTTTCTCCTTATCACCCTTCCCTCCGAGACCCAATTTCGATCCAATTTTTCCAAAAATTTTGGATTTATTCGATTTTGTCGAGATCTTCGATGTCGCACTCCATGCTGACGCCATTGACATTGTGTCCTCGGCTTTTTTGTGTCCATTCTTGGCTTGCGTGATTTTTCGCTTCATTTTTGACATCAAACCACCACCTCCGGATTTTTCTTCTGGAAAAAATGGCAAATTGTGGCAATTCTGGGTCATGATGGCCTAACTTTTGCAAGTTGAGTTTTCTAGGCCACCAACTTTCCGGGATTAGAAAACGCCGCAGGCGAATATTAGGCCTTTTTTTAGGCAATTTAACAAGATGGCCTAACTTTTTCAAGCTGGAGTTTTCTAGGCCACTATTTTAAAATTGCCTAAAAATCACATCAAATGAAAATCCGATCATTTCTGAGCCAAAAAGGTTGGTGTCCTAGGAAACTCCAACTTGCAAAAGTTAGGCCACCATGTTAAAATGACCTAGAAATGGCTTGATATTCATTTGGTGTGAATTCCAAGTCGTTTAACATGGTGGCCTAGAAATCTCCATTTGCAAAAGTTAGGCCACCGCTTCATAATGACCTAAAAATCACTGCAAATAAAAATTAGGCCATTTCTAGACCATTTTTGCCTGATGGCCTAGAAAACTTCAACTTCCATAAGTTAGGCCACCATGACAAAATGACCTATAAATCGTCTAATATTCATTAGAGTGGTTTCTAGGCATTTTTAACATGGCGGCCTAACTTTCGCAAGTTGGAGTTTTCTAGGCCACTATGTTAAAAACGTCCCAGGTCGATATCTGACCATTTGTAGGCCAAAAAAAGTTGGTGGCCTAGAAAACTCCAGCTTGCAAAAGTTAGGCCACCATGTAAAAATGGCCTAGAATTCACTTCAAATGAATGTTAAGCTATTTCGAAGACATTTTGCCATGGTGGCCTAACTTTTTCAACTTGAGTTTTCTAGGCCACCATGCTGAAATGGCCCAGAAATCGCACCAATTGAATATCCGGTCATTTTTGGGCAAAAAAAGTTGGTGGCCTAGAAAACTCCAACTTGCAGAAGTTAGGCCACCGTGTTAAAATAGCATAAAATAGGCCTGATATTAATTTTGAGTGATTTTTGGGCAATTTTGACATTCACTTCAAATGAATGTTAAGCTATTTCGAAGACATTTTGCCATGGTGGCCTAACTTTTGCGAATCGAGTTTTTTAGGCCTTCACGTTAAAATGGCCTAGAAATCGCACCAGATTAATATCCGGCCATTTCTAGGCCCCAAAAGTCGGTGGCCTAGAAAACTCCAACTTGCAAAAGTTAGGCCACCATGTCCAAATTGCCTAGAAAACTCGAATTGGTCCAAAACGCTTCCATTTTCATCATTTTTAGGTGAAAAATTCTCATTTTTTCTGGAATTTTCTGGTATTTCAGGTCCAAATGTCCATTTTCTCCAATTTCAAGGTCAAATTTCGCGAATTTTAAGCTCAAAATGCTCCAAATCGTGCCCCATACCTTTGCCACCAGCCTCCTGTCCCAACTGATTCAACGACAGTGAACTGATGCTCATCGACGGCTTCTCATAGTTGAATTCGAGTCGAATTTGCACTTCTCCTCGATATTTCTCATCTGAATTCTTCTTTTTCAACCTGAGCCAATTCGTTTGTCCATGGAGCAGCTTTGCATTCTCCAGTTCCAGTTCGCAGCGTCCGATGAGCTCTCCGGAGCCCAATTTCGACTTTGAGTGCACCGAAACGACGACCGCGTTGAATTTGTCCGAGAGTTTGCTGGAAGATTACGGTAATTAAGGCTGAGCAATCAATTTAGGCTCGGTTTAAGACCGTTTAAGGTCAATTCAAAACCAGTTTAGGCCTGTTTTAGGCCCATTCAGGACCAGTTTAGGCCAATTTAGGTACATTTAAAGGTCAATTTAGGCCCGTTTTAGACAAATCTAGGCCCTATTGTTTAGGCCAATTTAAGCCCAATTTAGGTCTATTTAGACCCAATTTAGGTCGATTTAGGCCAATTCAGGTCCATTTTAGGCGAAATTAGGCTTGTTTCAGGCCAATTTAGGCCCGTTTCAGGCTAATTCAGGTCCGTTGTAGGTCAATTTAGGACCGTTTTAGGTCAATTTAGGCCAATTTAGGCCCCTTTTAGGCTAATTTAGGCCCGTTTTTGGCCACACTAGGCCCGTTTTAGGTCAATTTAGGACCGTTTTAGGTCAATTTAGGCCCAATTTTGGCCGATTTAGGACCGTCTTAGGCCAAATTAGGCCTGTTTTAGGCCAATTTAGGCTTGTTTTAGGCCAATTTAGGACCGTTTTAGGTCAATCAGGCCCGGTTTAGGTCAATTTAGGACCGTTTCAGGCCAATTTAGGACTATTTTAGGCCAATTTAGGACCGTTTTAAGCTAATTTGGGCCTGTTTTAGGTAAATTTAGGTCCGTTTTAGGGCTGTTTTAGGCTAATTTAGGTCAATTTAGGCCTGTTTTTGACCGATTCAGGTCAATGTAGGCTTGTTTTAGGCCAATTTTTGGTCAATATAAGTCAATTAGGGACCGTTTTAAGCTAATTTAGGCCTGTTTTAGGTCAATTTAGGCCTGTGAAAGGCCAATTTAGGCCCGTTTTAGGTCAATTTAGGCCCGTTTTAGGACAGTTTAGGCCCGTTTTAGGCCATTTTAGGACCGGTGTAGGTCAATCTAGGACCGTTTAGGCCAATTTAGGTCTGTTTTCGGCCAATTTAGGCCTGTTTTAGGCTAATTCAGGTCAGTTCTAGGTCAATTTAGGTACGTTTTAGGCCCAATTTAGGCTTGTTTTAGGCCCGCCTTAAGCCCGATTAGGCCAAGTCAATTTAGGCCCGTTTTAGGCCAATTTAGGACCGTTTTAGGCCAATTTAGGCCTGTTTTAGTCCCGTTTCGGACCAATTTAGGACCGTTGCAGGCCAATTTAGGACCACTTTAGGCCCATTTCAGGCCCGGTCCAGGTCAATCTAGGCCCTGTTAGGTCAATTTTCGGTCATTTTTCTCGATTTTCAGGTCAATTTTCTTGATTTTAGGTCAATTTCAACCAAATTTCCAGCTTTCACTCACAATTCACAAACTTCATCCCATCGACAGTCACCCTCCGTATGCATGGCTTCTGTGGCGCATCGACTTCTCAACGATCCTTTTCCTTGTAGGGTTACTGTAGCAAATGCCTCGAGGCTCGTCTTGTTCTTCATGTACAGGCCTCGCGCGGCGGTGACTGAAAAATAGGTCATTTTCATCAAAAAATAGGTCATTTTCAGCCAAAAATAGGTCATTTTCAGCCAAAAATAGGTTATTTTTCCTCGATTTTCAGCCATTTTTTGGCTGAAATTCGAAACTCACTATGTGCTAGCATCGTATTTGGCTCCATTTTGCGTCTGACGTCTTCTGATGGTTGATTCTGAACTACTTGTGGTTGGGGTGGTCCTTTTTTCGCTTTCTTATCCGTTCCCGCCTTGATCCGCTTGTTGCCTGGAAGTCAAATTTGATGAGGATTACTGTAGACGAAAAAAAATAAAAATTTGAAAAAAAAAATTCTAGGATTACTGTAGTCAGAAAAATTGAGAAAAAAAAAGGGATTACTGTAGTCAGAAAAAATTGAAAAAAAAGGGGATTACTGTAGGTGAAAATTGTGAGAAAAAACTGTAGGATTACTGTAGGCAGAAAGAATTGAAGGGTTACTGTAGTCGAAAACTAGGGATTACTGTAGAACATTTGAAAAAAAATAACTACTGTACAAAAACTAAGGATTACTGTAAGCAGAAAAAAAAATTGATAACGTGGGAGGGTTACTGTAGTAAACTAGGATTACTGTAGTGACTGAACTTTGAAAAATCGAAATTCAAGGATTACTGTAGCCTTGAAAACATTCATGAAAAAGGAAGTTCTGAGGGATTACTGTAGGAAAAAAAACCAAGTTTTGGACATTTCGGACCCAAAATTGGTCAAAAAATTCCTAAAATTTCACAAAAAAAACCGGAAAAATCTGGCGAAAAATGCTTAAAATTCCAAAAAAAAACCCACTACAAAAGCCGAAAAAATATCCAAAAATCCATTGAAAAATCGTCATTTTTTGGGTGTTAGAGAGGAAGAGACGCAGAGAAACAGACAAAATAGAATTAATTTTCAAAGATATTCAAATCTGGCGCCAACCAGTCATCATCGCAAAACTTATATGTGGATCACCAAAAAATCGATTTTTTTGGGTCCCACAAAAAGTTTACGGTAATAAAAAAATCAATAAAGTCGATAAAAAGGGGAATAACAAGATTTTTCGTCCAAAAAATCATCAAAAATCAACAAAAAAAGTGTGTAGATAACAAGGAAAATTCAGAAAAAACCAAAAAATTCAGAATTTTCCAGAAATTTCAGGGGGGAAAGGGACTGAAAATAGGGTAAAATTGGGGTGAAAAATATAGGGAAATAACAGTAAAAAATAGGGTCAACAAGATGAAAATTTGGGGTCGAAAATGATAGAAAAATAGCTGAAAATGGTCCAAAAATTCGAAATTTTCAGAAAAAAATCATTTTTAAGCTTGAAAAATCTGGAATTTTCAGCCAACTTTCAGAGGATTTTCAGCCATTTTCAGAACCCAAAATTTCAATTTTCAAAAAACTGTAAAAAAGTGAAAAAAACGAGGAAAAAATCCAGTAGGTGTGTGTAGAGACGATTGGGTGGTCCAGGAGAATCTGAAAAATTAAAATTGAAAAAAAATCCAAATTTCGGGATTTTGAGAGCCAGAAAATTCTAGAATTTTTAACTACAAAATCTGGAAATTTTGAATTTTCAGAATAAAAAAAAAATGACGCCACTATATTTTTGGGGTTTTTTCAAGATACTATGATTCATCAGAGCAGCTCAAAAAAGAGAGTGAGAGAGAGAGAGTGAGAGATTTAGAGAAAAATGAGGGAAAAACAAATAGAAAAGTGACAAAAAAAACAGTTCAAACACCAAGATCAACAAGAGAGTAGAGACAGTTTTAAGGAGATGAAAAAGTATGAAAAAAAATTCAAAATGTGTATTTTGCAGAACTACAGTAATCCTGGAAATACTGTACCTAGACATCATTTTTTTCGGAATTTCAAATTGCTTTTTTTGCCTTTTAAAATTCCAGAAAAACCTAGATGATGAAATTTTGCCTATAGTACAGTAATCTACAGTAATCCTTAGAGAAGTTATAGGAACCTTGGAATACTGTACCTAGGCAGTATCCTTACTACAAACTATGGGGTTATGCTAGGGTTACTGTAGCTGTCAAAATAGCGGAATGTCAGAATCTCTATCGATTCGACTACCCTATAAATCTAAAAAATCAAAATGAAAAAAAAATGAAAAACTGGTTTTCAACACCCCCTACCTCTAACCCCTTCTTCTTCCTCCCATCCTTATCACCATTTTTTTTGTCAAAATCGAAATTCTCTCGTTTCTCTACCGTCTCTCCTAATTTCCATACTATTTCTCTTGACTTTTTTTTGGGAGTTACGTAACAGATAGGAATATGTGTGTTTATGATGTCAAGAGTGATAAAAAACCATAAAAATGGTCGAGAAAGGCAGAAAAAATAATTCTAGGGGTTAAAATAATCAGAATAACTAGATTTCAAAACTTCCGATAAATTGAAAATTTGGGATTTCAGCCAATAAAAAAATCTGGAAATATAGAATTTTGGCTAGTTCGACTCCGAAAATCTACCATTTTTTCAGCTAAAAATTTTCCGATTTTCAGCTAAAAAATGCTGAAAATCTGGAACTTCTTTGACCAATTTAGCTCTGATTCTAGCATTTTTCAGAGTCAAAATTGACAATTTCTAGCTCTAAATTAACGGATTTTCAGCCATTTTTCTGCCAATTAGGCTCTGAATCTAACATTTCATAGGTCAAAATTAGCCGATTTTCACCCGGACAAAAAAGCTGAAAAGCTAGAAAAAATCCCTAGAAAATCAGCCAGATTCTAATGCCCAATGACACGGAAAATCGAACAACTAATCGAGGAAAGGAAGAGGAGAAAGTATTATGGAAGAAGCATTCTGGCATCTGCCGACTTTCGTCATTCCTTCTTCCACTGACATTTCTATGTAGAGAGTGTTTCGCAATCGCAATCTGATACGGCCAAATTGGGCAGAAGTTGAGAAAGAGAGATAGAGATAATGGGAAATGGAGAGACGCAGAGATAGGACTGTTAGTGGAAGAACCGGAAGTGTGTGATGATGGTCTTCTTCATCAGCACTTTTTTGAGGAATTCATTTTCTAGAAAAATAGGAAAATAGGTCATGAAAACGGGCTTAAAAGACTGGAAAAATAGACTACTAGCAAAGAAGATGTCGAATTTTAAAGAAATTCTGCTGAAAATTACATATTCTAGAGCCTATTCTATGCCTAAAATGTGCAATTTCAAGGTCTAGAATTGCCTCGAAATCTCATTTTTTCAGGTTAAAAATCAAGGACTTTTGAGGTCCCAGAAGTACCTAAACATCTCTTATCTAGAAAACCTCAAAAATCCTATATTTAGCTTCGAACAATCACATTTTCTATCCCGATTTTCTGCAAATTTTCTAGTCTATTTATACAAATTGCAATGCAGAATATTTCGCAACAATTCTTCCAACAAAAAAATCTAATCTCATCAAAAAAGGGAAAAGTGTGAAGAACTGATTCTTATCTTTGTCTTCTTCTTCTTCCATATATTACGCAACGAAGAAAATGAAAAAAAAAGAGGATATTTCAAATGGATGGATGGATGGATGGCATATTGGCATTGCCCCCAAGGACATTTTTTTGATCAAAAATTGAAAAAAAGGATTATTTTATTTTAGACCTAGAAATGGGACTTCTGAGAAATTGAGCTAGTGAGAAATTGAGCTATTAGGAAACTAAGCTAGTGAGAAATTGAGCTATTGAGAAATCAAGCTATTAAGAAACTGAGCTATTAAGAAACTGAGCTATTGAGAAACTGAGCTATTAAGATATTGAGATATTGAGAAATTGACCTATTTAGAAATTAAGCTAGTGAAAAATTGAGCTATTAAGAAACTGAGCTATTGAAAAATTAGGTTATTAAGAAGTTTAGCTATTAAGAAACTGAGCTATTGATAAATTGAGCTAGTGAGAAATCGAGATATTAAAAAATTAGGCTATTAAGAAATTAAGCTATCACGAAATCGAGCTATTGAGAAATTGAGTTACTGAGAAAATGAGCTAATGAGAACTTGAGCTATAAAGAAATTGAGCTAGTGAAAAGTTGAGCTATTGAGAAACTGAGCTATTAAGAAATTGAGTCACTGAGAAATTGAGCTATTGAGAAATCGAGCTGTTAAGAAATTGAGCTGTTGAGAAAAACATACCATTCCTCTAATCCTCGTCAATCTCCACCACCTCCTCTTGCTCCACGTCTTCTTTCTCCTCCTCTTCTTCATCTGAATCTCCCGACTCAATTCCTCCTTCTCCAGGCTTCAACGCATTCGGGCGTCGAATACCACTTCCAGAAGTCATGGTGACATCATCTGAAGTCGCCACGTCATCACTTCCATCGGTATAGCGAATCGGGAGAATGACGACTTGGTTACGAGCCTCACGATCGACCTGGAAATTCTAGAAAATTAGTGATTATAGAGCATTTTTAGGCTATTTTCAGCAATTTCAGCCAAAGTTTCAGATATTTCTAGACAAGCCTAGGCCATTTTGGAGGCATTTTCAGGGTTTTAGAGCATTTTTGGAGCATTTTCGACTATTCTGCCCCATTTTTACCACTTTCTATTCATCACTCACCCACCACCTTCCATCCTTGTGCTCTTTTCCTGCTCCAACAACCAGTGATTTTCCATTTGAGGAAAAAGCGATGGAATTAATGAATCCTGGGATGGAATAGGAGAAGAATGGTGTGATCGAACGGAAATTCTCTCCGATTTTCCACAATTTCAGCTCTCCTTCATTGGATCCGGATGCGAGCAGGTCTGGAAATTCGAGATGGGGTTAATTGGGAGGGTAATTAGGAGGGTAATTAGCGGTTAATTAGCATTTTAAGTTTTTAGGGCTGAAAATTCTGATTTTTGGAGCCAAAATTTTTAAAATTTATATGGAAAAATCGGTAATTTTCGGACTGAAAATGATCATTTTTCAGCGGAAAAATAGGGATTTTTGGCTGGAAATCGCGGATTTTAAAGCCGAATTCGGACATTTAGAGCGCGAAATTGACGATTTTCGGACAAAAAATGACATTTTTTTCAGCCAAAAAATGATCATTTTCAGCCAAAAATAGGTCATTTTCAGCCAAAAATAGGTCATTTTCAGCCAAAACAGCCAAAAATAGGTCATTTTCAGCCAAAAATAGGTCATTTTCAGCCAAAAATAGGTCATTTTCAGCCAACAATAGGCCATTTTCAGCAAAAATAGGCCATTTTCAGCAAAAATAGGTCTTTTTTTATGGAATTTTAAGATTTTTCAGTCAAAAAATCCACAATTAAAGCTATAAAATCAGGATTTTCGTTCTATATTTTTGCGATTTTTCGACAAAATTTTGAAATCTCAAAATTTCAATTTTTTTTGGAAAAGTGAAAACCATCTGAGCACACACACCATTTGACATCTGGGGTGGTATGCTCTTTGTGCAACCCTAGTAGAGAAGCTGTATAAACTTTGGAAATTTTAAGAAATTTCGGAATTTTCAGAAAATCTGAAATTCCCAAATTTCCAGAAAATTAGAAATTTTAAAAAAAAATCGAAAATTTTTGAAATTTCTTAATTTTCGGTCATTTTGGGTGGTAATTTTCAGCCAATTTTAGCTCATTTTTGTCCTTTTTTCAGCCATTTTCCGGATATTCTAATTATTTTTAGCCTATTTCTGACCAATTTCAGTTATTTTTGGCCATATTATACCATTTAGGGCCGATTTTAAGACCTAAAAAATCGATTTTTAAGGCCAGAAATGACATTTTTCAGTCCTTTCAGCTCAATTTTGAGCCATTTCCATCAATTTCAAGCCAATTTTTCCCAAAAAAAAAGCCTACCAGAATACGGTAGAACTGCCAACGCGACAATCCATCTGCCGTTTCCCTTTTCATCCTGTCCATGTGCTTGTTTTCTTACGGTCAGCGGACGCTTCTTCCAGAATGACCAGATGGCGATGCTTCTGCAAAAATTGCAATTTTCAGTTTGAAAATTGGGGAAGGATACTGTAGGTAATCTAGAAATTCTTATTTCGCACAGAAAAATTGGTGGAAAATTGTACAGAATACTGTAGAAAAATCCCCTGGCAGCTAGCCAAAAACAGAGAAAAATAAGGGAAAAATCAGCTGGAGGTGAAAATCGGAGCCGAAAAAAAAAAAGACAATGCTCTTTTTCGAAGCTCCGCCCACTTTTCGTTCTGGTGCGGAAGAAAAGGGATGAGCCAACAATACGATGCGGAAGGGTTGTTTGTTTTTGTGTTTATGTACTTATACTAAAAGGAGCAAAAAAAAAACAATACGTCACTCTGTTGGAATTGAGCCAAAAAGAGCACAGGTGGGAGAATCTGATTCGCTAGAAATCGCTAGAAAATAGCTCGAAAATCGCTATAAAATAGCTCAAAAATCGCTAGGAAGGACCAGAAAATCACCAGAAAATGCCAGAAAACCGTAATTCAACTTTTTTCAGGTCGAATTTTGCGAGGTTAAGCGATTTCTTGACCAGTTTCAAGCCAAAATTCGTAGTGAGAAAGCTATTAGAAAACTGAAATTCTTAGTAAGAAAGCTATTAGAAAACCAAAATTCTTAGTAAGAAAGGTATTAGAAAAAACAAAATTCTTAGTAAGAAAGCTATTAGAAAATCAGTGGTGTCTTCTGTGGTTAGTTGTGGCTAACAGCTAGATGTATACTAATAGCCACTACCACTACCACCGCTATTACTAATAGCATATAGCAGTTTTCACTACCTCCCCTACAGTTAGACATATCTTCGCTTTCTGGCTTCTCACTGAGAGAAGTTCTTAGTAAGAAAAGTTCTCAGTAAGAGAAAATCAAAACGTAGACTAAAAAAGAGAAAAACTGGTAAGATCATCCGGTAGAATTGAACCTTTTTGAAGAAAATCTAAAGAAAATAAGAGGATAAAGTGGAAAGAGAGAGAGAGAGAGAGAGAGAGAGAGGAGAGAGAGAGAGAGAGAGAGAGAGAGAGAGAGAGAGAGAGAGAAAGTCGAATTTAATCTTCTAAAATCGTCCAAAAAGTTGACACCTTCTCAACAGGTGGAACAGCTTATTTTCCATAAAAAATTAGATTATTTAGGGTGGATTTTTCTCTAAATTCCCATTTTGAAGCCCTTGACCCTCTTGTTCTACTGCTTCTCGTCTTTTACACACTTTTTTGGTTGAAAAAAGACAATTCGAACTATGATCCTTTGATAGAACGCAGAAAAAGTAGAAGAAGGAGAATAAGAAGGAATTTTTACACCATAAGTACCCCAAAGCAACAATTTCTTGCCATTTTTCTCGTCTACAGTTGTACATGACCTTCAGACAGGCATTTGGAAAATGGGGCGAGTAGTAATGTTCAGTCTGCAGTAACCCTATAGTAATCCTACAGTAACGGCTATAAATCGGTGAAAAAAGTCATTTAATCGGTTCAGAATTGTCCTAGCAAGCCAAAAACCTATCCTAAAGGTCCGAAATCAGAAGCCAGAAAACGAGCAAATAAAGCTACTGTAACCTAAAATAAACCTACAGTAACCTAGAGTAACCAATAGTCTACAGAACCCTACAGTAACCCACAGTAACCTACACTAGCCATAAAAGCGTCAAGATTGTTTCCAGAAACCGCAAAAAGAAATTCCAAATCTACGGGAACTTACAGACGACTACAATAAGCTACAGTACTCTACTACTAACCTAGACTAACCTACAGTAACCTAGATTAATCTACAGCTAACTGCAGTACCCTACAGTACGTTTTCAGACGATAAATACCAAAATTCAAGCTTTGAAATTCGAGGAACAAAACGAAATCGTCAGCCACGAAATTATGGAATTTCCAATTTCCCTTCAAAGTTCAGCGAAAGTTCTTCCTCCTCTGTGTACAACTAATGGGCCATGACACGGAAAGAGGAGGGAAACGGGGAAGAATCCTTGTTCTTCTTCTTCTTCTTCTTCTTCTTCTTCTTCTTCTTCTTCTTCTTCTTCTTCTTCTTCTTCTTCTTCTTCTTCTTCTTCTTCTTCTTCTTCTTCTTCTTCTTCTTCTTCTTCTTCTTCTTCTTCTTCTTCTTCTTCTTCTTCTTCTTCTTCTTCTTCTTCTTCTTCTTCTTCTTCTTCTTCTTCTTCTTCTTCTTCTTCTTCTTCTTCTTCTTCTTCTTCTTCTTCTTCTTCTTCTTCTTCTTCTTCTTCTTCTTCTTCTTCTTCTTCTTCTTCTTCTTCTTCTTCTTCTTCTTCTTCTTCTTCCTTCTTCTTCTTCTTCTTCTTCTTCTTCTTCTTCTTCTTCTTCTTCTTCTTCTTCTTCTTCTTCTTCTTCTTCTTCTTCTTCTTCTTCTTCTTCTTCTTCTTCTTCTTCTTCTTCTTCTTCTTCTTCTTCTTCTTCTTCTTCTTCTTCTTCTTCTTCTTCTTCTTCTTCTTCTTCTTCTTCTTCTTCTTCTTCTTCTTCTTCTTCTTCTTCTTCTTCTTCTTCTTCTTCTTCTTCTTTTCCTTCTTACACTTGTTGAAATGAGAAGGAGAAGAAGAAAAAAATCGCTATTCGGAAGAAGTTGTAATAAGATTATCCAGGAATCTAGGGATTCTAGGCGGAGGAGATTTTAGTGGAAACTTGTAGAAGGTCGTAGGCATTCAAACGGGACCGATCGTTGGGGAACCTTCCAGGAACCGACACATGTTTCGGCTCCTCATCAAAAGAAGGGTGATTTGGATTTGATTGATTGATGATAGACTATCAGTGTTAGTGCATCTCTCATTGGAACAAGATGATTCTAGTAGTTGTGCCTTGAGAACCCTGAGATATCCTATGGGACCTTGGGTCAATTTTCAGCCAAATGAATCAATTTTCAGCCAAAAACCGAAACCAATTGATGAAAGAGGGAAACTACAGGTTGAAAAATCAAAAGGAAAGGCAAGAAGGAGAAAACCCTGGAGTTTGCCAAAAACCCTTTCTTCTCCTTTTCTCTCTCTCTCTCTCTCTCTCTCTCTCTCTCTCTCTCTCTCTCTCTCTCTCTCTCTCTCTCTCTCTCTCCTCTTGCCAACAACGTGTTTCGAGTATTAGTTTTCTCCTCTCCTGGCAACCCTATGCTCTCTATAGGCTCCATTCTGTTTTTTCTGAGCAAACACCTGTGTGCTCCTATAGAAAATGGAAAAAAGATTCCAAAAATCAACGGCATTTCCCGAGAGACGCAGAGAGACGTTTTCTCGGAGAAAACGAAAAAAAACCGAACGGATGGGTGCAGCCAGACTACACGTTCACGGAAACGACGAGGATTGCTCAGCCGGGAGAAAAGAAAAAAAACGTGAAGTTCGGGATGACGAGGTAGGCCGGACCGGTATTGATAGGGTAGACCATGCCATGATGCCTAGTTGTAGGATTATATAGGACATTGAAGCTTCATGAATCTAAGGGAACGGCTAAAAATCACTAGAAATGGGTCAGGAAATTCTAATAGCTCAAGAAATAGGTCAAAATGTTCTAATAGCTCAGAAAACCGGTCATTACGTTTTAATAGCTTGAAAACATGAGTCAGATAGTTCTAATAGCTCGAAAAATGACTTATTTGGCGGCCCAAAACTCGCTTATTTTTGACTTAAAGTGACACTAAAAATACGATTTTCGAGCACTTTTCCATTGGGCTACTACAGCTACGCAGTCGAAAACTACAGTAATACTATAAGCAAACAAGGAAAAAATTCCACAAGGTTTGTACTCCTACCATACCTATTTGAACACTATTTTCAACCATTTTTTGGGTTCCACTGGCTAGAAATTGGCTCAAAATGCAATTTTTAGGGCTTCAAAGACTGAAAATCGACGTAAAAATGACATTTGTCCAATTTGAATAAGAGAATTCGTCTGATTGATTCAAAAAAAGAGATAGAAAATTGAAAAGGAATAGAAGAAGAGGTGTGAATTTGAATTGTGACACACATGATGCATGCATACAGTGCAAACAACAGAAACCACTTCAGAATTCAAAAGAGAATATCTAAATACAATTCTTCACCTTTTTATATAAAAAATTCGGAAAAATCGAATTCCGGGTGCTCAGGAGATTCTAATAGCTCAAAATTGAATTCTAATAGCTCAAAAATGAATTCTAATGGCTCAAACATGGATTCTAATAGCTTAAAAATGGGGTCTAATAGCTCAAAAATGGATTCTACTAGCTCAAACCTTGATTCTAATAGCTCAAACATGCTTTCTAATAGCTCATAAAATGGATTAGAAAGTTCTAATAACTCAAAAATTGGATCAAAACATTCTAATAGCTCAAATAACTCTTGTTGTTGTCGTTCTCGTCGATTTTTCTGATTATTTTCAATGGAATCCAAAAAAAAATCAGGAAGAAAAGAACATATGTATGTACACACATATGGTGTTGAACACAACAACCCGAACCATATACATACAAAAACAGGGCAAACAGAAAGGAGAAGGAGGAAGAGTCATTATATTCGTCATCGGGGAGGGGAGGGCTTGTTTTTTGTCTCTTCCTGTGACTTTTTGGAGAGTGGAAGAACAGAAAATTGGCGTCACCTTTTGACTGGGAACATATGTAGACAGACTACTAGGGGTGCGTGAGGACGAATTTTCAAAAATCCCAAATTCCGGAAAATTCTGGATATCCAGATATTTCAAATTTTGAGCTATTAGAATTTTCTAATCCATTTTTTGAGCTATTAGAATGTCCCGCTCCAAACTTCCAGTTCCAATAGCTCAAAAGTCTGTCTCGAGATCCTGAGAGCTCAAAAATGGCTCAGAAAGTTCTAACAACTCGAAAAACGGGGTAGTAGGTTCTAACAGCTTCAGGAGGCCCATTTTTGCAGCTATTAGAACATTCTGAATTATTTTTTCAGCTATTAGAACATTCTGACCCATATGAACTACATGCATATTCCTCTATACATGTTCTATATGAAGTATCTCCGCTGCTAGACAAGGAGAAGCGTGTTGACGGAGTAATTGGGTACTACACTAGATACCTCGTTCAGGAAAACGGAGGTGAAGAAAAGTGTGTAAGAGAATAGCCAGAAATGGGGAAAATGCATAAATTATGCGTTTTCGTACCCTATTTAGGCGATGAAAACGGAGAACACATGGTGGGGGATAAGAGAAGTATCCGGAAGAACAAGACTGGAGAATGAAAACTAGTACATTTTAACCCGGCAATTCAGTTCAAACTATGACTGACTAGCTCAAGTCAGAGGCTAACCTAGTTCTCGTCAAACAGCCAGCCTCTGTATCTATTCAAGACTGTTCTCAGCGTTTTTGAAGGAATTTATAAATGACAGATGACTCATTTTACAATGATCATCATCTCCATCATCCGAATATGAATGATGATCGTTAAATTCCGATCCATTACATATTTCTACAAATTGATGGAATCACCATGTCCTTTCCTTCTTCTTCTTTTTTTATACAATGTCAATAGACATAACGATCCCCGATTAGTCAATGGAGATCATGAATTTCTTTTTTTTTTCTCGAAATTCATTATTCCGATTTTGACATCAGCCTTCTGACTGCGATACTTCTCGGAGATATGACCGCCCTTGAGGGACCAGGCAAAAAAAAGGTACAGTAACCAGGAAAACACTTTTCTTATTCATCTAGGACACCACAAAAGAAACTATATGGCTTATTCATCGTCTATTATTTGTATTTCCGTTTTATCATAACGGGAATAGTCAATATTAGCTTTACCATTCAGTACTAAAAATTCATGGGAATTCAGAAGACGTCACGTCTTCTTCATCTCCACAAAAGGATTTCCAAGAAAAAAAATCTACAGTATCCAGTAAAAACTACCGTAACCCGGAAAAAAGCTCACCCATCCGCAGATCCAGTCGCAAAGTGTTCCTCGTTGATCATTGAGACACAATCCAGTGAGACACAGTTCGATAGGCCGGTGAACATCTGGAAATTCAAAGATTACTGTATTTGGGTTTATTGTACTGAATTTTTATCAAATTTTCGATATTTCGGGTCTATTTTTGACCATTTCTAAGCAATTTTGGGCGATTTCAGGCCATTTTAGCAGATTTCAGCTCATTTTCAGCCTGAATTCCAGCCAAAACTCTCACCAGCTGACTCTCATCCTCGACTTTCCACAGACGGGCGCTTCGATCTCTGCCGCCTACAGTAGCCACGCGTTGTTTCGACAGTACGCCAATCTGTTGAACGCCATCCTGATGTCCGTACATTGTGTCGACGAGTCCCAACTGGTCAATGTCCCACATCTGAAAATAGGCGGAAAAATGGATGAAAATCGGCATTTTGGGGTCGAAAAATGATGATTTTGGCGTTAAAATCGCTTACTTCTTGTCAAAAATGCTAAAAATCCCAACTTTCAGCTCAAAAATAGCTTAAAATCGCCTCCTTACCTTCACAGCACGATCCTGACTGGCCGAGAACAGATTATTGGTTTTCAGTTGGAATTGAAGCGAGAAAATCGGTCCACGATGGCCGGAGAGGTCTTTGATGTGGTCCAGAGTGTCGAAATTCCAGATCTGGAAGAATTGAAAATTACAGTAATCCAAGCAAAAGTACAGTCAAAAAAGTTTAAAAAAATGATTTCTAATAGCTCAAAAAATGAATTCTAATAGCTCAAAATTGAATTCTAATAGCTTAAAAATAAATCCTAATAGCTCAAAAATGAATTCTAGTAGCTCAAAAATGGATTCTAATAGCTCAAAAATGGAGTCTACTAGCTCAAAAATGTAGTCTAATAGCTCAAAAATGAATTCGAATAGCGAATTTTGGGATGAAAATAGTGATTTTTGGGATTTAGAAGTACAGTAATCCAAAATTTACCTTAACAGCTTGATCAAAACCACCGGAAGCGATGAATTTCTGGTCTGGCGACACGGCGACGGCGAAAATGACACCGTAGTGAGCATGCGTGGGCTCTTCTGGGACACCGGCTCGTTTTTTGTGTCGTTTGATCACTCCGACCACTTTTCGAGCCGGTACATTGTCTGGAAATGGGGGAATCGGTCACACTTCAGCCAAAAAGTAGACCAAAACTCACATTTGACAATACTGGACTCTTTTCCACAGCTGATCACATAGTTTCCATCTGGCGAGAACGCGACACAGAGGGGTGTCAATCTGAAAAAAAAGGATTACTGTAGTTTTGAATAGATTACGCTGAAAAGAGTTCTAATAGCTCAAAATTGAATTCTAATAGCTCAAAAATGAGTTCATCTGGAAAAAGGATACTGTAGTTTTGTGGGGGATTACTGTACCTGTGCGCCTTATAGGCAATCTCCAAATCGTCATCCAACTCAACAACATCAGCGATTCGCTTCATTTGGGTGCCAGAACGGGCCGCGGCATCCTCGCGAAGCTTCTCGGCCACTTCCTCTTGTGTAGTTACAGTACTCTGGAAGATGCTTAAAAATAGATTCTAATAGCTCAAAAAATGGATTCTAATAGCTCAAAAATCGATTTTAATAGCTCAAAAATGGATTCTAATGGCTTAAAAATGAATTTTAATAGCTCAAAAACAGATTCTAATAGCTCAAAGATGAATTCTAATAGCTCAGAACGAAATTCTAATAGCTCAAAAGAGAATTCTAATAGCTCAAAATTGAATTCTAATAGCTCAAAATCTGTCAAAATCGGTCGAATTTGGTCATTTTTGCCTCAAAAAAAGCGGGCATCCACACACACAGACAAACAGACACAAACCTGAATTTTCTCGAGAAGATTCTTGGCTTCACGATAGTTTCTCTCGTGCACATCCTCATACTCCACATCACTTCCAGCGTCCGACCCGACAGCGCTTCCGGCAAGGGAATCCTGAAAAATTGGAATTTTATTGGATTTTTCACACTAAAATCTTGATTTTCAGCCAAATTCCCTATTTTTGGGTCATTTTTCATAGATTTTGGACAAATTTTCATGGATTTTTGGGTCATTTTCAACCAAAATTTCAATCCAAACCTCATCATCCGAATGAATCTCCGTCGCCGCCATCAACTTCTGCCTTCTCGATAGCTTCGCCGCGGTTTCATCGTTTTGCTCCGATTTTCCAATTGATTTCCTTTTTCGATTGGAAGCTCCGCCCCCTTTCTTGCCTCCATTCGGCTTGGATTTCATAAAAAATGCTGGCATTTTCAGCTTTTTTTTTGGCTGAAAATTCAGGATTTTTAGGTTAAAAATAGGGTTTTTAGGCCTTTTCAGCCCTTTTCAGGCCAATTTCAGGTATTTAAATAGCGAAAAAACGCCGAAAAAATCAGAAAAACGGTCGAAAAGAGCAGAAAAAATTAAATTTTACAGTAGGAAAAAACGGAAAAAAAAGGGGAAAAAATTAGTAGCAACAACAAAAATAAATTAATTTTTCATAAAGATAATTATTTAATTGGAGGATGATAATCCGAGTTAATTGATATTGATTTTTGTAGATCCTTAATGCTGAGCAATGATTGGGGGCGTGGCCTATTTCCTATGAGGAGAGCTATGTCGACGTTTCGTGGATTTTCTGAAATACTTGAGAAGAGATTATAGGGCTTTTTGGGGTTGAAAAATAGGCTTTTCAGACCTTCAAATGGACTTTTTGGGCCTTAAAATGGATTTTTTAGGCCCGAAAATAGGATTTTAGGCCTGTAAATAGAACTTTAAGGGCCTAAAACTAGGCTTTTCAGACTTTTCAGGCCTTGAAATAGGCCCTTTTTAGGTCCAAAAATAGAATTTTAAGGGCCTAGAATATGCTTTTTAGACCATAAAATAGGCTTTTCTAGCTTTTCATGCATTGAAAAGGGCTTTGTAGGTCCGAAAATGAGATCTTCCTAGGTCCAAAAATAGGCTTTCCAGGCCTAAAAATAGGCTTTTCTAGATTAAAAATTACGATTTTAGGCCGTAAAATAGGCTTGTCAGACCTCAAAATAAGCTTTTCAGGCCTCCAAATAGGCTTTTCAGGCCATTCCTACAGTACCTTCATCGTTGCCGTCGCCACCTCTATCACATCCAAATCGGCGATGAGCAGATTCAACAGGCTCCGCCCACTTTTCCCGTTTCGCTCCGCCCACTCTTTGAGAATTCGATAGCAGCGGTCTTCTTCGGATGACGACGTCTTCTGGAGCGATTCCTCGTCGATTCCCACTAATTTTGCCAATTTTTTCGAGAATTTCGATAAATCCGTGGCCAGTTGACGGAGATTTTCGTCGGTTAGCGGGGGGTCCGTGTAGGGGTTCGGGGAGGAGACGGCGCTGAAAAAAATAGGAGATTTTTAGGTCGATTTTTAGCTATTTAAAGTCATTTTTAGCCAAATTTCAGCCATTTTCGGATATTTTCAGCCAATTTATGTCGATTTTCAGTCATTTTACAAGAGTTTTGGGTAAATTTTCAGCCTATTTTCAGCTATTTTATGTCGATTTTCAGTCAATTTTCATGATTTTTGAGCCAATTTTTCACGGATTTGCGATTTTTTTAAAGATATTTTCAGTCATTTTTCGGATATTTTCAGGTCGTTTTTGGTCATTTTAAGCCCATTTTCAGCCTATTCTCTGAGAAAAAAAATAGTTTTCTCAGATATTTTTACGAGTTTTTAGTCTGAAATTCCTGATTTTTAGATGTTTTCAGCCAGTTTTATGTCAATTTTCAATCATTTTTCATGTTTTTTGGGTCATTTTTTCATGAATTTTGGACCATTTTTCATTGATTTGTGGACAATTTTCACGATTTTTGGGTCATTTTCCACGATTTTCGTGCCAATTTTTCATGAATTTTGGGTCGCTTTTCATGGATTTTTGAGCTAATTTTTCACGGATTTGCGATTTTCCGATATTTCTAGGTCGATTTTCAGCTTTTTTTCAGTCATTTTAAGCCTATTTTAGTCTATTCGCTCTATTTTCAAGGTATTTTCAGTCTGAAATTTCAGATTTTTAGATGGTTTTCAGCTATTTCTAAGCAATTTCAGCTAATTTTTCAGCCAAAAATAGGTCATTTTCAGCCAAAACTAGGTCATTTTCAGCGATTCCAGATGTTTTTGGGGCGATTTTCAGCTGTTTAGAGTCATTTTCAACCAATTTTCAGCAATTCGAGGCATTTTCAGCTATTTTAGGTCGATTTTCAGCCATTTTAAACCATTTCAGCTCGAATTTTAGACAATTTTTAGATAATTTTCAGTCAATTTTCAGGTATTTAGAGTCATTTTTAGTCAATTTTGACCTAATTTAGGTGGATTTCCCGCGATTTTTTTCCCAATTTTTGATATTTTTAAGTCAATTTTCAGCTTTTTTCGCAGTTTCAGCCCAACTCACATCGTGGTACTCTTCGTATTGGTATCCAACTTTCTCTTCAACGATTCCTCCACCTTCTTCCTCGCCTCCGCCTCTTTCTTCTCTCCAGAAGCGGCTCGTTTCTCTGCGTCTCTTCTCTCTCGTTCCTCGATTCCAGACTTGAATTCGTCGATGGTTTTTCCGGTGTTATACATGGTCCGCTCCAGAAAATCACGCATATTCGTCGTTGGATCGGCTTTTGGCTCCGTTTTTGACACGTATCCGGGGGCTTTGTGCATTAGGAGACGGGCGGCACGCCATTGGAATGATACCTCGTTGATGGACCTGGAAAATGGGAGAAAATTGACTGGAAATGGTGTAAAAATCCATGAAAATGATCCAAAATCCATGAAAAAAGGTCCAAAAATCATGAAAAATGATTCAAAAATCTCGAAAAATGGTCCCCAATCATGAAAAATGGTCCAAAATCCATGAAAAATGACTTAAAATCAACATTAATGCCTTTTTTCGAAAATTTTGGACCATTTTTACAGATGTTAGAGGAAATTTCCAGCTATTTTTCATGCAATTTTGGTCATTTTTATCGATTTTTCTTGATTTTTTCCGTCATTTTTAAGCCAAAAACTCACTTATACTGCTCCTCAACCTGCTGTTCTGGGTCCATCTCGTCGAGTGGATCCCGTATGAAATCCGCCAGTGTTGGAATGAATTTTCTGGAAATTCGGGGCGTTTTTTGAGCTTTTTAGGCACTTTTGGGTCATTTTTCAGCTAAAAGTTCTCACTTTCCGAGCTTTCTAGCTATTTTCTAGCTTTAAAATCGATATTTTCGGGTCAAAAATCCCCCATTTTTACCATTTTTAGCTCCAAAAACCCCCTAAAACTAACCTTTTATCCGATTTGCAGGCTTTTAGGACGTCTGGCTCGTAGGTCCATAGTTTCGTAAGTTCCGGAGTGCCAAGATCCAAATTATTGGGATTGAATGGGACGCGCTGACGTCTGGAACTTGGGTTTTATTAGAATTTTGGCTATTTTTTGGCCTAAAATTGGCATTTTTAGGTCATTTTCAGGCGGAAAATAGCAATTTTGACTTCAAAATTGTGATTCTTACGCATGGTATGGTCATTTTTAGGTCAAAAAAGCTGAATTTTAGGCTTAAAATTGGGATATTAAGGTCAAAATCTTGAGAATTTCAGCCTGAAAATTGTTTTTTTAGTTCAAAAAATATGAATTTCGGTCTTCAAATTGGGACTTTCAGCACAAAAATTGCATTTTCAGGTCAAAAAAGCAGAATTTTGGGCTCGAAATAGGCATTTTTCGGTCAAAAAACCAGGATTTTCAGAACAAATATGGCATGTCTAGGTCAAAAATATCGAATTTTAGGCTCAAAATTAGCATTTTCAGATAAAAAAACAACATTCTTAGCTCGAAATTGACGAATAATCTGAATTTCTAGCTTTTTTGGCCAATTTTTTGCTCCTTTTTGACAATTTTTGGACAATTTTTCATGATTTTTAGGTCAATTGTCACGATTTTCAGGTCAATTTTCACGATTTTTGGACAGTTTTTCATGGATTTTTGGGTCATTTTTCATGATTTTTGGACCAATTTTCATAAATTTCGGACCATTTTTCATGAATTTTAGGTCATTTTTCATGATTTTCGGGTCAATTTTCACGAATTTTGGACCATTTTTGACTAAATCCAGACCATTTTTAACGATTTTCAGGTCAATTTTCAGCTTTCCACATACTTCTTATACATCTGCATCGCTCCCTTATCCGCTTTTTCCGACAAATCCGGACAATTCGAGTTCTTCCACTGATTCCACTCGGTTTCTCTCTGCATAATCCTCTTGAGTCCAGCTACAAATGCAGTGCCACGTGGCATTGTATCCGACAGAAGACGATAACATTTGTCCTCGTAGTCGTGCACGAATTTCGATTGCTCCTCATTTAGCACCATTTTTCTGGAAAAATCGGCCTCGAAGTTTCAAAAAAGAATCAATAAAACCCCACTTGGCGGGTGGCTTAAATCTGCTCTCCGCATTCAGATACTGGAAAATGATGATCGTTTGAATGAGGAAGTTCCTTCGGAAGGATGAATCATTGAGTTGAAGAGCCAGCAGCTGAAAATCAAGTCTTGAATATTTGAAATTTAAAATTTCAGCAATTTCTTACCTTTGGAGACGTCAAATATTTGGTGAAAAAGACGTCGTTGTTGATCTTTTTTCGACTTTCAGCCACTTCTGATTCGTCTTCAGCTGCGAATTTCTCCAATTTATTGGCTGTCATCAGGGAGAGCACTGCGGTGAGGTCCTGAAGGATTTTAGCTTGAACTTCGGGTATTCTAGGTCAATTTTGGAGCATTTCTGCCCAAATTTGGAGCATTTTCGGTCAAATTTAGGGTATTTGGAGCTGAATTTTGAGGATTTCTAAGCAATTTTGGAGCATTTCTGACTGATTTTGGAGCTTTCTAGATCAAATTTAGGGCATATAGAGCCAAATTTTGAGAATTTCAGACTAATTTTGAAGGATTTCTGGTGAATTTTTGAGCATTTTTTAATGATTTTTGAGGATATTTAGTTCTAAAATCAGCGATAAATTAAAGGTTTTACGAGATTTTGAAGCACATCTGACTGATTTTGAATCATTTTGAGTCAAATTTGGAGCATTTTTTTACTATTTTTGGCCAATTTTGGGCTAAGGCAATTTTCAGAATTTTCAATCAAATTTGAGGCATTTTAGACTAATTTCGCAGCATTTCTAGTCAATTTTGGAGCATTCTAGGTCAAATTTGGTGTATTTTGAGCCAGTTTAGAAGCATTTCTGGTCAATTTTGGAGATTTTTAGGCTAAATTTTTTCGGATTTTGAGCTTTTTTGATCATTTTTGAAGCTTTTTTGATCAATTTTGGAGCATTCCAGATCAAATTTGGAGCATTTTCCATCAATTTTCTTAAATTCTGACCCAAATTGCGAGCTTTTCAACCCTAAATCGCTCCCCTACCTTCTTGAAAACCACAAATTTCTCCTTTTCATACAACAAGTTGGGGTTGGACATGAACTTTTGAAGTGACCAAAACTGCCGATACATCTCTGGCGTCACGATGATTTCTCTGCAAAAAATGACTTATTTGGCTCCGAAATTCAATTTTTAGCTCAAAAAAGACTGAAAAATCGAATTTTCAGCATCAAAATCAGCCCGGAAAAGTGATTTTTAGCTCAAAAATCAGCTTTTTCAGTTCTAAAACTCACTTTGCCGCTTCTTCCTCGATTTCTCCAGTCTCCATATCCTCTTCGGCTCCTGCCGCGGCTCCAGACGGCGTAGCGGCATGATGTGATGACGTGGCAGCCAGGAGAGATTCAGCAGTTGGCTCGTTCTGAAAATCGCTCGTTTTAAGCCAAATGGAACGATTTTTGAGGTTTTTTTAGGTCAAAAATCTCAAGTTTTCGGACATTTTTTTGGTAAAAAATGCCGATTTCTGGGCTCTTTTTGAATGAAAAATCTCGATTTTGGGTCAGCAACTTCGATTTTCAGGCATTTCTAGGTCAAAAAACCTCGATTTTTAAGCTTTTCTGGATCAAAAATAGAGATTTTCGGGCTTTTTTTTGGGTTGCAAATCTCTGAAAATCTCGATTCTTGGACTTTTTTTTTGTCAAAAATCACGAATTTTAGGGCATTTTTAGGTCAGAAACTTCGATTTTCAGGCATATCTATGTCACAAATCAAGTTTTTTGGACTTTTTTGAGTCAAAAAGCTTAATTTTTAGGATTTTCTGGGTCAAACACCTTAATTTTTGAGCTTCTTCGAGCTCGAAAGATCGATTTTTGAGCCTTTTTTTGGGTCAAAAATTGCAATTTTTGAGCTTTTACGGGTCAAAATTCTCGATTTTTCTTATCAAAATTCGTTATCATAGGCACAAACCTCTTCAAAAGTGGTGATGTTGAGTGTGTTAAAGTGACCCATAAAGTTGACACCAGACTTCTCGGTCAGCGGGAGGAATCTGCAAAATTGGGGCATTTTTTGGGGGGTTTTGAGGCAGACAATTGAATTTTAGGCTCAAATTTCATGAATTTTCAAGTTTTCTAGCTCAAAAAGCTCGATTTTAAGCGAAAAAATTGAATTCCGGCTCAATTTTTATAATTTTTGGAAGAATTTTTCGAATTCTTGGCATCAAAAATATGGTCTTTTGTCATGAATTTGGCAATTTTTTAGTCAGAAAACTGGATTTTTAAGCTTTAATTTTATGAATTTTGGATCATTTTCCCGAGTTTCCGGCTTGGGAAATTCAATTTTTGTTATTTTCAGAGTTTCTAGACCTAAAAAAGCCGCTCTTTAGCGAAAAATTGGATATTTTCAAGCTATTTTCTGCACAAAAATGCTCAAAATCAAAAACCCACCTGGACAAGAAGAACATGATTCTTCCACAAAACGACGTCTCCGCTGTTCGGCTGAGTCGACGGAGAAGGTCGTTGCACAGGCGTAGAATGATGTTTTGGTACGTTTCGATGAATCCGGGCTGAAAAAATGGGATTTTTTTGGTTTTTAATGTCCATTTTAGTTCAAAAATTGGCAAAAAAAGGTGATTTTTCGATGGAAAACAGTGCTTTTGACCAATTTTTCATGATTTTTGGTCCATTTTAAGCCCTTTTACCTGCTTAAACTCGTTCATATTCTCCTCAACCAGGCCAAAAAGGTGCTTGCATTCTTCAATCGAAGAAACTTCTAGAATGTCCTGGAGAGTCAGAATTGGGGTGCTCTTGGAGCAGTAACCTGGAAAAATAGGGATTTTTAGACGATTTTAGGGCTCTAAATCGTGGAAATTGGCTCAGAATACCATTTTTGAGCAATTTTTATGATTTTGAGCATTTCTGGGCCAAAAATTCGTGGTTTTCATGCTTAAAACCTCCATTTTCTTAAATTTTCACTCTAAAAACCATGAAAACCCACCCAATTTAGTGCAATTCATCACAAAATTGAAATGAAGCCGCGCGAATTCTTCCTTCTGCTCCGACGGCACTTCCATCACTCGATAACCTCGCTTTTTGAGCAGTCCATCGATTTTGACTATGACAAATTCGTCGTCCTTGCTGAAAAAAGCTATTTTCCGCGATTTAAGAGGGAAAGTTGGCTGGAAAATGAATTTTGGACTCAAAAATGCTAAAATCTACTTTCTGAGGGAAACCATGGGTTTTTAAAGATTTTTACATGATTTTAAACTGTATCACATGCTGAAAATCATATTTAGCTGCTTTTTATCCGTCGGGAAACTTGAAAAACTGACGAATTCCAATTTTTTAGAGCGAAAATCAATATTTTTAGATTTTCTGTCTTTTTTACGGGTTTTTTTTCGCATTTTTTCGAGACTTTTTCATGATTTTTCGCTTCTCCATATCTGAAAACCTACACCGTCTTCTTTTCCGCCTTGAAAAGCTCCCGCAAATCGTCGAAATTTCTGTTCGCTATGGCCTCCTCCATTTTTCTCCTGGAAACTGACCAAATTTTCATGAAATTTAGACTATTTTTCAGTTTTATAACATAATCCAATGCTAAAAAAAATTTTTGCAACAAAAAATTGACTAAAAAACAGGGGAAAATGAGTGTAAAAGGCGAAAAATTACTCAAAATTCGTTGAAAAATTCGCGCAACGATGCTCCGCTATCCCGATTGCGCGTTGTTTAGCGTAAATCGACACAAGAGAGTTTTCAACGAATTCTGTCATTTTTTGGGGTTTAGAAGGAAGAAATTCAAGGAAAATGATTAAAAGGAAGCAGAATTTCAGACAAAAATGAAGATTTCGGGATTAAAAAGCTAAAAAATTGACCTAAATTAGGTGAAAAACCAAAATTTTCGAAAAATTTTCTCAAGGAAATCTGCTTTTTTTCAATTTTATCAAAAAATTCAAATTTTAAGGATTTCTGAAAATTCGGTTGTTTAAAAATTCATAAAAATTTGCTGAAACTGCTGAAACTGCTGAAAAAACATAAAAATTCAAATTTTTTTATTAAATTTAAAAAAAATTGAAAATCAATGAAAAAAATTATCAACGGCATTTTCTGCTTGGGGTCTTACTTCTCACCAATTTGGGCTGAAATTTAAGAATTTAAAAAAATTAAAATTTTTGATTTTTTGAAATTTCGAAAATTCAAAAATTCGAAAGAAAACTTACAGTTGCCAGAAAATCGGTGCAATTTGTCGAGACTATGCGACCAACTGCTTCATTTTTAGCTGAAAAAATTGAAATTCAAAATTTTAGAAATTTTAAGAATCTGAAAATCTTGAATTTTAAGTTTTTTTCAAAATTTTAAATTTTTTAAATTCCCGCCAAAAACATACCTTGGAATAGCTCGGATGTTGTTCAAAAACACCCAAAAGGTCGTCTTTGTCTGTCCCGTGGTAGGGGGAATCTGAAAAAAAATTTGTTTTAAAAAATTAATTTTTCAAAAAAAAATATTTTTTTCGAATTTTTTTTTTAAAATTCAGTTTCTGGTGCTCAAACGAGCCCAAAAATCGTATTTTCTGGGTCCACACAAAGAACAAAAAAGTTTTAACCCCCGGTGGAATCGAACCCTTGGCCTTGTGGGCCATAAATTTAGGTCGAAAAAACCACTGAGCCATCTGGCACACTTTTTTGAAAATCGCTGTTTTTGACGATTTTTGATGATTTCAGGGTGTTTTTACTGGTTTAAAGCGGTTTTTCATAACGAAAAATGCCAAAAAAGCTGGATCAAACCGATACAGTGGATTTTTGAGTTTCTGAACTTTTGAATTTTTGAAAATGTTGAATTTCTGAGTTACTGAATTGCTACTTACCTTTCCGTTCCATCCATTTATCAAGTTTCATACAGCTTTTGAAGACTTTTGTTTTGAAAACTTCAAATTAAAAAAAAATTTGAAAATCCAAAAAAAAAACAATCCAAAAAATCCATATATTCGGCTTTCCAGACATTGATGACACTGAAAAATTTAAAATTTCGATGATTTCAAACTGCTCCTAGTAAAAAATAGGCTAAAAATTTGAATTCAGTACAATTAGAGCTTCAAAATGAGCCTAAACACGACTAGGTTCCGCCCACTTTTGGTCAGAAACGCAGTGTGTCTCGTTTCTCTGCACTCTCACATCTTTGAAAGTACCGTAACTTTTTTAGTTTTTGCTCAAATTTAATAAAAATTGAAGAGATGGATATGTCTCGTTGAGAGCTTTGAAATGAGCCTAAACACGACTAGGCTCCGCCCACTTTAATTTTTCGATTTTTTCGACTTTAAAGGCGCGTAGGGGTTCAAAATTTTCAAATTTCAACAAAGTAGGTCATGATTATACTCATTTTGAAGCGCGAGAAACGCTGAATTCAAATTTCTAGGTTCAGAAACATCAAAACTGAAGACTTACTTGAAAAATTCCAATAAAATAAAAAGAAGAATTCCAGAGAAAAAATTTTTTAGAAAAATAAAATTCAAAATACAAGTGCTCCAAATCAGACGGTGCACGAAATATTTTGACTGAAGTTGAAAATATGGCTTCAATACCTCTAGAATTCTCTTTTATAGGGCGGAAAAAAGTGGGCGGGGCTTAAAAAGGGGGCGGAGCTAGTGAGAGACGCAGAGAAAGTGGCTAATTAGAGAAGATCAACTTTACGATTTTCGAAATTTAATGGATGGATTCGAATTTCACAAATCCTATAATTTCCATACGAAAAGAAATAGTGTAGAATTAGTGAGAGACGCAGAGAAATCAGAGAAACGGACTAATTAGGGGGTCCTACCTTGGTGAGGAGGGGTCCCTGCTATACGAAAATTTGAACTTTTGATTTTTAGAAATTTTGGAATTCAGAAGTTCAGAAGTTGAGGGTTTAGAAATTCAGAAATTCAGAAATTCAGAAATTCAGAAATTCAGAAATTCAGAAGTTCAGAAGTTGAGGGTTTAGAAATTCAGAAATTCAGAAATTCAGAAATTCAGAAATTCAGAAATTCAGAAATTCAGAAGTTCAGTAGTTCAGACATAACATTTAAATTTTTCGTTTCATTTAAACGTGACGAGAAAAATTTTAAAAAATTAAAAAAAAAATTAAATTCTAGATTTAAAAAAAAGCGACCTAAATAAACCCACGACCCTCGATGGCCCACTGACCTCAGGAAAATTACTATAAAGGAAGAGGAAAGTGGAGGGAAGAATCAGTTCTCCCTACTTGGGGGCCAGTAGGAGCCGGAGCTCTGGAGCTTGAGCTCTGGAGCTTGAGCTCTGGAGCTGGAGCTCTGGAGCTTGAGCTCTGGAGCTGGAGCTCTGGAGCTGGAGCTCTGGAGCTGGAGCTCTGGAGCTTGAGCTCTGGAGCTGGAGCTCTGGAGCTTGAGCTCTGGAGCTGGAGCTCTGGAGCTGGAGCTCTGGAGCTGGAGCTCTGGAGCTTGAGCTCTGGAGCTTGAGCTCTGGAGCTGGAGCTCTGGAGCTTGAGCTCTGGAGCTGGAGCTCTGGAGCTGGAGCTCTGGAGCTGGAGCTCTGGAGCTTGAGCTCTGGAGCTTGAGCTCTGGAGCTGGAGCTCTGGAGCTGGAGCTCTGGAGCTGGAGCTCTGGAGCTGGAGCTCTGGAGCTTGAGCTCTGGAGCTTGAGCTCTGGAGCTGGAGCTCTGGAGCTGGAGCTCTGGAGCTGGAGCTCTGGAGCTTGAGCTCTGGAGCTTGAGCTCTGGAGCTGGAGCTCTGGAGCTTGAGCTCTGGAGCTGGAGCTCTGGAGCTGGAGCTCTGGAGCTGGAGCTCTGGAGCTTGAGCTCTGGAGCTGGAGCTCTGGAGCTGGAGCTCTGGAGCCGGAGCTCTGGAGCTTGAGCTCTGGAGCTTGAGCTCTGGAGCTGGAGCTCTGGAGCTTGAGCTCTGGAGCTGGAGCTCTGGAGCTGGAGCTCTGGAGCTGGAGCTCTGGAGCTTGAGCTCTGGAGCTGGAGCTCTGGAGCTTGAGCTCTGGAGCTGGAGCTCTGGAGCTGGAGCTCTGGAGCTGGAGCTCTGGAGCTTGAGCTCTGGAGCTTGAGCTCTGGAGCTGGAGCTCTGGAGCTGGAGCTCTGGAGCTGGAGCTCTGGAGCTGGAGCTCTGGAGCTCTGGAGCTCTGGAGCTCTGGAGCTCTGGAGCTGGAGCTCTGGAGTCGAAGCGCTGGAGCTCTGGAGCTGGAGCTCTGGAGCTTGAGCTCTGGAGCTGGAGCTCTGAAGCTCTGGAGCTGGAGCTAGAGCTCTGGAGCTGGAGCTCTGGAGCTGGAGCTCTGGAGCTGGAGCTCTGGAGCTGGAGCTCTGGAGCTGGAGCTCTGGAGCTGGAGCTCTGGAGCTGGAGCTCGAGCTCCGGAGCTCTGGAGCTCTGGAGCTCTGGAGCTTTGGAGCTGGAGCTCTGGAGCTGGAGCTCTGGAGCTCTGGAGCTGGAGCTCTGGAGCTCTGGAGCTGGAGCTCTGCAGCTGGAACTCATTCTGGACCATAATACTGGAGCACAACGGGATCTGGAGCAAAAATCAGCTCGAGAAAGGCATTTCATCATTTTGTGAAGTTCAAGATAATGGTTTCTATAATGTTACGGCTCCTGGAACGCCGACGATTCAGGCGATGATGTGGACCATTTCTACAAGGGGACGTGTTCTGCATAATTCAGACTGAAAATAAGAAAATGTCAACGATTCAGGATGAAAACAAGAAGGAATCAACTTATTGTCACTTTTTTTCTGAGATGATTCTTTTAATAATTGAATGAAGTTACCGTACCTTAAGCCTGTATGTGTCTGCTGGTTCCAAAAAATTCTGAAATCCTGAAATTCTCAAAATTGAGAAAATCACATATTCAGAAATTCAGAGAATCAGAAAAACGAACAAAAATTTCAGGATAGATTTTCAAAAAAACAAGAATAAAAAAGTTCATTTTCGTAGAAGAACAAGGCTTTATGAAAATGGTAAACATTTTTGACCCCAAAAAAAAGCTAAAATCCAACTTATCAAAAAGAATCCTACAATTCCACTGGCAAAAATTACAATAACCCATTTTAAGACACAGAACCATGGGATTTTTTTCAAATGAGAATATTGGTTGACGAAAAATATTCGACACTGGGAACAGACTACAGGGTGGCTCATAAGTATGGAGACTTTTTTGCATGGGCTGCTGGCACGGTGCCAAGGCCGATTTTTGTAAACTTTCAATATATTTCGAAAGTACGGGATGTGTATAAAGGGTTTGCATAATCATTCGTCCTCACTTTTCGCTTTTACTTTATCTATGCGAGCTTCTTCAAACCATACTAGGATTTTCAAGCTCAACTGCGAAGGGAACTGGATCTACGATGTCGTTGGAGACTCAGTGTCGGTCAGTCGTTGAGCTAGGACATCGTCAAACTGTTTAAAACGAAAGGATATGTCAAGGAGCAACGAAAAAACAAAAAACCACGTTCCGGGAACATTCTTATTATTCGTGGAATCATCAAGAAGAGGATCAGGAGAAATAATGGGAAATATGACAAAATCGCTTGGTTACAGTTGTGGAAATGTCCAAATGATGGTTATAAAGAACTAAAATCTCAAAAATTATCAGCTCCATCGGAGACAATATCTTTCAGACCAGTCCGAAAAAAATCGGCCCGAAAAATCAAGAAAGTTGCTCAATAGTATCTAGGTGCGCCGCGCCTACAACGTCATATGGGCCTATGAGGACATTTCGACCACTAAGTCGCTTCCAGAGAGCCAGAGTAATCGACGAATGTTATTAAAAGATAACTCGAGATCCCTGAAACGTTTTTTGGGGTACAGAAAGATATTCCCAAAACCCGGTATGGCCTGAGCAGGTCTGATAGCTGACGGTAGGGCTCAACTGACCTTAATTGGTAAAAACGGGAAGATCAACTCGGATGTCTACCGAAATATGGGTTTGAAGGGTTTTATATTTTTCTGAGTTACTAGCCAATCTATTTAAAAACCATTTACTATGCAAAAAGATTCAGCACCGTCGATATCTACGATTTCACAAAATCGGTGGTCGAAGCTGAATTTACGCTACACTCGAAAAATGACTTCCGGCTTGTCTCCTCGCCGGATCTGAACTAGTTGGATTCTAGAGTCGTCTCCGAGTTACACCCCATGACCTATATCATTGGAAAGCCCATGAAATTCTGATTCAGAATCTGTTTTCTGTTTCTGCGAAACAGCGGTGAGCTCCGCGAAAATTAGGTCAAAAGTTTTAGTACTGAAACCAGTAGATTTTGCATTGAAAATCAGCGTGAGACGCGTGTTATATTTATTTCAAAAGAAGATCTACTGTTTCCAGTGGTTCGATGGCACAGTGGTAAGAAGCGGGTTTAGGAAGCGAAAAGTCTCTGGTTCGATTCCTCCATGATGAAACTGTGTTAATTTTTTGTTTTTTTTTCGGTTTGACATTTTGACAGATTTTTTGAGCCATGGATATGATATCTGACATTTTCTATATTATTAGAATTCCACAAATGCTGTTCAAGTGCATATTTTCAAGTTTTGAGGAAAATTTTTTTTGCGAATTTCAAGCGTCTTCCATTGTGCATCGGACTTTACTGGGCAATGTTTTTCAAATAGATTAGAATTTTCTAAAAATTTGTACAAAGATACTTTCGAACATGCTGAAATCGGTTCCAGCAATATTTTAACGCCATATTGGATATGAGCCGAAATATGGGCTAGGTAAGTGTTTTCAGTACTAATTTTTGGCAGAAAAGTGCATTTTTCCTGCTTCAAAAGTGATTTTCCGGGACTTTCTCATGAGCAAAACCCATTTTTGAACATTTCTCATCTTCTGAAATAGTTTTGGAACGATTTCAAAAAAAAATTTTTTTTGAAAAAATTTCCATGGGGTACCCCACACACCAAAAGTGATTTTTTGCAATTTTTTGAAAAGTGCTGAAAAATGTCCCAAACGTTCAGAAATGATAAAAATAGCGTTCTCACAAAATTTAGCAGTCCGGTTTGGTCTTTGAACCAGTTTAAAAAGCCAAATATAGATTGAAATCAACTGAAAAATATCTTTTGACCTAGTTTTCTCGAAGCTCACCGCCGTTTCGCAAAAACAGAAAACAGATTCTGAATCAGAATTTCATGGGCTTTCTAATGATATAGGTCATGAAGTGTAACTCGGAGACGACTCCAGATAGTTCCCTAGTAAGGACAATTGAAGAACAAGATCATGACTTGCTCTCACCCAAGTTTCGATTTGATCAAGCAAGTACTTCTCAAGTTATGGAATGAAACAGACAGCAACTACCTGCGGCGCACAGTGACTATTTTTGCGGATCATCTGAAGGCCTGCATCGAGACCAGAGGATCAAATTCCAAATATCTTTGCATATACCTGTTCCTCTTGGTCTCTTCTATCAGAAAATAAAGTTTATTTTGTTAACATCCCTCTTTTTTAGGTTTTAGGCCCAAAAACAAAAGTCTCCATACTTATGAGCCACCCTGTATTTGAAGACGTTGACAAAGCCTATGATAACAATTAGAAGAATCAACATCTTCATTTCTCATTTCTCTTTGAGTTTCCCATAATTCCAATTCCAAATCCATTGAATCGGATCGTTCAGGGATTGCAGTTCCAGGTGTTTGAGTTTTCAGATGAATTTGGAATGGATATTCAGTTGATTCATTTCTGAGAAGAGACAGTTGAATTTCGATATTTGGATCGTCGGTCCGTAGCATGGATATTGAGTATAGGGTGTTGGGGAATCTGAAAATGAAAAAAAAAATTAAATTTGAAGAACGATTTTTTTCATTCTGAATCCTTTAGTCAAAGTTCATCTTTGTTTTTGTGATGGAAAAGTATGATTTATACTTTAATGTTTGAGTTTTTGATAAATCCGAAAGGTCCAAAAATTCCGAAAATCAGAATTTTCAAAAATCCGAAAATTTCAAAAAAAAATTAGAAAATGCTTTTTTTGACTTTAAAAACAATGAAGAAGCACTAAAAATTACCAAAAACACCCCGAAATCATCAAAAATGCGTCAAAAACACCGATTTTCAGAAAAGTGTGCCAGATGGCTCAGTGGGGTTTTCGACCAAAATTTACGGTTCACAAGGCCAAGGGTTCGATTTTTTCAGAGGTTAAAGGTTTTTTTGATTTTTGTGGAGACTCAGAAAATACGATTTTTAGGCTCATTTGAGCTCCAGAAAATGGAATTTTCAGAAAATTTCGAAATATTGAACTATTAGAAATCTTCGCCAATAACAAACCTCTCATCTGCCTTTACTCTTCTCCCACCGCTTTCGCATTTTCTCACATATATATTCTTTTTTATCCATTTCTCCTTTGCTATTACTGCCCAATCACTTTTATTCTCTAGTTTGAAGTCTACAGAGAACTCCATTCCAATTTCATATTGATTTTCTATCCATGTATTGATATAACTGAATATTCGAAAGTAATCCTTCAAATGAATGTGTCTATGATTGATTTGCTCATGGTTGAAATCCATTCTACCACACCATAAAACCAGTTTTTCCGAATTTCGAACAATGGGATGTGTCAAAATTTCCAAATTATCGAATCGAGTTGAAAACTCTTTCAAGGGTTTCGGCCCCAAAATATTAGAAATCCAATCCAATTCGGCTGAAAAAAAGTTGAAAAAATTCTTCATAATAAAAAATTATATCTCACCATAACTGAAAGAAAACCAATAGGATTCCAATATCTCCGCTTGAATCTTCAGATCCACTGGCAATCGATAAATCTTGAAACCCACATTTCTTTCTTCAATGTCCCAATATGATAAATTTCGAAATTTGAATTTCTTTGTAAATATCATCGGCCGACTTCCAATCAGGTCATGGACCACTTTTTTGAATGCCACGTGGATCGGACTAGTGTCATAAACTGGAGGTAGGTATGCCAATGTTTTGAACCGCCGCGGATTTTTAAGTTCCATTCTTAACTCGGTTCTCCAGGGGGGCGGAGAATTTCTAGTTCGAGCCATTCGATTGAAGTTATAATTTTGTGATTTTCCAACACAAAAATCGCCGGGTAAAAGTTCATTTTGATGTTTCTCATCCCACTCATTGAATCTAATATATTCGACGTTGCGTAGACTTGGGACATTGTGGGAATTGCCCCTTCTTAAATAGTACTTGTTTTCATCTAGTGTTATCTCATCGATTGCAATGCGAAGTTTGTCCAAATGAAGGGGCAGTGATTTTTCGACTTTTCGAATTTCCGGAATTTGAGAAACGATGTATTGTCTGGAAATTGAACTTAAGTATTTGGAATTGGGTGTCAATTCATAGATTTTGTCGTGATCTACATTTTAAGTTCGAATTTGAACGAAAATTTCCAATTTAAGCCAAGTTATGAGCCGCGGCAAGTCGAGCCAAGACTTCCAAATTGTTGGGTTTTAATATTCTGATTTTCTGGACAAATTCAGTTGGAAGTTACTGTATAAACCAGCCTACTCGCTGCGCCTCCGGCGCGATTTCAGGCTTCAAAATCGAAACTTCGAAAAACGGAAAATTCGGGCATCACTCCGCTGATATAACGGATTATCTGCGAAAATTTGAAAAGTTTTGGTCCCACCAGGACTGCGCTAGGGTCGGCGACACTGAACGAACGGACACACACACAGACAGAATTTGGTGATGGTCAATAGTAGAGATGCCTTATGAAAGAGACTGTCCTCTCCGACCGATGTGATCCCAGGCAGATGGTGCACAGAAAAAAAGAGGATCAACCCATCAATAAATCATGTGTGACCTCGAAAAAAGGGACCCCAAGTTGATTTTGCACAGCTAAAACTATCCCTAAATTCACAACCTTCTTTAAATTTTTTGGCTCATTTAGTTTGAATTCATGATGACTAAATAGGCTTCACGATTTCTTGAACATTTAATATTCAATTTTAAAGGTCCATAGAAGCCTTACCTTCTCTCCCAACTCAAATATTCCAAAACACAAATTGAACTCAATTGAGTCAGCATTTTTTGAATTTCTGGTGGA
Organism: Caenorhabditis nigoni; assembly: GCA_027920645.1. Classification (NCBI taxonomy): domain Eukaryota; kingdom Metazoa; phylum Nematoda; class Chromadorea; order Rhabditida; family Rhabditidae; genus Caenorhabditis; species Caenorhabditis nigoni. Next base: position 18,577,347 of record CP115865.1, on the reverse strand, counting down.
TCCATTTTTCATAAGAAATAGTGTAGAAAATGAGGAGAATTAGAGAAAACCGTATAAATGTAGAGGAAGACTAGTGGGATATGGTCCGCCGAGGGTGGTATGTGTGTCCCTCATTTCCAGATGACCCCCCTTCTTTTCCCTCTCTTTCTCTAAATCTCTCCTTCTTTTTACTCTCTCGCTGCTAGAGGAACATCTGTCACTTTCTTTCAGTCTACCTCAGTCTTTCCACAAATCTAGAAAACCTCAGATCCTGAAAATCTAACAGTTTCGAGAAATTGGAAATCTTAAAGTTCCTGACTTTTAGATTTTTGGGAATTTTGGAAATCCAATGCTCTTGGAGATTTTACGATTCTGAAAAATCGAAATTTTCTGGAGATTTCTGGAATCGCCTTTTTTGTTTTTTTTTTCAAAATTCCAGATTATGGACTCCCAGCAACATGGTAAAAATAAAAAAAAATTCATTTTCGATAAAATAAAGACATGGAAAAATAAAATTTTGGTTTTATAAAAACGGTAAACATTTCTGACCGCACAATCCTGCCAAAATCCAACTAATCAAAAAGTATCCTAAAATTCCATTGACAATAAATATAAGAATCCATTTGAATACCACCCAAAATGAAATTTTATAATATTGGTTATTGAGAAAATGACGAAACTGGGAAATTCCATTTTGGAAGTTTCGAGGAAGATTTTGAAGAAATTCACGAGAACTTTTTCGAGTTTCCAATAATTTCAGTTCCCAATACATTGAATCGAATTGTTCAGGGATTGCAGTTCCAGATATCTGAGTCATCACATGCAATTTGAATGGATACTCAGTCGATTCATTTTTGAGGAGGGAAAATTGAATTTCGATATTTGGATTGTTGGTCCGTGGTATGGATATCGAGTATAAGGTGTTGGGGAATCTGCAAAAGGTTACTGTAGCTGAAGATATCCGGAACTCTGCTCCCATCTAGGAACCTTGATAATTGAGTTCAAAGCGCACCGTATCAGTTTTATCAAGCTAATTTTGCCATTTTTTGAAATGGAAAACCGCTTAAAAGCACATGGATGACCCCGGAGTCATGAAAAATGCGTCGAAAACAGCGATTTTCAAAAAAGTGTGCCAGATGGCTCAGTGGTTTTTTCGACCAAAATTTACGGCCTACAAGGCCAAGGGTTCAATTCCTTCGTAGGTTAAAATTTTTCAAATTTTTGTGTGGACCCAGGCAATACAATTTTTAAGACACTCGAGGGCCGGAAAATGGAATTTACGAAAAATTTCGAAAAAAAATTTTTTAAAGAAGTTTTTTTTTTTGACCGAAAACACCGATTTTGACATTAAAAACTACGAAAACCCGCTAAAAACCACTAAAAACACTCTGGAATCATAAAAAATGCGTCGGAAACAACGTTTTTCAAAAAAGTGTGCCAGATGGCTCAGTGGGTTTTCGACCAAAATTTAAGGCCCACAAAGCCAAGGGTTCAATTCCTTCGGAGGTTAAAGTTTTCGGATTTTTTGACGTTTGAACTTTTTTAAGGGTTTGAACATGATAAACATTTTGTTAGTTAATCACTTTTTGATATCTCTTATATGAACCGAGATAAGTTGGGCCAAAGTTAGGAGCGGGATTCAGGACATCTTTTAGCTACAGTGACCTTTTGTACTTTTTGTCATTAAAAATCTATGAAAAATCAATCCTACCTTATCTCGGTTCCTGTTAAAGATATCAAAAAGTGATCAACAAACAAAATGTTTATCATATTATCACAAATATTTTATCAGTTGACACGTTTTTGATATCTCTCATAGAAATCGAGATAAGATTGGATTTTTCAAAGTCTTCAATGTCAAAGAAGTATTTTCGGTAAAAAAACCAATTTTCGAAATCATTTTCCATTTTCTGGACCTCAAATAAGCTTAAAAATTGTATTTTCTGGGTCCACACAAAAATCAAAAAAATTTTGACCCCCGAAGGAATCGAACCCTTGGCCTTGTGGGCGGTAAATTTTGGTAAAAAAACCACTGAGCCATCTGGCGCACTTTTTTGAAAATCGCAGTTTTTGACGATTTTTGATGATTCCAAAGTGTTTTTAGTAGTTTAAAGCGGTTTTCCATAACAAAAAATGCTAAAAAAGCTTGATAACACCGATACTGTATGACGCGAAAAAGCCTAATTGTCCAGTCCAAGTTTTTTGGGAATGCTTTCAAAAAACAAACCTCTCATCTGGCTTGACTTTTCTTCCACCGCTTTCGCATTTTTTCAAGTACATCATCTTCTTTATCATTTCTTCGTGCGCCTTTAACGTCCAATAACTTTTGTCAACTGCTTTAAAGTTTCCGGAAAACTCCATTTCAACATCATGATCACTTCCTATCCATTCCTCGATAAGACCTGTTATTCGCCAATGATTCTTCAAATGAATGTGTCTATGATTGATTCTTTGATGATCGAAATCCATTCTACCACACCATAAAACCAGTTTTTCCGAATTCAGAATAATTGGATGTGTGAAAATTTCATAATTATCGAGTTGAGTTGAAAACTCTTTTAATGGTTTTGGTCCCAAAATGGTTGAAATCACGTCCAATTCATCTGAAAAAAACTTTTTCGATTCAGAAATTCCGGAAGTTCAAAAATTCCGGAAATTCAGGAAATTCCAGAAATTCCGGAAATTCAGAAAATCCGGAAATTCAAAAACTCCGGAAATTCCGGAAATTCTGGAAATTCAGAAATTCAAAAGTTCGGAAATTCAGAAATTCAGAAATTCCGGAAATTCCGGAAATTCCGGAAATTCAGAAATTTTGGAAATTCCGGAAATTCAAAAATTCCGGGGTTTCAAAAATTCCGAAAATTCCGGAAATTCAGAAATTCCGGAAAATTCCGGAAATTCAGAAATTCCGGAAAATCAGAAATTCCGGAATTTCGGAAATTCAAAAATTCCGGGGTTTCAAAAATTCCGAAAATTCCGGAAATTCAAAAATTCCGAAAATTCCGGAAATTCAGAAATTCCGGAAAATCAGAAATTCCGGAATTTCGGAAATTCAAAAATTCAGGAAATTCAGAAATTCCGGAAATTCAGAAAGTCCGGAAATTCAGAAGTTCCGGGATTTCAGAAGTTCCGGAAGTTCAGAAATTGCGGAAATTCTGGAAATTCCGGATATTCGGAAATTCCGGAACTTTTGAATTTCCGGAATTTCTGAATTTCCGGAATTTCAGAAGTTTCGGAAATTCAGAAATTCCAGAAATTCAGAAGTTCCGGAAATTCAGAAATTCCGGAAATTCAGAAATTCCGGAAATTCCGAAACTTCCGGAAATTCAGTAATTCCGGAAATCCAGAAATTTCGGAAATTCATAAATTCCGGAAAGTTCGGAAGTTCCGAAAATTCAAAAGTCCGGAAATTCAGATATTCCGGAAATTCAGAAATTCAGAAATTCCGGAAATAAGATATTCCGGAAAGTCTGGAAATTCCGGAAACTCAGAAATTCCGAAACTTCCGGAATTTCCGATATTCCGGAAATTCAAAAATTCCGGAAATAGAGAAATTCCGGAAATTCCGGAAATTCAGAAATTTTGGAAATTCCGGAAATTCAAAAATTCCGGAAATAGAGAAATTCCGGAAATTCCGGAAATTCAGAAATTTTGGAAATTCCGGAAATTCAAAAATTCCGGGGTTTCAAAAATTCCGAAAATTCCGGAAATTCAGAAATTCCGGAAAATCAGAAATTCCGGAATTTCGGAAATTCAAAAATTCAGGAAATTCAGAAATTCCGGAAATTCAGAAATTCCGGAAATTCAGAAGTTCCGGGATTTCAGAAGTTCCGGAAGTTCAGAAATTGCGGAAATTCTGGAAATTCCGGATATTCGGAAATTCCGGAACTTTTGAATTTCCGGAATTTCTGAATTTCCGGAATTTCAGAAGTTTCGGAAATTCAGAAATTCAGAAATTCCAGAAATTCAGAAGTTCCGGAAATTCAGAAATTCCGGAAATCCAGAAATTTCGGAAATTCATAAATTCCGGAAAGTTCGGAAGTTCCGAAAATTCAAAAGTCCGGAAGTTCAGAAATTCCGGAAATTCAAAAATTCAAAAGTCCGGAAATCCAGAAATTCCGGAAATTCAGAAACTGCGGAAATTCGGAATTTCCGGAATTTTCTAATTTCTGGATTTCCGGAACTTCCGGAAATTCAGAAAAAAAAAATCTTACCGTAACTGAACGAAAACCAGCAGGATTTTAAAATTTCCGCTTGAATTTTCAGATCCACTGGCAATCGATAAATTTTTGAAACTCCGCCTCTTTCTTCAGCGTCCCAAATCGATAAATGTTCGAATGCGAGTTTCTTTGTGTAAATCATCGGCCGATTTCCAATTAGGCCATTAACCACTTTCTTGAAAGCCACGTGGATCGGAAGTTTGTCGTAAACCGAAGGTAAGTACCCCAAAATTTTATCCGATTTTGGATTTCGAAGATCCGTTTGTAATACGGTTGTCCAGGCAAACGGAGGATTCTTAGTTGGTGGTTTTTGATTAAAAATATAACCTTGTGGAAATCCAACACAAAAATCACCGGGCAACACTTCATGCCGATTTTTCAGATCCCACTGAATTAGTTTCTTATATGGGACGGAGTTTTGATAGGAAATACGCCGTACTAAATGATATATGGCTTCATTTAATTGTATTCCATCAACTGCAATGCGAAGTGTGTCCAAGTGAAGTGGTAGGGATTTTTCGGCTTTTCGAATTTCCGGATATTGAGAAACGATGTATTGTCTGAAATTTACGAAATTACATTTTTTGGACTATTTACGTGGAGGGCTTCAAAATGAGCCTAAACACGTCTAGAATTGCTACATTTTGATTTTTCGAGTGCGTCGCGGTCGTGCGTCGCGTGTTAGGCATCAAATTTGAAAATTGAGCGATTCTAGCCATGATTAGGTTCATTTTGAAGCTCTGAACCTCAAAAATCTGAAAATTATAACGCCGAACTTTTACAGCTACCTATTTTCGAGTTTCGGCGTAAAATAAAAATTTTTAGTTTTTCGAAAATGTCAAATATCTTCTTTTAAACTGGACCAAGTTTGATGAAATTAAAAGGTTTGAATTTCTTACAATGAGAGCTTTTTAATAAGCCTAAACACCACTAGTTTTGCTCTACTTCGGATTTTAGGACGTGTCGCGGTCGTGCGTCGCGTGTCAGGCATCAAATTTCAAAGTTGAGCGATTCTAGCCATGATTAGGCTCATTTTGAAGCTCTGAATCTTAATAATCTAAATTTTACGCATCCAGAGCTTCAATTTGAAGCTAAACACGACCCCTTTTGAAAAATTTGAATTTTCAGATTTAAAGGCACATGGTGAAATTTGAAAATCTGAAATTTTCAAAGTTGTTCAAAATAAGTCTTGTTTCAGTTCATTCAAATTGGCTAAACTTGCTGAATACAGTGAAAATTAATTTTTTTTTAATTTGGAAATTTAGAAGAGTTACGGTAGATTTTTAGATGTTTTGAATTTTTTCGAATAATAAGTTTTCCCAATTTTTTTATGTCCAAAATTTAACGGAAAAATTTCACGATTTTCTTGCTCAGCGCAACAAAAGCTTCAAAATGAGCCTAAAAACGACTAGATTTGCTACATTTTAATTTTCTGGGTGCGTCGCGGTCGTGCGTCGCGTGTTAGGCACCGAATCTGAATGTTGAGTGATTCTAGGCATGATTATGCTCATTTTGAAGCTCTGAATCTAACTAATCTGAATTTTACGCATCCAGAACTTCAATATGAGGCTAAACACGACCAGTTTTGAAAAACATTGAATTTTCGGATTTAAAGACGCATGGTGAAATTTGAAAATCTGAAATTTTCAGAGTTGTTCAAAATAGGTCTTGTTTCAGTTCATTCAAATTGGCTAAACTTGCTGAATACAGTGAAAATTAATTTTTTTTTAATTTGGAAATTTAGAAGAGTTACGGTAGATTTTTAGATGTTTTGAATTTTTTCGAATAATAAGTTTTCCCAATTTTTTTATGTCCAAAATTTAACGGAAAAATTTCACGATTTTCTTGCTCAGCGCAACAAAAGCTTCAAAATGAGCCTAAAAACGACTAGATTTGCTACATTTTAATTTTCTGGGTGCGTCGCGGTCGTGCGTCGCGTGTTAGGCATCAAATTGGAAAGTTTAGCGATTCTAGCCGTGATTAGGTTCATTTTAAAGCTCAAATCGGCTCAAATCTGAAAATGTTAACTTCGAGCTAGAAAAACTAGTTATTTTGGAGTTTTGTTATGAAAACAGATTTTCCGAATTTCGAAAATTTCATTTTTGTTTGAAATATTGTGCCAAAATTTACAACTTTTTTGAAATTTGTGGCTCTTTTAGTTTGAATTTATGAGGACCATTTTGTAATAATAAAAAATTACCTTCTCTCCCAACTCAAATATTCCAAAACACAAATTGAGCTCAATTGAGTCAGCATTTTTGGCATTTCAGGTGGATCCATTTCTCAGAAGAACTAGTGTAGAAAATGAGGAGAAATATAGTGATGCAGTTGAATATTGCCAGAGAGCACCTAGTGAGCCTTATCCCCGGACGTGTGTTTGACGGTGACGTGTGTGGTCTCATCTCCAGATGAGCACTCTTCTTCTCCCTTTTTTCTCTAAAACTCTTCTTCGCCTTCCTTATACTCTCTCGTTGCTCAGGGGAGCTAATTCCTTTTGGCTTCTTTTTTCTGATACCTTTTTTCTCTAAGTCTCTTTCTCAATTTGCCCTCTCTGACAAAAGAATTTGGAAGCCTAAAAACTGAAGTTATCTAAAAATTTAAGAGTTTTTTGAGATTTGAAACTTCCAAAACCGGTTAAAAGAATAAAAGTTTATTTTAGATGAAAAAGGAAAAAAGATTCCCAAAATATATCCCAAAATTGCACTGACTAGGATTACAAGGATACATTTTTATCAACTGCAGCATGAAACTTTGAACAAAAAGAGAAATATGCAAAAATAGACATACGGACATTGTGAAGACATGGAAGAAGTATATGATAAAAATTATAAGAATTTAAAAATATAAATTTCTGAACCCTATATCAATTTCTCTCTCTAGATCCATTTATTCAGGGATTGCAGTTCCAGAAGGTTGGATTTTCAGATAAATTTGAAGTTTGGGACCATTTTTGAGAAGCGAAAATTGAGTTTCGATATTCGGAGCGTTGGTACGTGGCATGGATATTGAGTATAGGGTGTTGGGAAATCTGAAAATGGCTACTGTAGCTGTAAGGTCCCGAGAAAAAAAGCTCATGAGCTTAAGCACACTTTTTCGGGGATATTTTTTCGGAATTTTCGTATGCCATTTTTTCACACTTTTTCTCATTTAAATTAAATAAAATTGAGTTTTTAATGTAAAATCATCCAAAAAACATCAATAGCACACCACAACGAACTTTCCCCCTTTAACCGACAACCCTAAAAAGTCATTGCCGTCAAGGTATGAAAGCACTGAAGCATTTCTGGATAAAATTGATGTTTTCTGGATGATTTTAAATTAAAATCTCAATTTGATTCTATTTCAATAAAAAAAGTGTGAAAAATGACATCTGAAAATTACGAGAAAAATATCCCCGGAAAAGTATGCGCACGCGTTGTATAAAGGGGCGTGTCGCGCAAACCCCGCCCTCCCCCAGATTATTTAAAAAAAAGAAAAAAAAGTGACACCTGAGAATTTGAAAACTTTTGCTTTAAAAGTGCGGCAAAAACGTAATATTTCAGAAATTCGGCTCGTTCGAGCTACTTTCGCGTAAAAGTTCAGTTTTTTTTGCTGAAAAGTGGATTTTAGAGATGCTAGCGATCATTTTTATAGCAAGAAATCAAAATTTTGTTCAGAAAATCCCACTAAATTCACATGAATAAATTTGTTATCGACAGTATCCGTTTTCGCTCCGCCCCCTCGTAAATCGACACGAGCGCCTTCTCCGAGATTTTCAGGCGTCATTTTTTTTAATCCGACAATAATTAAGCTAGTAAATCGAAACAGACAAACCTCTCATCTGCCTTGACTATTCTTCCACCGCTTTCACGCATTTTTGAATTCATAATGTCTTTGGTCAATTCCTCTGAATATGAAGAACTGTCACCCACTTTGAAGTCTCCAGAGAACTCCATTCCAATTTCATTATTATTTCTGATCCATACATTCATATGATCAAGTAAAGTTTCTCTATAATAATCCCTCAGATGAATGTGTCTATGATTGATTGGTTGAGCAATGAATTGCGCCCGACCACCGTATAAAACCAGCTTTTCGGAATTTCGAACAATGGGATGTTGGAAAATTTCATAATTATCGAATCGAGTTGAGAACTCTTTCAGTGGCTTTGGTCCCAGAATACTTGAAATTCGATCTAGTTCCGCTGAAAAAAAAAAGGAAATTCCGAAAATTCCGGAAATTCAAAAACTCAGAAATTCAGAAATTCATGAATTCAGAAATGCAAAAATTCAGAAATTCAAAAACTCAGAAATTCAGAAATTCATGAATTCAGAAATGCAAAAATTCAGAAATTCGGAAATTCCCGAAAATTAGAAATTCTGGAAATTCGAAAATTCCGGAAATTCAGAAATTCCGGAAATTCAGAAATCACGGAAATTCAGAAATTCAGAAATTCAGAAATTCAGAAATTCAGAAATTCAGAAATTCAGAAATTCAGAAATTCAGAAATTCAGAAATTCAGAAATTCAGAAATTCCGGAAATTCAGAAATTCAGAAATTCAGAAATTCAGAAATTCAGAAATTCAGAAATTCAGAAATTCAGAAATTCAGAAATTCAGAAATTCAGAAATTCAGAAATTCAGAAATTCAGAAATTCAGGAATTCAGAAATTTAGAAATTTAGAAATTCAGAAATTCAGAAATTCAGAAATTCAGAAATTCAGAAATTCAGAAATTCAGAAATTCAGAAATTCAGAAATTCAGAAATTCAGAAATTCAGAAATTCAGAAATTCAGAAATTCAGAAATTCCAGAAATTCCAGAAATTCAGAAATTCTGGAAATTCAAAAATTAAGAAAAAAAAACAATATCTCACCATAACTAAAAGAAAAGCCGCAGGATTCCAATATTTCCGCTTGAATTTTCAGATCCACGGGCAATCGATATATTTTGGGACTCTCCCTCCCTTGGTCTATACCATGCCATAATTCCTTATTTTGAAATTCCAATTTCTTTGTGTAGATCATCGCCCGATTTCCAATTAGGTCACTAACCACTTTTTTGAATCCAATATGAATTGGAACTTGGTCATAAGCTGGAGTTAAGTATCCCAAAGTTGCATCACGCCACGGATTTCGACTTTTCATTTGTAGTTCAGTTTTCCAGGGGACCGGAAGATTTTCAACCCGATAGTTTGCTTTGAAAATGTAATCTTGTGGATATCCGACACAAAAATCACCAGGTAACACTTCATGCTGATTATTCAGATCCCATGGAACTAATTGCTTGTGTGGGACGTTTTTCTGATTTGAAATACATCTTCTTAAATAGTACTTGTTTTTGTTCAAACGTATTCCATCAACTGCAATGCGAAGGGTGTCCAAATGAAGTGGCAGGGATTTTTCGGCTCTTCGAAATTTGGGACTTTGAGAAGCGATGGATTGTCTGAAAATCAGAAATTCTCGGTGCCCAATTCGGAAAAATCGATTTCGAAAATGCAGATTTTTTTGAACATGGTTTGAAAAGGGAAATATTCCTATTTGAGTACATGGTACCAATTTGGATCCTACGATCCAAAATTTTGAGTCAATTCATCTCGGTTCCTGTGGAAGATACCAAAAAATGGTCAACCAAACAAACACGTTGCAGGTTAAATGAATATTTTGTCAGTTGACCGCTTTTTGATATACTTGATGGTTTCTATCTCCTCTAGTTGAAATTGTTTTTTTACAGTTTTCAAAGCGTACAATTTGCAGGGATGTTCGGAACGGAATTTGGAATTCCGAAAATTCCGACCATTTTCGGAATGAAATTCCGACCGGAATAATTCCGTGAAAAAATTCGGAATGAAATTCCGGTCGGAATAATTCCGAAAGATCTTTTCGGAACGAAATTCCGACCGGAATTTTTCCGAAGCATGTTTTTCGGAATTAAAATTTTATCGACTACTGTATTCTTGAAAAAATTCACCTGTGCGCCTCGAACAGAATTAATATTGATATTTTTGCGCTGTCGGAATCTTTCTGTCAATTTTCGAAAGATTCTAGCGTTTTTGTGATGGGAAAATGAAATTTCCGCTGTAAATATCGAATTTTGAAAAATTCCGACACTTCCGAAATTCCGAAAATTTTAAAATCGGAATATTCCGAAATTCCGAAACTCCGAATTTTTGAAAATCGGAAAATTCCGAGATTCCGAAATTCCGAAATTTTAAAAATCGGAATTTTTCGAAATTCTGAAATTCCGAAAAAGGCCATTCCGAACATCCCTGGTTGCATGTTAAATGAATATTTTGTCAGTTGACCACTTTTTGATAGCTCCTACAGGAAATGTGATAAATTAGATCAAAGTTGATGGCTTCTATACCTTTAGTTCATAAATCGGCGTACAATTATAGTCGATTCAGGTATTATTTTGCAGATCTAGTTTTGATCTACATTTTACTTTTTGATTCGAACGGAAATTATAAGTTTGAGCTGAGTTATGCTCCGCAGATGATCAGACACGACTTCTTTACACTAATATCGTATAAACAGATGTGGTCCCTGGCAGTTGGTGCGCAGATATAAAAAGGGGTCAACCGAGCAGTAACATTTGTGACCTCACAAGAAAGAAGATTTTGAAAAAAAAATTGTAGAAGTAAAACTATGTGCCTATATTCCATATGAATGAAAAAAAACACAAAAGTTTAATTTCGAAAAATTGTCAACTGTGGTGAAATTGTTTGATTTCCACCCATTTTTAACGAAAATCCACCTATTTTTTGAAAACATTTCGGATAAAATGGCCGGAAAAATAGAAGAGCTCTCCAGAGGTACTTTGGAACAATAGAAGGGCCGGCCCTACTAATACAGGTTTTCCGGTATATGAACTTCATGATTTTTTTTCTAAAATCAAGATTATAGATTCAAAAAAGCCTCACCTTCTCTCAAAACTCAAATATTCCAAAACACAAATTGAACACAGTTGATTCAGCATTTTTGGTACTTCTGGTGGATCCATTTTTCGCAGTGAGCTAGGCCTAGTGAGCCTTATCCCCCGATCTATGAGAGTGATGTCTCATTTACACAAAAATGACCCTTCCCCCTTTTTTTCTCTAATTCTCTTCTTTTTTTTTCTCTCTCGCTGCTCGGAGAACATCTGTTCTTTCCTCTGATTCTCTGAACCTCTCTCCCAGACGATCTGGAAACCTGAAAACTTGAAGTCTAGGAAAATTTTTAAAACAGTTTCTCGTAATTTGAAACTTCCAAATCAGAAAAAGAGGAAAAAAGTTTATATTGAAAGAATGGACAAGAAGATATAAATCAAAAAAGGTTTGATTTGACAAAAATGATACAGTATGACATTTCAGGGTATTGGTTCGCGGGAAATATGCAAAAATAGATACAGATATTGTGAAGACGTGGGAGAAGTCTATGGTACCAATTATAAAAATTTAAAAATACAAATTTCTGAACCCTAAATCAGTCTCCCGCTCTAAATAAATTGAATTGATTCGTTCGGGGATTGCAGTTCCAGCGGGTTGGATTTTCAGATGAATTTGAAGTTTGGGACCATTTCGGAGTAGAGAAAATTGAGTTTCGATGTTTGGAACGTTGGTTCGTGGCATGGATATTGAGTATAAGGTGTTGGGGAATCTGAAAAAAGGTACTGTAGCTATTGGTAGGCAGAGATATGTGCCAGATGGCTCAGTGGTTTTTCGACCAAAAATTACGGTTCCAAGGGCAAGGGTTCAATTCCTTGAGAGGTTAAAGTTTTTCGATTTTTGTGTGGGCCCAGAATATACATTTTTAAGCTTACTCGAGATCCGGAGAATGGAATTTTTATAAAATTTCGAAAAACAAGTTTTTGAAGAAGAAATGTTCTGACTGAAAATGCTTTTTTGACATTAAAAACCGCTTAAAAGCACTGAAAACATCCTGGAATCATAAAAAATAGGCAAAAACAGCGATTTTCAGAAAAGTGTACCAGATGGTTCAGTGGGGTTTTCGACCAAAACTTACGGCCCACAAGGCCAAGGGTTCAAATCCTTCGGGGGTCAAAATTTTTTTTATTTTTGAGTGGACCAAGAAAATATGATTTTTAGGCTCACTTGAGGTCCGGAAAATGGAATTTTCGAAAAAATTTCGAAAAAAAAAATTTGAGAAAGAAAGTTTTTCCGACTGAAAATGCCTTCTTTACATTGAAAACCACAAAAACCCACTTAAAACTACTAAAAACACCCTGGAATCATCAAAAATCGTCAAAAACAGCGATTTTTCCGAAATATATGTTAGATGGCTCAGTGGTTTTTTCGACCAAAATTTACGGCCCACAAGGCCAAGGGTTCGATTCCTTCGGGGAACAAAGTTTTTTGATTTTTGTGTGGACCCAGAAAATACGATTTTTAGGCTCACTGAGGTACAGAAAATGGAAAATGATTTCGAAAATTGGTTTTTTAACCGAAAATACTTTTTTTTGACATTGAAGACTATGAAAAATCCAATCTTATCTCGGTTCATATAGGAGATATCAAAAAGTGATTCACTAACAAAATGTTTATCACGATATCAGAAATATTTTATTAGTTGACAACTTTTTGATATCTCTCATAGGAACCGAGATAATTAAGGCGCAGCAAAAAAGTAAAGTTTTAGAATTAAGCCAAGTTCGGGTTTTTCGAAATTTTCCATTCTGGACGTCGAATGAGCCTAAAAATCGTGTTTTCTGGGTCCACACAAAAATCAAAAAAATTTTGACCCCCGAAGGAATCGAACCCTTGGCCTTGTGGGCGGTAAATTTTGGTAAAAAAACCACTGAGCCATCTGGCGCACTTTTTTGAAAATCGCAGTTTTTGGCGATTTTTGATGATTCCAAAGTGTTTTTAGTAGTTTAAAGCGGTTTTCCATAACAAAAAATGCTAAAAAAGCTTGATAACACCGATACTGTATGACGCGAAAAAGCCTAATTGTCCAGTCCAAGTTTTTTGGGAATGCTTTCAAAAAACAAACCTCTCATCTGGCTTGACTTTTCTTCCACCGCTTTCGCATTTTTTCAAGTACATCATCTTCTTTATCATTTCTTCGTGCGCCTTTAACGTCCAATAACTTTTGTCAACTGCTTTAAAAATTCCGGAAAACTCCATTTCAACATCATGATCACTTCCTATCCATTCCTCGATAAGACCTGTTATTCGCCAATGATTCTTCAAATGAATGTGTCTATGATTGATTCTTTGATGATCGAAATCCATTCTACCACACCATAAAACCAGTTTTTCCGAATTCAGAATAATTGGATGTGTGAAAATTTCATAATTATCGAGTTGAGTTGAAAACTCTTTTAATGGTTTTGGTCCCAAAATGGTTGAAATCACGTCCAATTCATCTGAAAAAAACTTTTTCGATTCAGAAATTCCGGAAGTTCAAAAATTCCGGAAATTCAGGAAATTCCAGAAATTCCGGAAATTCAGAAAATCCGGAAATTCAAAAATTCCGGAAATTCCGGAAATTCTGAAAATTCAGAAATTCAGAAGTTCGGAAATTCAGAAATTCAGAAATTCCGGAAATTCCGGAAATTCCGGAAATTCAGAAATTTTGGAAATTCCGGAAATTCAAAAATTCCGGGGTTTCAAAAATTCTGAAAATTCCGGAAATTCAAAAATTCCGAAAATTCCGGAAATTCAGAAATTCCGGAAAATCAGAAATTCCGGAATTTCGGAAATTCAAAAATTCAGGACATTCAGAAATTCCGGAAATTCAGAAATTCCGGAAATTCAGAAGTTCCGGGATTTCAGAAGTTCCGGAAGTTCAGAAATTGCGGAAATTCTGGAAATTCCGGATATTCGGAAATTCCGGAACTTTTGAATTTCCGGAATTTCTGAATTTCCGGAATTTCAGAAGTTTCGGAAATTCAGAAATTCCAGAAATTCAGAAGTTCCGGAAATTCAGAAATTCCGGAAATTCAGAAATTCCGGAAATTCCGAAACTTCCGGAAATTCAGTAATTCCGGAAATCCAGAAATTTCGGAAATTCATAAATTCCGGAAAGTTCGGAAGTTCCGAAAATTCAAAAGTCAGGAAATTCAGATATTCCGGAAATTCAGAAATTCAGAAATTCCGGAAATAAGATATTCCGGAAAGTCTGGAAATTCCGGAAACTCAGAAATTCCGGAACTTCCGGAATTTCCGATATTCCGGAATATTCAGAAATTCCGTAAATTCCGGAAGTTCAGAAATTCCGGAAATTCAAAAATTCCGGAAATAGAGAAATTCCGGAAATTCCGGAAATTCAGAAATTTTGGAAATTCCGGAAATTCAAAAATTCCGGGGTTTCAAAAATTCCGAAAATTCCGGAAATTCAGAAATTCCGGAAAATCAGAAATTCCGGAATTTCGGAAATTCAAAAATTCAGGAAATTCAGAAATTCCGGAAATTCAGAAATTCCGGAAATTCAGAAGTTCCGGGATTTCAGAAGTTCCGGAAGTTCAGAAATTGCGGAAATTCTGGAAATTCCGGATATTCGGAAATTCCGGAACTTTTGAATTTCCGGAATTTCTGAATTTCCGGAATTTCAGAAGTTTCGGAAATTCAGAAATTCAGAAATTCCAGAAATTCAGAAGTTCCGGAAATTCAGAAATTCCGGAAATCCAGAAATTTCGGACATTCATAAATTCCGGAAAGTTCCGAAAATTCAAAAGTCCGGAAGTTCAGAAATTCCGGAAATTCAGAAATTCCGGAAATTCAGAAATTCAAAAGTCCGGAAATCCAGAAATTCCGGAAATTCAGAAACTCCGGAAATTCGGAATTTCCGGAATTTTCTAATTTCTGGATTTCCGGAACTTCCGGAAATTCAGAAAAAAAATCTTACCGTAACTGAACGAAAACCAGCAGGATTTCAATATTTCCGCTTGAATTTTCAGATCCACTGGCAATCGATAAATTTTTGAAACTCCGCCTCTTTCTTCAGCGTCCCAAATCGACAAATGTTCGAATGCGAGTTTCTTTGTGTAAACCATCGGCCGATTTCCAATTAGGCCATTAACCACTTTCTTGAAAGCCACGTGGATCGGAAGTTTGTCGTAAACCGAAGGTAAGTATCCCAAAATTTTATCCGATTTTGGATTTCGAAGATCCGTTTGTAATACGGTCGTCCAGACAAACGGAGGATTCTTAGTGGGTGGTTTTTGATTAAAAATATAACCTTGTGGAAATCCAACACAAAAATCACCGGGCAACACTTCATGCCGATTTTTCAGATCCCACTGAATTAGTTTCTTATATGGGACGGAGTTTTGATAGGAAATACGCCGTACTAAATGATATATGGCTTCATTTAATTGTATTCCATCAACTGCAATGCGAAGTGTGTCCAAGTGAAGTGGTAGGGATTTTTCGGCTTTTCGAATTTCCGGATATTGAGAAACGATGTATTGTCTGAAATTTACGAAATTACATTTTTTGGACTATTTACGTGGAGGGCTTCAAAATGAGCCTAAACACGTCTAGAATTGCTACATTTTGATTTTTCGAGTGCGTCGCGGTCGTGCGTCGCGTGTTAGGCATCAAATTTGAAAATTGAGCGATTCTAGCCATGATTAGGTTCATTTTGAAGCTCTGAACCTCAAAAATCTGAAAATTATAACGCCGAACTTTTACAGCTACCTATTTTCGAGTTTCGGCGTAAAATAAAAATTTTTAGTTTTTCGAAAATGTCAAATATCTTCTTTTAAACTGGACCAAGTTTGATGAAATTAAAAGGTTTGAATTTCTTACAATGAGAGCTTTTTAATAAGCCTAAACACCACTAGTTTTGCTCTACTTCGGATTTTAGGACGTGTCGCGGTCGTGCGTCGCGTGTCAGGCATCAAATTTCAAAGTTGAGCGATTCTAGCCATGATTAGGCTCATTTTGAAGCTCTGAATCTTAATAATCTAAATTTTACGCATCCAGAGCTTCAATTTGAAGCTAAACACGACCCCTTTTGAAAAATTTGAATTTTCAGATTTAAAGGCACATGGTGAAATTTGAAAATCTGAAATTTTCAAAGTTGTTCAAAATAAGTCTTGTTTCAGTTCATTCAAATTGGCTAAACTTGCTGAATACAGTGAAAATTAATTTTTTTTTAATTTGGAAATTTAGAAGAGTTACGGTAGATTTTTAGATGTTTTGAATTTTTTCGAATAATAAGTTTTCCCAATTTTTTTATGTCCAAAATTTAACGGAAAAATTTCACGATTTTCTTGCTCAGCGCAACAAAAGCTTCAAAATGAGCCTAAAAACGACTAGATTTGCTACATTTTAATTTTCTGGGTGCGTCGCGGTCGTGCGTCGCGTGTTAGGCACCGAATCTGAATGTTGAGTGATTCTAGGCATGATTATGCTCATTTTGAAGCTCTGAATCTAACTAATCTGAATTTTACGCATCCAGAACTTCAATATGAGGCTAAACACGACCAGTTTTGAAAAACATTGAATTTTCGGATTTAAAGACGCATGGTGAAATTTGAAAATCTGAAATTTTCAGAGTTGTTCAAAATAGGTCTTGTTTCAGTTCATTCAAATTGGCTAAACTTGCTGAATACAGTGAAAATTAATTTTTTTTTAATTTGGAAATTTAGAAGAGTTACGGTAGATTTTTAGATGTTTTGAATTTTTTCGAATAATAAGTTTTCCCAATTTTTTTATGTCCAAAATTTAACGGAAAAATTTCACGATTTTCTTGCTCAGCGCAACAAAAGCTTCAAAATGAGCCTAAAAACGACTAGATTTGCTACATTTTAATTTTCTGGGTGCGTCGCGGTCGTGCGTCGCGTGTTAGGCATCAAATTGGAAAGTTTAGCGATTCTAGCCGTGATTAGGTTCATTTTAAAGCTCAAATCGGCTCAAATCTGAAAATGTTAACTTCGAGCTAGAAAAACTAGTTATTTTGGAGTTTTGTTATGAAAACAGATTTTCCGAATTTCGAAAATTTCATTTTTGTTTGAAATATTGTGCCAAAATTTACAACTTTTTTGAAATTTGTGGCTCTTTTAGTTTGAATTTATGAGGACCATTTTGTAATAATAAAAAATTACCTTCTCTCCCAACTCAAATATTCCAAAACACAAATTGAGCTCAATTGAGTCAGCATTTTTGGCATTTCAGGTGGATCCATTTCTCAGAAGAACTAGTGTAGAAAATGAGGAGAAATATAGTGATGCAGTTGAATATTGCCAGAGAGCACCTAGTGAGCCTTATCCCCGGACGTGTGTTTGACGGTGACGTGTGTGGTCTCATCTCCAGATGAGCACTCTTCTTCTCCCTTTTTTCTCTAAAACTCTTCTTCGCCTTCCTTATACTCTCTCGTTGCTCAGGGGAGCTAATTCCTTTTGGCTTCTTTTTTCTGATACCTTTTTTCTCTAAGTCTCTTTCTCAATTTGCCCTCTCTGACAAAAGAATTTGGAAGCCTAAAAACTGAAGTTATCTAAAAATTTAAGAGTTTTTTGAGATTTGAAACTTCCAAAACCGGTTAAAAGAATAAAAGTTTATTTTAGATGAAAAAGGAAAAAAGATTCCCAAAATATATCCCAAAATTGCACTGACTAGGATTACAAGGATACATTTTTATCAACTGCAGCATGAAACTTTGAACAAAAAGAGAAATATGCAAAAATAGACATACGGACATTGTGAAGACATGGAAGAAGTATATGATAAAAATTATAAGAATTTAAAAATATAAATTTCTGAACCCTATATCAATTTCTCTCTCTAGATCCATTTATTCAGGGATTGCAGTTCCAGAAGGTTGGATTTTCAGATAAATTTGAAGTTTGGGACCATTTTTGAGAAGCGAAAATTGAGTTTCGATATTCGGAGCGTTGGTACGTGGCATGGATATTGAGTATAGGGTGTTGGGAAATCTGAAAATGGCTACTGTAGCTGTAAGGTCCCGAGAAAAAAAGCTCATGAGCTTAAGCACACTTTTTCGGGGATATTTTTTCGGAATTTTCGTATGCCATTTTTTCACACTTTTTCTCATTTAAATTAAATAAAATTGAGTTTTTAATGTAAAATCATCCAAAAAACATCAATAGCACACCACAACGAACTTTCCCCCTTTAACCGACAACCCTAAAAAGTCATTGCCGTCAAGGTATGAAAGCACTGAAGCATTTCTGGATAAAATTGATGTTTTCTGGATGATTTTAAATTAAAATCTCAATTTGATTCTATTTCAATAAAAAAAGTGTGAAAAATGACATCTGAAAATTACGAGAAAAATATCCCCGGAAAAGTATGCGCACGCGTTGTATAAAGGGGCGTGTCGCGCAAACCCCGCCCTCCCCCAGATTATTTAAAAAAAAGAAAAAAAAGTGACACCTGAGAATTTGAAAACTTTTGCTTTAAAAGTGCGGCAAAAACGTAATATTTCAGAAATTCGGCTCGTTCGAGCTACTTTCGCGTAAAAGTTCAGTTTTTTTTGCTGAAAAGTGGATTTTAGAGATGCTAGCGATCATTTTTATAGCAAGAAATCAAAATTTTGTTCAGAAAATCCCACTAAATTCACATGAATAAATTTGTTATCGACAGTATCCGTTTTCGCTCCGCCCCCTCGTAAATCGACACGAGCGCCTTCTCCGAGATTTTCAGGCGTCATTTTTTTTAATCCGACAATAATTAAGCTAGTAAATCGAAACAGACAAACCTCTCATCTGCCTTGACTATTCTTCCACCGCTTTCACGCATTTTTGAATTCATAATGTCTTTGGTCAATTCCTCTGAATATGAAGAACTGTCACCCACTTTGAAGTCTCCAGAGAACTCCATTCCAATTTCATTATTATTTCTGATCCATACATTCATATGATCAAGTAAAGTTTCTCTATAATAATCCCTCAGATGAATGTGTCTATGATTGATTGGTTGAGCAATGAATTGCGCCCGACCACCGTATAAAACCAGCTTTTCGGAATTTCGAACAATGGGATGTTGGAAAATTTCATAATTATCGAATCGAGTTGAGAACTCTTTCAGTGGCTTTGGTCCCAGAATACTTGAAATTCGATCTAGTTCCGCTGAAAAAAAAAGGAAATTCCGAAAATTCCGGACATTCAAAAACTCAGAAATTCAGAAATTCATGAATTCAGAAATGCAAAAATTCAGAAATTCGGAAATTCCCGAAAATTAGAAATTCTGGAAATTCGAAAATTCCGGAAATTCAGAAATTCCGGAAATTCAGAAATTACGGAAATTCAGAAATTCAGAAATTTAGAAATTCAGAAATTCAGAAATTCAGAAATTCAGAAATACAGAAATTCAGAAATTCAGAAATTCAGAAATTCAGAAATTCAGAAATTCAGAAATTCAGAAATTCAGAAATTCAGAAATTCAGAAATTCAGAAATTCAGAAATTCAGAAATTCAGAAATTCAGAAATTCAGAAATTCAGAAATTCAGAAATTCAGAAATTCAGAAATTCAGAAATTCAGAAATTCAGAAATTCAGAAAATCAGGAATTCAGAAATTTAGAAATTTAGAAATTCAGAAATTCAGAAATTCAGAAATTCAGAAATTCAGAAATCCAAAAATTCAGAAATTCCGGAATATCAGAAATTCAGAAATTCAGAAATTCAGAAATTCAGAAATTCAGAAACTCAGAAATTCAGAAATTCAGAAATTCAGAAATTCAGAAATTCCGGAATATCAGAAATTCAGAAATTTAGAAATTCAGAAATTCAGAAATTCAGAAATTCAGAAATACAGAAATTCAGAAATTCAGAAATTCAGAAATTCAGAAATTCAGAAATTCAGAAATTCAGAAATTCAGAAATTCAAAAATTCAGAAATTCAGAAATTCAGAAATTCAAAAACTGCGGAAAATCATAAATTCCGGAAATTCAGAAATTCAGAAATTCAGAAATTCAGAAATTCAGAAATTCAGAAATTCAGAAATTCAGAAATTCAGAAATTCAGAAATTCAGAAATTCAGAAATTCGAAAATTCCGGAAATTCAGAAATTCCGGAAATTCAGAAATTCAGAAATTCAGAAATTCAGAAATTCAGAAATTCAGAAATTCAGAAATTCAGAAATTCAGAAATTCAAAAATTCAGAAATTCAGAAATTCAGGAATTCAGAAATTTAGAAATTTAGAAATTCAGAAATTCAGAAGTTCAGAAATTCAGAAATTCAGAAATCCAAAAATTCAGAAATTCCGGAATATCAGAAATTCAGAAATTCAGAAATTCAGAAATTCAGAAATTCAGAAATTCAGAAATTCAGAAATTCAGAAATTCAGAAATTCAGAAATTCAGAAATTCAGAAATTCAGAAATTCAGAAATTCAGAAATTCAGAAATTCAGAAATTCAGAAATTCAGAAATTCAGAAATTCAGAAATTCAGAAATTCAGAAATTCAGAAATTCCAGAAATTCCAGAAATTCAGAAATTCTGGAAATTCAAAAATTAAGAAAAAAAAACAATATCTCACCATAACTAAAAGAAAAGCCGCAGGATTCCAATATTTCCGCTTGAATTTTCAGATCCACGGGCAATCGATATATTTTGGGACTCTCCCTCCCTTGGTCTATACCATGCCATAATTCCTTATTTTGAAATTCCAATTTCTTTGTGTAGATCATCGCCCGATTTCCAATTAGGTCACTAACCACTTTTTTGAATCCAATATGAATTGGAACTTGGTCATAAGCTGGAGTTAAGTATCCCAAAGTTGCATCACGCCACGGATTTCGACTTTTCATTTGTAGTTCAGTTTTCCAGGGGACCGGAAGATTTTCAACCCGATAGTTTGCTTTGAAAATGTAATCTTGTGGATATCCGACACAAAAATCACCAGGTAACACTTCATGCTGATTATTCAGATCCCATGGAACTAATTGCTTGTGTGGGACGTTTTTCTGATTTGAAATACATCTTCTTAAATAGTACTTGTTTTTGTTCAAACGTATTCCATCAACTGCAATGCGAAGGGTGTCCAAATGAAGTGGCAGGGATTTTTCGGCTCTTCGAAATTTGGGACTTTGAGAAGCGATGGATTGTCTGAAAATCAGAAATTCTCGGTGCCCAATTCGGAAAAATCGATTTCGAAAATGCAGATTTTTTTGAACATGGTTTGAAAAGGGAAATATTCCTATTTGAGTACATGGTACCAATTTGGATCCTACGATCCAAAATTTTGAGTCAATTCATCTCGGTTCCTGTGGAAGATACCAAAAAATGGTCAACCAAACAAACACGTTGCAGGTTAAATGAATATTTTGTCAGTTGACCGCTTTTTGATATACTTGATGGTTTCTATCTCCTCTAGTTGAAATTGTTTTTTTACAGTTTTCAAAGCGTACAATTTGCAGGGATGTTCGGAACGGAATTTGGAATTCCGAAAATTCCGACCATTTTCGGAATGAAATTCCGACCGGAATAATTCCGTGAAAAAAATTCGGAATGAAATTCCGGTCGGAATAATTCCGAAAGATCTTTTCGGAACGAAATTCCGACCGGAATTTTTCCGAAGCATGTTTTTCGGAATTAAAATTTTATCGACTACTGTATTCTTGAAAAAATTCACCTGTGCGCCTCGAACAGAATTAATATTGATATTTTTGCGCTGTCGGAATCTTTCTGTCAATTTTCGAAAGATTCTAGCGTTTTTGTGATGGGAAAATGAAATTTCCGCTGTAAATATCGAATTTTGAAAAATTCCGACACTTCCGAAATTCCGAAAATTTTAAAATCGGAATATTCCGAAATTCCGAAACTCCGAATTTTTGAAAATCGGAAAATTCCGAGATTCCGAAATTCCGAAATTTTAAAAATCGGAATTTTTCGAAATTCTGAAATTCCGAAAAAGGCCATTCCGAACATCCCTGGTTGCATGTTAAATGAATATTTTGTCAGTTGACCACTTTTTGATAGCTCCTACAGGAAATGTGATAAATTAGATCAAAGTTGATGGCTTCTATACCTTTAGTTCATAAATCGGCGTACAATTATAGTCGATTCAGGTATTATTTTGCAGATCTAGTTTTGATCTACATTTTACTTTTTGATTCGAACGGAAATTATAAGTTTGAGCTGAGTTATGCTCCGCAGATGATCAGACACGACCTCTTTACACTAATATCGTATAAACAGATGTGGTCCCTGGCAGTTGGTGCGCAGATATAAAAAGGGGTCAACCGAGCAGTAACATTTGTGACCTCACAAGAAAGAAGATTTTGAAAAAAAAATTGTAGAAGTAAAACTATGTGCCTATATTCCATATGAATGAAAAAAAAACACAAAAGTTTAATTTCGAAAAATTGTCAACTTTGGTGAAATTGTTTGATTTCCACCCATTTTTAACGAAAATCCACCTATTTTTTGAAAACATTTCGGATAAAATAGCCGGAAAAATAGAAGAGCTCTCCAGAGGTACTTTGGAACAATAGAAGGGCCGGCCCTACTAATACAGTTTTTCCGGTATATGAACTTCATGATTTTTTTTCTAAAATCAAGATTATAGATTCAAAAAAGCCTCACCTTCTCTCAAAACTCAAATATTCCAAAACACAAATTGAACACAGTTGATTCAGCATTTTTGGCGCTTCTGGTGGATTCATTTTTCACGGTGGATTGCCAAAGAGCTAGACTTAGTGAGCCTTATCCCCCGATCTATGAGAGTGATGTCTCATTTACACAAAAATGACCCCTCCCCTTTTTTCTCTAAATCTCTTCTTCTTTTTATTCTCTCGATGCTCGAAGAACATCTGTTCTTTTCTTTGATTCTCTGAACCTCTCTCACAAACAATCTGGAAACCTAAAAACTTGAATTCTTTAACAATTTAAGAGTTTCTTGAAATTTGAAACTTCCAAATCAGAAAAGAAAGAGGAAAAAAGTTTATATGGAAAGAATGGACAAGAAGATATAAATTAAAAAAGTTTGATTTAAAAAAATGGTACAGTATGAAACTTAGGATATTGGTTCGCGAGAAATATGCAAAAACGGATACGGACATTGAAAAGACGTGGAAGAAGTCTATATTAGCAATTTTAAGAATTCAGAAATATAAATCTCGGAACCCTAAATCAGTTTCCCTCTCTAAATGCATTGCATGGATTCGTTCAGGGATCGCAGTTCCAGAAGATTGAATTTTCAGATGAATTTGCAGTTTGACACCATTTCTGAGAAGAGAAAATTGAGTTTCGATATTCGGAGCGTTGGTTCGTGGCATGGATATCGAGTATAAGTGTTGGGGAATCTGAAAAAGGTTACTTTAGCTGTTCGTAGGCAAAAATGTCCGGAATTCGGATATTTGGATTCATACCGTATAAGTTTTATCCAGTTTTGTGGTATTTTTTGTAACGAAAAACCGCTTAAAAACACTAAAAACAACCTGGAATCATCAAAAATGCGTCAAAAACAGCGATTTTCAGAAAAGTGTGCCAGATGGCTCAGTGGGTTTTTCGACCAAAAATTACGGCCCACAAGGCCAAGGGTTCGATTCCTTCGGGTATTAAAGTTTTTCGATTATTATTTGAATCCGGAAAACACGATTTTCAGGCTCACTCGAGATCCGGAAAATGGAATTTTCAAAAATCCAAAAAAAAGGTTGTTTTCTGGAAGATATGAAAAATTGTTTTTCAGAACGTTTTGAATCTGAAAAACCGTTTAAACCCATTCCAACCCCCTAAAAATCGCGAAAAAAGGCTGAAAATCTCATTTTTCAAATAAGTGTGCCAGGTGGCTCAGTGGTTGTTTCTGCCAAAATTTACGGCCCACAAGGCCAAGGGTTCAATTTCTTCGGAGATCAAATTTTATTTGATTTTCGTGTGGATCCTGAATATACTATTTTAAAGCTCATTCGAGGTCCGGAAAATGGAATTTTCAAAAAATTTCAAAAATTTGAACCACATACATAATTAAAAATCTTCGACAAAGACCAACCTCTTATCCGCCTTGACTTTGCTACCACCGCTTTCGCGCATTTTTGAATGCATCATCTCTTTGATCGTATTCACTGAATCGATATGATTCCCAACACGGTCGGTTTCGATGTCTCCAGAGAACTCCATTCCAATTTCATTATTATTTGTTATCCACACATTCATATGATTTATTAAAACTTGTTGATCATAATCCTTCAGATGAATGTGTCTATGATTGATTCGTTGAAGATTGAAATGCACCCGACCACTGTGCAAAACCAATTTCTCCGAATTCAGAATAATTGGATGGGTGAAAATTTCATAATTATCGAGTTTAGTTGAAAACTCTTTCAATGGTTTTGGTCCCAAAATGGTTGAAATCACATCCAATTCGTCTGAAAAAAATTTTTTGATTTTAAAGGAAAAGAGATTGAAAATAAGGCCAAACAAAACATTTTGCACAATTTTTAAATTTTAAAAATTTTCAAAACTCCTAAAACATGCCTTGTTTAGGCTCATTTTAATCGGGAATTCCGGAATTTTTTTTTAATTACGAAAAATTACGAAAAAAAATTATATCTCACCAAAGCTGAAAGAAAAGCCACTGGATTCCAGAACTTCCGCATGAATTTTTAGATCTACTGGCAATCGATAAATCTTGAAATTCTCCACTCTTTCCAGAA
Organism: Caenorhabditis nigoni; assembly: GCA_027920645.1. Taxonomy (NCBI): domain Eukaryota; kingdom Metazoa; phylum Nematoda; class Chromadorea; order Rhabditida; family Rhabditidae; genus Caenorhabditis; species Caenorhabditis nigoni. Next base: position 18,552,607 of record CP115865.1, on the reverse strand, counting down.
AATAATTCCAATACATTTCGTTTTGAAATTCCAATTTCTTTGTAAAAACCGTCGCTCGATTTCCAATTAGGTCATTAACCACTTTTTTGAATCCAACATGGATCGGAACTTTGTCATAAGCTGGAGATAAACATCTCAAAGTTTTATCACCCCACTGATTTTGAGTTTTCATTCGTAATTCGGTTGTCCAGATAAAAGAATGATTTTCATTCCGAAGTTTTTGCTCAAAAATATGGTCTTGTGGATATCCGACACAAAAATCACCGGCCAACACTTCATGCCGATTTTTCCGATCCCACTCAGTTGATTTCCCATATGGAACGTAGTTTCTATTTGAAATACACCGTTCTAAATAGTACTTGTTTTCATTCAAGCGTATTCCATTGACTGCAATGCAAAGTGTGTCCAAATGAAGTGGTAGGGATTGTTCGGCTCTTCGGAATTTGGGACTTTGAGAAGCGATGTACTGTCTGAAAATTTACGAAATCACATTTTTTGGATTATTAACGCTGAGAACTTCAAAATGAGCCTAAACACGACTAGAATTGCTTTTCTTTGATTTTTTGGGTGCGTCGCGGTCGTGCGTCGCGTGTCAGGCATCAAATTTGAAAGTTGAGCGATTATAGACATGATTAGGCTCATTTTGAAACTTTAAACTTCAGAAATCTGAAAATGTCAATGGCGAAATTGAGAAACTTTGAATTCTTTGAGTTCAGGCAGAAAACTTTGAGTTCAGGCATAAATCTAGATTTTCAGAATTCCGAAAATTTCAATCATCTCTTTTCAAACTGGACCACTTTTTAATGAAAATATTAGGTTGGCGGGAAAGTCTTTGTCACTCTGTTTGTTTAATCACTGTTCTCGTATATGGAGGCTGTGTATGATATCGACTCTAGTGAATAACAAGGTGATAAGAACCTTCCATATAAACAAGTCCCCATTTCCTTCCCTGCTCCTCATCTGTAATTGAAACGATATGTTTGTTCCCACTGCTATTCACATCAGACATGTTTTGATTTACCTCTTCCTATCTCACACCACGATGAAGGATTCGGAAACTTTCTTGAAGAATGTGTACAACACACATGCCCCTCACTACAATACTATTCGCAATTGGTTCCATCGTTTCGAAAAAGATGACTTCTCGCTCGATGAAAAGGATCGCTCTGGGAGACCCCGTGAGTTGGATTTGGACAAGCTGAAGCACGCATTGCAATCGGATCCATTTCAATCTAGCCGTGAACTAGCTGTCACATTCGGAGTTCACCATAGCACAGTCCTTGAAGGTTTGAAGTCTCTTGGAATGAGAAAACTTTTTGGTCGATTCATACCTCATCACCTGACTCAAGCCAACCTTGACCGCCGAGTCGACGATTCGATTACTCTTCTCACTCTCCACGCGGGCGATCGATGGCTGGACCGGCTAATAACCGGAGATGAGAAGTGGGTCTTCTACGATAATCACCACAGGAAATCCCAGTGGGTTGGAGAAGGAGAGAGCCCACAGGATGTCCCCAAACCCGACCTTCATCCGAAAAAAGTTATGCTCTCTGTGTGGTGGGGAGTGGACGGCCCCATCTACTGGGAACTTCTGCCCGAGGGCAAAACAATAACTGGAGACCTCTACACTACTCAACTACGAAACCTCAAGAAAGCAGTCGACCGTTCGGCCCTGAAAGACAAGAAAGTGTACTATCAACATGATAACGCTCGCCCACATGTTTCGAAACAAGTGAAGCAGGAGCTGATGGGATATGGATGGAATGTTCTCCCTCACCCCCCGTATTCTCCTGATCTTGCTCCTTCCGACTATTGGTTATTTGGCGATATGACACGTGCCTTCGAAGGAAGAAGCTTCAATTCCCGTGGAGCGGTCGAAGCGGCACTCAAACAATACTTTGCCTCACGCCCGGCTGGATTCTACCGCAATGGAATCCATAAATTGAGGGAACGTTGGAGACATGTTGTTGATAATGATGGACAATATAATTAATTATTCGGTTATTTTTTCTTTGAGAAATAAACTATTGAAAAAGTGACAAAGACTTTCCCGCCAACCTAATACATTTTCTGAGTTTCTTACGCTGCGAGCTTCAAAAAGAGCTTAAACACGACTAGAATTGATTTCCTTTGATTTTTCGAGTGCGTCGCGGTCGTGCGTCGCGTGTCAGGCATCAAATTTGAAAGTTGATCGATTCTAGGCACGATTAGGCTCATTTTAAAGCTCGAAACTTCAGAAATCTGAAAATGTTCATGGCGAACTTGAGAAACTACTAACTTTTGAGTTCAGGCAGAAAACTAGATTTTCAGAATTTCTAAAATTTCAAATATATTTTTTCTTTCTCTACCATTTTTCAAGGACTAAAATTTTTTGATTTTTTCACGCTGAGAGCTTCAAAATGAGCGTAAACACGACTAGATTAGCTACATTTTGATTTTTTGGGTGCGTCGCGGTCATGCGTCGCGTGTCAGGCATCAAATTTGAAAGTTGACTGATTCTAGGCATGATTAGGCTCATTTTGAAGCTAGAAACGCCAGAAATCTGAAAATGTCAATGACGAACTCAAGAAACTACTTATTTTCGAGATTTGGTATAAAATAAGATTTTCAGATTTCCGAAAATTTCAAATACCCCTTTTCAAACTGGACCGCTTCTTATGAACATACATTTTCTGAGTTTCTTACGCTGCGAGCTTCAAACTGAGCCTAAACACGACTAGAATTGATTTCCTTTGATTTTTTGGGTGCGTCGCGGTCGTGCGTTGCGTGTCAGGCATCAAATTTGAAAGTTGATCGATTCTAGCCATGATTAGGCTCATTTTGAAGCTCGAAACTTCAGAAAACTGAAAATTTTAACGAAAAACTTGAAAAACCACTAAATTTAGAGTTAAGGTATCAGACTAGATTTTCCGGGACCCTCACAATTATATATGTCTTGGTATAAGGGAGACGGTCCTCTCCAACCGATGTGGTCCCTGGCAGATGGTGCGCAAAACAAAGGGGGGGGGGGGGGGTCAATTGCCCATCCTATGTGACCTCAGAAAGAAGAGATTAGGAAAAACGGGACCAAAAATCGATATGGCATGGAAAAACTCATATAAATACGCGCGAAAGTTTGATGTCCCAGAAAAATGTAAAAAAAAACAAATATTTAGGTTTTAACCATTTTTTAATTCTCCCAAAATTTACAACCTTTTTAACGTTTTGGTCAATTTAGAAAATAGTAAATTCAAAAAATTGAAAAATAATCTTACCTTCTCTCAAAACTCAAATATTCCAAAACACAAATTGAACTCAAATGAGTCAGCATTTTCGGCACTCTCAGTGGATCCATTTTTCAGAAGAAATAGTGTAGAAAATGAAGAGAATTCGGGAAAATATGCCAAAATTAGTGGAGGAGGACAGAAAATGGTGGGTCCGCCGAGGATGGTGGTGTTTGCCCCTCATCTCCAGATGACTCCTTTTTTCTCCTTCTTTCTCTAACAAGGGAACCACAACACCTCGTCACCTCAGATTTCGATGAAACTTTCAGGATATGTTAAGAATAGCCTATCTAGGCACCCCTGAAAATTTTAGAATCCGCTCGCCAGTTTCAGCCGAGTTATTTCAGTCCAAAGTTTTAGTACTGAAACCCGTTGATTTGCATGCTTTACCACACATTCCATCACCCAAAACCCTTCAAGAGGAGTTCAGAGACGGTGTAACATTTAACCGCCTTTCCAGGCTGTGGAGAATGTCGGCGGCGTGGTGTTGGGGATGTGGTCGGCGCCAGTGTGCGCAAGGTGTTGGTTCGCTCCCACTCGTGTTTTTTTTCTTTTTTTTCGCTTGTTTCCCAATTTTGTAACTTTAGAGCATCTTTACGATATTTTTTATAAGTTTTTACCAATTCAAAAGAGTAGAAACAAAATTTGAAAAAATTTTTTTTTGAAAAATTTTCAAAAAAAAATTGAAGTCCTCCATCACTGGAAGTAGCAGTTTTGACGATTTGTTTTGGGGCCTATAGAGACCGTGATCAAGTAATTAAAAGTTTTCAATTGAAAAATGGATCATCTATTAGTTGTATCATGATATTTTCAAACGATTATCACTATGTTTTTCAAAGAAATTTTTCCAACAGGAAAACGTTCGATAAAATCTCCCACCCAAGTGGTGGAAAAATTTCTCAATTTTTTTCAAAAATTTTTTTTCGAGAAAATGTCTGAAATATAAAATTTTATCGAATTTTAAACACAACACAGCAAATTTCATGTTCTAGAACCTCCTAGAAGTTGAGAAAAGCGACATTGAAAACCGCTATTTTTGCACTGAAAAAGCGATTTTCGGTACTTAAACTGTTATAACTCGACTGAAACTGGCGAGCGGATTCTAAAATTTTCAGGGGTGCCTAGATAGGCTATTCTTAACATATCCTGAAAGTTTCATCGAAATCTGAGGTGACGAGGTGTTGTGGTTCCCTTGTAAACCTCTTTCTTTTTACTCTCTCGGAGAACATCTGCCCATTTTTTTGACAGTTTCTTTTGCTAATATTCTTTTTCTCTAAATCTCTTTTTCAGACTTTTCTGGCAGACAATCTGGAAGTTTAAAAGCTGAAATTATCAGAAAAAAAGAAAAACAGTTTATTCTCAAAATAATAAAAAAGGTAGTAATAATCCGGAAAATAACAAGTTAGGATTTTGAAGACAATTTTTAAAAATACATTTCTGAACCCTAAATCAGTTTCCCTCTATAAATACATCGAATCGAATCATTCAGGGATTGCAGTTCCAAAAGGTTGAATTTTCAGACGAATTTGAAGTTTGGGACCATTTTTGAGAAGAGAAAATTGATTTTAGGTATTCGGAGTGTTGGTTCAGGGCATAATTGTTCTCGTAAATCGACAATAACAAACCTATCATCTGTCTCGACTCTTCTTCCGCCGATTTCTCGCATTTTTGAACAATGGAATGTTGGAGAATTTCAGAATAATCATTTTTTGTGGTTTGGGTGCCAGCATTCTTGAACTTCGGTTCAGTTTGTCTGAAAAATATGTTTTTAATTTTCAGAAAAACTACCGTATGACTTCAAAATGGTTTAAGAACGGCTGAAAATATGGCCAAAAACTGCCAGGAAATCTGGACATTCGGACCCACAGACCGACATTTTGGAACCCATTCTTGATGCTAAAAATGTGATGTTCAGTCAATTTTTGTAAAAAAATTGAACAAATTTGGGATATTCCAAAATGGAAAATCCTAGGAATCCCTAAAACACTCGAAAATTCGAGAAGTTTTGGAATTTTCCAAGAAATCTGAAAAATTAGTAAAAATTCAATTTTGAAGTATTTTAATAGTTTTTGTTTCTTAGCTCTTTGTTTTTGAGATATGAACCTCTGAAGTTATGAAATACTTACTTGAACTGTTGTGATGCCTGCGTCCACTGCGCAGAGCTTCGAGCAGGATGCACCCGTTGCTTGTCGTCTCCTAGAATCTGGAAAAATGACATAGGGTACAGTTCTGAAATGGTTAGCTCTAAAACGTCGCAGTTCTGAAATGTTTAGTTCTAAAACGTCGCAGTTCTGAAATAGTCAGTTCTAAAACATCACAGTTTTGAAATGGTCAGTTCTAAAACGTCGCAGTTCTGAAATCGTCAGCTTTGAAACGTCACAGTTTTGAAACGGTCAGTTCTAAATCGTCGAAGCTTTGAAACGTCACAGTTCTGAAATGGTTAGTTCTAAAACGTCGCAGTTCTGAAATGGTCAGTTCTAAAACGTCGTAGTTCTGAAACGGTCAGTTCTAAAACGTCGCAGTTCTGAAATGCTAAGTTTGAAAATGCCGCGGTTTTAAAACGACATAGTTCTCAAATATTACAAGCACATATGGATAACAGGTAACTCGACTAACATGGCATAGTGCTTTGGCTTTGAATCTGTCATTTAAAACAGTTCAGATGATCTCAGGTCCAAGAAAAAGTCAAGTTACAAGTCTCTGAGCATTGGAAAAAATTCCATATAGGGAGATTGCCGGAATAAAAACTTACATCTTTCAAAACAACGACATAGATAGCATAAGCGACACCAGCCAACAAATTGACAACACCGATGACAATTGCAGAGGCCACAGCGATCTGAAAATTAGATACATCACATGTTGGCGCGAAAACGGCTCATATTTTTCTACAGTAACCATTGTCTTACACCTGTGGTCCGTTTCCAGCCCCCTAAAAATCAAAATCGGACTTTCTAGGTTACGACCTGGGATTTCACACTAAAATAAGCATTACAGGATGATGTCATGTTTTTGATCTCCAATGCAAATTTCAGCGGAATTCCAAATTTTTTGGTCCCAAACATACCTGATAGTGGTACGAATTGTGAATGTACGACATGTTCGATTAGTTCCTTCAAATTGACAATAATTAGAAAATTCTAAAGAGAAGAATACAGAACGTCTTGGTATAAGGGATACTGTCCTCTCCAACCGATGTGGTCCCTGGCAGATAGTGAGCAAACAAAAAGGGGGGGGGGGTCAATAGTGTAGAGAGAAGAATACAGAACATCTTGGAGAGGAGGACGACTGACTGAGTCAATATTGGAAACCGAAAATCTCTTCTTTTCCCTTTTTCTCTAAACCTCTTCATCGTCTCGTCGGGTCCTGGGTCCTGGGTCCTGGGTCCTGGGTCCTGGGTCCTGGGTCCTGGGTCCTGGGTCCTGGGTCCTGGGTCCTGGGTCCTGGGTCCTGGGTCCTGGGTCCTGGGTCCTGGGTCCTGGGTCCTGGGTCCTGGGTCCTGGGTCCTGGGTCCTGGGTCCTGGGTCCTGGGTCCTGGGTCCTGGGTCCTGGGTCCTGGGTCCTGGGTCCTGGGTCCTGGGTCCTGGGTCCTGGGTCCTGGGTCCTGGGTCCTGGGTCCTGGGTCCTGGGTCCTGGGTCCTGGGTCCTGGGTCCTGGGTCCTGGGTCCTGGGTCCTGGGTCCTGGGTCCTGGGTCCTGGGTCCTGGGTCCTGGGTCCTGGGTCCTGGGTCCTGGGTCCTGGGTCCTGGGTCCTGGGTCCTGGGTCCTGGGTCCTGGGTCCTGGGTCCTGGGTCCTGGGTCCTGGGTCCTGGGTCCTGGGTCCTGGGTCCTGGGTCCTGCTTTCTAGGGGAGCATCTTTCCCTTTGGTTCTGGAAATTCGTTTTTCTCAAAGTTTTGAGCTATGATTTACGAAAAAAAAACCGGAAAAGGTTCATTTTCACAGACACGAACGAACAGAAAAACAAAGAAAAGTGATCAAAAGAAACCACTGAGCCATCTGGCACACTTTTCGCTGTCTTCGACAATTTTTGATGATTCTACGGTGTTTCTAATGATTTTAAGCCGTTTTTTAGAACGAAAAATGCAAAAAAACGCTGGATACAGCCGATACGATGCAAAGCATAATAATTTGAGCTCTATTATCTTGGTTTCTATGAGAGATATCAAAATTTTGTCAACTAGCAAAATATTGGTGATACCATGATAAACATTTTGATAGTTGATCACTTTTTGATATCTCTTATATGAACTGAGATAAGGTTGAACCAAAGTTGAGAGAGGAATTCCGGACAAACAGCTTTGCCTACGAACCGCTACAGTAGCCAATTTGTCTCAATTGCTTTTTCCAGATTCCCCAACACCTTATTCTCAATATCCATGCCTCGAACCACCGCTCCGAATAGCGAAATTCAATTTTCTCTTCTCAAAAATGGTCCCCAACTTCAAATTCATCTGAAAATTCAATCTGCTGGAACTGCAATCCCTGAACGATTCAATCAACAGTATTTAGAGAGGGAAATAGATAGGATGCTCCGAAATTTATATTTTTAAATTCGTTAACATAGACTTCTTCCACGTCTTCACAATGTCCGTGTCCATTTTTGGATATGCTGCAGTGTGTCTAAATGGATTCTTATATTTCTTGTCACTGGGATCTTGTGATATTTGTGGTCCAAAATGTGTACTACTTCTATAAAATCAATTATTATTTTTTATTTTTTGATTCTTACCTTTTTATTCTTTTGAAAATAAACTTTTTTCCCATTTTTCCATGTTCAATTATAAGGATTAGATTTGTTCTGAAAATATGCATTACTAGTAATTTCGCAACCCTGAAGTTTTTGAACTAGTCATTTCGCAACCGCGATGTTTCAGAACCGGACGATTTAAGATAGTTCTAGAACGTTAAGTTACAAAATAGCTAGATCTAAAACGTCCAGTTCTAAAATGTCATGGTTGCGAAACGGTCAGTTGCGAAATGGGCGGTTGGGAAATGTCGTAGATTCAGTTCCTACGATTTTGACATATTTTCATGCTCCGTGACATTTCAAAACTGGTCATTTCGCAACCGGACAATTTAAAATAGTTCTAGAACGTCCAGTTGCGGAACGAACAGTCAAAACGTCTAGCCGCCCTAGAACCCCGGTCATTTCAGAACCGCGACGTTCTAGAACTAGTCATTTCACAACTGGACGTTCTAGAATTATCCTAAATCGTCCGGTTACAAAGTGGTTAGTTACAAGATGGCTAGTTCTAGAATTTGAAGTTCTCTCGATCGATTACCATGGGGAGCATTTCTATTATTTTATGACACCTGCGCGGCGGTTTACAATCAAAGGTGTGAATCCATTTCGCACCTGTTTTATTGCCTTTTACGCCTTCACCTTCACATATTGACATGTCTTCACATCTCTTCTTCACATATCATCTTCACATATCAACTGAAGACGTGTTAAGTACTCTAAAATGTGAGAAAAGGGGCGGAGTTTCCCAGGGGGCGGGGTTTTTTCCAGGTGTGTTAAGCCCCGCCCCTTAAGTGAAGACGCAAGGGAAGTGAAGATACAACTCAGTTTCCTCATTTTTCATTTCTTCCCCTCATTGCCCAGGGTGTCGCCAGACGCCCTGATGCTAGAGTAATCGCAAGATTCTCTAATGCCAAAGATATGGTCCCCCCATGTCTTCTGATGCCTTGATATATCCCCATATATTCAGATGCTAGAGTAATCGCAAGATTCTCTAATGCCAAAGATATGGTCCCTCCATGTCTTCTGATGCCTTGATATATCCCCATATATCCAGATGCTAGAGTAATCGCAAGATTCTCTAATGCCAAAGATATGGTCCCCCCATGTCTTCTGATGCCTTGATATATCCATATATATACAGATGCTAGAGTAATCGCAAGATTCTCTAATGCCAAAGATATGGTCCCCCCATGTCTTCTGATGCCTTGATATATCCATATATATACAGATGCTAGAGTAATCGCAAGATTCTCTAATGCCAAAGATATGGTCCCTCCATGTCTTCTGATGCCTTGATATATCCCCATATATCCAGATGCTAGAGTAATCGCAAGATTCTCTAATGCCAAAGATATGGTCCCCCCCATGTCTTCTGATGCCTTGATATATCCCCATATATCCAGATGCTAGAGTAATCGCAAGATTCTCTAATGCCAAAGATATGGTCCCCCCATGTCTTCTGATGCCTTGATATATCCATATATATCCAGATGCTAGAGTAATCGCAAGATTCTCTAATGCCAAAGATATGGTCCCCCCATGTCTTCTGATGCCTTGATATATCCCCATATATCCAGATGCTAGAGTAATCGCAAGATTCTCTAATGCCAAAGATATGGTCCCCCCATGTCTTCTGATGCCTTGATGTATCCCCATATATCCAGATGCTAGAGTAATCGAAAGATTCTCTAATGCCAAAGATATGGTCCCCCCATGTCTTCTGATGCCTTGATGTATCCCCATATATCCAGATGCTAGAGTAATCGCAAGATTCTCTAATGCCAAAGATATGGTCCCCCCCATGTCTTCTGATGCCTTGATATATCCCCATATATCCAGATGCTAGAGTAATCGCAAGATTCTCTAATGCCAAAGATATGGTCCCCCCCCCATGTCTTCTGATGCCTTGATATATCCCCATATATCCAGATGCTAGAGTAATCGCAAGATTCTCTAATGCCAAAGATATGGTCCCCCCCATGTCTTCTGATGCCTAGATATATCCCCATATATCCAGATGCTAGAGTAATCGAAAGATTCTCTAATGCCAAAGATATGGTCCCCCCATGTCTTCTGATGCCTTGATATATCCCCATATATCCAGATGCTAGAGTAATCGAAAGATTCTCTAATGCCAAAGATATGGTCCCCCCATGTCTTCTGATGCCTTGATATATCCATATATATCCAGATGCTAGAGTAATCGAAAGATTCTCTAATGCCAAAGATATGGTCCCCCCCATGTCTTCTGATGCCTAGATATATCCCCATATATCCAGATGCTAGAGTAATCGAAAGATTCTCTAATGCCAAAGATATGGTCCCCCCATGTCTTCTGATGCCTTGATATATCCATATATATCCAGATGCTAGAGTAATCGCAAGATTCTCTAATGCCAAAGATATGGTCCCCCCCATGTCTTCTGATGCCTTGATATATCCCCATATATCCAGATGCTAGAGTAATCGCAAGATTCTCTAATGCCAAAGATATGGTCCCCCCCATGTCTTCTGATGCCTTGATGTATCCCCATATATCCAGATGCTAGAGTAATCGCAAGATTCTCTAATGCCAAAGATATGGTCCCCCCCATGTCTTCTGATGCCTTGATGTATCCCCATATATCCAGATGCTAGAGTAATCGCAAGATTCTCTAATGCCAAAGATATGGTCCCCCCCATGTCTTCTGATGCCTTGATATATCCCCATATATCCAGATGCTAGAGTAATCGCAAGATTCTCTAATGCCAAAGATATGGTCCCTCCATGTCTTCTGATGCCTTGATATATCCCAATATATCCAGATGCTAGAGTAATCGCAAGATTCTCTAATGCCAAAGATATGGTCCCCACCCAAGTCTTCTGATGCCTTGATATATCCCAATATATCCAGATGCTAGAGTAATCGAAAGATTCTCTAATGCCAAAGATATGGTCCCCCCATTTCTTCTGATGCCTAGATATATCCCCATATATCCAGATGCTAGAGTAATCGAAAGATTCTCTAATGCCAAAGATATGGTCCCCCCATTTCTTCTGATGCCTAGATATATCCCTATATATATCCAGATGCTAGAGTAATCGTAAGATTCTCTAATGCCAAAGATATGGTCCCCCCCATGTCTTTTGATGCCTAGATATATCCCCATATATCCAGATGCTAGAGTAATCACAAGATTCTCTAATGCCAAAGATATGGTCCCCCCCCATGTCTTCTGATGCCTAGATATATCCCCATATATCCAGATGCTAGAGTAATCACAAGATTCTCTAATGCCAAAGATATGGTCCCCCCATGTCTTTTGATGCCTTGATATATCCCAATATATCCAGATGCTAGAGTAATCGAAAGATTCTCTAATGCCAAAGATATGGTCCCCCCCATGTCTTCTGATGCCTAGATATATCCCCATATATCCAGATGCTAGAGTAATCGAAAGATTCTCTAATGCCAAAGATATGGTCCCCCCATGTCTTCTGATGCCTTGATATATCCCCATATATCCAGATGCTAGAGTAATCGAAAGATTCTCTAATGCCAAAGATATGGTCCCCCCATGTCTTCTGATGCCTTGATATATCCCCATATATCCAGATGCTAGAGTAATCGAAAGATTCTCTAATGCCAAAGATATGGTCCCCCCATTTCTTCTGATGCCTAGATATATCCCTATATATATCCAGATGCTAGAGTAATCACAAGATTCTCTAATGCCAAAGATATGGTCCCCCCATTTCTTCTGATGCCTAGATATATCCCTATATATATCCAGATGCTAGAGTAATCGTAAGATTCTCTAATGCCAAAGATATGGTCCCCCCCATGTCTTTTGATGCCTTGATATATCCCCATATATCCAGATGCTAGAGTAATCGTAAGATTCTCTAATGCCAAAGATATGGTCCCCCCCATGTCTTTTGATGCCTAGATATATCCCCATATATCCAGATGCTAGAGTAATCACAAGATTCTCTAATGCCAAAGATATGGTCCCCCCCATGTCTTCTGATGCCTTGATATATCCCCATATATCCAGATGCTAGAGTAATCGCAAGATTCTCTAATGCCAAAGATATGGTCCCCCCCATGTCTTTTGATGCCTTGATATATCCCAATATATCCAGATGCTAGAGTAATCGAAAGATTCTCTAATGCCAAAGATATGGTCCCCCCCATGTCTTCTGATGCCTAGATATATCCCCATATATCCAGATGCTAGAGTAATCGAAAGATTCTCTAATGCCAAAGATATGGTCCCCCCCATGTCTTCTGATGCCTTGATATATCCCCATATATCCAGATGCTAGAGTAATCGAAAGATTCTCTAATGCCAAAGATATGGTCCCCCCATGTCTTCTGATGCCTTGATATATCCATATATATCCAGATGCTAGAGTAATCGAAAGATTCTCTAATGCCAAAGATATGGTCCCCCCATGTCTTCTGATGCCTTGACATATCCCCATATATCCAGATGCTAGAGTAATCGAAAGATTCTCTAATGCCAAAGATATGGTCCCCCCATGTCTTCTGATGCCTTGATATATCCATATATATCCAGATGCTAGAGTAATCGCAAGATTCTCTAATGCCAAAGATATGGTCCCCCCATGTCTTCTGATGCCTTGATATATCCATATATATCCAGATGCTAGAGTAATCGAAAGATTCTCTAATGCCAAAGATATGGTCCCCCCATGTCTTCTGATGCCTTGATATATCCATATATATCCAGATGCTAGAGTAATCGAAAGATTCTCTAATGCCAAAGATATGGTCCCCCCATGTCTTCTGATGCCTTGATATATCCATATATATCCAGATGCTAGAGTAATCGAAAGATTCTCTAATGCCAAAGATATGGTCCCCCCATGTCTTCTGATGCCTTGATATATCCCCATATATCCAGATGCTAGAGTAATCGAAAGATTCTCTAATGCCAAAGATATGGTCCCCCCATGTCTTCTGATGCCTTGATATATCCATATATATCCAGATGCTAGAGTAATCGAAAGATTCTCTAATGCCAAAGATATGGTCCCCCCCCCCATGTCTTCTGATGCCTTGATATATCCATATATATCCAGATGCTAGAGTAATCGAAAGATTCTCTAATGCCAAAGATATGGTCCCCCCCCCATGTCTTCTGATGCCTTGATATATCCCCATATATCCAGATGCTAGAGTAATCGAAAGATTCTCTAATGCCAAAGATATGGTCCCCCCATGTCTTCTGATGCCTTGATATATCCATATATATCCAGATGCTAGAGTAATCGAAAGATTCTCTAATGCCAAAGATATGGTCCCCCCATGTCTTCTGATGCCTTGATATATCCATATATATCCAGATGCTAGAGTAATCGAAAGATTCTCTAATGCCAAAGATATGGTCCCCCCATGTCTTCTGATGCCTTGACATATCCCCATATATCCAGATGCTAGAGTAATCGAAAGATTCTCTAATGCCAAAGATATGGTCCCCCATGTCTTCTGATGCCTTGATATATCCCCATATATCCAGATGCTAGAGTAATCGTAAGATTCTCTAATGCCAAAGATATGGTCCCCCCATGTCTTCTGATGCCTTGATATATCCATATATATCCAGATGCTAGAGTAATCGAAAGATTCTCTAATGCCAAAGATATGGTCCCCCCATGTCTTCTGATGCCTTGATATATCCATATATATCCAGATGCTAGAGTAATCGAAAGATTCTCTAATGCCAAAGATATGGTTCCCCCATGTCTTCTGATGCCTTGATATATCCCCATATATCCTGATAGGGGTTTTTTGTCAGGTTTTTTCCCGGTAAAAACCAGATTCCCTTTCATGTACTGAGCCTCTACGTGGCGAAAGGGATCAACAGACGAAAAGTCTGGCTAATCAGTACACTTTCAAAGTCTCGAAACTGGTCATTTTAGAACTTGACGATATAGAACCGTCCAGCTGCGGAATGAACATCCAAAACGTCCCAGAACCGGTCATTTCAGAACCGCGACGTTCTAGAACTAGTCATTTCGCAACTGTGACGTTCGAGAACTTTTGACATTTTCTATCATTTTCGATATTTTCAGCCTATTTTATGATGTCAAAAAAGATAATTTCAATCAAAAAATGTTTTTTTCGAATACTTTTTTCGAAATTTTTTGAAAATTCAGTTTTCTAGACCTCGAGTGAGCCTAAAAATCGTATTTTCTGGGTCCACACAAAAATAAAAAAAAGTTTTGACTATTGAAGGAATCGAACCCCTGGCCTTGTGAATTGTAAATTTTGATCGAAAAAACCACTGAGCCATCCAGCACACTTTTCCGAAAATCGATGTTTTTGACGATTTTCGATGATTCTAGGGTGTTTTTAGTGGGGTTGAGCGGTTTTTTACAACGAAAAATGTCCAAACTGTAAATCCCCAACAAAGAAAAAGAGAAAAAAAAGGTTCATTCTCGATGAAATAAGTACATTATAAAAATGGTACACACTTCTGACCGCAAAACACTGCCAAAATCCAACTGATCAAAAAGTATCCCAAGATTCCACTGACGAGGGCTACAAGAATTATTTTTGATGTCATGGCCCATGTAACTCCTTTTAAATGAAAATATTGGTTCGTGAGAAAATTACGAACGCTTGGAGGCAGATTCGGAAGATTCGGAAGATTCGGAAGGCGATTCGAAGAATTTCGATAGAGTCGTTCGATTCGTTTTCGAGTTCCCCATAATTTTGATTCCAAATACATTGAATCGAATCGTTCGGGGATTGCAGTTCCAGCGGATTGGATTTTCACATGAATTTGGAATGGTAATTCAGGGTTTGATGCATTTTTGAGAAGAGACATTTGAATTTCTGTATCCGGATCGTTGGTCCGTGGCAAGGATATCGAGTATATGGTGTTGGGGAATCTGAAAAAAGGTTACTGTAGCGATTTGTTGGCCGGAATTCCGCTCCTAACTATGCTCCAGATTACCTCGGGTCAGATAAGAGATATCAAAAGGTGATCAACTAACAAAATGTTTATCATAATATCAGCAATATTTTATTAACTGACAAATTTTCGAGATCTCCCATAGAAACCAAGATGATTGAGGTTTTTGTCATTTTTCGTCCTAAAAACCGCTGGAAACCACTCAAAACCCCCTGGAATCATCAAAAATGAGTCAAAAACAGCGATTTTCAAAAAAGTATGCCAGATGGCTCAGTGGGTTTTTCGACCGAATTTTACGGTCCACCGGGCCAAGGGTTCAATTCCTTGGAGGGTAAAAGTTTTTTGATTTTTGTGTGGACCCAGAAAATATGATTTTTGAGCTCACTTGATGTCCGAAAAATGATATTTTCAAAAAATTTCGAAAAAAAAAATTTTTTTCAAGAAGAATTATTTTTCGACCGCAAATATCTTTTTTGACATTAAAAATTACAAAAAACCGCTTAAAATCACTAAAATCACCCTGGAATCATCAAAAATCGTCAAAAACAGCGATTTTCAAAAAAGTGTGCCGGATGGCTCAGTGGTTTTTCGACCAAAATTTATGGCCCACAAGGTCAAGGGTTCGATTCCTTTGGGGGTCAATTTTTTTTTGATTTTTGTGTGGACCTAGGAAATACGATTTTCAAGCTCATTCGAGATCCAGAAAACGGATTTTTAAAAAAATTAAAAAAATTTTTTTCGAATTTTTTTTGATCGAAAATGTCTTTTTCGACATTAGGCAATGAAAAATTGCTTAAAACCAGTCTTAACCCCTAAAAATGACAAAAATTGACTGAAAATCGCATTTTTCAAAAAAGTGTGCCAGATGGCTCAGTGGTTTTTCCGACCAAAGTTTACGGCCCACAAGGTCAAGGGTTCGATTTCTTGAGGGGTTAAAGTTTTTTGATTTTTGTGTGGACCCAGAAAATACGATTTTCAGGATCATTAGAGCTCAAGACAAAGGAATTTTCAAAAAATTTCGAAAAAAAAAATTTTTTCAAGAAGAATTATTTTTCGACGGCAAATATTGTTTTTGACATTAAAAATTACGAAAAACCGCTTGAAACCCCTAAAAACAGCCTGGAATCATCAAAAATGCGTCAAAAACAGCGATTTTCAAAAAAGTGTGCCAGATGGCTCAGTGGTTTTTTCGACCGAATTTTACGGCCCACAAGGTCAAGGGTTCGATTCCTTTGGGGGTCAAATTTTTTTGATTTTTGTGTGGACCCAGAAAATACAATTTTCAGGCTCATTTGAGCACCGGAAACGGGATTTTTCAAAAAAAAAGTCCGAAATTTTTTTTCGAAATTTTGATTGATCGAAAATATCTTTTTGACATTAAAAATTACGAAAAACCGCTTAAAACCATTAAAAACTCCCCGGAATCATCAAAAATGAGTCAAAACAGCGATTTTCAAAAAAAGTGTGCCGGATGGCTCAGTGGTTTTTTCGACCAAAATTTACGGCCCACAAGGTCAAGAGTTCGATTCCTTTGGGGGTCAATTTTTTTTTGATTTTTGTGTGGACCTAGAAAATACGATTTTCAAGCTCGTTTGAGCTCAAGAAAATGGAATTTTCAAAAAAAAATGTTTTTGTATAAAATACTATGAAAAATGAATCCAACCTTATCTCGGTTCATATGACAGTTATCAAAAAGTCATCAACTAACAAAATGTTTATCATGATCTGAGCAAATTTTTATCAGTTGACAAGTTTTTCATATCTGTCATAGGAACCGAGATAATTGAGCTAGTAAGCCAACAATAACAAACCTCTCATCTCGCTTAACTCTTCTCCCATCGCGTTCACATTTCTTCAAGTACATCATCTCTTTTATCAAAATCTCTTCCAATGTCGAATTCTTGAATACTTGAATGTCGCCAGCGAACTCCATTCCAACTTCCGGACCATTTGCAATCCATGCATTCATATGATCAATGAAAGTTTGTCGATCATAATCCTTCAAATGAATGTTCCTATGATGGACCGCTCGGTGATCAAATCTCACTGAACCACGCCATAATACCAGTTTCTGGGAACTCTGAATTATTGGGTGTGTCAAAGGTCTAAGGTCCCAGAGTCGAGCTGAAAACTCTCCTAGTGGATTTGGTTCCAAAATCTTTGAAATCCCATCTAGATCAGCTGAAAATTGTTTCTTTTTTTAGAAGTCAACTACTAGGCAAATCTCACTATGTTCGAAATAGAACCTGTCGGTTTCAATTGTCTCAGCTCGAATTTTCAAATTACCAGTCAGTCGACAAATACCAAAATCCCAAACTTCCAATTTCTTTGTGTAGATCGTTGGACGATTTCCGAATATATGAAATACCAAGTTTTCGAATACTGCGTGGGTATTTTTATAAGGTGGAAATTTTAATCTCGATACAGTATCCTCAATCGATGGATTCTGAATTCGACTCTTTCGTAATTCGATTGGATAATTTCGTTTGAGATCCTCTCTGTCTGTCAAATAGTACTCGTATTCATCTATTCGTAATCTATCATTTGCAATGTTGAGATGGTCCAAACGAAGTGGTAATGACTTTTCAACTTTTCGAAGTCCAGGAATTTGAGAAACAATGTATAGTCTGAAAATTGAGCCTTATAATTGGTCGAAATCTTCCTTTTTTCAGGGTTTTAGAACTTTCAAACTGGACCAAATCTGATGAAACTAAATTTTTTGAGTTTCTTACGTTGAGAGCTTTGAAATAAACCCAAACACGACTAGATTCGCTATACTTTGATTTTTTGGGTGCGTCGCGATCGTGCGTCGCGTGTTAGGCATTAAATTTGAAAGCTGTGTGAACCTAGGCATGATTATGCTCATTTTGAAGCTCAAAACTCCAGAAATCTGAAAATTTCAACGCCGAACTTGTAAAGCTAGCTATTTTTGAGTTTCGGCATAAAATTAGTAGTTCGAGTTTTTTGAAAACGCCACTTATCTTCTTTGAAGTCGGACCAATTTTTATGAAACTAAATTTTTCGAGTTTCTTACGTTGAGAGCTTCAAAATGAGCCCAAACACGACCAGATTCGCTAAACTTCGATTTTTCTGGGTGCGTCGCGGTCGTGCGTCGCGTGTCAGGCATCAAATTTGAAAGTTGTGCGATCCTAGGCATGATTAGGCTCATTTTGAAGCTAAAAACTTCAGGAATCTGTAAATTCTGACCGTCAGCTTAAGAAATTACTTAGTTTCGAGTTAGGGCATGAATCTAGGTTTTCAGAATTGAAAAATTTCAGAGCTCAACTACGCCGACCCATAACTCGGCTCAAACTAGGAATTTTTTCGCAATTCAAAAAGTAAATGATAGAACAAGACCAGATCTACAAAATGAAAAAAAAAAACTTGGTTATTTTTAATGTTTAAAGCTCGAAACCTGAACATTTCAAATTTTGAGTTTGAAAAATTTTTAGTTTTGAGTTTAGATATATAACTAGACTTTCCAGAAGCTTATTGATGGCTGTAGAAGGCCTCTTCACACTAGAATCGTCTTGAGAGGGTCCCTAATAATGATGTATGTCTTGGTATGAGATGGGCAACCACCTCCCACTGTTGCGGTCCCTGTCAGAAGGTGCGCAGATAAAAAAGAGGGCCTAAGAGAGGGGTCAACTGTCTCGGGTGGCCTTGGGAAAATGAGGTGTGCATAAACGACCTAAAATCGATCGCCCTTTTCACGGTAATTTTTTAGATAGAAAGCGCGCTCTATTGCTAAATGCATATACCGTAGTGAAAATGTACATATCTAGGTCTGTGGCGTTAGGAAAATGTGGTTTAGATATAATTTTCTTAAAAACTCACCTTTTCTCAAAACTCGAATATTCCAAAACGCAAATTGAACTCAATTGAGTCAGCATTTTACGCACTTTGGGTGGCTTCCTAGAGAAAATGGCCATTTTTAAAGGAAATATTTTTTTTGGCACTTCGGGTGGATCCATTTTTCTAGATGAGAAATAGTGTAGAAAATGAAGAGAACTAGAGAAAAATGGTAAAATAGCGCAGAATATTAGAAAATGGTACGACGGATGTCTTCGAGGGTGGTGGTGGTGTGTGTGCTCTTCAGATGACCCCCCCTTTCCTCTCTTTCTCTAAATCTCTCCTTCTTTTTGATCTCTCGTTCTATTGTACTTTGAGTTTTTTGACTTTCTTGGAAACCTATTCAGAGGATCCAGGATTCCAGGGATCCAGGGATCTAGGGATCCAGGGATCAAAGGATTGAGGGATTCAGGTATCCAGGTATCCAGGTATCCAGGTATCCAGGTATCCAGGTATCCAGGGCTCCAGGGCTCCAGGGCTCCATGGAACCAGGGATCTAGAGATCTAGGGATCCAGGGATCCAGGGATCCAGGGATCCAGGGATCCAGGGATCCAGGGATCCAGGGATCCAGGGATCCAGGGATCCAGGGATCCAGGGATCCAGGGATCCAGGGATCCAGGGATCCAGGGATCCAGGGATCCAGGGATCCGGGAATTCATGAATTCAGGAATCCATGAATCCATGGATCCGTGGATCCAGGGATCCAGGGATCCAAGAATCCAGGGATCCAGGGATCCAGGGATCCAGGGATCCAGGGATCCAGGGATCCAGGGATCCAGGGATCCAGGGATCCAGGGATCCAGGGATCCAGGGATCCAGGGATCCAGGGATCCAGGGATCCAGGGATCCAGGGATCCAGGGATCCAGGGACCCAGGGACCCAGGGACCCAGGGATTCAGGGATCCTGAGATCTAAGGATCTAGAGACCCAGGGATCCTGGGATTTAGAGATCTAGGAATCTAGGTATCCAGGTATCCAGGTATCCAGGGATCCAGGAATCCAGGGATCCAGGGATCCAGGGATCCAGGGATCCAGGGATCCAGGGATCCAGGGATCCAGGGATCTAGAGACCCAGGGATCCAGGGATCCAGGGATCCAGGGATCCAGGGATCCAGGGATCCAGGGATCCAGGGATCCAGGGATCCAGGGATCCAGGGATCCAGGGATCCAGGGATCCAGGGATCCAGGGATCCAGGGATCTAGGGCCCCAGGGATTTCGAAATCTCCAAACTGTGGAGTTCCAACAAAGGTAAAGAAAAACAGAACGGTTCATTTTCGATAAAATAAGTACATTATAAAAACGGTAGACACTTCCGACCGCACAATCCTGCCAAAATCCAACTGATCAAAAAGTATCCCAAGATTCCACTGACAAGAACAAAAAGAATCCATGGATAGAACTGGTAAAGGGCACTTTGAAGACGTCGAGGAAGATTTAGAGCCCAATTACAAGAATTTATACAAAAAGTTCTGATTTGTTTTTGAGTTTCCCATATTTTCGATTCCAGATACATTGAATCAAATCGTTCAGGGATTGCAGTTCCGGAAGGTTGGATTTTCACATGAATTTGGAATGGATATTTGTCGAATTCATAGCCACGTGGATTTCTGAGCAAAGAATACTGTAGTTCGGTATTCGGATTGTTGGTCCGTGGCAAGGATATTGAGTATAAGGTGTTGGGGAATCTGCAAAAGGTTACTGTAGCTAAAAGATATTCGGAATTCCGCCCCTAATTTTGGTCCAAATTATCGGTTCTAAAATTTCGCAGTTCTAAAATATGGTGATTCTAAAATGTCGCAGTTCTAAAACGTCGTGGTTCTAAAATGTCGCGGTTATAAAATGTTGCAGTTCTAAAACATCCTGATTCTAAAATCTTGCGGTTCTAAAACTTCGCGGTTCTAAAACGTCGTGGTTCTAAAATGTGGTAGTTCTAAAACGTCGTGGTTCTAAAATGTCGCGGTTCTAAAACGGCATGGTTTCAAAATGTCGTGGTATTGAAACGTCGCAGTTCTAAGATGTCGACATTCTAAAACGTCGCGGTTCTAAAACGTCGCGGTTCTAAAATGTCGCGGTTTTGAAATGTCGCGGTTCTAAAACGTCACAGTTCTGAAATGGCCAGTTCTAAAACGTAACAGTTTTGAGATGGTCAGTTCTAAAACGTCACAGTTTTGAAATGGTCAGTTCTAAAACGTCACAGTTCTGAAATGGTCAGTTCTGAAGTGGTCAGTTCTAAAACGTCGTGGTTCTAAAATGTCGCGGTTCTAAAAGGGCATGGTTTCAAAATGTCGCGGTTCTAAAACGTCATGGTTTCAAAATGTCGTGGGTTTGAAACGTCGCAGTTCTAAGATGTCGAAATTCTAAAACGTAACAGTTTCGAGATGGTCAGTTCTAAAACGTCACAGTTCTGAAATGGTCAGTTCTAAAACGTCGCAGTTTTGAATTGGTCAGTTCTAAAACGTCGCGGTTCTAAAACGTCACAGTCATGAAATGGCCAGTTTTGAAAATGTCGCGGTTCTAAAATGTCGCGGTTCTAAAACAATAACCAACCTCTCATCTGCCTTCACTCTTCTCCCACCACTTTCGCATTTTTTCCAATACATCATCTCCTTTAACGGCTTCTCTTTCCACATGAATTCCAAATGAGCTTTTCGATGGAATCCGACGTCTCCAGAAAATTCCATTCCAACCTCATTCTGATTTCTAATCCATTCATTC
Source organism: Caenorhabditis nigoni (assembly GCA_027920645.1). Classification (NCBI taxonomy): domain Eukaryota; kingdom Metazoa; phylum Nematoda; class Chromadorea; order Rhabditida; family Rhabditidae; genus Caenorhabditis; species Caenorhabditis nigoni. The sequence continues at coordinate 18,531,104 of CP115865.1, read as the reverse complement.
AAATAATCCATGAATCGGTAATTACCATCCAGATGAATATTTCGATGATTGATTCGTTGTGCATCAAATCTAACATTATTGCAATATAATACCAGTTTTTCCGAATTCCGAACGACGGGATGTTGGAAAATGTGATAATTATCGAGTTGAAGCAACACCTCTTTCAGTGGTTTAGGCCCCAAAATCTTTGAAATACGGTTGAGGTCACCTAAAAATTTTTGTTTCGAATTTTCAAAAAAAAACCATTTCTCACCATAATTATAATAACACCAACGAGCGTCCAACATCTCAGCTTGGATTTTCAGATCCACCGGCAATCGATAAGGTTTAGAATCCCTTTGTTTCCAAAGTGATAAGTCGTAGAGCTCCAATTTCTTGGTAAAAATCATTGGCCGGTGTCCAATTAGGTCATCAATCACTTTTTGGAATTTCCCGTGGATCGGATTAGTGTCAAAAGCTGGGGGACCTAATGAATTGATGTTATACGGGTTTTTTGCAAGTTTTTTTTGTAGCTCAATTGTTTCGTCGCTTGAATAGTACTTGTGTTCGTTCAATCGAATTCCATTGAATCCAATAAGAAATGCGTCCAAATGAAGTGGTGATGATTTTTCGACTTTTCGAATTGCAGGAATTTGAGAGACGATGTAGAGTCTGAAAATGTATGAAATTACATTTTTTGGGTTGCTCACTCTGAGAGCTTCAAAATGAGCCCAAACACGACTAGATTTGCTATACTTTGGTTTTTCGGGTGCGTCGCGGTCGTGCGTCGCGTGTTAGGCATCAAATTTGAAAGTTGTGCGATTCTAGGAATGATTAGGCTCATTTTGAAGCTCAAAACTTCAGAAATCTGAAAATTTTAACGCCAAACTCAAAAAGCTGCCTATTCTTAAGTTTCGGCGTAAAATAAAACTTGTGAGATTTTCGAAAATGTCAAATATTTTCTTTGAAGATGGACCAATTCTCATGAATTTACATTTTTTGAGTTGCGTACGCCGAGAGCTTCAAAATGAGCCTAGACACGACTAGATTCGCTGAAGATTGATTTTTCGGGTGCGTCGCGGTCGTGCGTCGCGTGTCAGGCAGCGAATTTGAAAGGGAAGCGATTCTAGGCATGATTAGGCTCATTTTAAAGCTCAAAACTTCTGAAATCTGAAAATTTCAACGCCGAACTTGAAAAACTACCTATTATTGAGATTCGGCATAAAATTAGATTCTGAGTTTTTCGAAAATGTCAATTATCTTCTTTGAAACTTGACCAATTCTTATGAAATTAGATTTTTTGAGTTTCTCACGCTGAGAGCTTCAAAATGAGCCTAAACACGACTAGAATTGCTCTTGTCTAATTTTTTGGGTGCGTCGCGGTCGTGCGTCGCGTGCTAGTTATCAAATTTGAAAGTGAAGCGAATCTAGGCATGATTAGGCTCATTTAAAAGCTAGAAACTTTAGAAATCTGAAAATTTTAACGCCGAATCCCATAATTTAAGGTGGCGAGTTCTACACGGCCTCTTGACACTATAACAGTCTAGAGGGGCCCTCATATGCCTTGGTATGAGAGAGACTGTCCTCTCCGATCGACGTGGTCCCTGGCAAATGTTGCGCAAACAAAAGAGAGGTCAACTGAGTAGTAAATCGATGTTGGGACCTTGGAAACTCACCTTCTCTCAAAACTCAAATATCCCAAAACACAAATTGAACTCCGTTTGGTCAGCATTTTTGGCACTTCCGGTGGATCCATTTTTCAAAAGAAATAGTGTTGAAAATGAGGAGAATTAGAGAGCAACGTAGAAATACAGAAAAAAACCAATAGGATATGGTCCGCCGAGGGTGATGTGTGTGTGTGTGTGTGTGTGTGTGTGTGTGTGTGTGTACCTCTTCTCCAGATGACCCCCCTTCTTCTTCCCCTTCTCTCTCTAAATCTCTTCTTCTTGTTACTCTCTCATCTGCTCTTTTTGCCTAATTTTTATTTCTTCTGATTTGATAAGTTTCTCTTTTCAAAAGCTGTATATCTTATTGACCAGTACCGGTCAATCTTTACTATTAACAATCACCAAATTCTGCCTGTGTGTGTCCGTTTGTTCCATGTCGCTGGCACTAGCGCAGTCCCCACTAGACCAAAATTTCTCAAATTTTCACAGATAATCCAAAATAGCAGCGGTATGATGCCCTGAGTTTCCGTTTTTCGAAATTTCGATTTTGAAGTCTTCTGGAGACCTTCCTTGGTTTCACCACAGGGTGGTGGGAAGAGTCACAAGTTCTATTGACCGGGTACTGTATGTTTTTGGACGAAGTCTAAAATTCCAGGGGTTTTTCAGAAAACAAAAGAAAAAAAGTTCATTTTCAAAGTACAACATCATTTTTGGTAAGATGAAAATAGCAAAAATTAAGGAAAATGATCAAAAGAGCGCCAATAACGAATACCGAAATCCAACCGAGAAGGAAGACCAAAGCCCTACAGAGCATCAAAAAACAATTCCATGCACATTTTTTCATTTGGGAAAGCGCATTTGAAACATTTCGAGGAAGATTTTCGAGAAAATTCCCGATTCGTTTTCGAGGTTCCCATAATTTCAGCTCCAGATACATTGAATCAATTTGTTTAGGGATTGCAGTTCCAGATTTTTGAGTTTTCAGGTGCATTTGGAATGGATATTCTTTTGATTCATTTTTGAGAAGAGACATTTGAATTTCGATAGTTCGATTGTTGGTCCGTGGCAAGGATATCGAGTATAAGGTGTTTGGAAACCTGAAAAAAAAACGATTTTACTCTAATAGGAGCCTATAAACTTTGAGCTCAATTATCTCGGATACTGTAAGAGATATAAAAAAGTGATCAACTAACAAAATGTTTATCATAATATTACAAATATTTTAATAGTTTACAAATTTTTGATATCTTTTACCGGAACCGAGATAATTGAGCCTAAAGTGCACCGTATCGGTTTTATCCGGCTTTTTTGGCACTTTTCGTTAGGAAAAACCGCTTAAAACCATTAAAAACTCCCCGGAATCATCAAAAATGAGTCAAAACAGCGATTTTCAAAAAAGTGTGCCAGATGGCTCAGTGGTTTTTTCGATCAAAATTTATGGCCCACAAGGCCAACGGTTCGATTCCTTCGTGAGTTAAAGTTTTTTTAATTTTTGTGTGGACCCAGAAAATACGATTTTTAGGTGCACTCGAAATCCAAAAAATATGGAATTTTCAAAAATTTCGATTTTTCAATTTTTCAGAAGAATTTTTCTCGACTGAAAATATCACCTTCGACAGTAGAAAACACGAAACACCGCTTCAAACCACTAAAAACACATTGGAATCATCAAAAATCGTCAAAAACAGCGATTTTCAAAAAAGTGTGCTAGATGGCTCAGTGGGGTTTTCGACCAAAATTTACGGCCCACAAGGCCAGGGGTTCGATTCCTTCGGGGGCTAAATTTTTTTGATTTTTTGTGTGGACCCAGAATATGCTATTTTTAGGCTCAGTTAGGGTCCAGAAAATGGATTTTTAAAAAAAGTGTACTGTGGACATTAAAAATAAGAAATCCAACCTTATCTCGGTTCTTAGGAGAGATACCAAAAAGTGATCTACTAACAAAATGTTTATCATAATATCAGCAATATTTTCTTAGTTGACACATTTTTGATAGCTCTCATATAAAGCGAGATAATTGAGCTCAAAGTGATAATATGGTAATCGACAATAACAAACCTCCTATCTGGCTTGACTCTTCTTCCGCCGCTTTCGCACTCTTTCAAGTACATCATCCGTTTTAACGAAATCTCTTTTTCCGTCAATGTCGACGAATCCAATAATCTTATGTCCCCGGAAAACTCCTTTCCAATCTCATTATCATTTCC